>CM053037.1:145901075-146501075 GCA_028564925.1 Lithobates sylvaticus
CATGCGTGAGTCGCTCAGCACTTTGTGAATGGGGCGCGCTGTGTTCTGGGACACACACAGTTCCCAGAACACAGCGCGCCCCATTCCCTAGAAGACAACGCAAGGAGGCGAAGACTGAAGATCACTGCGGAATAGGAAGAGGCAGATTAGGAGGATCTGCCTAGCAACAGGCATTTCTGGTAAGTTTAAAAATGATAATTTTTTTTAAATGTTTTTTTAATGTATTTAAAGGATTGTTTTTATGTATTTTATTTTTTTATTATTTTTAGGTTGGCCCTCCACTTTAAGCAGGATTTAAATTATAGTATGAAAAAACTTTTTTGGGGTGTTTATAAACCTCATTGGCGCTAAACATTTCTGGGCCAAAAACTTCTTCTTTTTGACACCAGTGTATGTCTAGCTGTAAACTGGGGTTTGCTGGGTGCAAAAGTCCTGTTTATGGAGTGACCTTTGCCATTAAAGTCTGTGGGGGGGAAATATATCCATCTTGTTGCACAGCAAGGCAGTAAAAAACATAATGAGGCTCTGTTCACACTAGTGTGACTTGTCATGCGACTTTGGATACATAAAGATGCATGACAAGTCACAGTCCATTGATTTCAATAGCATTGGTTCCAATCAATGCGACTTAGAAAAGATTTCTGCACTACTTTGAAGTGACTTTCTTGCGACTTGAGTGGCAGAAAGTTTAAAGTGGTTGTAAAGGCAGAAGGTTTTTGTTTTTCCTTAATGCATTCTAAAAAACCTTCTACGTGCAGCAGCCCCCATCAGCCCCCCTAATACTTTAGCTCCATCTAGATCCAGCGATCTTGCAACAGTGTCTCGGCTGCCCGAGACTCCCCTCCTCATTGGCTGAGACAGCAGCACTGAGCCATTGGCTCCTGCTGCTGTCAATTAAAGTCAGTGAGCCAATGAGAAGAGAATGGGGGGTGGGCCGCGGCTCTGTGTCTGAATGGACACACGGAGCTGTGACTCGGCTCGGGTACCCCCTTAGCAAACTGCTTGCTGTGGGGGCACTCGAGGAGGAAGGGGCCAGGAGCACCGGTGGGGGACCTGAGAAGAGGAGGTATAACATGCTTGTTATATTTAGCTAAAAAAAGAACAAGACTTTCCAATCACTTTAATGTGGCATCAAAGTCTCTGCTCTCATGCACACTGCTGTGTTTGTTTGGTGCCTTGCTGAATGGAAGTGAAAGACAAACCTGTTTGGACTGTTCTGGGGTGTCCCTGTCTCTTGCATGGTTTATTGCTGCCAATACCAGTTCAGCATGTCCCCCTGACAGACAGGAAGTGGCTGCAAAGAAGCCAGAATAGATCAGCAGCACTAAATGATAATAAAAGAAGGATGAACAAGTGGTGAAAACAGTATTACTAACAATTAAAAAGGAACGTGTCAATTGTTAAAGAGACACAATGTTAATAAACGATATGCTCCTGTCTCCCCCAGTGTTCAGACTGCAACATTACAAGTTTGTAACAAGTCTTGGGGCTGATTCACACCATATGCATTGGATTGTGCTGGGCAGCCTTGCCCAATGCAGTCCCACGCATAGATGAGGTAAAAAGCTTTGGTCCCTATCATGGCAGTTCACACCAATGTGCAAGAAAAAAGTATGGCATGCAGACCTTTTTTATCTTAATTTAGCATGTTGCGACGCAATGCACCACATTGTACTGCACTGTGCCCAATAGAATTGCATGAATTGTCACTGAAATGTGAACTTTAAAAAAAGTTATTTAAAAAAAAAAAAGGTTACATCAGGGGTCTCCAACCCCCGGGCCGCGGCCCACTACCGGACGGTAGCATCTCTGCAGCCAGGCCGCGGCGGGTGGCATGACATTGCAAGGTGGGCGGTGGATCAGAGAGGCAGGCGGGCGAATGAGAGAATCGGGCTAGCGAGCAGAGGTGACATCATCTCTTTCCACCCACCTAGCATCCCCACTCTCCCGCCCTCACATCGTGAATGTTGGAGGTGCAGCGGGGAGCAGAGAGATGGCATCCTCTCTCACCGCCCACCCCACATCACTGCTCTCCTGCCCTCACTCAACAAAAACCACTTTAGCACAGGGGCAGGCCTCTGTGCTAAATGAACCAGTGCCACCAATGCAGTGACAATCCACATCTGGTGGCACTGGTAGTTTATATGGCAAGTGGCATTGCTCATCTGGTGGCAGGCAGCATGGCAAGTGGCATTTCTCATCTGGTGGCAGGCAGCGTGCCATTCCTCATCTGGTGGAAGGCAGCATGACAAGTGGCATATCTCATCTGGTGGCAGGCAGCGTGGCAAGTGGCATTCTTCCTCTGATGGCAGGCAGCATGGCAAGTGGTATTCCTCATCTGGTGGCAGGCAGTGTGGCAAATGGCATTCCTCATCTGGTGGTAGGCAGCGTGGCATGTGGCATTCTTCATCTGGTGGCAGGCGACGTGGAAAGTGACAAGCTGCATCTGGTGGCAAGCGATGTGGCAAGTGACACATTTTGGGGCTCCCACTGATTCTGCATTATGGTGAGTTGAACTATTTTATTTATATTACAATGTAATATAAGAAATAATGCACTTCAATCATTCTGACACCATACCAACCATGGTGCCGTGATGATTGAAGCGCCACACATCAGAACACCAGCTATTGCCTGCAAGAAATCGCTTACCCCAGCGCGCGTGGGGTATGCCCACTTACAAAGAAGTGAAGGGTCTATAATTGTTATCATAGGTATATTTAAATGATAGAGACAGAATATTAACCAAAAATCCAGAAAAAACACACGATACAAATGTTATAAATCGAGTTGCAGGTCAGTGAGTAAAATAAGTATTTGATCCCCAAGCAAAACATGGCTTGGTACTTGGTGGAGAAACTCTTGTTGTCAAGCACAGAGGTCAGACGTTTCTTGTAGTTGGTTACCAGGTTTGCACACATCTCAGGAGGGATTTTGTTCCACTCTTCTTTACAGATCTTCTCTAAATCCTTAACGTTTCTTGGCTATTGCTTGGCAACTCAAAGTTTCAGCTCTCTCCATAAATTTTCTATAGGATTAAGGTCTGGAGACTGGCTAGGCCACTCCATGACCCTAATATGCTTCTTCTTGAGCCACTCCTTTGTTGCCTTGGCGGTATGTTTTGGGTCATGCTGGAAGACCCATTCACGATCCATCCTCAGTGTTTTGCCTGAGGAAAGAAGGTTCTCATTCAAGATTTTACAATGCATGAACCCCCAATGTGGCAAAGTCAGCCTGTACCTTTAGCAGAGAAACAGCCCCAAAGCATCATGTTTCCAGCTCCATGCTTGACTGTAGGGATGGTTTTCCTAGGGTCATAGTCAACATTTTTCTTCCTCCATACATGGAGGTGTCAAGTTAAGGCCAAAGAGCTCAATTTTGGTCTCATCTGACCACAGCACTTTCTTCTACTCTTTCTCTGAATCATTTAGATGTTCATTGGCAAACTTCAGATGGGCTTGTACATGTGCCTTCTTGAGGACCTTGCGGGCACTGCAGGATTTCAATCCATGGGGTGTATTGTGTTATCAATGGTCTGTTTGGTGACTGTGATCCCAACTGCCTTGAGATTATTCACAAGCTCTGTGTAGTTCTGGACTGATCCCTCACTTTTGACATGATCATCCTTACCCCATGAGGCAAAATTTTGAGCTCCAGACCGTGCGTGATCGATGGTTATTTTGTATTTAATCCATTTGCCAATCATCGCTCCAACAGTTGTCTCCTTCTCAACAAGCTTCTTGCTCATGGTCTTGTAGCCCATTCCAGCCTTGTGCAGGTCTACAATCTCTTGTCCCTGACATCCTTTGACAGCTTTGGTCTTGCCCATGATGGCGAGGTTTGAATGGAAGAAAGAGATTCTGTGGACAGATGTCTTTTATACAAATAGCACATTGTCATTAGGAGCACCTTATTTAACTAACAGAACTACTCTGTGTACCACATGAGCACATACTGTAGCCAGTCTGTGGGAGCCAGAATTATTGTTGGTTGGTAAGGGATCAAATACTTATTTTACTCACCGAACTGTAACTCCATTTATAACATTTGTATCATGTTTTTTTTTTTTTTTCTGGATTTTTTGGTTGATAGTCTGTCTTAATCATTTAAAATGCACCTAGGATAAAGATTATAGACCCTTCAGTTCTTTGTAAGTCGGCAAACAGGGGATCAAAAAATTATTTTCGCCACTCCTAGAGCTTTCTTTTGGTGGTATTTGATCACCACTGGGTTTTTTATTTTGCACTATAAACAGAAAAATACCAACAATCCTTGCGCAGCCATTACTTTGAGCAACGCTGTACTGCCAGGGTTGGGCTAGGCCGGGGGGGGCAGGGTGGCATTTCCCCCCCAGGCTGCCCTAACTTACATGCAAAATGGAGCATGGCTGGCTGATATTCTTTTTCGGAGAAAGTCGGGCCGGGGGGCAGGGGCATGGGCAAAGGGGCTGGTCTCCAGCTAGCTGACGCACGCTTTTGCATTCTGGGGGTTGTAGTCCACTCTGCGCACGCTCAAGCTCCCGATGGGTGGAGAAGCAGCGCAGCCAGGAAACTACAACTCCCAGATATTGGAGGCAGAGCGTGCCAGGGAGGCAGGACTTGGGACCCATGTGACTGGCTCGGGCTGCAACTTTACTTGACCCCAGGACAGGAGCATCACCCCCCCCCCCCCCCAGGACTGGAGGAGGTCATGCAAGGACCTGCTGAGCTGGCAGCTGTCATCGCTGAGGTCAGAGACCCTGACACCCCAGGGGCCAGCTGGCCCCATATGCCATCTGTCCACCCCCCCCCCCCCCCCCCCATTTACCCTGCCCCAGTGCCCACCTAGTACCTCCAAAAAAGGTCTTAAAACTGTGGGTCCTGCTGGGAGCTGGCCTGTAGGTCCTACTGGGCGCTGGCCATGGCCTGTGGCCCAAAGTGTCCCCGAACTGAGGACACTGTCCCTGGACCAAGTTGTTCCCCGCTTTGCAAAGTGGGCCATCTGGATGAAGTCCAGGGCCAAATTTTTGTTCCAGTCCAGCCTTGCCCATGAATGTGTTCCCTCCGCACAGTTTTTGTGGACATGGGTTTGTAAGACTGAGGTTTAAGCTCTGCAGGTACTATTGCAGCAGTTTTTTTTTTGTTTGTTTTTTTTTATTCCGAGTCACTTTTCTGTGCAAAGTCCTTTTTGTCTCTTTCGGTCAGTTGACAATGTCGATTGCGCTTATGCTTATGCTCAGATGACGTTTTCCCAAACACTGTATATGCTGTCTTAACCTTTTCCTTTTATACCTTGCGACTAAATTGCAAATAAATTGGCAACTTCAGTCACAGAGGCACCAGCTAAGTGGGTACCAACAATTTGCCCTTTTTGAAACTCAGTAAACTCCGACATAACCCTGTATTACTAGCAATGCATGCATGACGATAGTGAGGCTTCCCACCTGTTAGCTAGGTGTCTCACCACACAGCAGATCCAAAAGAATGTTACATCACTTCCGCATTTAATGCAAAACATGTGACTTTCACACCTGCAAATCATGTAGTGTTTCCATATTTTCGTCCAACCCCTGTATGTTAAACTGTGTTTTATTCTGCTTAAGTTTGTGAATGAACAGAAAGCTCTGTACAGAGCTATTCCTGTTCATTCTGTGCAGCGGAGGCTGCAGAGATGGAGGTTGAGGACTGTGTCCTCAATCTCCTTTCTCTGTCTCACAAGTGAGACATCAGGGGTGTGTTTAGACCCCTGATATTTAACCAAAGCCCCCCAACAGGGCTGCTAAAAAAATTGCAAAAAATAATAAACTGAGGACACTGTCCACTTTTAAGGTAGGCTAAATTTAAATTTGTACAGTAACACTTTTATTATGTTTTTCTAAATTTTCCTAACTACAGTGCCTTGAAAAAGTATTTATACCCCTTGAAATTTTTTCATGTTACAACCAAAAACATAAATGTATTTTATTGGGCTTTTATGTGATAGACCAACACAAAGTGGCACATAATTGTGAAGTGGAAGGAAAATGATAAATGGTTTTCAATTTTTTTTTACAAATATGTGAAAAGTGTGGTGTGCATTTGTATTCATCCCTCTTTACTCTGATACCCCTAACTAAAATCTAGTGGAACCAATTGCTTTCAGAAGTCACCAAATTGGTAAATAAAGTCCACTCGTGTGAAATTTAATCTCAGTATAAATACAGCTGTTCTGTGAAGCCCTCAGAGGTTTGTTAGAGAACCTTAGTGAACAAATGGCATCATGAAGGCCAAGGAACACACCAGACAGGTCAGGGATAAAGTTGTGGAGAAGTTTTAAAGCAGGGTTAGGCTATAAAAAAAAAATATCCCAAGCTTTGAACATCTTACCGAGCACTGTTCAATCCATCACCCGAAAATGGAAAGAGTATGGCACCACTGCAAACCTACCAAGACATGACCGTCTACCTAAATTTTTATAGGCCGAGCAAGGAGAGCATTAATCAGAGAAGCAGCCAAGAGGCCCATAGTAACTCTGGAGGAGCTGCAGAGATCCACAGCTCAGGTGGGATAATCTGTTCACAGGACAATTATTGGTTGTGCACTCCACAAATCTGGCCTTTATGGAATAGTGGCAAGAAGAAAGCTATTGTTGAAAGAAAGCCATAAGAAGTCCCATTTGCAGTTTGTGAGAAGCCATGTGGGGACACAGCAAACATGTGGAAGAAGGTGCTCTGGTCAGATGAGACCAAAATTTAACTTTTTGGCCTAAAAGCAAAACATTATGTGTGGCGGAAAACTAACACTGCACATCACCCTGAACACACCATCCCAACCGTAAAACATGGTGGTGGCAGCATCATGTTGTGGGGATACTTTTTTCTTTAGCAGGGACAGGGAAGCTGGTCAGAGTTGATGGGAAGATGGATGGAGCCAAATACAGGGCAGTTCTGGTATGGGTATTAAGGGGAACTCCACACTAAAATTAAAAATAAAAACAGTATGGGGTCCCCCCAAAATCCATACCTGGATTTTAAAAGGAACTCCATGCCAAAATTAAAAAAAAATTAAAAAATATCCATACCAGACCTTTATCCGAGCATGCAGTCTGGAGGACAGGATGAACCATACCAGGCCACATGACCTCAAAATGGAGAGGGTGCTTTGAGGGCCTCATCCCCACAACCCTTGCCCGGTGGTTGTGGGAGTCTGCGGGTGGGGGGCCCCCAGATTCTGCCTCTCCTCCTATGTGAATGGGTATCGGGTATATTATATCCCTACCCATTCATCAAAAAAGTGTAAAAAAGTAAAAACCACAAGACAGTTTTTGACAATTCCTTTATTAAAAAAGAAAAAAGTGTCCCGCGATGTCCATCCTTCTTTAATCACGGTGCCGACGGACCCGGAAAATAGCAAAAAAAAAATGCTCAGCCTGGATGGGAGGCGTGAGAGCTGTTTAAAAAGGCAAGGGCGGGGCCACCAGCTGATGTAACCGGATGACCCTCAGTTACGTCACCGGGTGGCCCCACCCTTGCCTATATAACAGCTGTCACAACGAAAAGACAGCAGTTTGCAGGACGCCTCCCATCGAGGCAGAGCTTTTTTTTTTTTTTATATTTTTCGGGTCTGTCAGTGCCGTGATTAAAGGATGAAAATCGCGGGACACACCTTTTTTTTATTTTTTTTTTTAATAAAGAAATTGTCAAAAACGTGTCTTGTGGTTTTTACATTTTGACACTTTTTCTGGTAAATGGGTAGGTTTACAATGTACCCCATTCACATAGAGGGGACGGGATCTGGGTCCCCCCTTGTTAAAGGGGGCTTCCAGATTCCTAATAAGCACCCCAAAGCACCCTCTCCATGTTGAGGGCAAGCGGCCTGGTATGGTTCTGGAGGGGGGGCGCTCGCCCCCCCATCCTGAACTGCCAGGTTGTATGCTGTAGGCTGTATCCCTATTCTTGGGAGAATACAGCTACAAAATCCAGTATCGCCATCATGATGCTAATGCAGACGCAATGTCCCGGCTGACAGGGAGGTCGATGGACTCTTCTCCACAGGTCAAGAGTTGTCGTTACACCAGCCTGTCCTTCTTGCCTTCTGGGGAGATAGCAGCCCATACGGCCAAGGATACCTTTCTGAAAACAATACTCTCCTGGGTACGGTCCAGTTGGCCTGCAACCGCCACACAGGATTATGAACCTTATTTCCGTAGGCGTATGAAATTAACTGTGGCTGGCAACTGTGTTTTATGGGGAGATTGAGTGATCATTCCACAGACCCTCTGGAGACACATTCTGGACTTGCTACATACTGGTCATCCTGGGGACACACGTATGAAACAAAAGGCCCAATGTGTGGTAGCCAAGCCTAGACTCAGATATCATGACATATGTGAATGCTTGTGCTGGATGTGCACAAACTGCAAGAGACCCTCCTCGAGGGTGTGTCCAGCCCTGGACTTGGCCCACGGTTCCTTGGTTTCGCCTACACTTGGACTTTGCAGACCCGATCAGAGTACACACCTTCTTGATCATAGTGGATGCCTATTCAAAGTGGCCTGAGATAATTACTCAGCCAACGACTAAGGCAACGGTTTCCATACTGTTACATCACTCTGCTACGTTTGGATACCCCAGAGAAATCGTCGCAGACAACGGTGCACAATTCACCAGTCAGGAGTTTCAGCGTTTCCTGACTGCCCGCAACATCTAGCACAAGTTGACCGCATCTTACCAACAACCGTTGGCTTCCTGCTGTCATTGCAGAGACTTTGGGACCCAAGATGTATAGGGTCTGCCTGGAAGATGGTTCCATTTGCAGATGGCATGCGGACCAGCTGCGTCCCCATTCTCAACTGCCAGTATCCCTGACGCCGCTGAACCACCAGTGTCGCAAGGATCTGCTCCCAGCGGATCAGAATGCACGGTGACTGATTGGGGGGACTCTGAGCTTTTAAACGCAGCTCCAACAGAGCCCTCCATCCCTGGTATGGAGGGCTGTTTACCCACTGAGCTGGTGGATCCCTTCTTGGCCCCTCCGGTGCCCATTCCGGCCTGCCCTGTTTCCTCCGGTCCAGAGTCGCTGGGTGCCCACCCTCAACGACACTGTCACCCTCATGACCGGTTTCAGCTTCAAGACCGGGTACGAGACTTTCGACGGGGCCGCCGAAAGTGATCCGATTACATTTTATCCCTGCAACTGTCCCTGGAAGCTTGGTCTCACATCTGGATGCGGGGAAAGTTCTGTGCATCTCCTGTGTTTGGTGGACTGTTATTAGTTAATGTTTTGTGCCTTTTTCTTGTTTTGTGCAAGAACTGGGATGTTTTCAACTTCCAGGGAATTGTGTACAGATCCTTGCAACATGGGGCAGACTCTTATGCCCCGTACACACGGTCGGACTTTCCAACGTAAAATGTGCGATCGGAGCTTGTTGTCAGACAAAATTTGAGATCTGGTACTCAAATTTTCCAACAACAAAATCCGTTCGCGTAAATTCCGATCGCGTATACACAATTCCAACGCACAAAGTGCCACGCATGCTCAGAATCATGCAGAAGAGCCACACTGGCTATTGAACTTCATTTTTCTCGGCTCGTTGTAAGTGCTGTATGTCACTGCGTTCTTGACATTCGGATTATTTGGGAGACCGTGTGTATGCAAGACAAGTTTGAGCCAACATGAATTTTGTTGTCGGAATGCCGATCGTGTGTACGGGGCATTAGAGTCACTACAGCAAGAAAGTGAAGGTGGGAGTGGAGGGATTTAAGGTCCTTTTACACCATTGAAAGCAAGATCGGATTACACCCCACCATTTCCTCAGGGTAGTCGGACGCAACTTTTTGTGAAATTAGTTAAAGAAGAGCCCTTTCTTTTACTATTTTATCTTTTACTATTAGGGTCCCCCACCCCTGAGGGCAGCAAGGCCTGTGTCATATAGCCGGTCTGGTGTTCCACTTGTGCGCAGGAGCGTTTCTTCTCTGCTATCAACAAGTCCAGATAAGACAGAGCCTTTGGAATCAGGCTGCACATGGTCAGTTTGGTGTGTATTGCTAGAGAGTTTTTTTCTTCTTGGGAGACTACATATTTTCAGCACAGGGCCAATCGGCACTGTCCAGACAGAGGGTCAGGAGCCTCATAGGACAGCTCAGTGTAGTGTGAAAACTCCTACCAGTTTCACCAGGAACTGATATAAATCACAAGACTGTTATATACTGCTGATGAGAAAAGGTATTTAGTAGTTTATTTACTAAAATAATTGCATTGCCATGTTCTGTGTACTGTTGGGGACCATATATAGTAAATACAGGGTCCTGGGGTTAGTAACACTTTAACCACTTCGCATCCAGGCCAATTCTGACATTTCCCAATTCATAATTTTTTTGCTCGAAAATTACATAGAACCCCCAAACATTATATATGTTTTTTTTAGCAAAGACCCTAGAGAATACAATGACGGCCGTTGCAACTTTTTATCTCGCACGGTATTTGCGCAGCAATTTTTCGAACACGTTTTTTTCAGAAAAAAAACAATTTCATGCTTAAAAAAAAAACAAAACAGTAAAGTTAGCCCAATTTTTTTTGCATAATGTGAAAGATGAAGATACGCCGAGTAAATAAATACCCAACATGTCACGCTTCAAAATTGCACGCGCTCGTGGAATGGCGCCAAACTTTGGTATTTAAAAATCCCCATAGGCGACGCTTTAAAATTTTTTACTGGTTACATATTTTGAGTTACAGAGGAGGTCTAGGGCTAGAATTGTTGCTCTCGCTCTAACGTTCGCGGCGATACCTCACATGTGTGGTTTGAACACCGTTTTCATATGTGGGCGGGGCTTACGTATGCGTTCACTTCTGCGTACGAGCTCACGGGGACAGGGGCGCTTTAAAAATTTTTTTTTTTTTATTATTGTTAATTTGACATTTATTTTTTAAATTTGACAGTTTAAAAAAAAAAAAAAAAAAAAAAATTTGATTACTTTTATTCCTATTACAAGGAATGTAAACATCCCTTGTAATAGGAATATTACCTGATCGGACCTATTTACAGTGAGATATGGGGTCAATAAGACCCCACATCTCACCTCTAGGCTGGGAAGCCTAAAATTAAAAAAAAAAAAAAAAAAAAACATCACCGCTTCCCAGCGGAGGCGGCGCCGTTATTTGAATGCAGTGGCCGGGCGTGACGTCATAACATCGCGCCCGGCCTCCGAACGATCATAGAGATTCCGGCGACCATCTGGTCCGCCGGAAATCTCTATGGTCATCATCCGGTGGGCGGCGGATCCTGTGTCCGACTCACCGATGGAAGAAGCGGTGAGTCGGTAGAAGCGCCGGAGGGCGGCGGGAGGGGGGGGTCCCCTCCCGCCGCCCATAAGAATGATCAAGCGGCGGAACAGCCGCTATGATCATTCTTATGGTGCAGGGAATCGTCGGCTGAAAACGGCAATATCTGAATGATGTCTGTAGCTACAGGCATCATTCAGATATAAACCCGGAAAGTAGAGGCCGTCATATGACGGCCTGCGGATGCGAAGTGGTTAAGACACATTTTGAAAGAGGCAAAAAGGAATAAGATTCTGTCCAAAGATGAATTTGCTTATTTTATCAACTATCATCCTATGATAGCCACCTTTTACGCCTTGCCTAAACTACATAAACATCAAACGAAACCACCCGTCCGCCCGATTTGTCTTTGGAAAATTAAATCTTACAGAAAATGCCAACAAATACATTCATTTTGTATTGTGGCCATAGACATGAGCGCCGTCAAAAAATTAGTTTTGTTCCGTTTGTAAAAACAAATCGTATTTGGATTCGTACGAAATACAAATTTTCCTTAAAATCCTATAAATTTTCGCTAAAATAACGAAAGTTCGTTATGATAAATTTATCATTATGAAGGGTCCCCACCATCCCTCTGCTGAGTTCCTGGGTCTGAGTGTACACCCGATGTGCCCATTATGAGTGGTTCCCACCATCGCTGTGCTGACTTCCTCTGATTGGTGAACAAAACACCAGTCACAATTCTGTTAATTTCGTATAAAATTTGTAAGCATAGAAATTCCCATGAGGTTTCCACCATCCCTGTGCTGAATTCCTGGGGTTTTAACTTTTAGGTTTGTTAACTTTTCGTAACAATTACGAATTTACGTTATGAATTTGGATCCGAAATTCGTAAACGAAATTTTGTATTTTGTACGGAATTCGTATGCATAAAATTCGTATTTCGGAATCGTACTAATGTACAAATTTCCGGAAATTCGTACGAATCAAAAATTCATACGAAACTAATCGCACATGTCTAATATGTACATGGATTGTCTTCTTGTATTGAAGACACCAGAAACTTCTTAAACTAGAGGGGGTGGTTTTAATGGATTATAGGTGACTGACCAGCCTAGATGTAGAGGCGCTTTATAGCAATATTGAACATAAGTTGGGTGTGGACGCCTGTAAATATGTTTAACCACTTTCCGACCGGCGCACGACGATGTACGTCCCTTTTTTGAAGAGGGATATCTCGGTAACGGCAGCAGCTGCTGCCACAACCGAGGTATCCATCTCTTCAGGTGCCGGTCGGCTGTCCGATAATGGTGGTCATCGCGGCGGATTCGCCGCGAGATCACCGTTATCGGCGGCGGGAGAGGTGCCGTTCCCCTTGTGTGTCTAGAGATGAGTGACGCTAAGATGGCCGCCACTCATCTCTATACCATAGGAGGGCGGAAGCGACGTCAAAAACGTCACTTCCGCCCATACCTCTTAAAGAGGAATTTTCAAATGTCATTTTTTTAAATGACATTTTTTTTTTTTTCATTGAAGTCCAAATATGAGATCTGAGGACTTTTTGACCCCAGATCTCATATTTAAGAGGACCTGTCATGCTTTTTTCTATTACAAGGAATGTTTACATTCCTTGTAATAGGAATAAAAGTGAGCCAATTAATTTTTAAAAAAAAAAACAGTGTAAAAATAAATAAAATCAAGAAAAATAAATAAGAAAAACAAAACATTTTTTTTTTAAAGTGCCCCGTCCCGACGAGCTCGTGCGCAGAAGCGAACGCATACGTGAGTAGCACCCGCATATGAAAACGGTGGTCAAACCACACATGTGAGATATCGCCGCGATCGGTAGAGCGAGAGCAATAATTATAGCCGTAGACCTCCTCTGTAACGCAAAATATGCAACCTGTAGAATTTTTTAAACGTCGCCTATGGAGATTTTTGAGGGTAAAAGTTTGATGCCATTCCACGAGCGGGCGCAATTTTGAAGCGTGACATGTTGGGTATCAATTTACTCGGCGTAACATTATCTTTCACAATATATAAAAAAATTGGACTAACTTTTTACTGTTGTCTTATTTTTTTATTCAAAAAAGTGAATTTTTTCCAAAAAAAGTGCGCTTGCAAGACCGCTACGCAAATACGGTGTGAAAAAAAAAGTATTGCAACGACCGCCATTTTATTCTCTAGGGTGTTAGAAAAAAAAACAATATATAATGTTTGGGGGTTCTAAGTTTTTTTCTAGCAGAAAAAACTGTTTTAAACATGTAAACACCTAAAATCCAAAACGAGGCTGGTCTTAAAGTGGTTAAGGGGATTGCATTCCAACAACATACCAAGTGCATTCTGAAGCTGTTGCACTTCATATTGGAGCATAATTTCTTCCTACTCGACAGTAAAATATACCAACAAGTTAGAGGCACTACGATGGGCACAATGTGTGCCCCCATCTATGCCAACCTTTTTTTAGGCTGGTGAGAACAGACAACTGTATTGTAGATGCTTTAAAGATGTTTACATCAAAAATATTGCTATGGGCAAAGTTCATAGATTATATTTCCATACGTTGGCAAGGACAAAAGGAAAAATTTCTATAATTTTGTAAATCTCAGCACTAACAATTTAGGGATGTTTTTAACTAGTGAGATTCAAAAAGACAGTATAAACTTTCTAGATCTTCACACAAGGTAAAAGGATGGTATGATTGGGGCTAAGATGTATAGGAAGCCTACTTCTACCAGTAGTCTACTACATTGGGATAGTCATCACCCTGCTCCTCAAAAGAAAGGCATCCCAAAGCTGGTGAGAGCGAGAAGAAATTGCTCTTCAGAGGGAGCCTTCAGAACAGAGAGCGGTCCTCTATTTGAATGATTTACTAAAAGGGGATATAAACTGATGGATTTAAAATGCATCCCGAGGGAAACCCTTTTAACACCTTGACAAAGAAGGAATGAGGAGGAAGGGAGCACAAGGATAATTGGTACATATGGTGAACAGTCCAAACGAATATTCAACACAGTAAAAATATACTGGCATGTCCTATTAGATGACAAAGATCTGTTCAGCTCATTGCCAGGTCCTCCCTTAATCACATATCTAAAATAAAAAAAGTCTCTGTGACTTGCTGGTACATAATCATCTGGAGAAAATAAAAAAAAAATGTTGGTAGCCATAAATGCGGCCACTGTAAAGCGTACACATCTATGCCAACTATTAAGAACTTTGTCAATCCAAAAAATGAAGAGAGCATTACCATCAGCTCTTTTTTCAATTGTAGCACTGAAGGTGTTATATGTGGCAAAATGCCCCTATGCATTATTACACGTTGGAAAAACAAATCTGCCAACTATGACGCCCCATTCAAGAACACGTCAATGATGTAATTCTCAAAAGAGACAGACCGATTGCCAGACATGTATGGTTGAAACATAATGGCAAACAAGAGTGTCTGTCATTTTGGGCAATCCAGCAGGCAAGCTTGGACCCAAGAAAGTGGGATAAAATCATTCTTAAAATAGGTGGATTTTTTGTCTGGGATCACAGGCCCCTCACAGCCTCAATGAGGGGCTCACCTACTGTACTTGTCCTTCGTGTGTTGATAAAGCTTTGTAGCATATAGTCTGATATTTCATATATATTGGGGAGTAGTTTCTTGTGTGTGTTTTTTATGTTTTATGTTGAGTGGTGTAATTATATATCAATCAAGTTTTGCTCTGGCCAAATACATATCTGGTGGATTCAACAGGGGAAGAATAAAAGTCAGAGGGAGCCTACCGTATGATCTTAAATAATTTCAGAGGAACTATACATACTACCTGTATTGGTAAAATAAATACATGTTGCTGTATATAGCAGGGTAGTAAAATACTATTATAACTTCAAAATTAATAGAAAATGGAAACATACATGATCCTACTCTGAATGATGAGCTTCTACACTCATCAATTCGAATATCATACATATTTTTTCTGGCTCTCCCAAACCTGTCCCCCTGGAGAAAAAGGGCAGCATATGCTGTCCCTATTTAATCCATAAGTAGGCACTTATCTCTCAGCATTTTATCTCAATGGGGTAATAGTTGCAATCCCCAATTGATCCACTAGATGGTGTGATCATATGGCCTGTTGGCTTTATCTGTAAGGATCCCTCATTTATCATAGAGGTGGTGTGTATATCGCTACTGCTCAGGCGCGAGCGTAATGGCGCATTTGCGTGATGATGTGACCATGCAGGGATGCCTGGTGGCCATTTTGCCTTCAACATTGGTCTCCCCTATTTATAAACAATAGGAAGCCATTTTTTTTCACCATGTGCTTTATGTTTGTATTATAATGTACAGTTAAAGTGGTTGTAAAGGTAAAGAAAAATATCTGCCACCCCTCTCTTCTATCAATCCATCCTACACTGTGTAAATGTTTTTATAAAACGATGCCTGTAAATACCTTACCTCATATCTTTTATGGCCAGTCACATGACCTGGAGCAGCTCTCCTCCGATCTAAGGGCTACAGCGGGAGAGGCCGAGATCCCTCCTCTGACGTCAACCAGGGAGGTCACGTGACCGCTGTGCTGGCTGCTCAGCCCCTCCTGCTGTAGCCCTTAGATTGGGGAGGAGAGCAGCCAGAGGTCACGTGACCGGCCATCGTCTTAAAAAACATTGACACATTGTAGGATGGATTGATAGAACAGAGGGGCTGGCAGTAATATTTCTTTACTTTACTGCAAGCTACTAATAGCGGCAGGAGAAGGGGTGTTTAGATGGCTTACACACACACAGGAGCTGACAGGCAGGGTGAGAGGAGAGCAGGGGGAATGACAGAGTCACAAAAACTGACCATAGTAATCGTGGATAAGCAGACATGTATACCATGGTAAGCGCACACAGGAACTGGCAGGATCAACCAGGTTTTTTTTACAGCTCAGAGAGGGACGGATTAGACAGCACTGTGCTGTTTAATCTGCAATAAGAGAACAGGTTCTTCTTCTTCTTCTTCTTCTTCCTCTTCCTCTTCCTCCTCTTCCTCCTCTTCCTTTTTTTTTTTTTTTTCAGGGTTATAAGCACTTTAAGTGTGTTACTCCTGATGAAGCTTGTCTGGCGCTGCCATAATGTATCTGAAATGACAGGTGGTCTATAAGTGTAAGGACTTGTTCTTGATTGTAAATATTAAAGATTTTAACTACCAACAAAATGAAGGTTTCCTATTTAGAATAATAAACTGTCAGATTAGTAAAACAGCGATATCGGAACTGATTTTAGGTTAAACACACATTGTTGAACTACTCAAATTCTTTTATTTAATTAAAACAATAACATTATATTACATATTTGCTTAAACGTAAATGTTTAGTAACTGAAGTGCATAAACAAAATATCTTTGAAAACAAACAAACAAAAAGGAGAGGTATAGCTGAAGCTTGTTTGGTTGTACTTCTCCTATGGATCACAGAAGTGCAAGTCGTTTTGCACTCCCATGACCCGTTTTCAGCAGAGAGCGGTCTGAAGTCCGACATCACAGAAGTCGGTCCAGGCACCGCGTCGTTGTGGCAATGGTGTCTGGTTTCGCCAGGTGCCTAGACCGGCCTGGCTCAGCCTCTCAGCGAGCCGCTGGGAGACTGAGCCGGCCGCCCCCTCCACAGCTCAGTGCTCCAATGAGCGAGGAGGGAGCAGAGAGCTTTGACTGACAGTCTGCAGCTCTCTGCTTGGGGAGCTGTCAGAACCAAGCGATCGGTGATGTGCGATCGATCGGTTCTCAGTAGCGAGGTGTCGTGGGGAACAGATGCAGCATCAGATCTATGCTGCTTCCACCTAGGTAAGTATTAATCTAAAAAAAAAAACATAGTTCTCTTTTGAACTAAATATATCAGCTGGGTCCACGTAAAAAAAAAACAAAAAAAAAAACTTTTTTTCATCACAGCGCGTCTTCTCATGTTGTTTTATTGGGGCCACCAGGCCTTGCATCTTTGTTGCATTGCTTACATTTTGCATGCATACCTGCTTTACCCATAGGTAGAGGAACTTCATTACCACTTGCCGACCAGCCGCCGCGGCGCCTCTATTGTGCGAATCAACATACTGGTACGGCGCTTTGTGTAATAGATACAGTAGGCGCATGCCAGCGCCGATACGTATGGCTGCGATGTCCGCCGGCCACCCGCAATCGCTCCACAGAGAGGCAGAACGGGTATCTCCCAATGTAAACAAGGCGGATCCCCATTCTGACAGGGGAGGAGAGAGATCAGCTGTTCCTAATGATCAGGAACAGCGATCTCTCTCTACTACCCCCACAGTTAGAAACACCTCCCTAAGGAATGCTTAACCCCTTGATCGCCCCGTAGTGTTAACCCCTTCCCTGCCAGTGACATTTATACAGTAATCAGTGGCTATTTTTTTTAGCTCTGATCGCTGTATAAATGTCACTGGTCCCAAAAAAGTGTCAAAAGTGTTCGATCTATCCGCTGCAATAGACAAAAGAGATATTTGGGGGGCACACCCTAAAAAATGCATAAAGATGGTGCTGCCATAAGACCATACAACAGAACAAACATATTACAGCGCACACATGCAAAACTGACATTTACCTCCAGCAAGGCTATTTAAAAGCACCTAGACAGACATTTTCAAAAAACATTATCAAAAAATATGGGGATTTGGTCACACCATATTGCTATATGGTGCTTAAGCCCACTTACTGCGACAAAGTACCCCATGATTAGTGGGTCCTACACTATCCATAGATCGGGAGATCCTGCTTCTCTGAACCAAGGGAGCTATACTCCTCTATATGGGAGAACATGAGGTCTCCACCATGATACAGGTGGACACTAAATTGAGGTACTTACTGAGTGGGGTGCTCCACCCAAAAGGATTTGGTCAAAATCCATACAATAGACAAGAGATATTTGGGGGGCACACCCTAAAAAATGCATAAAGATGGTGCTGCCATAAGACCATACAACAGAACAAACATATTACAGCGGTATATTACAGGGTACTTTGTCGCAGTAAGTGGGCTTAAGCACCATATAGCAATATGGTGTGACCAAATCCCCATATTTTTTGATAATGTTTTTTGAAAATGTCTGTCTAGGTGCTTTTAAATAGCCTTGCTGGAGGTAAATGTCAGTTTTGCATGTGTGCGCTGTAATATGTTTGTTCTATCCGCTGCAATGTCGCAGTCCCACTAAAAATCACTGATCACTGAGTAAGCACTCTTGGTAGTGTGAAACGCGTTAGATATTTTCCTGCTTTGCTGTGACCTATTTTTTTGTGTGATTCCATATTTTACCAATAAAGGCTTTTGAATTTTTCTTGGAATGCGGCTGTTCAGAGTCCTTAATTTGCATCTTTAAAAATCACTGATCAACGTCATTACTAGTAAAAAAAAATAATAATAGTAAAATGGCCATAAATCTATCTCCTATTTTGTATAACTTTTGCGCAAACCAATCAATATATGTTTATCGCAATTTTTTTTTTAAACAAAAATATGTAGCAGAATACATATTGAAGAAAAAAAGACACTCACTGGGGATGATATTTGGCTGCTCACCCCTGGGATGTCAAAACAAAAAAGAAAAGGTCCCCCCAAGAGGGAGTTGGTGGGGTTTTTAGGCAGCGTTTAGAAATAAGTTCTCTGAGAGGTATTGATGTATTCAAAAATATGAATCTTTATTATATTAAAGATGTCGCATGTGACATATGGGTAAAGATAAAAATAGGAGACATGGGTCCCAAATGGATAAAACAATACAGGAATTTTAAAACAGATTTACACTAACAGACAAAAAGCTTTTACATCAATGTAGTTTTACAAATATTGCAGATAAAAGTAGACCTGACGCGTTTCGACCCGTTATAGTAAGGGTCTTCTTCAAAGGTAATTTCGTCTGTTTAGGAAAGAAGAGGGTGAGAACAATGCATTGTAACAGTATTTCATTTGCATATATTGATCTCCAATTAACCTTTCCTTTCACATAGTATAATATCATATTGTACTGTGGAATGTTTACCTGGTATGTAGGTTGTTTTTCCTCTTATAAATTCCTCCTTTATATGTGGTTGGGCTCTCTCTGGGTGTGTGCACTCCAGGTCCTAGGCGGCGTCCCGCTATAGCACCCCCCAGCGGGCACACGGCAGGCACGGCGACCAAACAACGGGGCCTACGAGAGGTCACGTCCACTGAAACGGCTACCCACGGGTCCGTGTGTGGGCCAGATGGGTGGAGGGAGGGAGATGGAGGTGGTGGGAAGGAACAAGGGGGAGGAAAAGGGGGGGGGGGAGGAGAGGAGGGGGGAAATGGAAATGGGTTGCCTTGAGGTCCCTTGTTCTGCACACCTGTCATAAGATCCAAGATCATATGCTTAGATATATAGCATGGGAGATTGCCACATCAACTGGACAATGTCTAGTGCACTTAAAACAGTGATGGGGAGAAATAGAATTTCTAAGGTAAGAAAGATGAATGGGTGAACGAAAGTTTTGCCGTTGATATACTTTTTCATAATAATATCAGTTTATATATTACTGTATCTAGACTCATGGTTAAAGATAGGAAGGGGAAAGGCAGAAGAAGGGGGGACAGAACAAAGGCAAGAGGTGGAAGTGGAGGGAAGGAAGGGCTGGGGAAGAAAGTGGGAACTAAAATGGGGAGGGGGGGAAGAAGGGGTCGCAGGGAAAAGGGAAGAAGGGAGGGAGGAGAGAAGGGGGGGGGGGGGAAAGGAGGAAAAAGGGGAAGAACAGGGAAACGGGGGTGTGAAAAGGGAAAAGCCGAAAAGGGGGGAAGGGGGGGAAGGGGGGGGAAGGGGGAAGGGGGAGGGGAGGGGTTGGGAAGAAAGGGGGTTGAAGGGGGAGGGGGGGGGGGTGGGAAAGGGGGGGGGGAAGGGGAAAGGAGGGAAAGGACCAACACATGGCTAGCACATGTATGGGTGAACAGAGGGATGCTGCAGCATCCACATGGATAGGACGGGAGGGAATGGGGTGGGGCAGTGGGGAATGCGGGGAAGGATGTGGTGTGAAGGGTGAGGGGTGAGGGAGAGGGGGGGGAAAAAAGAAGAGAGCTACGGGAAAAGGGGGGGGGGGGAGGGGGAAAAAGGGGGGCAAAGGGGAAGGGGAGAAGGGAGAAGAGAGAGAGAAAGGGAGGGGGAGGGGGAAGGGGAGGGGGAGAATGAGAAGGGAAAGGGAAATGATGGGGAAAGGGAGTGAACTAATTGGTGACAATGGGAAGAAGTGAGAGAGTGAAGGAAAGGGGAGGTGAAAAAAGAATAAGTGTGAGTGAAGAAATGGGGAAGTGTGATTATGATGTCGATTAGAACACTGATGCTCGAAGGGGTGCTGTGCTGGTAGTGCTGGAGATCAGAAAGTGAAGGGATCCTGGAATAGGGATATGTGTGGGTGAGAATGTGCAGGGATTGCGTGGAGTGTGAAGTGTGGGGGGTAAGGGATGAGACCGTGAGGGAATGTGGGCATGTGTGGGCATAGAACGGGGGAAGAAAGGGGAAGGGAAAGGCATGGACAGGAAAAGGGTATACCAATGTGTCAGATCTAGACGGACAGTGTGATACAATATGTTATAAAGTTACCTAATAGAGTAGGTGTATCTTGCTCAGGTTATGGGGTGGATGTAGACACCCGTACGTTGCAGACCGAAATATGCTGTGTTGGTTGCAAGTCCCAAAGATGAAAAATGCCCAGTCTGGGAATAGAGACAGAGTCATCTACAGTAACTGAAGTTAGTCCCAGAGAGGGATAAAGAAGCGTGGAGCAAAGAGAGATTCTACTCACTGTGTGTATGTGGCGTAATGCTTGGATCATCACATGGAGATGGATTCGTTTGACCACCCCGTGTGGTATTTATGGGTAATACCCAACTGGAATCAGGTGTGCATGTTTGGACACCATCAGGTGTTCAATCAGGGTATCCCCAGGAGAGGGGAGGAGGGAGGAAAAGGGGGGCGGAGGGACAGGCAGGGATGGGTGGAGAAGGGGAGTGAAAAGAAAAGGGGGAGGACAGGGGGCATAATGGGACATCACCTTCCATCTGCCGTTCCTATGTCCGCCTGGCCCGCCCGTCTGTGGGAGCCATGACGGCATCAAAGGCCGTCTGGAGTGATCTCCCCGGCGTCCGGGAGGTCCTTCCGGGGTCGCGTCTGCTACGCAATCGTCGCACCGGCGTGACGTCCCGTATCACGTGCACGCACGCGGCCGCGCGCATGCGCAGTGATCGGGAGAGGTCCGATTGCGTTCCAGGACGCCGCCAGCAAGGGAAATGGTTCACCGTCAGGGGGCCTGGGCCCGCCCAGGTCACCCTGAGGGAACATAATTGGAGGAGCTTGGTTGGTGGGCGCTCCTCCTTACCCTTGCTGTGAGGTCACGTGTAGGGAACGCCCCACCGCCGCATGTATCCACCGGAGGGGGCAGGGACCAAGGCGCCACCCAGGGGATCCGAGGCGCACTGCAAACCACCAGAGAGAACCCTGAAACAAAAGGGAGAAATGTAGAGTTTTAACATATATTCACTGCCTGTGTGGTATGGCAGATGGGGAGACGTATCTCCGTGATCATCTCTATTAATATCATGTTCCCATTAATTATCTGGGTCATAGCATATTAACATCCATACCAAGGTTATGTTGAACATATTTGAGAGAACAAAGGGCCTGAAATCTTTTAAAAATAACATTATCCACAGTTAATATGTGATTACATTGTGAGTTGTTTCCAATAGTACATTTTTTATGTTGTTCATATTTAATTCAAAAGTTGTCATCCATATTTAATTCAAAAAATTGTCATATGAACACGCTATGGCCCTGTGTATTAATAATACACAGTATATGTATGGCCATGTAGCTGTGTGCATATACAAGCAAAAAAACAGGGGATTTGACAAATTTGTAGAGAGAAAAAAAGAGAGGAACAAATGTACATAGGAAGACAGCAACCCACCTATGAGCATAGGTATCAGGTAACGCGAGTGGGTCGGCCCCCAAGCCACATCTGGTAAACTGGTTTGTTTCATAAGTAGACATGAGCAAGTGGCATAACATAACCTCTATGGGTTAGATATGGAGAGAGAGCACTGAAATCGCACAGAGTTGTATACGGCGAAAAATCCTGGACACAGATGGAATAGAGCACAGATATTGGCCAGAGTATGAGAGCAGGAGTTCACCGCTTTGTGGGGGGGGGGGGGGGGTGGGGGGTTTTTTTTGGGGGGACGTCCAGGCACGTCTACTCCAATGCAAGGGCCCGGGGAACCGTATTACTGCGTTTTCCCGGATGTGAAGCCCTTGAGAAAAGGGGCAAAGGAAATGGACTCATTCAGTCCGGGAGGGGAGGTGGCACGTAATCTATAGATCCATTTTTGTTCACATTGTAACAAAGTTTTGTTCCAATCTCCTCCTCTGTCGGGAATATGGATTCTATCTAAGGCCATGAATGTAATCTTGGGCATTTTGTAATCATGTATCAAAACAACATGACGCCCCAGGGGTAAGTAATGGTTTCCTATTTGCATGGAGTAGACGTGCTTGGACATCCGGCGGTGAAACTCCTGCTTAGTTTTGCCAATATAAAATGCCCCGCATTCGCAGGACATTATGTATACAACGCCCTTTGTCTGACAATTAACGAAATGGGCTAACTTGTGAGGTAGTCCGTTTGGAAGAAGGAGGTTGTTTCTTTGGCGTTGGATATATTGGCAACAACTGCAATGGCCACAGGGGAAAGACCCCCGGGCCGGGCAGTGTTTGTGGCGTCTGTGCTCGTCCCTAAATTCACTTTGAACAAGGTGGTCTCTTAGTGATGTGGCTCTTCTATATGTAATTGAGGGATGACTAGAAATGAATTGATTTATTTTGGGATCGTCTGTAAGTATATTCCAGTGTTTTTGAATTATATCGCGGATCTTTCTATGCTGTCGGGTAAACCGTAGAACGATTCGCGATACATTCTCTTTTTGATCGTCAGGTGCCTTTTTCTTAGACAGCAGGTCCGAGCGTGAGCATGCTGTTACTCGGTTGTAAGCTTTTCGGAGACATGAGCGACTATATCCCCGATCAAGTAGGCGGTTTTGGAGATTTTGTGCTTCAATTTTAAATAGGGACTCATCCGAGCAATTTCTCCGTATTCTCAAATATTGCCCATAAGGGATGGAATCTTTGAGAGACTGGGGGTGTGCACTGTGGGCATGGAGTATTGTATTACCCGCGGTGCTTTTGCGGTATAATGTGGTGGAGATTTTATTCTCTGGGTTCCGCTTCAATTCGACATCCAGAAAGGTAATACTCTCCTTGTTGGATGTCAAAGTGAACTTAAGGTTCCAAGTATTGGTATTGATGCAGAATACATATTTGCCTAAACTAATGAAGACTTTTTTTTTTTTGGGGGGGGGGATATTTATTATAGCAAAAAGTAAAAAAAAGTTTTTGTTTTTAAATTGTCGGCACTTTTTTGCTTATAGACCAAAAAATAAAAACCGCAGAAGTGATCAAATACCACCAAAAGAAATCTCTATTTGTGGGGGAAAAAAGGCCATCGATTTTGTTTGGGTACAACGTCGCATGACCGCGCAATTGTCAGTTAAAGCAATGCAATGCTGTATCACAAAAAATGGCCTGTTCATTAAATACGACCAAAAGAAAGCTCTATTTGTGTGAATAAGATAAAAATGTCAGCACCGTTCCAGCACGGCCGTCCGTCTCTGATCCATGGCGAGGCTTGGTTTTCACCATGCTGACCTATGGACAGAGTGGAAGTGACGACATGGCGTCGCACTCTGCTTGTGTTCCACCGGCCTGTGTCCAACACAGACGCTGGAGCTACTTATGACGATCGTGACCTACATTTGTAATTCTCACATTGTGCCACATTCTAAGTTAGTTGATTTTATATCTTGATGCTCAACAATTGTTATATAATGAACTTCTGTGGCCCAAATTAATTATTTAACCTGCATTAAAAGTTTCATATTACCGCCGGACCGGAAGTGACCTCAACTTCCGGGGGCAAATACCACAACTCAGATTGGGGTCACATTATTTATTTAAGCGTGCTGCTGGTGCTTGTGGTCCATACCCCAAAGTCTTAGAGGACGAAACGCGTTCGGTAGACCACAGCAACAGCACTACGCCATAACATTTCTTGTAACAAGCCTGCTATTTCCTTCAGAAATGTGAGTGTTCTTAATTTATTTTAACACTATTAAAATACCTTCCAAACGTTATTCACATTATGCGAGTTCTCTTTTATCATGATTTACCATACATGAATACGTTTGAACACATGGAGCACTGACGTCCATTACCCACCCGCTGTCCATCTTCCTGTGAGTGTGCCAACGCCATATTGAGTAAAGCCTTGGAGCCAGCCCGTGGAGCAGGGACTCGTCAGTCCTTTACTATAAAGCCCATCACGACTTGCGAGGCATATGCCTTCCCAAGTATGTGATTTCTGGTAAGCCTCACTCCTACAGGCGTTGATGCCGACAGACAACCATCACTCCACTTAGAGCACTGTTCAGTGTCACCGGTTGATCACAAGCAATTTGTCACCCATTTAACCACCTGATTACTGTGCACTTAAACCCCCCTCATGACCAGACCAATTTTAAGCTTTTGGCGCTGACGTACTTTGAATGACAATTGCGCGGTCATACAACACTGTACCCAAATGAATGTATGAATTTTTTCCCACAAATAGAGCTTTCTTTTGGTGGTATTTAATCACAGCTGGGGTTTTTATTTTTTGCTAAACAAACAAAAAAGATGGAAAATTAAAAAAAAATTAAAATCATGTTTAATAGTTTGTTATAAAATTTTGCAAACAGGTAATTTTTCTGCTTCATTGATATGCACTGATGAGGCGGCACTGATAGGCTGCACTGGTGGGCACTGATAGGCTGCACTGGTGGGCACTGATAGGCTGCACTGGTGGGCACTGATAGGCTGCACTGGTGGGCACTGATAGGCTGCACTGGTGGGCACTGATAGGCTGCACTGGTGGGCACTGATAGGCTGCACTGGTGGGCACTGATAGGCTGCACTGGTGGGCACTGATAGGCTGCACTGGTGGGCACTGATAAGTCGGTACTGATGGGGACAGATAAGTCGGTACTGATGGGGACAGCAAAGATGGCACGGATGGGCACTGGTAGGTGACACTGATGTGCAGCACTGGCACTGTGGGCACTGACAGATGGCACTGTGGGCACTGGTAGGCGGCACTTTATTAGGCAATAGTGGGCACCATGTATTGGGCACATTGCAGTGAGAGGGACTAATGTCCCTCTCACTGCCGCCGGTGATCGGCTTTTTTTTTTTCTCCTCGCGCTGTCAGCGCGAGGAGGAAAAGAAGCCGATTACCGGCTCTGTTATTGTCACATGATCAGCTGTCATTGGCTGACAGCTGATCACGTGGTAAGGGGTCGGGATCGACCCCTTACTCCAGGGGTCTTCAAACTACGGCCCTCCAGTTGTTCAGGAACTACAATTCCCATCATGCCTAGTCATGTCTGTGAATGTCAGAGTTTTACAATGCATCATGGGATGTGTAGTTCTGCAACAGCTGGAGGGCCGTAGTTTGAGGATCCCTGCCTTACTCGGATCTGTGATCCAGCGAGTCTCACAGACTCGCTGATCACAGAGCGCGCCGCGCGCGTCCTTCAATAGACTTAGTCCCGGCACATTAGATCCGCGCTGTAGCCGTCATTCGGCTATAGCGCGGATCTCAGGTGGTTAAGGACTTCACTGCTATACACATACATGTGTAGTTTGGGTGTTATCCACCGATAGTCTTTTGTGTTTTAATCATATTATTATTTGTGATTTGATTATTCGCCCAATTTATTGTTTTGGACTTTTTTCACTATATATCCGTAACAGGATCACTCGCTCTAAACTCACGTTTAGACTATTCACGTCTTTTTAGTCCACACTAAAGATTATTGGATCACATATTTTACGTATATTACTTTATATCTATCTATGTACTTCCATATATGTACATTTACTTATTTTAACCTATTGTGAGTTCATAAGATCTCCATGACCTATGCACAATAGCACTTTAGAGCGCAACATATATTTATTTTCCAAGATAAAAATGTTGTATGTGTACAGTGTTGCATGACTGCGCAATTGTCATTCAAAGTGTGCGCGCTGGAAATTGGCCTGGGTAGGAAGGGGGTAAAAGTGCGAAGTAGGCAAGTGGTTAAAAGCCCAATAAATGTGAGGTGGTTTGGGTATACGCACCTCGTTTTTGTTTCGAGTGTACTACCAGTTATGCCTAAAAATGCCTGTAAATTGTCTCTGCTCATACCATTAGTGAATAGGGTCTAATAGATAATAAGAATGTTCTAACCCCTGAAATAAAAGAAAGACGTCTCGCTTTTCTCATACACTTCTGACAGTCTTTCTATGGAATCCTCGTGCTCTGTCTGGAGTCACGCATGAACTCCGCTGTCATTCCCACAGTGAGCTCTCCCCTACTCCCTTGCCACAACAAAGATGGCGGCACGAGTCCCCCGTGTGACTCTCCTGGCCAAGCATGCGCACTAAGGAGGGCCGGGGCTGGAATACAAGATGGCGGCCCCGGCGGGGAGGGAGAGGCGGAGGCGGGATAGCAGCGAACGGACAGGAGTCAGTGACGGAGATTGCCTCGGCCCCCAGGTGAGGCTCCCGGGGCGTCCCACGCTCTGACACCAGCACCGTCCGGCGCCGCAAACCCCCGAGCACCCGCAGAGCCCGGCCCGAGCGGCCAGCGCGCCCCCTACACCCCGAAAAACCACCGCAAAGCTCCCTCCCCCCTCCGAGCCGCCAGCGCAGCCCTCAGCGCCATCTTGGAACCGCCCGGGGAGCGCGCTCAATGTGGCGCGAGCACGATCAGAAAAAGGCGGCTGGCTGCCTGAGCGCGCCAAAATGTGAGGGAAGCGGAGAATAATCCCAATTACAATAAAAGACGAATCAACAAAATATGTCCAGCTTGGGGCGGCGTGTGCGGCTTCACAGGCGGCCATGGCTGTCTATGCTTTGGTTTTGTGGAGCGATGGGGGTGCGCTTACTTACACCATAGACCCAGTCGGGCACCTATAGAGCGCCATGGCTGCCTGTTTACATTTCTGTGATCACCTCACGGTTTAGGCGGGAAGACGGGGCGCCGTGAAGTGATCACTGAGATGCTGCTGGTGGTGGCCACCGCGTTTGTCAATATACGCAGCATTGTGTGCATGGAGGAGTGGTCTGTGCCTGTATGGCTGGAGCCCCATTTATTGTTATGAATATGTGCCCGACCGTCATGGAGCCCGCCTAATTACAAATTCTCTCACACATCTCAGTCACCGTCCTGTCCTTATACTTCATCACTATGAATTACTCTCCACACACCTCCATCTCTTCCTCCTACTATGGATTACACTCAGTTGCATCATTTGAAATCAGAGGCTGAGCCATTGAATTAGGCTGCTGATCAGTAAAACATTTACATGTATAGCGTAGACCACAAACCTCTCCAAATAATAAAAATGGAAATAGTCTATGCATTATTAATGAATAAGCCTGTTATATGATAATTCTTATGTCATACGAGGTCACATCACGTACAAAGTTATATCATCGTTTACGACTGTCACTCATTTGGAGAGATGGTTCCTCATTCCTTTCTCAGACTTCCCCCCTATAGACTGTCTGTCCCTCATTTGGAGAGACTGTCTCTCGCTTTTCCTCAGATGTCCTGCATTTTATGAGAGACTGTCCCTCGAGCCTTTCTCAGACGGCCCTCGTTTGGAGAGACTCCCTAATTTCTTCTCAAAAGTCCTTCATTTGGAAAGACTGTCTCATTATTTCTCTGATCTTCATTTGGAGAGACTTTTTCCCTTGTTCCTCCTCACATGTCCCTCATTTGGAGAGACTGTCCCTCGTTCAGATGTCCCCTTGTCCCTCATTCCTCCTCAGATGTCCCTCAGAGAGACTGTCCCTCATTCTTCTTTATATATCTCTCCTGTTCCCCATTCTTCCTCCAGATGTCCCTCATTTGGAGAGACTGTCCCTTTTTTTTCAAAGATGTGCCTTATTTGGAGGGTCCCTTCATTGTTTTACCTCATATTTCCCTCATTTGGAGACTGTCCTTCGTTCCTCCTCAGTTGTCCCTCCACTCTTCTGTAGACTTGTCTCATGTTCCCCATTCTTCCTCGCATATCCCTCATTTGGAGAGACTGTCCCTCTTCTTTTTTTTTGACGTACTTCATTTGGAGAGACTTTCTTGTTCTACCTCAGATGTCCCCCATTTGG
Organism: Lithobates sylvaticus; assembly: GCA_028564925.1. NCBI lineage: Eukaryota > Metazoa > Chordata > Amphibia > Anura > Ranidae > Lithobates > Lithobates sylvaticus. The sequence continues at coordinate 145,929,595 of CM053037.1, forward strand.
AGAAACCGTCCCTAATTCCACCTTAGATATCCCTCTTTCTTCATTCCTCCTCACATATGTTGTAAAAAAGACACAAGTCCATCTAGTTCCTTTAAAAAAAAAAAAATCCCATATACACGATCCTTCACCCACAATTGATCCAGAGGAAGTCGAAAAACCCCAGCAAAGCATGATCCAATTTGCTACAGCAGGGGAAAAAATTCCTTCCTGATCCCCTGAGAGGCAATCAAATTTTCCCTAGATCAACTTTACCTATAAATGTTAGTACCCAGTTATATTATGTACATTTAGGAAATAATCCAGGCCTTTTTTTTAACCACTTCTGATGGTGGCACTTTACCACGCGATCAGCTGTCTGATCATAGTGTAAACAGAGAAAGCTGTGTATTGGCTCTTCCTCTACTCGCTGACAGACGCGAGTAAAGGAGAGTCGACCAGCTGCTCTCCTGACAGGGTGGGGGCCTGCATTGATTGATTATCAGTGCAGCCCCACCCCCCCCATGATGGCCACCCATGGCCACAATGGATGCCCACTCATGACCACCAGGTGAGCCCACCAGGGATGCCAATCATTGCCCATTAGGGATGCCCATCAGTGCTGCCTGCCAGCGCCTCTGATCAGGGCCGCCTATACACGCCCTCCAGTGCCACCTATGAGTGCCCATAAGTGCTGCTTATCACTGCCGCCTATCAGTGATGCATATAAGTGCCACCTCATCAGTGTCAATCAGTACCGCCTCATCAGTGAAGGAGAAAACTTACATACAAAGTTTTGTAACAGAAACAAAGACATTTTTTTATTTGTAGCGCAAAAAATAAAAACCCCACAGGTGATCAAATACCACCAAAAGATAGCTCTATTTGTGTGATTTTAAAAAAAATATATATTGTTTGTGTACAGCGTCGCAAGACCGCATAATTGTCATTCAAACTGTGAGAGCGCTGAAAGATGAAAATCGGTCTTGGCAGGAAGGTGTTTTAGGACATTTTCACACTGCCAGCGTCGGCTGTAAAGCACCACTATTTTTTGCGGTGCTTCACCGTGATTTTTGCTGCTGCAGCGTCACTTTGCTGGCGGTTCGTTTCAATGGGCAGGTGCGCTTTAGGGGTGGTGTACAGAAGCTGCTTGCAGGACTTTTTTTTGACGTCCTGCCAGCGCAGCACCCCAGTGTGAAAGCACTCAGGCTTTCACGCTGGGATTGCAGCTGAGGCTTTCGGGCGCTATTTTTAACGCTAAAGCGCCTGAAAAACGCCTCCAGTGTGAAAGGGGTCTAAGTGCCCTGTATTGAAGTGTATAATGCAATCTACTGAGCTTGCCCCAACCACCTCTGGAGGGAGGCTATTCCACATTTTCACAGCTCTTACTGTGAAGAAACCTTTCCGTATTTGGATATTGGTATTTTAGTTCACTACAGGGGGTCCCCGAGTTACGAACTCGTTAGGGACTGGCCGCCTGTACGGAAGTCGGAAATGTTCGTAAGTCGGCCGCGCATGCGCAGACCGACAAATACGGAGATTTCCGGACATTTCCGATGTTCCGTCTATTGCCGTTCTGCGCATGCGCGGCAAATTACGGACATTTCCGGCATCTTCCGAAGCTCCGTATGGCCGCGCATGCGCAGAACGGCCGAAAGACGCCGAAAAAGAGCGAAAAATGGCGGCGGGTCCCCGCAGCGCCCCGTTCGTAAGTAGAGGTTGTTCTTAGGTCGGGCGTTCGTAAGTCGGGGACCCCCTGTATATGGACCCCTTATGTATTTGTACATGTTGATCATATCCCCCCCTTAATCTCCTCTTCTCAAGAGGGAATAAGTTCAGTTCCTCTCATCTTTCCTCATAGCTGAGCTCCTCCATGCCTTTTATCAGTTTGGTTGCCCTTCTCTGCACTTTCTCCAGTTCCCTGATATCCTTTTTGAGAACTGGTGCCCAAAACTGAACTGCATATTCCAGATGAGGTCTTACTAATGATTTATACAGGGGCAAAGTGATATCTCTCTCTCTGGAGTCCATACCTCTCTAAGGCTGCTTTCACACTGGGGCGGTGCGGGGCGGCGACGGTAAAGCAGCGCTATATTTAGCGCTGCTTTACCATCGTTTTACCCGCGGTATGTGGCCGCTAGCAGGGTGGTTTTAACCCCCGCTAGCGGCCGAAAGAGGGTTAAAAACCTCCGGGCGGTATCCCCGCGGTCTCCCATTGATTTCAATGGGTAGGAGCGGTATAGGAGCGGTGAACACACCGCTCCTTCACCGCTCCAAAGATGCAGCTAGCATTACTTTTTTTACCGTCCTGCTAGCGCACCGCCTGAGGGCTTTCACACTGGAGACACAGCAACAGCTGTTTCGGGTCGGTTTGCAGGCGCTATTTTTAGCGCAATAGCGCCTGCAAACCGCCCCAGTGTGAAAGCAGCCTTAATACAAGAAAGGACTTTGCTCACTTTGGAAACAGCATCTTGGCATTGCATGCTATTATTAAGCTTATGATCTACCAAAACCCCCAGATCCTTCTCCACCATTGATCCCCCCCAGTTGTACTCCCCCTAGTATGTATGGTACACGCATATTCTTAGCCCCCAAGTGCATAACTTTACATTTATCAACGTTTAAACCTAATTTACCACATAGTCGCCCAATTAGACATTTGTGCATTGAGGTCGGCTTGTAAGTTGGAGACATCCAGTAAGGATGTTATTCCACTGCATAGCTTGGTGTCATCTGCAAAGACGGAAATGTTGCTTTTAATCCCAGACCCAATATCATTTATAAAGATTTTAAAAGGTAAGGGCCCCAGCACTGAACCTTGGGGTACACCACTGATAACCTTAGTCCATTCAGAGTAAGAATCATTAACCACTGAACTCTATCTTTTAGCCAGTTTTCTATCCATTTACAAATTGATCTTTCGAGGAAATAAAAGGCTTTACCTTACACATGAGCTGTGTGGGGGGAACTGTGTCAAATGCTTTTGCAAAATCGACAGCCACGCCTCTGTCCAAGGTTTTACTTACCTCCTCATAAAAAGAAATCAGGTTTGTCTGACAACTTTTGTCTTTCATGAATCCATGCTGTCTGTTGCTTAAAATATATATTTTTTAACAGCAATAACTCATCTATGTGGTCTTTTAGTAAACTCTCTGTTATCCTCCTGACTATAGAAGTTAAACTAACAGGTCTATAGTTACTTGGTAAAGACTTTGATCCCTTTTTAAATGGCACCACATTGGCCCTGTGGCAACCCAGTGGTTCCATTCCAGTCAATAACCAGTCCCTAAATATTATAAACAATGGCCTTGAAATGACAGAGCTCAATTCTTTTAGGATCCGTGGGTGGATGCTATCTGGTCCAGGTGCTTTATCCACCTTAATTCTGTCTAAATATTTCTGGACCATATCACTTTTGAGCCATTGTGGATTTGGGGCTGTGTCACTACCACCCCCATTATGGACATGAGCTCCCCCATGCTACTTTGTACACACAGAGCTGAAGAAAGTATTTAATAAATTAGCCTTCTCTTTGTCCCCAGTCACCCACTCTAGATTATTTTGTAAAGGGCCTACATGCCCAGACCTGACCTTTTTTACTATTAATATATTTGACGATTTTTTGGGGGTTTGTCCTATCTTTTGCAATCTGTCGTTTTGGAATTTTTGCGTCCTTGATTTCCCTTTTACATATTCTGTTATATTCTTTGTATTTTTATATTTTTTTTAAAGCTCTCTTTCTATTATTTATAGCCATTTTAACTTTGGCTGTAAAACACATATGTTTTATTTTTAGCCTTTTAAACGTATTGTCCATGGGAATATACTTTGCAGTGAGTTTACATATAGTCACTTTAAAGAGTTCCCATTTTTGTTCTGTGCTCATTGATGCCAATATTCCCTCCCAGTCTAAGTCCTGGAGAGCAGCCCTCATCCTTGGAAAATTTGCTCTCTTAAAGTTAAGTGTTTTTATCTTACCCCTATGTGTTTGTTGCTTACAGCTAACATTAAATGAGATCATGTTATTGTCACCCAGCTGTTTTTTTTATATGATAATTGGTAATAAACTCTGCATAATTTAAGATTACCAGGTCCAGCAGAGCTTCATTTCTAGTCGGGACCTCAATGAACTTGACCATAAAATTGTCTTGTAACAGGTTAAATTTACTCCAGTCAATTTCCGGGTAGTTAAAATCCCCCATTATTAAAAAAAAAAAAAAAAAAAAATCCCCCATTATTATCACTGTCCCAGCTCTTGCAGCCCTTTCCATCTGTGCAAGGAGCTTAGTCTCCACCTCCTCACTAACACTGGGGGGAGTCTATAACAAACTCCAATGACAAACTTTGTAGTACGCACACCCATGTACAGTTCCACCCATAATGCTTCAGACTCATCACACTCTCCATCAACTAGGTCCTCTTTCACACTCGCTTTGAGGTCACTTCTCACATAGAGACAGACACCACCACCCCTCCATTTTACCCTGTCTTTCTGAAAGAGAGCATAGCCAGGAATATTAATAGCCCAGTCATGAGAAGAATGAAGCCAAGATTCAGCAATATCATTTTAGATCATAGTTCTCGTGCATCAGAGCTTCCAACTCGCCTATTTTGCTTTGCTTTGCTTTGACATTGGTGAACAACCACTTAAATTCATTGTCAGATTTTGCAAACGTATGTTGCATATTTTTTATTTTAGTACAAATAGTACCATTTCCAATGGTTGGTTGTGACATAGGAACCTTCATATCATCTGCCATAGCCCTCCCCTATCTTTCCTGATTCCACCCACCAATAGGGGCTAACCCCTGTCTGACCCATTATAATCTAATTCACCCTCCCCCACAACCCTAGTTTAAATGCTCTTCCAGTCTTCCCATAAACCTCTACCCCAGCACAGTAGACCCCCTTCCATTTAGATGCAAACCATCTTTAGCATATAGGTTGCACCCCAATGACAAGTCAGCCCAGTGCCCTAAAAACCCAAATCCCTCCTCCTTACACCAGGTCTTTAGCCATGCATTCAGCTCTCTAATCACCCCCTGCCTTTCCTGTGTTTGGCACAGGCAATATTTCAGAGAATATCACCTTGGAGGTCCTTCCCTTCAACTTGCAGCCTAGTTCTTTAAATTGGTCTCACATGTCCCTCGTGTTCCCCACTCTTCCTCAGATGTCCCTCATTTGGAAAGACTCCCATGTTCCACCTCAGATATCCCCCATTCGGAGAGACTATCCCTCATTTCTCCTCCGATGTCCCTTATTCCTCCTCAGATATCCCTCATTCCTCCTCAATGTCCCTCGTTTGGAGAGATTGTTCCTCATTGCGCCTCAGATGTCCCTCTTATAGCAATGGTTTAGAAATCTGTTTGAATAAATGTACTAATTAACTGAAGAATTATTTATATTGCATTAAACTTTATATCTGTACGTCTGGTTATTGCACTGGTTATTTGTAAATTCTAATTCTGAAGTAGTGGTGAGAAATGCCCAGGGGGTTTCAAGGCTGGATTTATATTACCTTCCATTGCATTTAGGATAGGTTTACACGTCAGTGCTCCAGGGAGCGCAGGGGGCAGAGCAGAGAGCAGGGGACTGACAGTCCACGGCTTTCTGCTGATGGAGCACTGAGAACCGAGCGATCAGCAGTCTTTGATCGCTCAGTTCTCAGTCTTGGCGGGGGACAGATGCAGCATCGGACTGATGCTGCATCCACCTAGATAAGTATGATTTAAAAAAATTTTTTTCCCAATACTTCTCTTACAAATATTATGGGTATTATGTGTGACTGTTGCGTAATGCTGAGGCATTCACACTCAAATTGCTTCAAATATACCTCATCGTGTGAATGGGCCCTTAATATTCTGTGCTGGAGGTGTCTTTCTCATCTCAGAAAGTTTACAGCCATGTATCACTGTCCCATCCTTATACTCTATTAGGCCCCTTTCACATGGGGCAAATCCTCTCTGCGGGCTCCGCTAGCTCAGTGGGGGATTGCTCCGTTGATCTCCGCTGAGTCGGTGGATGACAGGTCCGTCTCTGCTTACTGAGCAGCCAGGGACCTATCAGAGCCCCGCTGATTTCTATGGGGAGATCAGACGAAAACGGACAGCATGTCCATTTTTCATCAGATCCCATCCGATCTGCCAGACAGATGGCGAACATATCGCCATACGTCTGTCTTGAGCGGATAGGTTGGCAGACGGGTGTCAGCGGACACATCTTCGCTGACACCTGCTTGCCCATAGGAGTCAATGGGTGGCCCGCTCAAATCCGCCTTAAAAACGGACAGGCGGATCCAAGCGGGTTTATCGTGTAAAAGGGGCCTTACTTTAAATTATACTCTGTTGCATCATTTAAAAAGAGAAGGTGAACCATTAAATTAGGTTTCTAACCAGTAAATATTTAAATGCATGGTATGAGGGTTTTTAGAAAACTTTAGATCACAAACATTGGACATATCTAAAGCATTATTAAACAATCATGTGATATATTCTTATACAATACAAGGTCATATCCCATACCAAGTATTGTCATTGCTTCCAACCATCTCTCATTTGGAGAGTCCCTAGTATCTCCTCAGATGTCCCTGAGATCTGTATGAATAAACCTACAAAAAAAATATAATATTGAATTATGTTTTAAGCTCACCGCGCATGTTACAATCTGGTTGTACAATCTCCTTTAGGCTGGGTTTACATATGAGCTTGCAACAGCTCACAGCAGGAGTTCAGTGTGTCTTCGTTCACCTTTTTCTGGTCCGATTTCAGCCTGAATTTTTTGCTAAATTCGGACCTGATACGGACCAAAAAACGCACATGTCTCCTGTGCAAATCGCACCGAAGGTGCTGCGGAGATATGTGAACTGGCTCCATAGAGAGCCGGTCACAATCTTCTGCTGTGCAAATTGGATGTGGCGAATTGCATCCAATTCGCACTAGTGTGAACCCAGCCTTAGATCTGCCAACAAATATGTAGTGCAAGGTCCTGCCTGATTGGATACAAGTTGATAGGTTAGGTAGGCCCTAATAGTACACAGTTTTGATAGATCTGAAGTTGTTTGTGCAGAAATTGTACGTTCAGATTGTAATGTGTATGGCAAACCTTAAAGTGGAAGTCCGTGCTAAAACTAAAATCCCTGCATCTTTAGACACCCACGATCTAACACTAACATATCTAGCCCTGTAATGAAAAAAATTGTATACATACCTTTTCTGAACCTAATCCGACTCGATCCCCAGTGGTGGAAGCTCTGCAGTGGACATGGCCGACAACGGCTGTGAAATGAATGGGAAGTGAAGTCACCCATAGACTTACAATGGGGCTTCCTTTGTCAGACATGTCCTTTGCACCCTCCTCCACAAAAAAGCCACGGCTGACATCTCGGCATGGGATCGGGGTCAGATCAGCTTCAGAAAAGGTATGTATACAGATTTTTTTCTTTACAGGGTGAGATAGGTAAGTGTTAGATCCTGGGTGTCTATATAGATGCAGGGATTTTAGTTTTAGCATTGACTTCCACTTTAATCAGCCTGTTCCATGTTATTTATTTTATACCAGATCATACAGAATCCATCCCTATAGCTTATTTGGAATCAAATACCTCATTCCCTAATTCTTCTTCAAATATTACCTTTTTTATGTCTGGTATAGAGATTTGTTAGAATAAAGGTACCATTTAACACAAAAATTGTCATCAATCCTAGAGATTGTTGCATTCGTTCTTTTTATATCCTAATATAAAGGAAATGTTTAAGTGATCACTTTTAGGCTTTAATTTAGGAAGACAACATTTGGGGATGTTAGTTGGACACAGAGGTACAGTGCCTTGCAAATGTATTCACCCCCTTGGCATTTTTTTCGTGTTTTGTGGCCTCACAACCTGGAATTAACCTGGATTGTTTGAGGATTTGCATCATTTCATTTACAGCACATGCCCACAACTTAGAAGATTGTTATTTTTATTTATTTTTTATTGTGAAGCAAACAACCAATAGGACAAAATAACAGAAAAATGTGCATAAATATTCACCCCCCTAAAGTCAATACTTTGTAGAGCCACCTTTTGCGGCTATCACAGCTCCAAGTTGCTTTGGATAAGTCTCTATGAGCTTGCCACATCTTACCACTGGGATTTTTGCCCATTCCTCCTTGTAAAACTGCTCCAGCTCCTTAAGTTGGATGGTTTGCGCTTGTGAACAGCAATCTTTAAGTCTGACCGCAGATTTTCTATTGGATTGAGGTCTGGGCTTTGACTAGGTCATACCAACACATTTACATGTTTCCCCTTAAACCACTCAAGTGTTGCTTTAGCAGTGTGTTTGGGGTCATTGTCCTGCTGGAAGGTGAACCTCCGTCCTAGCCTCAAATCACAGATTGGTACAGGTTTTGCTCAAGAATATCCCTGTATTTAGCACCAACCATCTTTCTCTCAACTCTGACCAGTTTCCCAGTCCTGACTGCTGAAAATCATCCCCATAGCATGATGCTGCCACCACCATGTTTCACTGTGGGGATGGTGTTCTTTGGGTGATGTGATGTGTTGGGTTTGTGCCAGACATAGCGTTTTCTTTGATGGCCAAAAAGTAAAATTTTAGTCTCATCAGACCAGAGCACCTTCCTCCATACATTTTGGGAGTCTCCCACATGCCTTTTCCCAAACTCAAAACGTGCCATTTTGTTTTTTGCTGAAAGTAATGGCTTTCTTCTGGCCACTCTGCCATAAACCCAACTCTATGGAGCATACGGCTTATTGTCGTCCTATGTACAGATACTCCAGTCTCTGCTGTGGAACTCCTCCAGGGTTACCTTAGGTCTCTGTGCTGCCTCTCTGATTAATGCCCTCCTTCTCCGGTCTGTGAGTTTTGGTGTACGGCCGTCTCTTAGCCGGTTTGCTGTTGTGCCATGTTCTTTCCATTTGGTTATGATAGATATGATGGTGCTCCTAGGGATCATCAAAGATTTGTATATTTTTTTAGAACCTAACCCTGACTTGTACTTCTCAACAACATTGTCCCTTACTTGTTTGGACAGTTCCTTGGTCTTCATGGCAGTGTTTGGTTAGTGGTGCCTCTTGCTTAGATGTTGCAGCCTCTGGGGCCTTACAAAAAGGTGTGTATATGTAATGACAGATCATGTGACACGTAGATTGCACACAGGTGGACATCATTTCACTTATTATGTGACTTATGAAGGTAATTGGTTGCACCAGAGCTTTTTATGGGCTTCATAACAAAGGGGATGAATACATACGCACATGCCAATTATCAGTTTTTAATTTCTGAAAAATAGTTTTATGTATATATTTTTCAAATTTTACTTCACCTACTTAGACTATTGTTTTCTGATCCATCACATATAATTCAGATAAAAAAAAAAACATTGAACTAAAGGCTGTAATGTAACAAAATAGGTGAAAAACCAAGGGGGGGGGGGGGGTGAATACTTTTGCAAGGCACTGTATAAGCTGATGGTTGGAAGAGGTCTTGCTGACCAGTTTCATGTGCTGTGCAAGGGAATTTGGGGGTGATAATGATTGGCCCCAGATTGCAAGGCTGATCGATATTCCTATTCTGAAAGTAGTTGGTGGTCTGCTGCTCAGATAGACTTGATATTTTTATCCGGTCTGGGCAAAAATGAACCATCTACCCAACATACATGTTTACAGGCTTTTTTTTTTTTTTAAGAAAAGGAGTGTGCAGAAACATAGAAACCAAGCAGACCAACTCATGTTTGCCATATAAGTAAAAAAGCTTGTTAGGTTGCCATAGGTTAGTGCATATTGTCGTCGTAGTTTTCTCCACATTTTAACACTTGCCTGCCTGCTCAGTGTCCTTTAGTAAATAAGCTGCACATTTCCAACCCGCTCAGTTAAAGAGGAAGTAAAATCTCCCACTCTGATGCTTCTTTTTCATTTACTCCATTATAATAAGTAATTTTCAAACTATAGCCACTGTAATCCAGCCCAAATCGCATATTACTGTTTAAAGAAACTTTAAAAAACTTGTTTCCAGGGGTAAGGCAGCGCCATCTTAAGTGGAGTGTATTTCTGCCCTTACATTGAGCACTTCCTGTACTCTTAACCAAGCCTCCTTCTCAATCCAACGTTTCTATGGCAACCCTGCTTCCCTGCTCATAGCGGACTTGTTTTATTTCATAGTATTTACTTGTGCCGATTATCTAGTGTTTGCCTATGTCAGTCTTATCAGCTTCAGCTGATAAGACTGTAGTAATGCTGTACGATGGCCAGGTTTACACTTCATGTGATGTCACATGGGGTGTAGAAGGAAGCTCTGAGTGATTATGCAGTCTCATGAGATTTCAGGGTTGTGCCATAGGAAGTCCTGATAATAGATAGACAAGCACAGAGAGTGCCGTAAATCAGGGGAGATCTGGGCATGCTCAGTGACGTCATTCTAAAGAACAAAAAGGATTACACCAATACTAAGCAAGTAAGGAGATATCTACAAGCAGTGTTCATTAGGGTTTTTTATGCTGATTTACATGGGACAAAGTTGTGGGGGAGAGTTTACAACCACTTTAACTTTTTATTTGATGTGTGCAAGTTTATTTCTTTTCAACTTTTCATACATATGCTTAGATTTTCACACAGGTTTATGAGAATAACATCTGGACTCCGTAGCTACATAAACTTGGAACACTTTAAATGTTGTTATTTATGAGATATAAAATAATTAAAGAACAACCCTTAAGCGATGTTCAGTAAAGCAGCTAATTTATTTAAATTGTCACACATTACTCATAAAACATGACTTTCATCTTCAGAGAGTGTGTTACAGCAGCATGATAAATAAGGAGTGATATCTGATTGAAATGTCTGTAGTACATAATTAGAGAATGTTCTACTTAACAATAGGTAGGCGTACCTTTTAATTAAAGTACATGTTATTTTCTGCAAATTATATATTGCTGTAAAGCCTTTACATGTGAAATCAGTATGCTTGGTATAGTATAGCAGTACACTTAAACAATTATATATATATATATATATTAGTTTAACTTGTATTGAGCAGGTGAAGTAATTGTTTTACATTTACTGGTATTTTTCACAATAGGTTCAAAGAATTAACAAACATAACCACTTGCTTACCAGGCCAATTCTGACACTTCGCTGCTACATGTAAAAATCTGTGTTTTTTGGCTAGAAAATTACTTAGAACCCACAAACATTATAACATTTTTAGTAGAGGACCTAGAGAATAAAATAGCGGTCATTGCCATTTTTTATGTCACACAGTATTTTTGCAGCGATTTTTTTCAAATGCAATTTTTTGGGAAAAAATACACTTTAACCACTTCAGGCCCCCAGAAGGATTTACCCCCTTCCTGACCAGAGCACTTTTTGTGATATGGCACTGCTTCGCTTAAACTGACAATTTTGCGGTCGTGCGACTTTGCACCCAAACAAAATTGACGTCCTTTTTTTCCCACAAATAGAGCTTTTTTTTTGGTGGTATTTGATCTCTGCGGTTTAAATTTTTTGCGCTAAAAACAAAAAAGAGCGACTATTTTGAAAAAGAAGCAATATTTTTAACCTTTTGCTATAATAAATATCCCCAAATTATATTAAACAAATTTCTTTCTCACTTTAGGCCGATAGTATTCTTCTACATATTTTTGGTAAACAAAATCGCAGTAAGCGTATATTGATTGGTTTGCGCAAAAGTTATAGCGTCTACAAAATAGGGGATAGATTTATGGCATTTTTTATTATTATTATTTTTTTTACTAGTAATGGTGGAGATCTGCGATATTTATTGGGACTGCGACATTATGACACTTTTGACAGATTTTTGAAACCATTAACAATTATACAGCGATCAGTGATATAAAAATGAACTGATTTCTGTGTAAATGTCACTGGCAGGGAAGACTGACTATAGGAAATGACAGATCGTTGTTCCTAGTAGGGCTGGGGAAAAAATTGATTTAAATCTTGAATTAAGTTGAGAGGTCAAATCGATTCAAAATTTCAGCAAATCGTTTTTTTTTATTTTTTTTTCACCATGACCGCCGCTGACACCGCGGCGGTCCTGAGGTGCTGCGGGGCAGGAGTTTTTAGGCGAGGCCGCGGCTTCAGCCTAGTCCGCAAGGCCTGCCTTGCGGACTAGGCCGAAGCTACGGCCTCGCCTAAAAACTCCTGCCCGCAGCTCCTCAGGACTGGCGCGGTGTCCATCAAAAAAAAAAAAAACACGATTCGAATCGTGAATCAAGGTTCTTTGTAAAAAATCGCAGATTTTTTTTTGGAGAATATCTCCCAACACTAGTTCCTAGCTATTGGGAACTCGCAATCTGCCTCTCCTCTCCTCACAGAACAGGGATTTGTGTGTTTACACACACACACGTCCCTGTTCTGCCTCTTGTGCCCATGATCTCGTGTGCAGTGAGCGATCATCGCGACCACGAGCATCAGCACCCCCGCAATGCAGCGGCGTGCACGCACCTGCTATCCCACTTAAAGGAGCCGACCTATAGCTACGACGGTTCGTAGGATCATGCCGACCTGCGACCTGCCGCAGTATAATGACGGCGGCTGGTGGGCAAATGGTTAAAGTTGCACGCGCTCATGGAATGGCACCAAACTACGGTACATGTAAACATTCCTTGTGATAGAAATAAGCAGTGACAGGTCTTCTTTATGGAGAGATGTGGGGTCAATAAGACCCCCACATCTCTCCTCTAGAATGTAAAGCATTAGATTTAAAAAAACATCAATCTAATGCTTTTAAAAATAAATGGCCTTGTTTACATTGGGCCAGAACCAGAAGTGACATCATGATGTCACTCTGGTCCTCCTAGACCATAGAGATGAGTGAAAGTCATCTCTCCTCTGCTCATCTCTGTGACCAGCAGCCACAACCGCTGGATCAGTTTTCGGCCTTCCTGATCAGCCAGGTTAAAGGCCAAAAACCACCAGGAAGTGGCGGGAGGAACGTTGCTCGGATCTTGTAGCAGTTAGAGAATCGTCAGCTGAAAAAAACAATATTGAAGTTTTGAAATATTGCCGCAGCCATAACCCTGGTATTCCACCTTCTACTGAGGATTCTTTTGACTATGGCCCGGTAAGGAGGTGGTTAAAGTGTACCCATTTGCAAGTATAGCTATGTGAAACATTTTAAAAAAAGTGTCTAAAATCCAGTAAGGCCTTGTCGTACCCTGATCTCTATTCTCATCACTGTGCCTAAAATCAGAGCCACTAAAGGCTGATCAACTTTAATATTTATTGTTGCTGAAGGGGGAAGAAATCAACGGGAATGGCTGTACGGAAAGAACACAGATTAGGGAGGGAGAAGAGAAAAGCAGGAGAGGTGACAGGACAAACTGCTGCCAGGGAGACCCAAAAGTGATTGTAAAGTCTTGTTTGTTTTTTTTAGTTAAAAATAACAAACGTGTCATACTTACCTGCCATGTGTAGTGGTTTTGCACAGAGCAGCCTGGATCCTCCTCTTCTCGGGTCCCTTGTCGGTGCTCCTGGCCCCTCCCTCCTGTTGAGTCCCCCCACAGTAAGCAGCTTGCTATGGGGAACCCGAGCCGAGTCACAGCTCTGTGTGTCCATTCAGACACAGAGCCCTAGCACGGCCCTGCCCCCTTTTCTCCTCTCATTGGCTGATGGATTTTGACAGCAGCGGAAGCCAATGGTACTGCGCTGCTGTCTCAGTCAATGAGGGGAGTTCCAAGCAGCCGAGCTGCAACATCGCTGGATCTAGATGGAGCTCAGGTAAGAATTAGAGGGGCTGAGGGGGGTTGCTGCACACAGAAGGCTTTTTTTCTTAATTCATAGAATGCATTAAGATGAAAAAAAAAAACTTCTGCCTTTACAACCACTTTAAACTTGCAAAGACAGTCTTTTCTTATCTCCCTGGTATTCTCTCCTTTCTCCCTCAATGGGCAGCTTGTGAACATCAGTACTGTAAAGTTTCTGTCAGCCTTCCTCTCTAACTGAGCCAAGACATACAATCGAGTGGAAATGTAAATACAGTATTTGAATTGAAGAAAGTTTTATATATAGTTTTTGAGACCAAGGAGAGGGTGAGAGTTTCCAAGGAAGTGATTGCACTGGGCTTCAACAAAATTACGGCATTTTAAAGCATACACTTATTTAATAGTAACATTATTAATGTGGAGTGTATGTTATTATGTTAACAATAATGGTTATGGGTAAAGTTCCACTTTAAGAGTTGCTCATAGAAATAGAACTGCATCTTTATATTCTATTATGGTCATATCTGTCTCTTGTGCACATGTCCTGTTGGAGCCTTTATATTACAGATCTAGTCATCTGTTTCATGGTTATGTACCCTTTTGTATTTCCAGTTAACCCTTATCTTGACAACATGGCTCGCGATAACCATGGAAGTCCACAAGAGGACGCCGCCTTGGTCAGCTTGTCTCCAAGTACCTCCAGCTCACCTCGACCTGCCCGTCCTGTCTCTGACCTGCCAGGTCAACCTATATGCTAAAGATGGTTTGCATCTAAATGGAAGGGGGTCTACTGTACTGGGGTAGAGGTTTATGGGAAGACTGGAAGAGCATTTAAACTAGGGTTGTGGGGGAGGGTGAATTAGATTATAATGGGGCAGACAGGGGTTAGCCCCTATTGGTGGGTGGAATCAGGAAAGATAGGGGAGGGCTATGGCAGATGATATGAAGGTTCCTATGTCACAACCAACCATTGGAAATGATACTATTTGTACTAAAATAAAAAAATATGCAACATACGTTTGCAAAATCTGACAATGAATTTAAGTGTTTGTTCACCAATGTCAAAGCAAAATAGGTAAGTTGGAAGCTCTGATGCACGAGAACTATGATCTAAATGATATTGCTGAATCTTGGCTTCATTCTTCTCATGACTGGGCTATTAATATTCCTGGCTATGCTCTCTTTCAGAAAGACAGGGTAAAATGGAGGGGGTGGTGTCTGTCTCTATGTGAGAAGTGACCTCAAAGCAAGTGTGAATGAGGACCTAGTTTATGGAGAGTGTGATGAGTCTGAAGCATTATGGGTGGAACTGTACATGGGTGTGCGTACTACAAAGTTTGTCATTGGAGTTTGTTATAGACCCCCCAGTGTTAGTGAGGAGGTGGAGACTAAGCTCCTTGCACAGATGGAAAGGGCTGCAAGGGCTGGGACAGTGATAATAATGGGGGATTTTAACTACTCGGAAATTGACTGGAGTAAATTTAACCTATTACAAGACAAATTTTATGGTCCAGTTTATTGAGGTCCCGACTAGAAATGACGCTCTGCTGGACCTGGTGATCTTAAATTATGCAGAGCTTATTACCAATATTCATATAAAAGAACAGCTGGGTGACAATAACATGATCTCATTTAATGTTAGCTGTAAGCAACAAACACATAGGGGCAAGATAAAAACACTTAACTTTAAGAGAGAAAATTTTCCAAGGATGAGGGCTGCTCTCCAGGACTTAGACTGGGAGGGAATATTGGCATCAATGAGCACAGAACAGAAATGGGAACTCTTTAAAGTGACTATATGTAAACTCACTGCAAAGTATATTCCCATGGACAATACGTTTAAAAGGCTAAAAATAAAACCTATGTGCCTTACAGCCAAAGTTAAAATGGCTATAAATAATAGAAAGAGAGCTTTAAAAAAAATATAAAAATACAAAGAATATAACAGAATATGTAAAAGGGAAATCAAGGACTAAAAATTCCAAAACGACAGATTGCAAAAGATAGTAGGACAAACCCCCCAAAAAATCTTCAAATATATTTATAGCAAAAAAGGTCAGGTCTGGGCATGTAGGCCCTTTACAAAATAATCTAGAGTGGGTGACTGGGGACAAAGAGAAGGCGAATTTATTAAATACTTTCTTCAGCTCTGTGTGTACAAAGTAGCATGGGGGAGCTCATGTCCATAATGGGGGTGGTAGTGACACAGCCCCAAATCCACAATGGCTCAAAAGTGATAGGGTCCAGAAATATTTAGACAGAATTAAGGTGGATAAAGCACCTGGACCATATAGCATCCACCCACGGATCCTAAAAGAATTGA
Organism: Lithobates sylvaticus; assembly: GCA_028564925.1. Lineage (NCBI taxonomy): Eukaryota > Metazoa > Chordata > Amphibia > Anura > Ranidae > Lithobates > Lithobates sylvaticus. The sequence goes on from CM053037.1 coordinate 145,945,613, forward strand.
GCTCTGTCATTTCAAGGCCATTGTTTATAATATTTAGGGACTGGTTATTGACTGGAATGGAACCACTGGGTTGGCACAGGGCCAATGTGGTGCCATTTAAAAAGGGATCAAAAGTCTTTACCAAGTAACTATAGACCTGTTAGTTTAACTTCTATAGTCAGGAGGATACCAGAGAGTTTACTAAAAGACCACATAGATGAGTTCTTGCTGTTAAAAAATATATATTTTAAGCAACAGATAGCATGGATTCATGAAAGACAAAAGTTGTCAGACAAACCTGATTTCTTTTTATGAGGAGGTAAGTAAAACCTTGGACAGAGGGGTGGCTGTCGATTTTGCAAAAGCATTTGACACAGTTCCCCCCCACACACAGCTTATGTGTAAGGTAAAGCCTTTTATGCTTCGAAAGATCAATTTGTAAATGGATAGAAAACTGGCTAAAAGATAGAGTTCAGTGGTTAATGATTCTTACTCTGAATGGTCTAAGGTTATCAGTGGTGTACCCCAAGGTTCAGTGCTGGGGCCCTTACCTTTTAATATCTTTATAAATTATATAGGGTCTGGGATTAAAAGCAACATTTCCGTCTTTGCAGATGACACCAAGCTATGCAGTGGAATAACATCCTTACTGGATGTCTCCAACTTACAAGCCGACCTCAATGCACAAATGTCTAATTGGGCGACTATGTGGTAAATTAGGTTTAAATGTTGATAAATGTAAAGTTATGCACTTGGGGGCTAAGAATATGCATGTATCATACATACTAGGGGGAGTACAACTGGGGGGGGATCAATGGTGGAGAAGGATCTGGGGGTTTTGGTAGATCATAAGCTTAATAATAGCATGCAATGCCAAGATGCTGTTTCCAAAGCAAGCAAAGTTCTTTCTTGTATTAAAGCGGTGTGACATCTTAAAAAAGTTTTTTTTAAAAGTCAGCAGCTAAAAAAAAAAAGTCGCTGCTGACTTTTAATAAGTACACTTACCTTCCCAGGGCGCCCGCGATGCTGTTCGTGGAGGCCGAGATGTCCCTCAGCGTTCCGGATCCAGCGCCGCCATCCTCAGTGAGGGAAACGGCTTCGCGCGGCCTACTGCGCATGCGCGAGTGGGATTTGTGAGTGGGGAACGCAATGTGTTGTGGGACACAGTTCCCACAACACACTGCGCCCCATTCACTAGAAGACGGAAGGAGAGAAGATCACCGCGGCGCTGGAGGAGGCAGATTAGGACAATCTGCCTAGCAACAGCCATTTCTGGTAAGTAAAAAAAAAAATGTTTTTTTTTTTTTTCATTTGAAATTGTTATTAACATTTTGAAAAGTTTTTGTTTTCAGGGTGTTCCTCCACTTTAAGAGAGGTATGGAATCCAGAGAGAGAGATATCATTTTGCCCCTGTATAAATCATTAGTAAGACCTCATCTGGAATATGCAGTTCAGTTTTGGGCACCAGTTCTCAAAAAGGATATCAGGGAACTGGAGAAAGTGCAGAGAAGGGCAACCAAACTGATAAAAGGAGCTCAGCTATGAAGAAAGATGAGAGGAACTGAACTTATTCCCTCTTGAGAAGAGGAGATTAAGGGGGGGATATGATCAACATGTACAAATACATAAGGGGTCCATATAGTGAACTAAAATACCAATATCCAAATACGGAAAGGTTTCTTCACAGTAAGAGCTGTGAAAATGTGGAATAGCCTCCCTCCAGAGGTGGTTGGGGCAAGCTCAGTAGATTGCATTATACACTTCAATACAGGGCACTTAGACCCCTTTCACACTGGAGGCGTTTTTCAGGCGCTTTAGCGTTAAAAATAGCGCCCGAAAGCCTCAGCTGCAATCCCAGCGTGAAAGCCTGAGTGCTTTCACACTGGGGTGCTGCGCTGGCAGGACGTCAAAAAAAAGTCCTGCAAGCAGCTTCTGTACACCACCCCTAAAGCGCACCTGCCCATTGAAACGAACCGCCAGCAAAGTGACGCTGCAGCAGCAAAAAATAGTGGTGCTTTACAGCCGACGCTGGCAGTGTGAAAATGTCCTAAAACACCTTCCTGCCAAGACCGATTTTCATCTTTCAGCGCTCTCACAGTTTGAATGACAATTATGCAGTCTTGCGACGCTGTACCCAAACAATATATATTTTTTTTTAAATCACACAAATAGAGCTTTCTTTTGGTGGTATTTGATCACCTGTGGGGTTTTTATTTTTTGCGCTACAAATAAAAAAATGTCTTTGTTTCTGTTACAAAACTTTGTATGTAAGTTTTCTCCTTCACTGATGAGGCGGTACTGATTGACACTGATGAGGTGGCACTTATATGCATCACTGATAGGCGGCAGTGATAAGCAGCACTTATGGGCACTCATAGGTGGCACTGTAGGGCGTGTAAAGGCAGCACTGATCAGAGGCGCTGGCAGGCAGCACTGATGGGCATCCCTAATGGGCAATGATTTGCATCCCTGGTGGGCTCACCTGGTGGTCATGGGTGGGCATCCATTGCGGCCATCCTGGGGGGGGGGGGGGGCTGCACTGATAATCAATCAATGCAGGCCCCCACCCTGTCAGGAGAGCAGCTGGTCGACTCTCCTTTACTCGCGTCTGTCAGCACGAGTAGAGGAAGAGCCAATACACAGCTTTCTCTGTTTACACTATGATCAGACAGCTGATCGCGTGGTAAAGAGCCTCCATCAGAAGTGGTTAAAAAAAGGCCTGGATTATTTCCTAAATGTACATAATATAACTGGGTACTAACATTTATAGGTAAAGTTGATAGAGGGAAAATTTGATTGCCGATCAGGAAGGAATTTTTTCCCCTGCTGTAGCAAATTGGATCATGCTTTGCTGGGGTTTTTCAAATTCCTCTGGATCAATTGTGGGTGAAGGATCGTGTATATGGGATTTTCTTTTTTTTTGATGGAACTAGATGGACTTGTGTCTTTTTTACAACATATGTGAGGAGGAATGAAGAAAGAGGGACCTCTAAGGAGGAATTAGGGACGGTTTCTCCAAATGGGGGACATCTGAGGTAGAACAAGAAAGTCTCTCCAAATGAAGTACGTCATAGAAAAAAAAACGAGGGACAGTCTCTTCAAATGAGGGATATGCGAGGAAGAATGGGGAACATGAGACAAGTCTACAGAAGAATGGAGGGACAACTGAGGGAAATATGAGGTAAAACAATGAAGGGACCCTCCAAATAAGGCACATCTTTGGAAAAAAAGGGACAGTCTCTCCAAATGAGGGACATCTGGAGGAAGAATGGGGAACATGACAGATATCTAAAGAAGAATGAGGGACAGTCTCTCTGAGGGACATCTGAGGAGGAATGAGGGACAGTCTCTACAAATAAAAGACAACTGATAAGGAATGAGGGACAAGGGGACATCTGAACGAGGGACAGTCTCTCCAAATGAGGGACATGTGAGGAGGAACAAGGGAAAGTCTCTCCAAATGAAGATCAGAGAAATAATTAGACAGTCTTTCCAAATAAAGGACTTTTGAGAAGAAATTAGGGAGTCTCTCCAAACGAAAGGCTCGAGGGACAGTCTCTCATAAAATGCAGGATATCTGAGGAAAAGCGAGAGACAGTCTCTCCAAATGAGGGACAGACAGTCTACGGGGGAAGTCTGAGAAAGGAATGAGGAACCATCTCTCCAAATGAGTGACAGTCGTAAACGATGATATAACTTTGTACGTGATGTGACCTCGTATGACATAAGAATTATCATATAACAGGCTTATTCATTAATAATGCATAGACTATTTCCATTTTTATTATTTGGAGAGGTTTGTGGTCTACGCTATACATGTAAATGTTTTACTGATCAGCAGCCTGATTCAATGGCTCAGCCTCTGATTTCAAATGATGCAACTGAGTGTAATCCATAGTAGGAGGAAGAGATGGAGGTGTGTGGAGAGTAATTCATAGTGATGAAGTATAAGGACAGGACGGTGACTGAGATGTGTGAGAGAATTTGTAATTAGGCGGGCTCCATGACGGTCGGGCACATATTCATAACAATAAATGGGGCTCCAGCCATACAGGCACAGACCACTCCTCCATGCACACAATGCTGCGTATATTGACAAACGCGGTGGCCACCACCAGCAGCATCTCAGTGATCACTTCACGGCGCCCCGTCTTCCCGCCTAAACCGTGAGGTGATCACAGAAATGTAAACAGGCAGCCATGGCGCTCTATAGGTGCCCGACTGGGTCTATGGTGTAAGTAAGCGCACCCCCATCGCTCCACAAAACCAAAGCATAGACAGCCATGGCCGCCTGTGAAGCCGCACACGCCGCCCCAAGCTGGACATATTTTGTTGATTCGTCTTTTATTGTAATTGGGATTATTCTCCGCTTCCCTCACATTTTGGCGCGCTCAGGCAGCCAGCCGCCTTTTTCTGATCGTGCTCGCGCCACATTGAGCGCGCTCCCCGGGCGGTTCCAAGATGGCGCTGAGGGCTGCGCTGGCGGCTCGGAGGGGGGAGGGAGCTTTGCGGTGGTTTTTCGGGGTGTAGGGGGCGCGCTGGCCGCTCGGGCCGGGCTCTGCGGGTGCTCGGGGGTTTGCGGCGCCGGACGGTGCTGGTGTCAGAGCGTGGGACGCCCCGGGAGCCTCACCTGGGGGCCGAGGCAATCTCCGTCACTGACTCCTGTCCGTTCGCTGCTATCCCGCCTCCGCCTCTCCCTCCCCGCCGGGGCCGCCATCTTGTATTCCAGCCCCGGCCCTCCTTAGTGCGCATGCTTGGCCAGGAGAGTCACACGGGGGACTCGTGCCGCCATCTTTGTTGTGGCAAGGGAGTTAGGGGAGAGCTCACTGTGGGAATGACAGCGGAGTTCATGCGTGACTCCAGACAGAGCACGAGGATTCCATAGAGAGACCGTGTCAGAAGTGTATGAGAAAAGCGAGACGTCTTTCTTTTATTTGAGGGGTTAGAACATTCTTATTATCTATTAGACCCTATTCACTAATGGTATGAGCAGAGACAATTTACAGGCATTTTTTTTTTCATGTGTTTTTAGGCATAACTGGTAGTACACTCGAAACAAAACGAGGTGCGTATACCCAAACCACCTCACATTTATTGGGCCACTTGCCTACTTCGCACTTTTACCCCCATCCTACCCAGGCCAATTTCCAGTGCGCACACTTTTAATGACAATTGCGCGGTCATGCAACATTTTTATCTTGGAAAAGAAATATATGTTGCACTCTAAAGTGCTATTGTGCATAGGTCATGGAGATCTTATGAACTCACAATAGGTTAAAATAAGTAAATATACATATATGGAAGTACATAGATAGATATAAAGTAATATACGTACAATATGTGATCCAATAAATCTTTAGGGTGGACTAAAACCATGAGAATAGTCTAAACGTGAGTTTAGAGCGAGTGATCCTGTTACGGATATATAGTAAAAAAATAAAAATAAGAAACAATAAATTGGGTGAATAATCAAATCATAAATAATAATATGATTAAAACACAAAAGACTATAACACCCAAACTACACACGTATGTGTATAGCAGTGAAGTCCTTAAATGGGTGACAAATTGCTTGTTAACAACCGGTGACACTGAACAGTGCTCTAAGTGATAGTTGTCTGTCGGCATCAACGCCTGTAGGAGTAAAGGGCCGTACACACGATCAGACTTTTTGACAACCAACATGCAAATTAGCTGTTTTTGGACCAACATCCGACCGTGTGTACGCTCCATCGGACCAACTTTTTCCAGGTTTCATCGGACTTATGTTGGCTGTGCGAACGGACCAACTTTCTGCCAACAAAAGTCCGATGGACCAAAGTCCGACCGTGTGTACACAAAACCAACGGACTTTTGTACAAACCAATGCAGAACCAATGCAAAAAATCAGACAACAATACAGAAGTTGACCAAAGGTGGCGGTAAAGAGCAGAAAAACCACGTGATTTGGTGAAAGTTGGCTGAAAAAATCCTGCCATGTGTATGCAATACCAACTTGGGGCCAACGCCCTTTGGACAAAATTCCACAGGAAAGTTGGTCCATGGTCTGATCGTGTGTATGAGGCTTAAGGCTTACCAGAAATCACAGACTTGGGAAGGCATATGCCTCGCAAGTCGTGATGGGCTTTATAGTAAAGGACTGACGAGTCCCTGCTCTACGATCTGGCTCCAAGGCTTTACTCAATATGGCGTTGGCACACTCACAGGACGATGGACAGCGGGTGGGTAATGGATGTCAGTGCTCCATGTGTTCAAACGTATTCATGTATGGTAAATTAGGATAAAAGAGAACTCGCATAGTGTAATAACGTTTGGAAGGTATTTTAATAGTGTTAAAATAAATTAAGAACACTCACATTTCTGAAGGAAATGGCAGGCTTGTTACAAGATATGTTATGGCGTAGAGCTGTTGCTGTGGTCTAGCCAACGCGTTTCGTCCTCTAAGACTTTGTCTGGGGTATGGACCACAAGCACCACGCTTAAATAAAGAATGTGACCCCAATCTGAGTTTTGGTATTTGCCCCCGGAAGTTGAGGTCACTTCCGGTCCGGCGGTAATATGAAACTTTTAATGCAGGTTAAATAATTAATTTGGGCCACAGAAGTTCATTATATAACAATTGTTGAGCATCAAGATATAAAATCAACTAACTTAGAATGTGGCACAATGTGAGAATTAAAAATGTAGGTCACGATCGTCATAAGTAGCTCCAGCGTCTGTGTTGGACACAGGCCGGTGGAACGCAAGCAGAGTGTGACGCCATGTCGTCACTTCCGCTCTGTCCATAGGTCAGCATGGTGAAAACCAAGCCTCACTATGGATCAGAGACGGACGGCCGTGCTGGAACGGCGCTGACATTTTTATCTTATTCACACAAATAGAGCTTTCTTTTGGTGGTATTTAATGAACAAGCCATTTTTGTGATACGGCACGGCGTTGCTTTAACTGACAATTGCGCGGTTGTGCGACATTGTACCCAAACAAAATCGATGTCCTTTTTTCCCCACAAATCTAAATTTATTTTGGTGGTATTTGATCACTTCTGCAGTTTTTATTTTTTGGTCTATAAAAAAAAAAAAAAAAAAGTGCCGACCATTTAAAAACAAACTTTTTTTTGCTATAATAAATATCCCCCAAAAAAATGTAAAAAAAAAAAGTTTTTATTTCTGCATTAGTTTAGGCAAATATGTATTCTGCTACATATTTTTGGCAAAAAATTGCGATGAACATATATTGATTGGTTTGCGCAAACATTATACAAAATAGGGGATAGATTTATGGCCTTTTTATTGTTTATTTTTTTTTTACTAGTAATGACGTTGATCAGTGATTTTTAGTGGGACTGCGACATTGGGGCGGAAAGATCGGACACGTTTGACACTTTTTTGGGACCAGTGACATTTATACAGCGATCAGAGCTAAAAATAGCCACTGATTACTGTATAAATGTCACTAGCAGGGAAGGGGTTAAAACTACGGGGCGATCAAGGGGTTAAGCATTCCTTAGGGAGGTGTTTCTAACTGTGGAGGTAGTAGAGAGAGATCGCTGTTCCTGATCATTAGGAACAGCTGATCTCTCTCCTCCCCTGTCAAAATGGGGATCCGCCTTGTTTACATTGGGAGATAGCCGTTCTGCCTCTCTGTGGAGCGATTGCAGGTGGCCGGCGGACATCGCAGCCATACGTATCGGCGCTGGCATGTGCCAACTGTATCTATTACATGAATCGCTGTACCAGTATGGTGATTCGCACAATAGAGGCGCAGCGGCGGCTGGTCGGCAAGTGGTAATGAAGTTCCTCTACCTATGGGTAAAGCAGGTATGCGTGCAAAATGTAAGCAATGCAACAAAGATGCAAGGCCTGGTGGCCCCAATGAAACAACATGAGAAGACGTGCTGTGATGAAAAAAAGTTTTTTTTATTTTTTACGTGGACCCAGCTGATATATTCACATTCATTGCACTTCTGTGATCCATAGGAGAAGTACAGCCAAACAAGCTTCAGCTATACCTCTCCTTTTTGTTTGTTTTCAAAGCTATTTTGTTTATGCACTTCAGTTACTAAACATTTACGTTTAAGCAACTATGTAATATAATGTTATTGTTTTAATTAAAAAAAAATAATTTGAGTAGTTCAACTATGTGTGTTTAACCTAAAATCAGTTCCGATATCGATGTTTTACTAATCTGACAGTTTATTATTCTAAATAGGAAACCTTCATTTTGTTGGTAGTTAAAATCTTTAATATTTACAATCAAGAACAAGTCCTTACATTTATAGGCCACCTGTCATTTCAGATACATTATGGCAGCGCCAGACAAGCTTCATCAGGAGTAACACACTTAAAGTGCTCATAACCCTAAAAAAAAAAAAAGATCCTGTTCTCTTATAGCAAATTAAACAGCACAGTGCTTGTGCTGTCTAATCTGTCCCTCTCTGAGCTGTAAAAAAAACCTGGTTGATCCTGCCAGTTCCCGTGCCCCCCTGTGTGCGCTTACCATGGTATACATGTCTGCCGATCCACGATTACCATGGTCAGTTTATGTGACTCTGTCATTCCCCCTGCTCTCCTCTCACCCTGCCTGTCAGCTCCTGTGTGTCTAAGCCGTCTAAACCCCCCCCCCCCTCTCCTGCCGCTATTAGTAGCTTGCAGTAAAGTAAAGAAATATTACTGCCAGCCCCTCTGTTCTATCAATCCATCCTACAATGTGTAAATGTTTTTTAAGACGATGGCCAGTCACGTGACCTCTGGCTGCTCTCCTCCCCAATCTAAGTGCTACAGCAGGAGGGGCTGAGCGGCCAGCACAGCGGTCACGTGACCTCCCTGGTTGACATCAGAGGAGGGATCTCGGCCTCTCCCGCTGTAGCCCTTATATCGGAGGAGAGCTGCTCCAGGTCATGTGACTGGCCATAAAAGATATGAGGTAAGGTATTTACAGGCATCATTTTATAAAAACATTTACACAGTGTAGGATGGATTGATAGAAGAGAGGGGATGGCAGATATTTTTCTTTACCTTTACAACCACTTTAACTGTACATTATAATACAAACAAAGCACATGGTGAAAAAAAAATGGCTTCCTATTGTTTATAAATAGGAGAGACCAATGTTGAAGGCAAAATGGCCACCAGGCATCCCTGCATGGTCACATCATCATGCAAATGCGTCATTACGCTCGCGCCTGAGCAGTAGCGATATACACACCACCTCTATGATAAATGAGGGATCCTTACAGATAAAGCCAACAGGCCATATGATCACACCATCTAGTGGATCAATTGGGGATTGCAACTATTACCCCATTGAGATAAAATGCTGAGAAATAAGTGCCTACTTATGGATTTAATAGGGACAGCATATGCTGCCCTTTTTCTCCAGGGGGACAGGTTTGGGAGAGCCAGAAAAAATATGTATGATATTCGAATTGATGAGTGTAGAAGCTCATCGTTCAGAGTAGGATCATGTATGTTTCCATTTTCTATTAATGTTGAAGTTATAATAGTATTTTACTACCCTGCTATATACAACATGTATTTATTTTACCAATACAGGTAGTATGTATAGTTCCTCTGAAATTATTTAAGATCATACGGTAGGCTCCCCCTGACTTTTATTCTTCCCCTGTTGAATCCACCAGATATGTATTTGGCCAGAGCAAAACTTGATTGATATATATAAATTACACCACTCAACATAAAAACACACACACAAGAAACTACTCCCCTATATATATATATATATATATATATATATATTATTTTTTTTTTTAGATTGTAAGCTCTAACGAGCAGGGCCCTCTGATTCCTCTTGTACCAAATTGTAATGTAATTGTAATGTCTGCCTTTATTTTGTTAAGCGCTGCGCAAACTGTTGGCGCTATATAAATCCTGAATAATAATATATAAAAAATATCCGACTATATGCTACAAAGATTTATCAACACACGAAGGACAAGTACAGTAGGTGAGCCCCTCATTGAGGCTGTGAGGGGCCTGTGATCCCAGACAAAAAATCCACCTATTTTCTATTTTAAGATTGATTTTATCCCACTTTCTTGGGTCCAAGCTTGCCTGCTGGATTGCCCAAAATGCCAGACACTCTTGTTTGCCATTATGCTTCAACCATACATGTCTGGCAATAGGTCTGTCTCCTTTGAGAATTACATCATTGACGTGTTCTTGAATGAGGCGTCATAGTTGGCAGATTTGTTTTTCCAATGTGTAATAATGCGTAGGGGCATTTTGCCACATATAACACCTTCAGTGCTACAATTAAAAAAAGCTGATGGTAATGCTCTCTTCATTTTTTGGATTGACAAAGTTCTTAATCGTTGGCATATATGTGTACACATTACAGTGGCCGCATTTATGGCTACCAACATTTTATTTGATTTTCTCCAGATGACTATGTACACGCAAATCACAGAGACTTTTTTATTTTAGATATGTGATTAAGGGAGGACCTGGCAATGAGCTGAACAGATCTTTGTCATCTAATAGGACATGCCAGTATATTTTTACTGTGTTGAATATTCGTTTGGACTGTTTACCATATGTACCAATTATCCTTGTGCTCCCTTCCTCCTCATTCCTTCTTTGTCAAGGTGTTAAAAGGGTTTCCCTCGGGATGCGTTTTAAATCCATCAGTTTATATCCCCTTTTAGTAAATCATTCAAATAGAGGACTGCTCTCTGTTCTGAAGGCTCCCTCTGAAGAGCAATTTCTTCTCGCTCTCACCAGCTTTGGGATGCCTTTCTTTTGAGGAGCAGGGTGATGACTATCCCAATGTAGTAGACTACTGGTAGAAGTAGGCTTCCTATACATCTTAGCCCCAATCATACCATCCTTTTACCTTGTGTGAAGATCTAGAAAGTTTATACTGCCTTTTTGGATCTCACTAGTTAAAAACATCCCTAAATTGTTAGTGTTGAGATTTACAAAATTATAGAAATTTTCCCTTTGTCCTTGCCAAAGTATGAAAATATAATCTATGAACTTTGCCCATAGCAATATTTTTGATGTAAACATCTTTAAAGCATCTACAATACAGTTGTCTGTTCTCACCAGCCCAAAAAAAAGGTTGGCATAGATGGGGGAACACATTGTGCCCATCATAGTGCCTCTAACTTGTTGGTATATTTTACTGTCGAGTAGGAAGAAATTATGCTCCAATATGAAGTGCAACAGCTTCAGAATGCACTTGGTATTTTGTTTGAATGCAATCCCCTTAAACATATTTACAGGTGTCCACACCCAACTTATGTTCAATATTGCTATAAAGCGCCTCTACATCTAGGCTGGTCAGTCACCTATACTCCATTAAAACCACTCCCCCAGTTTAAGAAGTTTCTGGTGTCTTCAATACCAGAAGACAATCCATGTACATATTAGACATGTGCGATTAGTTTCGTACGAATTTCCGGAAATTCGTACATTAGTACGTTTCCGAAATACAAATTCCGTACAAAATACAAAATTTCGTTTACGAATTTCGGATCCAAATTCATAACGAAAATTCATAATTGTTACGAAAAGTTAACAAACCTAAAAGTTAAAACCCCAGGAATTCAGCACAGGGATGGTGGGAACCCTATGGGAATTTCTATGCTCACAAATTTTATACGAAATTTCGGATCCAAACAAACAGAATTGTGACTGGTGTTTTGTTCACCAATCAGAGGAAGTCAGCACAGCGATGGTGGGAACCACTCATAATGGGCACATCGGGTGTACACTCAGACCCAGGAACTCAGCAGAGGGATGGTGGGGACCCTTCATAATGATAAATTCATCATAACGAACTTTCGTTATTTTAGCGAAAATGTATAGGATTTTAAGGAAAATTTGTATTTCGTACGAATCCGAATTGAATTTCCTACACGAATTACGAATACGATTTGTTTTTTCAAACGGAACAAAACTAATTTTTTGACGGCGCTCATGTCTATGGCCACAATACAAAATGAATGTATTTGCTGGCATTTTCTGTAAGATTTAATTTTCCAAAGACAATCGGGCGGATGGGTGGTTTCGTTTGATGTTTATATAAAAGTGGTAAAGGGATGATGGCGCTCCCTAATGCAAAAATGTGTATGTGACCACACTACCTAACACACTTAATATGCTATAAATGATAATGGGAATAGATAAGTATGTGAAAGAAATGTGAATATAAAAACCAATAATAAAGTGATTAAGAGATTAGCACTCCATACCAATCATAGCCATCCAGCCTGGGGACACTCAAAATTAGGTGTGATACCAGAGGAGAAGCTAATGGGGCTGATCACTTAAATTGATGCAAAAAACAGAGGCAAATCTATAATGTGATAAATTGGAATAAGATGTGTCCGACTGCCATCTCACACCACCCTAAATAAAATCAATACATGTGTCACACATATAGTGAAAGGTAAATGTATCTAACTGTAAGTGATTCCGGCAATAAGCATAAGATATAATATTTGAAGTGAAAAAGTACATAACATGGGCCACATAGAAAAAGTGTGTGAACCCCGTGAAAAAGTATATATGTATATATATACACGTAGAAAGTCCTCCCCGGGTTGGGTGCTCCAAAGGGTATACAAAAATGAAAAAAAGGAAAAGAAGGTATACAAATGTTCAATAATCAGTGACTGTAGTGACTTCGCTGTTGTAGGTAAGGTGACTTCGTGCTGCCCATATGGTCCCACACTCACCGGAAAATACCACCCCTGCAGGGGTAAAAGGTATAGATGGAAATCCGTCAGTGGTCCCTCTGCCAGCAATGGATCGATATCCAGCTCCTACGTATCCACAGGAATAGTCACAGGATCTAGGTACTGTTATCCAGCATCAGCACTCCATTAAATTCAGAAAAAATGTCCCTCCATGGCAAAAGATAAAAAGAAAAATAGGGGACTCATAGCGCAAAATGTAAAAGCAATTACACTTTATTAAAGTAAAACCAAAAAATAAAAGCAAAAATTAGGGTTAAAAAGTATATAACAAAGTCCCGGCGGGCTTGCGTAGGGCTTTAAAGCCTAATTGCCCTCTATTACAAATAATGCACAGTGGCCGCTCCGCAGCTTGCGTCCCAGCAGCGTTCCAAGCCTCCTGTGCTAACCGGAAGTGAGGTAAGTACGCCTTACGCACGTTTCGTCATGTGACTTTCTCAAAAACTTTCTCACATCGCTTTTGAGAAAGTCACATGACGAAACGTGCGTAAGGCGTACTTACCTCACTTCCGGTTAGCACAGGAGGCTTGGAACGCTGCTGGGACGCAAGCTGCGGAGCGGCCACTGTGCATTATTTGTAATAGAGGGCAATTAGGCTTTAAAGCCCTACGCAAGCCCGCCGGGACTTTGTTATATACTTTTTAACCCTAATTTTTGCTTTTATTTTTTGGTTTTACTTTAATAAAGTGTAATTGCTTTTACATTTTGCGCTATGAGTCCCCTATTTTTCTTTTTATCTTTTGCCATGGAGGGACATTTTTTCTGAATTTAATGGAGTGCTGATGCTGGATAACAGTACCTAGATCCTGTGACTATTCCTGTGGATACGTAGGAGCTGGATATCGATCCATTGCTGGCAGAGGGACCACTGACGGATTTCCATCTATACCTTTTACCCCTGCAGGGGTGGTATTTTCCGGTGAGTGTGGGACCATATGGGCAGCACGAAGTCACCTTACCTACAACAGCGAAGTCACTACAGTCACTGATTATTGAACATTTGTATACCTTCTTTTCCTTTTTTTCATTTTTGTATACCCTTTGGAGCACTCAACCCGGGGAGGACTTTCTACGTGTATATATATACATATATACTTTTTCACGGGGTTCACACACTTTTTCTATGTGGCCCATGTTATGTACTTTTTCACTTCAAATATTATATCTTATGCTTATTGCCGGAATCACTTACAGTTAGATACATTTACCTTTCACTATATGTGTGACACATGTATTGATTTTATTTAGGGTGGTGTGAGATGGCAGTCGGTGGACACATCTTATTCCAATTTATCACATTATAGATTTGCCTCTGTTTTTTGCATCAATTTAAGTGATCAGCCCCATTAGCTTCTCCTCTGGTATCACACCTAATTTTGAGTGTCCCCAGGCTGGATGGCTATGATTGGTATGGAGTGCTAATCTCTTAATCACTTTATTATTGGTTTTTATATTCACATTTCTTTCACATACTTATCTATTCCCATTATCATTTATAGCATATTAAGTGTGTTAGGTAGTGTGGTCACATACACATTTTTGCATTAGGGAGCGCCATCATCCCTTTACCACTTTTATTTAATTATTGGCTCCCTAGGGAGTCCATTCAGGGGAGGCTGCATACCTTTACCTTTATCCTAAGCGCGGACTATTTATCCTAAATTCGTTTGATGTTTATGTAGTTTAGGCAAGGCGTAAAAGGTGGCTATCATAGGATGATAGTTGATAAAATAAGCAAATTCATCTTTGGACAGAATCTTATTCCTTTGTGCCTCTTTCAAAATGTGTCTTAAAGTGTTACTAAACCCAGGACCCTGTATTCACTATATATGGTCCCCAACAGTACACAGAACATGGCAATGCAATTATTTTAATAAATAAACTACTAAATACCTTTTCTCATCAGCAGTATATAACAGTCTTGTGATTTATATCAGTTCCTGGTGAAACTGGTAGGAGTTTTCACACTACACTGAGCTGTCCTATGAGGCTCCTGACCCTCTGTCTGGACAGTGCCGATTGGCCCTGTGCTGATAATATATAGTCTCCCAAGAAGAAAAAAACTCTCTAGCAATACACACCAAACTGACCATGTGCAGCCTGACTCCAAAGGCTCTGTCTTATCTGGACTTGTTGATAGAGAAGAAACGCTCCTGCACACAAGTGGAACACCAGACCGGCTATATGACACAAGCCTTGCTGCCCTCAAGGGTGGGGGACCCTAATAGTAAAAGATAAAATAGTAAAAGAAAGGGCTCTTGTTCAACTAATTTCACAAAAAGTTGTATCCAACTACCCTGAGGAAATGGTGGGGTGTAATCCGATCTTGCTTTCAATGGTTTAAAATGACCTTAAATCCCTCCACTCCCACCTTCACTTTCTTGCTGTAGTGACTAATGCCCCGTACACGATCGGCATTCCGACAACAAAATTCATGGATTTTTTCCGACGGATGTTGGCTCAAACTTGTCTAGCATACACACGGTCTCCCAAATAATCCGAATGTCAAGAACGCAGTGACATACAGCACATACAACGAGCCGAGAAAAATGAAGTTCAATAGCCTCTTCAGCATGATTCTGAGCATGCGTGGCACTTTGTGCGTTGAAATTGTGTACACGCGATCAGAATTTACGCAAACGGATTTTGTTGTCGGAAAATTTGAGAACCAGATCTCAAATTTTGTCTGACAACAAGCTCCGATCGCACATTTTGCGTTGGGAAGTCCGACCGTGTGTACGGGGCATAAGAGTCTGCCCCATGTTGCAAGGATCTGTACACAATTCCCTGGAGGTTGAAAACATCCCAGTTCTTGCACCAAACAAGAGAAGGCACAAAACATTAACTAATAACAGTCCACCAAACACAGGAGATGCACAGGACTTTTCCCGCATCCAGATGTGAGACCAAGCTTCCAGGGACAGTTGCAGGGATAAAATGTAATCGGATCACTTTCGGCGGCCCCGTCGAAAGTCTCGTAACCGGTCTTGAAGCTGAAACCGGTCATGAGGGTGACAGTGTCGTTGAGGGTGGGCACCCAGCGACTCGGGACCGGAGGAAACAGGGCAGGCCGGAATGGGCACCAGAGGGGCCAAGAAGGGATCCACCAGCTCAGTGGGTAAACAGCCCTCCATACCAGGGCTCTGTTGGAGCTGCGTTTAAAAGCTCAGAGTCCCCCCAATCAGTCACCGTGCATTCTGATCCGCTGGGAGCAGATCCTTGCGACACTGGTGGTTCAGCGGCGTCAGGGATACTGGCAGTTGAGAATGAGGACGCAGTTGGTCCGCATGCCATCTGCAAATGGAACCATCTTCCAGGCAGACCCTATACATCTTGGGTCCCAAAGTCTCTGCAATGACAGCAGGAAACCAACGGTTGTTGGAGAGATGCGGTCAACTTGTGCTAGATGTTGCGGGCAGTCAGGAAGCGCTGAAACTCCTGACTGGTGAATTGTGCACCGTTGTCTGATGATTTCTCTGGGGTATCCAAACGTAGCAGAGAGATGTAACAGTATGGAAACCGTTGCCTTAGTCGTTGGCTGAGTAATTATCTCAGGCCACTTTGAATAGGCGTCCACTATGGTCAAGAAGGTGTGTACTCTGATCGGGTCTGCAAAGTCCAAGTGTAGGCGAAACCAAGGAAGGAGGGTCTCTTGCAGTTTGTGCACATCCAGCACAAGCATTCACATATGTCATGATATCTGAGTCTAGGCTTGGCTACCACACATAGCCTTGGGCCTTGGGCCTTTTGTTTCATATGTGTGCCCCCAGGATGACCAGTATGTAGCAAGTCCAGAATGTGTCTCCAGAGGGTCTGTGGAATGATCACTCAATCTCCCCATAAAACACAGTTGCCAGCCACAGTTAATTTCATACGCCTACGGAAATAAGGTTCATAATCCTGTGTGACGGTTGCAGGCCAACTGGACCGTACCCAGGAGAGTATTGTTTTCAGAAAGGTATCCTTGGCCGTATGGGCTGCTATCTCCCCAGAAGGCAAGAAGGACAGGCTGGTGTAACAACAACTCTTGACCTGTGGAGAAGAGTCCATCGACCTCCCTGTCAGCCGGGACATTGCGTCCGCATTAGCATCATGATGGCGATACTGGATTTTGTAGCTGTATCCTCCCAAGAATAGGGATACAGCCTACAGCATACAACCTGGCAGTCCAGGATGGGGCGATAATAAAGGAATTGTCAAAAACTGTCTTGTGGTTTTTACTTTTTTACACTTTTTTTTTTTTGATGAATGGGGAGGAGGGGCGAAATCTGGAGACCCGCAGACCCCCACAACCACCGGGCAAGGGTTGTGGGGATGAGGCCCTCAAAGCACCCTCTCCATTTTGAGGGCATGTGGCCTGGTATGGTTCATCCTGTCCTCCAGGCTGCATGCTCGGATAAAGGTCTGGTATGGATATTTTTTTAGTTTTTTTTTATTTCGACATGGGAGTTCCTTTTAAAATCCAGGTGTGGATTTTGGGGGGGGCCCCCATACTGTTTTTATTTTTAATTTTAGTGTGGAGTTCCCCTTAATACCCATACCAGGACTGCCCTGTATTTGGCTCCATCCATCTTCCTATCAACTCTGACCAGCTTCCCTGTCCCTGCTAAAGAAAAAAGTATCCCCACAACATGATGCTGCCACCACCATGTTTTACAGTGGGGATGGTGTGTTCAGAGTGATGTGCAGTGTTAGTTTTCCGCCACACATAGTGTTTTGCTTTTAGGCCAAAAAGTTTAATTTTGGTCTCATCTGACCAGAGCACCTTCTTCCACATGTTTGCTGTGTCCCCACATGGCTTCTCGCAAACTGCAAATGGGACTTCTTATGGCTTTCTTTCAACAATGGCTTTCTTCTTGCCACTCTTCCATAAAGGCCAGATTTGTGGAGTGCACAACCAATAATTGTCCTGTGAACAGATTATCCCACCTGAGCTGTGGATCTCTGCAGCTCCTCCAGAGTTACTATGGGCCTCTTGGCTGCTTCTCTGATTAATGCTCTCCTTGCTCGGCCTATAAAAGTTTAGGTGGACGGTCATGTCTTGGTAGGTTTGCAGTTGTGCCATACTCTTTCCATTTTTGGGTGATGGATTGAACAGTGCTCGGTAAGATGTTCAAAGCTTGGGATATTTTTAAAACTGCTTTAAAACTTCTCCACAACTTTATCCCTGACCTGTCTGGTGTCTTCCTTGGCCTTCATGATGCCATTTGTTCACTAAGGTTCTCTAACAAACATCTGAGGGCTTCACAGAACAGCTGTATTTATACTGAGATTAAATTACACACGAGTGGACTTTATTTACCAATTAGGTGACTTCTGAAGGCAATTGGTTCCACTAGATTTTAGTTAGGGGTATCAGAGTAAAGAGGGATGAATACAAATGCACGCCACACTATTCACATATTTATTTGTAAAAAAAAATCAAAACCATTTATCATTTTCCTTTGGCTTCACAATTATGTGCCACTTTGTGTTGGTCTATTACATAAAATCCCAATAAAATACATTTGTTTTTGGTTGTAACATGAAAAAATTTCAAGGGGTATGAATACTTTTTCAAGGCACTGTAGTTAGGAAAATTTAGAAAAACATAATAAAGTGTTACTGTACAAATTTAAATTGAGCCTACCTTAAAAGTGGACAGTGTCATCAGTTTATTATTTTTTGCAATTTTTTTTTAGCAGCCCTGTTGGGGGGCTTTGGTTAAATATCAGGGGTCTAAAACACACCCCTGATGTCTCACTTGTGAGACAGAGAAAGGAGATTGAGGACACAGTCCTCAACCTCCATCTCTGCAGCCTCCGCTGCACAGAATGAACAGGAATAGCTCTGTACAGAGCTTTCTGTTCATTCACAAACTGAAGCAGAATAAAACACAGTTTAACATACAGGGGTTGGACGAAAATATGGAAACACTACATGATTTGCAGGTGTGAAAGTCACATGTTTTGCATTAAATGCGGAAGTGATGTAACATTCTTTTGGATCTGCTGTGTGGGGAGACACCTAGCTAACAGGTGGGAAGCCCATCGTCATGCATGCATTGCTAGTAATACAGGGTTATGTCAGAGTTTACTGAGTTTCAAAAAGGGCAAATTGTTGGTACCCACTTAGCTGGTGCCTCTGTGACTGAAGTTGCCAATTTATTTGCAATTTAGTCGCAAGGTATAAAAGGAAAAGGTTAAGACAGCATATACAGTGTTTGGGAAAACGTCATCTGAGCATAAGCATAAGCGCAATCGACATTGTCAACTGACCGAAAGAGACAAAAAAGGACTTTGCACAGAAAAGTGACTCGGAATAAAAAAAAACTAACAAAAAAAAAACTGCTGCAATAGTAACTGCAGAGCTTAACCTCAGTCTTACAAACCCATGTCCACAAAAACTGTGCGGAGGGAACACATTCATGGGCAAGGCTGGACTGGAACAAAAATTTGGCCCTGGACTTCATCCAGATGGCCCACTTTGCAAAGCGGGGAACAACTTGGTCCAGGGACAGTATCCTCAGTTCGGGGACACTTTGGGCCACAGGCCATGGCCAGCGCCCAGTAGGACTTACAGGCCAGCTCCCAGCAGGACCCACAGTTTTAAGACCTTTTTTGGAGGTACTAGGTGGGCACTGGGGCAGGGTAAATGGGGGGGGGGTGGACAGATGGCATATGGGGCCAGCTGGCCCCTGGGGTGTCAGGGTCTCTGACCTCAGCGATGACAGCTGCCAGCTCAGCAGGTCCTTGCATGACCTCCTCCAGTCCTGGGGGGGGGGGGTGATGCTCCTGTCCTGGGGTCAAGTAAAGTTGCAGCCCGAGCCAGTCACATGGGTCCCAAGTCCTGCCTCCCTGGCACGCTCTGCCTCCAATATCTGGGAGTTGTAGTTTCCTGGCTGCGCTGCTTCTCCACCCATCGGGAGCTTGAGCGTGCGCAGAGTGGACTACAACCCCCAGAATGCAAAAGCGTGCGTCAGCTAGCTGGAGACCAGCCCCTTTGCCCATGCCCCTGCCCCCCGGCCCGACTTTCTCCGAAAAAGAATATCAGCCACCATCCATTTTGCATGTAAGTTAGGGCAGCCTGGGGGGGGGAAATGCCACCCTGCCCCCCCGGCCTAGCCCAACCCTGGCAGTACAGCGTTGCTCAAAGTAATGGCTGCGCAAGGATTGTTGGTATTTTTCTGTTTATAGTGCAAAATAAAAAACCCAGTGGTGATCAAATACCACCAAAAGAAAGCTCTAGAGTGGCGAAAATAATTTTTTGATCCCCTGTTTGCCGACTTACAAAGAACTGAAGGGTCTATAATCTTTATCCTAGGTGCATTTTAAATGAGAAAAAAAAAAAACATGATACAAATGGAGTTACAGTTCGGTGAGTAAAATAAGTATTTGATCCCTTACCAACCAACAATAATTCTGGCTCCCACAGACTGGCTACAGTATGTGCTCATGTGGTACACAGATTAGTTCTGTTAGTTAAATAAGGTGCTCCTAATGACAATGTGCTATTTGTATAAAAGACATCTGTCCACAGAATCTCTTTCTTCCATTCAAACCTCGCCATCATGGGCAAGACCAAAGCTGTCAAAGGATGTCAGGGACAAGAGATTGTAGACCTGCACAAGGCTGGAATGGGCTACAAGACCATGAGCAAGAAGCTTGTTGAGAAGGAGACAACTGTTGGAGCGATGATTGGCAAATGGATTAAATACAAAATAACCATCGATCGCGCACGGTCTGGAGCTCCACGCAAGATTTTGCCTCATGGGGTAAGGATGATCATGTCAAAAGTGAGGGATCAGTCCAGAACTACACAGGAGGAGCTTGTGAATAACCTCAAGGCAGTTGGGATCACAGTCACCAAACAGACCATTGATAACACAATACACCCCATGGATTGAAATCCTGCAGTGCCCGCAAGGTCCTCAAGAAGGCACATGTACAAGCCCATCTGAAGTTTGCCAATGAACATCTAAATGATTCAGAGAAAGATTAGAAGAAAGTGCTGTGGTCAGATGAGACCAAAATTGAGCTCTTTGGCCTTAACTTGACACCTCCATGTATGGAGGAAGAAAAATGTTGACTATGACCCTAGGAAAACCATCCCTACAGTCAAGCATGGAGCTGGAAACATGATGCTTTGGGGCTGTTTCTCTGCTAAAGGTACAGGCTGACTTTGCCGCATTGGGGGTTCATGCATTGTAAAATCTTAAATGAGAACCTTCTTTCCTCAGGCAAAACACTGAAGATGGATCGTGAATGGGTCTTCCAGCATGACCCAAAACATACCGCCAAGGCAACAAAGGAGTGGCTCAAGAAGAAGCATATTAGGGTCATGGAGTGGCCTAGCCAGTCTCCAGACCTTAATCCTATAGAAAATTTATGGAGAGAGCTGAAACTTTGAGTTGCCAAGCAATAGCCAAGAAACGTTAAGGATTTAGAGAAGATCTGTAAAGAAGAGTGGAACAAAATCCCTCCTGAGATGTGTGCAAACCTGGTAACCAACTACAAGAAACGTCTTACCTCTGTGCTTGACAACAAGAGTTTCTCCACCAAGTACCAAGCCATGTTTTGCTTGGGGATCAAATACTTATTTTACTCACTGACCTGCAACTCGATTTATAACATTTGTATCATGTGTTTTTTCTGGATTTTTGGTTAATATTCTGTCTCTATCATTTAAAATATACCTATGATAACAATTATAGACCCTTCACTTCTTTGTAAGTGGGCAAACCCCACGCGCGCTGGGGTAACCGATTTCTTGCAGGCAATAGCTGGTGTTCTGATGTGTGGCGCTTCAATCATCACGGCACCATGGTTGGTATGGTGTCAGAATGATTGAAGTGCATTATTTCTTATATTACATTGTAATATAAATGAAATACCGTAGTTCAACTCACCATAATGCAGAATCAGTGGGAGCCCCAAAATGTGTCACTTGCCACATCGCTTGCCACCAGATGCAGCTTGTCACTTTCCATGTCGCCTGCCACCAGATGAAGAATGCCACGCTGCCTACCACTAGATGAAGAATGCCACTTGCCACGCTGCCTGCCACCAGATGAAGAATGCCACTTACCACGCTGCCTGCCACCAGATGAGGAATGCCATTTTCCACACTGCCTGCCACCAGATGAGGAATGCCACTTGCCATGCTGCCTGCCACAAGATGAGGAATGCCACTTGCCACGCTGCCTGCCACCAGATGAGGAATACCACTTGCCATGCTGCCTGCCATCAGAGGAAGAATGCCACTTGCCACGCTGCCTGCCACCAGATGAGATATGCCACTTGCCATATCACCTACCAGTGCCACCAGATGTGGATTGTCACTGCATTGGTGGCACTGGTTCATTTAGCACAGAGGCCTGCCCCTGTGCTAAAGTGTTTTTTGTTGAGTGAGGGCAGGAGAGCAGTGATGTGGGGTGGGCGGTGAGAGAGGATGCCATCTCTCTGCTCCCCGCTGCACCTCCAACATTCACGATGTGAGGGCGGGAGAGTGGTGATGCTAGGTGGGTGGAAAGAGATGATGTCACCTCTGCTCGCTAGCCCGATTCTCTCATTCGCCCGCCTGCCTCTCTGATCCACCGCCCACCTTGCAATGTCATGCCACCCGCCGCGGCCTGGCTGCAGAGATGCTACCGTCCGGTAGTGGGCCGCGGCCCGGGGGTTGGAGACCCCTGATGTAACCTTTTTTTTTTTTTTAATAACTTTTTTTAAAGTTCACATTTCAGTGACAATTCATGCAATTCTATTGGGCACAGTGCAGTACAATGTGGTGCATTGCGTCGCAACATGCTAAATTAAGATAAAGGACTGCATGCCATACTTTTTTCTTGCACATTGGTGTGAACTGCCATGATAGGGACCAAAGCTTTTAACCTCATCTATGTGTGGGACTGCATTGGGCAAGGCTGCCCAGCACAATCCAATGCATATGGTGTGAATCAGCCCCAAGACTTGTTACAAACTTGTAATGTTGCAGTCTGAACACTGGGGGAGACAGAGCATATCGTTTATTAACATTGTGTCTCTTTAACAATTGACACGTTCCTTTTTAATTGTTAGTAATACTGTTTTCACCACTTGTTCATCCTTCTTTTATAATTTAGTACTGCTGATCTATTCTGGCTTCTTTGCAGCCACTTCCTGTCTACTTTCAGGGGGACATGCTGAACTGGTATTGGCAGCAATAAACCATGCAAGAGACAGGGACACCCCAGAACAGTCCAAACAGGTTTGTCTTTCACTTCCATTCAGCAAGGCACCAAACAAACACAGCAGTGTGCATGAGAGCAGAGACTTTGCTGCCACTTTAAAGTGATTGTAAAGTCTTGTTATTTTTTTTAGCTAAATATAACAAGCAGGTCCCCCCCCCCCCCCGGTGCTCCTGGCCCCTTCCTCCTTGAGTGCCCCCACAGCAAGCAGTTTGCTAAGGGGGTACTGTAGTATATTGTGTCTAATATATATATATATATATATATATATATATATATATATATATATATATATATATGTATACATGTGTATATATATATATATATATATATATATATATATATGTTATATATATATTTATTATATGTAGTGTTTTTATTTAGGCATTCTAAAAACAAGGTTATTCTAGGCAGACCGCTTTAGTAGCCGTTATCTAATTGCGCATATTAAAAGAGGGTTTGTTGGTCAAAGGACAAATGGCCAGACCAGAATTACTCCACATATGAAAGGAAACAGATAATGATTATCTTAATCTAATCAGTATTCACACATATCAAAAGGGGAATATGCAAGAATGTAAATTGGGGCAGCTTTATAATTACAACTATTCACAGCGTGGGGTTGTCTCCGGTCACTCTGAAATACCGGGACAGATCAAAGCATTTAATGGAAACGCCTAATCAAATTGCTCAGACATTCAGTGTGTGTGGGGGGGATATAACAGGACGTTCAATCTGTTTAGAATTGTGTGTTCTTACGAAGGCACCCAAGAGTCACATGGTTCCATGGGGCTCTAAATATTACTAGCACTGTCGGGATATGAACTCTGTTGGATTTTTGTCATCTGTAAGACTGTTCTGTTTGGAAGTCAATAAAATTGTCTCTCTCTGGGAGAATCGGGTTTTGCTGCGGAGACAATACTTTTAATAACTATATTCCATCTACGAGGAAGGAACGACGATTATATTAGATCACTACATTGGTGCCGTTCAAGAGACCAGAAGAGCATTTTCAGGACTTAGTAACAGGAGTCGTTGGTGACAACAATCCGGTCTGGTGGTAACATAAGAAAATCTGATCTACAAAATTTAACAAGTTTTAAAGACCAGAATTGTTCTCTGGAGACTGGATCTTACAATCTGTGTGGTGACAGAAGGCCGTGAGGACCCAGGAAGGAAGTTCTAGGAAACCTAACAATTGGTAAGTGTGCCTTGTTCATTATTTTCTAAATATAATTTTTTTTTTTTTCTCATTGTATTTTTTACAATGGCTTTGGCTGTGTCTAGTGGGGACAATAGTACTAAGGGAGAGGATGTGAATATATGGCTGTTAAATTATATAAAAAGTCATGGGGGGCCTTACGAGATTCCCCAAGAATATAGACAGTCATGGGATTTAATGAAATGCTTTTTATCTGATAGTGTCTTTGATAAGAAAACAAAACAAAAGAAACGTAAGGGTATCATTATTCAGGGACTACTGTCTTGTTGTACAGAATTAATAGGGGAGGTTAAAGGAAAAAAGCAGAAAATTCTGGAACAGACTCAGAGATATGAGGAGAAGGAGAAAGGGTTGAATGAGAGGATATCAGATCTCAGGTTACATGCTATCACTACTGGGGAGGCACTGATTGAAAAGGCTAAATTATGTGATGATTTAAGGCGGGTCAATGAGGAATTGTCAGTAAAAATACAAATTGTTGAGAAACAGTTGGAGGAGTGTAAACATGCTGCTAACATTGCTTTTGATAAATTGGCAGAAAAATCAAGTTACCCAGATCAAAATGATACCTCTATAAAGCTTGATACCAAAGATTATAAGCCAATATATCCCTGGGGTGATTTACATGCAGCCCCATGCATACCAGCAGCTCCTACCACTACAACAACTGTATTGAACACTGACGATTCAAGTGAAATTAAATTGATCACAAAACAACTAAAGCCACAGGAGATGGAAGCTATTATAAGAGAGATAGGTCAGGTACCCCGCTATGATGTAAATAGGTTCATGAAATGGTTTTGTGATTTGCAGAGAGTCAGAGACACATACAACTTGAATATTGAGGACCTAGCTAGAATTTTGCAGAAAAGTATAGGCAATGGATTATGGGCACGGGTTTTGCAAAATTGTGGCCAGCGTCATAAAACTAAGGATGTTTTAAAGGAATTATTGAAAGCATTGTATGGTGCAACGACATATGTGTGCTTGTCAGGAAAAATTAAGCAAATGAAGAATGAATGCCCATATGAACTTGCAGATAGAATTAGCAGTGTGATGGAAAATGTCATGACTGGGAATCCTGGTTTTGAACGTGGTGGTTTGGTTCATAGGTCAATGTTATTAGAAGCATTGGATGGTGATGTCAGGGAAGGCATTTTATCTGTTACACCTGATCCTAGTGATTATAGTGATATCTTGGTAAGAGCGGATAATTTGTGGAGGAGAAAGTGTAGAGAAGACAGTCTTGCGGTTGATGCAGCTAGAATTTTTAGAGTCGAGGGGCAGCAAAATAGAGATGACTTAGGACCATGGAGAGGAAGATCTTATAACAATTCAGGTAGTTACAGGAGGCCAGAATCCAGAGAAAAACCTAGTAAACAGCCTTGGGTGCCGTTTAGTGAAATGAGAAGTGAAAGAGATCGTTTGCAGGAGGAGCTATATAAAATACAGGAAGAAATGAAAAGAATAAAAGCAGGAGGGGTCAAAGTAGCAGCAGTAGGAAAGGAAAGTGCTGTGTCCCCCTCTACCAGTCATTGTTAGGGGTTCCGAGCCCCCCACGCCCCTTCCTGCTAGATTCCTGGGGGCGGCCCACTGTTGATGTAACATTAGGGGGAACTCGTGTAAATGCGCTGTTAGATAGTGGGGCAGCTATTAGTTTTAGTAAATCAGTTGTCCCTGGAAATGAGAAAATTAAAATAACAGGTGTCACTGGACATTCCATTGAAGCTCCTTTTGTGCGTGGTGTTGAGATGCAAATAGGGGGAGAGAAGTGGGAGTGTGACGTTGTTTGTGAAAATCAGGACATAATTGGTGCTGATGTCTGTGTACAGCGGGGTTTGGTGATTGATCTTGCAAACATGAAGTTGTGGATAATGTCGGAAAATGACGGATTGGGTCATGTGTGGCATCCTCCCATGGAATTAGTAACAGCAGCAGTGAAGCCCGTTGGTGTGTTACATGGAGATTGGGATCCCTGTTGGGATAGTCTGATGGGTGAATTTGAAGACATAATGGCTAAACATAAACAAGATTGTGGTAGGATGAATACAATGATTTTATTGGAAGGATTTGATCCTGCACCTGTTAAGCAATACCCAGTTCCGAAAGAGGCCATTAAACCTATAACAGAAGCTATAAAACAATTGGAGGCGCAAGGTACATTAAAAAGGGGTGCATCAGTTTGCAATTCGCCAGCCTGGCCAGTCATCAAGCCCGATGGGTCGTTCAGGCTGACGATAGATTACCGTGCCTTAAACAAATATGCTAAAAGTATGGCACCTGTGGTGGCAGCTTACCCTGAAATGATTGCCAAGTTGACACCAGAAATGAAATGGTTTACGGTCATTGATATCAGTAACAGTTATTGGAATTTACCCCTTGACCCAACATGTCAATACAAAACAGCCTTCAGCTGGGCGGGCCTTCAATATTATTGGACAGTTCTTCCACAAGGCTACAAAGACAGTGCAGCAATATTTCACTCACATATGAAAGAAGTGATTGATAAGTTTTCAAAACCTGAAAGAGTAATTTCATATGTTGATGACATTTTGATTGGGTCAGCCTCTATGGAGGAGCACAAGAACGATGTGAGTGAAATGTTATTGCTTTTGAGAGAAGCAGGTTTGAAAGTTAATCCAAAGAAAATACAATTGGGGAAGCAGGAAGTCCAATTTCTGGGTGTTACTGTAGCACAGTCAGGGCGGAGTATCAATGAACAAAGGGTTGAGCTGATAGCTAAACTACCTTTGCCCACTGATGAAAAAAGTCTGAGACAGATCTTAGGCATGACAGGTTTCTGCAGGGAGTTTGTGCCTCATTATGCATCATTAACAGAGTGTTTGTATGATCTGCTGAAGCAAGATGAATGGATATGGAAATCAGAGCACACACAAGCTATTGAAGCGTTAAAGGAAACTTTAGGCAATGCCCCTTCATTAGCATCACCAGACCCCAACAAAGAATTCAGACTCTATCCACATGTAGGCCTTAGCACTTTGTCCGTTGCACTTACCCAAGATTATTTTGGAAAACAAAGACCTTTAGCCTATGCATCACGTTTACTATCATCTGTAGAACAAAAGTATCCTTTATGTACTCGTATGGTGCTGTGTTGTTATTGGGCAATCAACAAATTCAGATACTTGACAGGTACACAAAGGGTCATCATTGCTAGTCATCACACTCCTATAGTCATGTTAGCCAATGGGAGATGGAAAGAAGCGGATGTGAATTGTAAAAGGCTGGCCAGATGGACTACAGCTTTATTGTCAGAGAATATTGAGGGTTTGATGTTAAAGGAACCTAGTGTCCTGATTGGTGGATTGATGATTGAAGGTGAAGCTCATGAATGTCAAGTACAAGGAAGTAGTTTGCAACACAGAGTTTTTACTGCCGTATCCAAACCCTTTGACCTTGAAAGTGACTGCTGGTACATTGATGGTTCTTCTTATTATAAAGATGGAAGTAGAATCTCAGGATTTGCTGGTGTTTGTATAAAAGATGGCGAGGTTCAGAGACAATTTTCATATTCATGTAGAGCTCGTTCTGCACAATATGTGGAAATAGCAGCACTTCTGCAAGTTCTCAGTGAGTTAAGAGACGATGGTGGAGTTGTTAACATTGCTTCTGACTCAGACCAGGTATGCAAGGGTGCAGTTGTCTATCTTTCATGGTGGAATGTGATGGGTTTTAAAGGAACAGATGGAAGTGAGATAAGATATGCACCCTTATGGAAAATGATAGAGGAGGAAACACAATTCTTTTCAAAAATCAATATCCGAAAGGTACAGGCCCACAAAAAGCAAACAACCGAGCACTACTGGAACAATACGGTAGATAGATTAGCGAAGGAGGCTGCAGTAACATCCCCCGAATGGCCTCATATAGAGCATACTTTATCATTTCCAGTGTCTGCCCTTACACGTGCTCAAGCAAAAGGAGTTGAAGAAAGGACATGTGAGTTGGGTAAATTACAAGATCAGGATGAGGAATTAGCTCAACTAAAAGCAATGTGTGGGACTGGGCCCATACAATTTGAAGGTCAAGAGATGCAGGTGAAGGATGGCCTTTTAATAACTTACAAAAATGATTTATCTTTATGGGTTGCCCCAAAAGGTGTGAGGAAAGACATTCTTACATGGATTCATGGGTCCCCTGTTGGTGGACACCCCAAGCTTCCTTTAGCTTTAGAGAGATTAGATCATGTAGCATGGTGGCCTCAAAATAAACAACACATGCAGGACCATATCTTATCATGTTTGATATGTGCCAGGCATGATCCCGCCAATAGAAAAAGGAGAGGGGCACTGATGAGGCAAGCTCCCATGGGACCATGGGAGAGAATACAAATTGATTACACAGGTGAACTTCCTAACACTGCACACCAGAACAGATATTTACTCGTTGTGGTGGATTCCTTCAGTCACTGGGTTGAAGCATTCCCTACCAAAAACTGTACTGCCACTACTACTGCAAGGATCCTGGTCAAAGAAATATTTAGTCGGTGGGGGATACCAAAAGTTTTAGACAGTGACAATGGTCCAGGATTTGTAGGTAATGTGATACAAGAGACATGTAAGCTCCTTGGTGTTATTCAAAAATTTCACATCTTCTATCACCCTGAGTCTGCGGGACAGGTTGAACGAATGAACAGGACAATTAAAAATGCCCTTAGAAAGGTTGTAAATGAGCAAGGTACTGATTGGGATGAAAAATTACCCTTTGTTCTGGCAACTATTCGTTCCAGAGTTTGCAGGTCCATAGGCTTTGCCCCTTATGAAGCTCTGCTCGGCAGAACAATGAGAACGTGGGAACATCTGATAAATCCAGTCCCAGCAGCATTAGAAACTGTGTCATTATCCGAATCATGGGTAGAGATCTTAAAGGATCATGTGATTACAGTACATAAGGCTGTATGTGCCACTGATGAATGTACCCATAAAAGCTCACAACAGTGGTTTAATGCAATGGGTGACACTAGTGAATACCAAATTGGGTCTAGAGTAATGTTACAGGATTTTTCTGGGTTCCACCCATTTCCTAGAGCAAAGTGGAAGGGCCCTTATGCAGTAATAGATAAAATTGGACCCTCTGTTTACTTACTAGACTTGGGAGAGGACAAGTCAAGATGGAGTCATGCATGTCAGATCAAGGCATTTAAGGGAAAAATGGATTTGATGGATGTGAGCATTGTCTAATTTTCTTGCTGAGATTGTCTTTCAGGTCCCAGGAGTGAGGCGAATACCAGAAGACTACACCATAATGAAGACATTCCCCCTGGACAAATACAAGCCTTCTCTATTAACATATGTGTTGATAACAGCGTCAATCACTTTACTTCTTTGCATCACAAACATCAGAGTGAAAGAGTGCCAAGTTGAGGAATCAAAATGCTTCCCAGTGGGGAAATCTGGTCGAAATAAAAGAAGTGTAATGGATCATACTACAGAACTTACTGTTTTAGAGGACTCGGAAGGCATCCAGATACATGGGGATACTGTAAAGGGCATAGTCGGGGGGTGGATAGTCGTTAGATGTGAGATCATGATGCCAAAATCTGATTACTTGATGGAATCTGCTGTTTGGACTTACCCAGAAGGAAGCGATCGTCACAGGAGTACAGATATAATATTAGTGGAGACAAAGAATGGACCACAAATGCAAATGACTTTAGAAAGGAACTTTACAATATTTAAGGAGGGTATTATATCCTGTAGCCCCCATGATGTGAAGGATGGAGTCTATGCAAAAATCCTAAAGATAATGGTCACAAATTCTAGAGACTGTCCTACAATTTTACAGTGGCCAGAACATGGACTTTTCCTTGAGCGGACTCAAAATTTAGTGTATAGCGATGTTTCATACTTATCATTACCATTATTGTTGAATTTTACATCATTTAACATTCCAGAAAGTTGCCCAAAATCAATGGGGTTATGGTTTAAAACAGTCTTTCAAACGCATATAAACTTATTTTGGGATGCTACACAAGGGCTTAATTTTAAGAAAGTTTCAAAGAGGGATCTGGGTACTGATATCATATCAGGCCTCAGTTTGGGTAGTTCGATTTGGAATAGGGTTGATATAGAGAGTCTAAATATGAGAGAACAAAATTTTGTGGGTGGATTACAGCAGATACTGCTTAAAGGGGGAAGAGTGGATTTAAACGCTCTAGCTGAAATGAAAATAGATATTCAGAACATTCACACCATTGCTGCAGATTTGCAGAACGTTCAAATGTCGGTGAATGCATTGAATAAAACCATTCAAACGAATAATGTATCCAAGTCTATAGTTTGTGGTATTATAGGAAACTTGCTGAGTGAGCATCTGAGCCTAGGGCTTCAAGAAATCAAACGAGGAGAATGGCCAAGGATAATGAACTCAACTTTATTATTCAATCTTATCAAAGACAGTGGTGTTACTTGTAGGAACTTTGCCCTTGCTAATGTAAGGAGCCTGGATACTCTTTGTAATAAAGATCGCATCGGAAAGCAGGAAGTACCTCTGACCATCGACATCCCTACATGGTCAACAAAACCCTTACCCGTATACAAGATGATCGTTCTTGGTGAGGTGGAGGTGAGAAATGGCACTAATATACTGAAACAACTGCTACCACAAAGCAGACTCGTCGTCAAGGATAACCAAGTATGGAAAACCATGGACCCCAACTGCTGTACCAAACGTGCCCAGGCCTGGCTTTGTTCCTGTTCTTTTGAGCGGCTGGAGTACGTAGAGGGTTGTGCTGCTACACACTCTGGAAACTGCCTGGTTCGATTACAAAAATTTGAACCGGCCTGGAAGAGAATAATTCATGGAGAAGACTCGAGGGTCTGTGCATTGGGGGTTCCCTCATTCACTTGGCAGAAGCAAGTTCAGTGCCGGACACCTATCACAGGCTGGTGTGTGAACCTCACATATGGACTGTTAACAATCGGACAGGAAGACATTCAAGCCAATATCCACATGAATCAAGTATCTGTAAACATTGAGCAAACAGATCTTGGCAATTGGGACTCTATGATTTCTCCTTTATTTAAGAAAATTCCACCACTTACAGTTGAATTGGATACATTATTTAAGAGGGATAGTAGGAAAATTATAGAATTACAAGAACTGGTGAAGGAAAACCTCATCAGTTCTAATAAAATTGCTAAAGAATTTCAGGAGCCTTGGTGGAGCATACCCAATAACACTCACCCGCTATTGAGAACTCTTTCCATGATTTTTGTGTTCGTTCAATTTATATTAATATGTTTTTTGTTTGGTTTATATTGTTGTGGTAGAAGACAACTAAGAACAATCCAGAAAAATAAGGAAAGCATAGAGATGGCTTCAATCTTAAGAGCCAGGGATGTCTGAGCGGTTTGATTGTGAATCGATTCTGATTCGAACCGATCCAAGTGGGGGTATATGTAGTATATTGTGTCTAATATATATATATATATATATATATATATATATATATATATATATATATATATATATATATATATATATATATATATATATATATATATATATATATATATATATGTATACATGTGTGTATATATATATATATATGTTATATATATATTTATTATATGTAGTGTTTTTATTTAGGCATTCTAAAAACAAGGTTATTCTAGGCAGACCGCTTTAGTAGCCGTTATCTAATTGCGCATATTAAAAGAGGGTTTGTTGGTCAAAGGACAAATGGCCAGACCAGAATTACTCCACATATGAAAGGAAACAGATAATGATTATCTTAATCTAATCAGTATTCACACATATCAAAAGGGGAATATGCAAGAATGTAAATTGGGGCAGCTTTATAATTACAACTATTCACAGCGTGGGGTTGTCTCCGGTCACTCTGAAATACCGGGACAGATCAAAGCATTTAATGGAAACGCCTAATCAAATTGCTCAGACATTCAGTGTGTGTGGGGGGGGATATAACAGGACGTTCAATCTGTTTAGAATTGTGTGTTCTTACGAAGGCACCCAAGAGTCACATGGTTCCATGGGGCTCTAAATATTACTAGCACTGTCGGGATATGAACTCTGTTGGATTTTTGTCATCTGTAAGACTGTTCTGTTTGGAAGTCAATAAAATTGTCTCTCTCTGGGAGAATCGGGTTTTGCTGCGGAGACAATACTTTTAATAACTATATTCCATCTACGAGGAAGGAACGACGATTATATTAGATCACTACAGGTACCCGAGCCGAGTCACAGCTCCGTGTGTCCATTCAGACACAGAGCCGCGGCCCGCCCCCCATTCTCTTCTCATTGGCTCACTGACTTTAATTGACAGCAGCGTGAGCCAATGGCGCAGCGCTGCTGTCTCAGCCAATGAGGAGGGGAGTCTCGGGCAGCCGGGGGCTGATGGGGGCTGCTGGACGTAGAAGGTTTTTTATCTTAATGCATTGCATGCATTAAGGAAAAAAAAAAAAAAAAAACCTTCTGCCTTTACAACCACTTAAAACTTTCTGCCACTCAAGTCGCAAGAAAGTCACTTTAAAAGAAGTGCACAAATCTTTTCTAAGTCGCATTGATTGGAACCAATGCTATTGAAATCAATGGACTGCGACTTGTCGTGTGTCTTTATGTGTCCAAAGTCACATGACAAGTCACACTGGTGTGAACAGAGCCTCATTATGTTTTTTACTGCCTTGCTGTGCAACAAGATATATTTCCCCCACAGACTTTCATGGCAAAGGTCATTCCATAAATAGGACTTTTTAACCCAGCAAACCCCAGTTTACAGCTAGACATGCACTGGTGCCAAAAAGAAGAAGTTTTTGGCCCAGAAATGTTTAGCGCCAATGAGGTTTATAAACACCCAAAAAAAAGTTTTTTCATACTATAATTTCATAATTTAAATCCTGCTTAAAGTGGAGGGCCACCCTAAAAAAAAAAAAAATACATAAAAACAATCCTTTAAATACATTAAAAAAAAATTATAATTTTTAACTTACCAGAAATGCCTGTTGCTAGGCAGATCGTCCTAATCTGCCTCTTCCGCAGTGATCTTCAGTCTTCTCCTCCTCGCGTTGTCTTCTGTGGAATGGGGCGCGCTGTGTTCTGGGAACTGCGTGTGTACCAGAACACAGCGCGCCCCATTCACAAAGCGCTGAGCGACTCACGCATGCGCAGTAGGAAACGGGCAGTGAAGCCGCAAGGCTCCACTGCCTGTTTCCCTTAGTACGAATGGCGGCGCTGGAACATGAGAGCCGAGGGACGGGTCGGCCTCGGGCAGCCGACATCACGGGCACCCTGGATAGGTAAGTGTGCTTATTAAAAGTCAGCAGCTACAGTGTTTGTTTGCTGCTGACTTTTAAAAAAAAAAATTCTTCAGCTGGCCCTCTTTAAGGTGATTTTAGCCATATTAGTGCACTTGCAAAAGAGACAATTGAGTACTGTCCGTGATACTTTTTTTATTTGCACTAACATACAATTTTTCAGGACAAGCTTTCAGGGTATGTCCTCTTCATGTTCACTAGCTCACTAACTATGCTAGTTTTTTTTACCATTGCCATGTATGTGTGTGTTTCTTTTTTTTTTCCCTTTCCCTCAGAGGATTGTTTTTTTAACATTCTGCTAAAACTTTTTGTGAACCAGTACTGCTGGGACGTTGACGAAGGGGACCCTCTCCCAAAAGCTTGTCCTGGAAAATTGTATGTTAGTGCAAATAAAAAAAGTATCATGGACAGTACTCAATTTAAATCCTGAAATCCTTAGCTTTAGCCACAGATTCCCATCACATGTGACCTTGTCGTAGGGGATGTGAGCTGTCAGCAGAAAGCAAACATCCCTCCCTCTGTCTGTGCAGGGATTACACTACACGAGCAGAGCATGGTGTTAAAGCGGAGTTCCACACATTTTTTAGTTTATTAAAAGCCAGCAGCTACAAAAAGTGTAGCTGCTGACTTTTAATAAACAGACACTCACCTGTCCCACTGTCCAGCGATGCGGCCGCCCGGAGCCTCGCTCCTCTCCCCCTCCTCCACGCTGGCGCCATCAAAGCCACTGTGGGCACCTGGCCACACCAGCTTTCGGCTTCAATGCCGGGTGCACACTGTGCATGCGCAAGCTTTCTACAGGTAGCTTTCGCAGCAACACATGATTGTTTTTCATCAAACAACAACAAACCTGCTTTAACCAGCAGGTAGAAATTAGTTAGTTTGCTGTAGCTGTCCCCGTTCTCACTAATGCAAAACTGTCCTGGCCAATTCCTATCAAGCTCTATTTAAGAATTAAGGCATGGTAGATACAGCAGTGTCATTTTTAATGCATAAGAATTGGCCAAAATGTACTGGAGAAAAAGAGTGCAGATGGGGGTTTTGCTACAACAATTAAGGGACCACAGAATTAAAGTGAATCTTCTTGGAGTGAACAATTACAATTTAAATTCCTAAACCAGAGCCCTACAAAATGACCTCCAGCAGACCACTGGTGTGAATGTCTGACCAAACAATCAGAAACGGACATCTTCTTTCAGCCTTTTATTGTAATGAAAGTCTTTTCTAAAAGCAGCACAGTGATGAGCTCTTATTTCTTTGTATCGACCTCCACCTAGGGTTGCCACCTCATCCCTTTAAACCCGAACACATATGACTTACACAGGTTCTGAGGCTAGTTTAATGTAGATAAGGCACCAAGCGAGGTTAATCACCACCCTAATTAGCCACAGAACCCGTGTAATTAATATGTGTTCGGTTTTAAAGGGATGAGGTGGCAACTCTACCTCCACCTCTTGTCAGCAGATTAACATTTTTGGTTCCTTGCGCTGCTTCTTCCTCTCTCATTCAGCTCTGTTGTACAGGGAGGCTATTGGAGGCAAATTCAGGTTGAGAGTAATGCCCAATAAAGTGGAACTATACTCACCTTGGCTGCATCGATGTGGAGTCCTGGGGCCCCCCTCCAGCTGCTGACACGGCTGGCTTCTGGGTATTGGTTGCTGGACGCCTTTCATTGCCCGAGCCAATATGATGTCACTCTCAAGCATGCATGGGAGTTAAGTCAGCATCACCAAATTTATACAATAAGATACGTGTGCACAGCTCACTGTACAGGGGTGGATAGACAGGTAGGTAACATTAATGCAGAAGAGACAAAGCATGTCTCATCTGCATTAAAAATCCTGCCTGTTCGCCCTTTTTTACATAAAGTTCCACTTTAACCCATGATGCGCGGATGCAGCAGTGGGCTCCTTTAGCTCTCCCAGCAGCTCAGAGAGACCTCTCCTAATGAGGCAGAGGTGGCTGAGCATGTGATCTTCAGCCATGTGTACAGTCCTCTACTGTTGGTCCTGGCATGCAGGAAGCCAGGCTGGAGCCCAATAGCACACACAGCTTCTACGGAAGATCCAGCCATTGCAGGGAGCACCGATCCAATTGCTACCAGAATACTGCAAGTCAAGTGGGTTGACTCTGCATTTCCAGATGCCTGGCTGTGGTGCCAGAACTGGGACTCCTCCAGCCGCTTGCCTGTGGTACCAGCCCTGGGACTCCTCCAGGCTCTTGCATGTGGTGCCAGCCCAGAGATCCCCTCAGCTGCTCACCTGTCTACCCAAACCTACGTTGGACTTTGCTGTGAGGAACGCTGTTGCAAAGGCTAAGCGTAGGTATTGATTTATGGAATTTGACGTTGACTAAAATTGTAGTCATTTTCTAGTATCTGTGGTTCTAAAAAGGCAGAGCCTTGCAGAGACTTGTGTACTGCCTCCTAGTGTCCTCCTAGTGCCACCTAGAGCTCCTAATTTGTACAGTTTCAAAATTGGCTTAACAATGTTCTTTATGTCCTGCCTCTTGCCATTTTGACCCTGTTTATATTGTTAACCCTACTCTGCACCGATTTATTAACGTTCATCCTAAAACTACCCTCTCTCTGATCATTTGGCAATCTTCTATACTTGTTGCATTGGTACTTATTAGGGTTGCCACCTGTTCGAGATTCACCCGGACAGTTCGGGTTTGGAATCATGCTTCCAGGTTTCAGACTGTCTGAGACCCGGACACATTATTCAGACCGGACTAAGTCTCCCCCTCCCCCTTCTCTCTCCTGCCTCTAACTTAGTACGCTAAGATAAATCAGAGTTCTCAGAGCACTCATTACATCATAGCTCCCCTTTACACCAGAAGCCATAGTGCTCCCCTTTACATCAGAGTCCTCTTTATACACCAGAGCATCCCTTATGTCAGAGTCCCCAGAGTTCTCCTTACATCAGAGTCTGCAGAGTCCCCCCTTACAGTGAAAAGGAACGGAACTCTGCGAGTTCTGATGTAAAAAGGGGGAACTCTGCGAGTTCTGATGTAAAAAGGGGGAACTCTGCGAGTTCTGATGTAAAAAGGGGGAACTCTGCGAGTTCTGATGTAAAAAGGGGGAACTCTGCGAGTTCTGATGTAAAAAGGGGGAACTCTGCGAGTTCTGATGTAAAAAGGGGGAACTCTGCGAGTTCTGATGTAAAAAGGGGGAACTCTGCGAGTTCTGATGTAAAAAGGGGGAACTCTGCGAGTTCTGATGTAAAAAGGGGGAACTCTGCGAGTTCTGATGTAAAAAGGGGGAACTCTGCGAGTTCTGATGTAAAAAGGGGGAACTCTGCGAGTTCTGATGTAAAAAGGGGGAACTCTGCGAGTTCTGATGTAAAAAGGGGGAACTCTGCGAGTTCTGATGTAAAAAGGGGGAACTCTGCGAGTTCTGATGTAAAAAGGGGGAACTCTGCGAGTTCTGATGTAAAAAGGGGGAACTCTTGTGATCAACTTCATATGATTAGAAATGTTATTTAATAGCAACATCTATCATTGTTTATCTATGCATACTATGAAAAAAAATTTGGGTTTGACTTGAAGAAAAGGTGGCAACCATAGTACTTATACTGCTTGCATTTAAATTAAAATACATTGAAAGATATTTTATTGAACACAGAGCACGAATTTGTATCTTTTATATCTGCCAAAAGTTTAACTTTAAGCTTTACTTATAAATATGTAGGCATTGCTGTTCCGAGTAATGAATGACCATTACCATAAACTGCTTCTAGTTACTTTATGTTCACGGGCACGAGTAGAATACAGTATTTTCCAAACTGAGGTCAACTGTGTGCCAACATCACTTAATGGGTAATTGTGCAAGTATTACCCGTTTTATTACTATTCACAATCCTAAGTAAGGACTTTGAAGGATTCATGTGCTTCCTCCATATTATTGTAGGAACTATTCCACTCTCTCCAGTAATAGCTTACAGACACTAGAGGGAGCAGTGATTTCAGTCATGGAGTACCTGTGTCCTTTTCTATGAGAATAATCCAGTCTTCTCTTTGGATGTGGAGTACCACCTATGACAAGTGGTCTGCAAACCAGTTTTAAAACACTTGACGTAGATGATTAAGTTCCCCCAAAGTTATTTAAAATTAGATTGTCACTCATCCTGTATTATGCACACAGGGTATCAAAAGCTGATTTGTGACATTTTACTTGTTAAACGCATCATAAATAACACTATTTGTTTCAAAGTGAATGCATTCTAAATTATATTTAAAAAAAATATATAAAATTAGGTAAATTATTTTGGGAAGGGAGAGCAAGCAAGGTGTCAATGTGTTGTGTTTTGTAAGATCACAGAGGTAACCTGGGGTCTCAACTGTCATTAGTTCTCAGGCTAGTGATTAGTACCAGTTTAATAAGGCTGTGAATTTTGCATTCAGATGGTGTCTGTACACAGAAAGCCTTCCTGAGCTCATACAATGGGACTTTGTGTAATAAAGTACTCCGCTGAAAGCTGACCATTAACCATTTCTGTTGCGCTGGTCAACTCTTTGATTAAAGGACACAGGAAAAAAAAAATTACATTTTAGTTACTCAACAACTAGGTCCTAAAGCCACTATTTACCAAACGTCATTGTAAAATATAGAATGCCAGCAATGTGATTCAATGATTACAATAAAAAGCTTTGTATCGCAAATATAATTATAAGGTATATAAGCAAGTATATATCAACTGTGCAAAGATAAAAACCATGAGTGTATACAGACTCTAAAAGCAAGTGTTTTTTTTTTATTGCCCCCAGAGACAGATTGGCTTTTAACAGCCAGGGGGAGATGATGTAAAGCTTTGTGTAGTCCCATTTGGACACATCTATCATACGGAGTCTCTCTCTCTCTGTCTCTCTCTCTCTCTATTACCCAAATAAGATATCTATCCATCTATCTATCTATCTATCTATCTATCAATCTATCTATCTATCTATCTAAGCACACTTTACCACAAAATGTATGGCCCAGAATAATTTTTATTTTTTTTTGCACAGTAAAAATAAGTTAGCTCTAACGATGCATGCCTTATTCTGAAGCAATTTTTATATATACTATATTGTCAAAAGTATGACAGTGTGCCCTTACACACATGAAGTTTAATGTCATCCCAGTCTTATGCCCTGTACACACGATAGGATTTTCCGATGACTTTCCGATGGAAAATGTGTGATAGGAATTTCCGTCACACAAAAATTGCACTTTCGTCTGAACTCCCAGCAGGCATAAGGCGCCAATTATAGTAGTTATGTGCTCCTTAAAGGCATTGAATAAGTTTTAACAGTAACCAGTGTAAGTATATGACTTTGTCTTGATATCAGGCTCCTAGAATACTATATACAGTATCACTCAGACTGTAGGAGGGAGCGTCAGCATTGGGAGCCAATGAGGTTCTGCTGTAGGGCATAACACAATTGCTGATTGGACAATGTGGAATCCCCAGCATATTGATTAGGGTATTCCGATGTTCACGCCGCAGACAGTGAGCATTCTAAAGCCTCATACACACGATCAGACTTCAAACAAACTTTTCCATGGATTTCTGTCCAAAGGGCGTTGGCCGTGAACTTGGTATGCATACACACAGCAGGACTTTTTCAGCCAACTTTCACCAAATCACGTTTTTTTTCAGCTCTTTACCACCACCCTTTGGTTAACTTCTGTATTGTTGCCTGATCTTTTGCATTGGTTCTGAGCATGCGTGTTTGTACTTTGGACTAAAGTCACACTTGTGTACACACGATAGGATTGTGTTGAAAAAGTTTGTCCGATGGAGTGTACACGCGGTCAGATTTTTCCTTAAAACAGGTAATTTGCATGTTTGTTTCAAAAAGTCTGATCGTGTGTATGGGCCTTAACAGGCAGAGAGAGCAAAGTGAGAAGAAGAATGCCCTAATCAATATGTTGGTGTTTCCTCATCGTCCAATCAGCAAGCTGAGGTGCATTTTGACCCCGGCTGTGTTGGTGCTGTAAATTTAGTCGAAAGTCTAGTACACACGATTAGAAAATCAGATGCAAAATACTGCTTTCAAAGCAATCATATGATAATCTGATCGTCAGTACACAGCTTTTGAGAGCCGATCACGACAGTTTGTTCGAAAATTTCCAATGGGACAAACACGATTCTCCTACGATACCAGATCGTACGATTTTTTGATTAATCAGTACAGTTTTTGTCTGAAAATTACAATACAAATACAATGCAATATATTACATCACTTCTGAATTTTTATTCTGTTGTACGAGAATTTTCATAACTTTAGTAACCTCTACATTTTCGATGTGGAGAATAGCATGCAAAAAAAAAAAAACAACGGACGATTATTTGTCCAATAATCTCATTGTGTGCACCAGGCTTTACTCTAGGCTTTAAGACCTGTTCACACCAACCCATGCACACTAGTGTACGTGTGTAGGGGTGATGTGATGCTTTGTTTATTTTTTTTACATCATCAATTGAAGTATCACAAAATGACAATTCATTCAACACGTAGTCCTCCCACTGACACCAAAGATATAGCATTGTTTACTCCCACTGGACACCAGGACATTTTGTGGGCACACCACGTCACAACATGTTGAATTGTCATTTTGTGACACTTCAATTGATGTAAAAAAAAAAGAAAAAAAAAAAAAAGAAAAAAGTAAACTAAAGCATCACACACTATACTATTT
Source organism: Lithobates sylvaticus (assembly GCA_028564925.1). Lineage (NCBI taxonomy): Eukaryota > Metazoa > Chordata > Amphibia > Anura > Ranidae > Lithobates > Lithobates sylvaticus. Next base: position 145,985,717 of record CM053037.1, read on the forward strand.
TTGTCTAGGGCAGGGGTCTCAAAAGTACTAAACAAAGGCCAGTGTACTGTCCTTCAGACTTTAGGGAGGCTGGACTAGCGCCATTGGGAGTAGAAAATGTTCCAGTGTCCAGTGGGAGTAAACAATGCTATAACTTTGGTGTCTGTGGGAGGACTATTGCAGGTGTCAATGGAAAGAATTGTGCCCATCTGATGGTGTCAATGGAAGTAATTGTGCCCCATCGTTGGTGTCAATGAAAGGCATAGTGCTCCTTCGTTGGTGTCAATGTGAGGAATTGTGTCCCATCAGTGGTGTCAATGGGAGGAATTGTGCCCTTTTGATGGTGTCAGTGGGAGGAATAGTGCCCCATTGTTGGTGTCAGCAACAGGAATGGTGCTCCAAGGGCCCAATAAAGGCAGCCAAAAGGCTACATCCAGCCCAAGGATCACAGTTTGGAGACCGCTGGTCTAGGGGATTGGAGAAAGCTTATACTCACCAGGCCCTCCACTCTACCTGCAAATAGTGCTCCCCCCGATCCATCGGTGGAATGTTCCTGGATCAGGGATTGGTCTTGTGCAGAAAGGATTAGGTAAGTATATCTGTTCTCCAACCCCCAAAATAAAAATAAGCAGTTGACCCGTGCAGTGCAGGCACAGTCCCACTGCATGGGAAAACTTTTTTTTTTTTTTTATTGCCCGGAGTTGGGCTTTAAAATTAAGGGCTCATTTGAATCTATGCATGTGTAGAGGTGCCTTTTTTGTAGCCATTAGGCAGGTGGTCATGCGTTAATGCGCGTTCACATGTGTTATGAAAAGCACTTTAGTATTTACAATGACTAGAGTTAACAGCCATTTACCAAGGTTTGTTAATGCCTGTTCCCAAAGCATCAAATCCTATGTAACATATGTTTTGATATGTTGCCATTGATATCTATGGGCCTAAGAACAGTGTAAACATAGAAAAAACTGACATGTGCTGGGATGGGAACAGACTATATTTTTTATGGGGAAGTCGGACACGTGCATTTTTAGTGCATTGCAACACATGCATAACAAAGCAAACTGAAAAAAGCGATGGTAAATCCTTTTAAAGATCACAAGTAGTGTATAAATCTATAAAATGAAAGAAGAAAATAGGGACATGTGCCAGCTATGCAACCACTTTATGTATAACACAGTGCACTGAAAAAAAAAAGAAAAAAGAAGCAGCACTGTAAAGGCCCATACACACGATCAGACTTTTTGACAACAAACATGCAAATTAGCTGCTTTAAGGCAACATCCGACCGTGTGTACGATCCATCGGACAAACTTTTTCGGTTTTCATCGGACTTGTTGGCTGTGCGAACGGACAAACATTCCGGCAACAAAAGTCTGATCGTGTGTACAGAAAACCATAGGACTTTTGTACAAAGTACAAACACGCATGCTCAGAACCAATGCAAAAGATCAGAGACATCAATACAGAAGTTGACCAAAGGTGGCGGTAAAGAGCAGAAAAACCACGTGATTTGGTGAAAGTTGGCTGAAAAAGTCCTGCCGTGTGTATGCAATACAAGTTCACGGCCGACGCCCTTTGTACAAAAATCCACGGGAAAGTTTGTACAAAGTCCAATCGTGTGTATGAGGCTTAAGAAGCATAAACTGGTGTATTTAGGCTTTGTTCACATTTCATTTACAGTAGTTTTAATTATTCATTCTCAATTCGTAACATATGTGCGGTAGTGCTCTACTGCAGTCTAAATCTGTTGCATGCAGCAGTTTTTATGCATTCTTCTTACAAAATGTTCTATAAATACACAGAAAACCAAGCTTCAGACTTTATATGTAGTTCCTATAGTAGAGTAGAATGAACAAACCATATACTATTAGCTTATACGGGTATAAAGCCAAAGTATTACACATACCACAATCCCAAAAAGTAACCTGCATTTATGAAAAGCTTCTAAAATTAAACAGCCAATAGGCAATAGCCAATTTATGCCTTGTGAGAACACACATGCAATAACGCACCGTACAAACATAAGTGGGCCTTAACTGGCATTTATAAAACATGCAGCACTAATAAGCAGTAAAAAGGTCAAAGAAATGAGCAGATGAAGGTCTGAAACCTGTACAGGCCAACATTTTCAAGGACATTACTTCATTAGTTATAATAAAGAACAACTGTAGTGCGTTTTGAATGCAGTGAGGGAAACGCACATGGAACTTGGGTTTCTCGCACCGCGTTCTAGTGTGACCCTAACCTGAGTCGTCTCAAGGGTGCAAAAAAATTTACTCCACCATGGAAGAGGAAATAAGAGGTCTTGTATGATTCCATTTTCCTTATCACCATTACAATGATATTTCTTCATTAGTCACAACAATGGCGACTGATCATAGACGTGTCACAAACAAAAACTACATGAATTTATCGCATACGTCATCACTAACAATGAAAATGTTGCACATTTGGCGCAAGGCTTCCCACTACATGCGTCACAAATGCCTTATAGAATCGCACCAAGATTTATAATAAATATCTACGACACTCTTTTATGAATTCCACGGATAACGTTTAAGGGTTTTATGTGAAAAAAATAAAAATGTGCAGTTTAGTATGTATACACAAAAAAAAGGCAGCAAAAAAGTAAATTGTGTATAGAATAAAAAAAGTTGTTTACGTGAGTAACAAGCATTGTATTCATTATTACACTGGCTTGCCACACACAACATGGCTGCTTTCTCTTACCCTCTGAAATGACATCACACGTTGCAGGCTCATATCATTGGCTGCCATACACTTGCTCTCTATTGGCCAAGGATAGCAAACAAACAAGAACCTCCCTGCGCTGGTGATTGGCCGTCACACACACCCTAGCAACAGTAAATGGTCTGGGAGATGAAAAGCGAAAGAATGTTTGTGAATGTGTTGTTGATAGTTTCAGTGTGCACTGAAGCCTTCGTGTTTCGATTTCCTCAACAACGTAGTTTTTTGTTTTAGCTTCCTTTTCTGTGACAATGGCCAAACTAAGATGACCAGGGTTGTAGAAATGTTTTTCTTGAGGCTCATTTAATGAAACGTGCAGATTTGACTCAGTGTACCTTTGTTCATTCAGGGCTCATTCACACTATGCGCTTTCCTTCAACGCCAATCACTGCAAAGGCACATAGAGGTTGATTTACTATTATTATTATACAGGATTTATATAGTGCCAACAGTTTACGCAGCGCTTAACAATATAAAAAGGAGACAATACAATAAAATACAAGAGGATTAAGAGGGCTCTGCTCAGAAGAGCTTACAATCTAATAGGGTGAGGCAAGTTTTAACCCCCCGCTAGCGGCAGAAAAGGGGTTAAATCCGCCCGCAAAACGCCACCGAAGTGGCGTTTTTCCGGCGGTATCGCAGCGCTGCCCCACTGATTCCAATGGGGAGCAGCGGTGTGAATGGAGCCGCTTTTTTCAGGCGCTATTCAGTGTGAAAGGGGTCTTAGTGATGCGCATAAACAAACATTACGCTTGACCTCAAACATTAAGGCTGCTTTCACACTGGGGCGGTTTGCAGGCGCTATTGCGCTGAAAATAGCGCCTGCAAACCGACCCGAAACAGCTGCTGCTGTGTCTCCAGTGTGAAAGCCCTGAGGGCTTTCACACTGGAGCGGTGCGCTAGCAGGACGGTAAAAAAAGTCCTGCTAGCAGCATCTTTGGAGCGGTGAAGCAGCGGCGCTTTGCGGAGGTTTTTAACCCTTTTTCGGCCGCTAGCGGGGTTAAAACGACCCCGCTAGGGGCCGCATACCGCGGCTAAAGCGATGGTAAAGCAGCGCTAAATATAGCGCTGCTTTACCGTCGCCGCCCCCGCACCGCCCCAGTGTGAAGCCGGCCTAAGTTAGAATGAATGAGCCCCTGGGGATACTACTTGAATGGATCTGCTGTGGATCACTTTTAAGAGGGCAGTAAAAGAAGTTTAGCAGGTGATACTGCCGATTCCTGGTAGAATATATATATATTTTTTTTATAACTTCCAGTGACCAGTACGAGAGAGTGAGAGCGATAACACCAAATTTAACACACCTGCTCCCCATTCACACCTGAGACCTTGTAACACTAACGAGTCACATGACACTGGGGAGGGAAAATGGCTAATTGGGCCCAATTTGGACATTTTCACTTAGGGGTGTACTTACTTTTGTTGCCAGCGGTTTAGACATTAATGGCTGTGTGTTGAGTTATTTTGAGGGGACAGTAAATTTGCACAGTTATACAAGCTGTACACTCACTACTTTACATTGTAGCAAAGTGTCATTTCTTCAGTGTTGTCACATGAAGATATAGTAAAATATTTACAAAAATGTGAGGGGTGTACTCACCTTTTGTAAGATTATATGTCTCATTTAGTGTATGGCCACAATAAAAGAGATTGCACAGATTGTAAAGGTGTATGACCAGCTTTACTGAGCATTTAACCCTTGCTGTGAGGGGGTCCCATATATAGGTAATTTTGATTCCAGCCAGGAGTGTGCTTTACAATTTCCATAAATAAAATGTATAACTTTTTTTTCTCTTTAACTTATCTCTCATACGCCTCCACTCCTCTTTTTTTCTGTTCATTTCCAGCACAAATCTAAAGTATAACTAAAAGTCAAAACCTTTTTTTTTTATTTATTTTTTTATAGTTTTGAATAGGGTGGAGAGAGATTCTATTTGTCATCTTTTATCATCAAAAGTGAAAGTAAAATAATTTCCCAAATTTTCAGTTGACTCCAGAAAAGTAATAGAGTGTAAGTAAATCTAACAATGGGGGCACTAGTTCTGGTGACCTGGGGTATTCCCTTAATTTGCAGGGATTTCTTCTCACTTCCCATTTTGGCAATGGGACAGGAAGTGATAGGAAATCTCTCCAATAGGACACAGATGGCAAAAAAAAATAAAAAATTCTGATGGGGTTATAACCCTCCCTTAAGCCTCATACACACAGCCTGATTGTTGGATGACCGAGCGTCTGATTTTTTTTAAAAGCGCGTGTGCAGGATTTTGTCTAGCATACTAACTATCCGCAAATTATCATTTGACAAACACGAACGTAGTGACGTACTATGAGAGTATAAAGAGGAAGTTCATTTCTCAAGCGCCACCCTTTGGGCTCCTTCTGCTAATTTCGTGTTAGTAGAAGTTTGGAGAGCGTTGATTTGCGATTTTCAGATTGTACAAAACAAATGCCTTTTAAAATAAAGTTTGGCATAACTACAGGCAAAGCAGCTTCATTATTAACCCATTAAAGAAGATGAGAATTTTGACATTTCATCAATTCCTGCGTCACGAATGTTAATTCTAGATTACAAACAGTAGTTTACAAGACCAAACTCGTTACATAGTTAGCTAGGCCGAAAAAAGACACAAGTCCATCCAGTTCAACCATAAAAAAAAGAAATAATAAATAAAAATAAAATATATCGTACAATCCAATAAACCCCATTCTATACCCACAGTTGATCCAGAGGAAGGCAAAACCCCCCCCCCCCCCCAACCCCCCACCCCAACCCCTCCCCCCCCCCCCCCACCCCCAAACCCCAACACACCCCCAACCCCCCCCCCCCCCACCCCCCCACCCCCCCCCCCCCCCCCCGCAAACCCCACCCCCACCGCCACCCCACCCCAACCCCCCCCAAAAACCCCAACCCCCACCCCCCCCAAACCCCAACCCCCCAGCCCCGATAACCCCGCCCCAAACCCCCAACCCCAACCCCAACCCCCCCCACCCCAAACCCCCACAACCCCCCCCCCCAACCCCCCAAACCCCAACCCCCCCTAACCCCAACCACCCCGCCCCCCCCCCACCCCCCCAACCCCCCCCCCCCCACCCCAACCACCCAAGCAAACCCACCACCCCCCCCCCACCCCCCCCCCAACCCCCCCCCAAAACCCCCCCCAACCCCCCCACGCCCCCCCAAACCCCAACCCCCCACCCCAACTTCCACCCACACCCAAACCCCCCCACCAACCCCCTCCCCCCAAAACCCCCCCCAACCCCCCAACCCCCAACCCCCACCCCAACCGCCACCAAAAGAGCATGCTCCAATCTGCTACAGCAGGGGAAAAAATCACTTCCTGATCCCCCTAGAGGCAAACGGATTTTCCCTGGATCAACTTTACCTATAAATGTCAGTACCCAGTTATATTATGTACATTTAGGAAAGTATCCAGGCCTTTCTTAAAGCAATCTACTGGGAGTTAGCCAGAACCACCTCTGGAGGGAGTCTATTCCATATTTTCACAGCCCTTACTGTGAAGAAACCTTTCGTATTTGGAGATGAAATCTCTTTTCCTCTAGACGTAAGGAGTGCCCCCTTGTCCTCTGTGTTGACCGTAAAGTCAATAATTCAACACCAAGTTCGCTATATGGACCCCTTATATATATTTGTATCGTTCCTTGATTCCGAGCATGCGTGTTTGTACTTTTGACTTTTGTATGACGGATTTCTGTATTGACCATCCAAAAATCAGACATTGAGTTCACATCAGACAAAAATTTTATAGCCTGCACATCCAGCTTTTGTCTGATGTAAAAGTCAAATCGGCTGTCGAATGCACCGTACGAACGATCCGAAAATCCACAGACAGCTCGTCTTCAGACTTTTCCCTTCTGATTTTCGTACCGTGTGTGTACGAGGCCTAATGCCCTGTACACACGATAGGATTTTCCGATGGAAAATGTGTGATAGGACCTTGTTGTCAGAAAATCCGACTGTGTGTAGGCTCCATCACACATTTTCCATAGGAATTTCTGTCACACAAAAAGCCGTTGTCGGGAATTCCGATCGTGTGTACACAATTCCGACGCACAAAGTGCCATGCATGCTCGGAATCAAGCAGAAGAGCAGCACTGGCTATTGAACTTAATTTTTCTCGGCTCGTCCTACGTGTTGTACGTCACCGCGTTCTTGACTTTCGGAATTTCCGACCAACTTAAGCCTCATACACACGATAGGACTTTGTACAAACTTTCCCGTGGATTTTTGTACAAAGGGCGTCAGCCCTGAACTTGTATTGCATACACACAGCAGGACTTTTTCAGCCAACTTTCACCAAATCACGTGGTTTTTCTGCTCTTTACTGCCACCTTTGGTCAACTTCTGTATTGTTGTCTGATCTTTTACATTGGTTCTGAGTAGTGTTTTTACTTTGTACAAAAGTCCTATGGTTTTCTGTACACACGATCGGACTTTGCTCCATCAGACTTTTGTTGCCGCAAAGTTTATCCGTTCGCACAGCCAACAAAAGTCCGATAAAAACTGAAAAAGTTGGTCCGATGGAGCGTACACACGGTCGGATGTTGGTCCAAAACAGCTAATTTGCATGTTTGTTGTCAAAAAGTCTGATCGTGTGTATGGGCCTTTTGTGTGTATATGCAAGACAAGTTTGAGCCAACATCCGTCTGAAAAAATACCATGGATTTTGTTGTCAGAAAATCCTATCGTGTGTACAGGGCATAAGGGCTCTTTCACACGTACGGTCCGTATGTCCGTTTTTTATCCTTCTGTTTTCGGATGAAAAACGGACATACGTGCATCCCTATGGGATAGCGGGTGTCAGCGGATGAGCGGATGAGCATCTGCTGACACCCGCTATCGTCCGTGTCCGCTATGGTCCGTTTCTGCAGACAGAGGAAAAACCTATTTTTCCATCTTTCTGCAGAGCGGATCGGATGATGACGGACTCTACGGTTCGTCGTCACCGGATCTCCCATAGGGGAGAGCGGCACAGAGTGCAGAGACGGACCTGTCATCTTCCTGTTCAGCGGAGATCCTCGGGGCGGATCAGCACTGATCCACCCCGTGTGAAAGAGCCCTAACTCTACCTAAAATTAAAGAAAGAGTTTTGCCTATAGTTCTACTTTAATGTGACAAATTTCAACTGGAGATTCGCAGAGCAGTCACTGGATACATTCACCAGTTTGAAAGTGGGGTAAATGGGTTTCCATAAAATGGTCACAAACAAAAGAGAGAGTAATCTGAAGAAATGGACAATAAATAACTCAAGCGCAAAAGGAGAGCAACAAAGGGTTAACAAGATCTGTGGGGTGGCCAGCTAGGGGACAGCCTAAGGCCAGTTTCACATATGTGCGGCTGCGGTTTCCTGCTTGGGGTTCATTGCATTTCTGTTCACCGGTTCAGGTACAAATTTTTGCTTGAATTCACACCTGAACCAGACCCAAAACACACAGGACCCTTTTGGAAATCACACATATGTAAACCTGACCTTAATCCTCCAAAAGCAGCACAAATCAAACACTATAAATAATTCCTGCACCGCTCACACACAAATCTTTTCTACAAAAATGAACATAATGTAATAAATGACATGTATAACAATAAAACAAGACACTCACTCTATATAGCCAGCTGCATGTTGCTTCTGAGCTGTATTGCTTCAATGATGCTAATGCAGTGCAAGCATGTGTGTGCCTAATGACAGGTACAATAGGTGCAGGCCTGCTCCTCCCTCCCCAATTGATCCACAACAGCAAAAAGTTTTGCCTTTAGTTACACTTTAAATTACAACTGCACTCAAAACACATTCCAATGCACTTAGGACTGACTCACACCTATGCAGGTTGCAGTTTGCATATTCCAGGTGCATTTTGCATTGTTTAGTACACATATTTGACCCATTAACGTCTATGGAACCAGAAAACAATCCCTGGCCCTTTCCATAAAACGCACAGATGTGAACTACATCCATAGGAAACCATGTTAAATGGACTGTAGTGTGTTTCAGCAAAACTGAAAACGCACAAAAAAATGCATAGGTGTGAACCAGGCCTTTTAGAGCATGATTTTGCACATGTCTTGTGACATCATCCTCTGGTGCACTTCTGCACGCCTGTATTGCACACTCTATTGGCACAGCAACGTGTAGCCCCCCCCCCCTTTCCCCACCATCAACTTGCTGATGAAATTTTTAAAGAAAAATTTTTACATACCTTTTTTTAGATCACTGGGTCACTGTGCTTCTTTATGCAATGCAGGGAGATCATGGCTGGTGGGCAGGGATGGCCACGTGGTGTAGATTGCTTCCTGAAAGCATCATAGCAGCCTAACGCAGGACTAGTAATGGGCTCCGGCGCGTTCGAAACCCCACGTGCCCGAACCCGCCAGGAAGCTGACACTGCACATCGCTAATCACAGGCAGTGAGAAATTTCCAAATCTGTGCAGCTGCAGACCCGGAATAGTCTCACTGGCTGTGATTAGCGCTGTGCAGTGTTGGCTTCCTGGCAGGATTGGGCGCGTGGGGTTTCGAACACACCCAAGCCCATCACTACTCGAGGCGCCTTTCAAAAGCCCACAGCTCTGATGCAAGCAGGGTGGGGCAAGAGGTATTCAAATCTTAAATTAATGGCTGAATGTCAGTATGAGGCCCGGTTCACACTGCCGTGAACTGAAGCAACTTTAGGGAATGTCTAGGCAATCTTCCTGTAATGTCGGATCCAAATCACATCAATTGAGATGAGGATCTTCTAGATGGCTGTGGGGGAAGGAGGGAGGTCAAACTTCCACTCGGATTGCTGCAGCGATCTAAACGGAAGTGGGAGAGCAGGTACCTGTCAAAACCAGGTACCCGCTCCCCCCCAAAAAAATATGTGCCAAATGTGAAGGTGGAGGAGGAGGAAGAGCGGAACGTCCCCTATTGGGTGAAGTTCCACTTTAATTTCTCTACTCTGTGTAGGCTTATCTCTAAACCAGGGAACCGCCATAATGTTTAATTGTCACATGACCACAGTACCCACCTGGTCCGGGGCATTAATGAGTGCTCTCCATGTGAAAAGTACCCTCACATACAGAGCGAGTGGCTGCCACATGTTAGTGAACTAAAAATCCCCATTTTTTTATTGCAACGTTTGCTAAAGAGTGTGCAGAGGGTTCATCCAGAATTTTTTGTCCAATCGCATATAAACACAGATTTGACAGTGCCAGTACAATTCTCAGACAAGAGCCCCACAGATCCATCATGTACTACTGACAATGCCTGCTCTTACATAATGATCAGCCATAACATTATGACCACTGACTGAAAGTGGGTGGGATATATGAGGCAGCAAGTGAACATGTTGTCCCTGAAGTTGATGTGTTGAAAGCAGAAAAAAATGGACAAGCATAAGTATTTGAGTGACTTTGACAAGTGCCAAATTGTAGTGGCCAGACGACTGGGTCAGAGCAACTCCAAAACTGCAGCTCTTGTGGGATGTTCCCAGTCTGCAGTGGTCAGACTCAGGACCTACCAAAAGTGGTCTAAAGCCTCATACACACGATCGGACTTCAAACAAACTTTTCCGTGGATTTCTGTCCAATGGGCGTTGGCCGTGAACTTGTTCTGCATACACACGGCAGGACTTTTTCAGCCAACTTTCACCAAATCACATGGTTTTTCAGATCTTTACCGCCACCCTTTGGTCAACTTCTGTATTGTTGTCTGATCTTTTGCATTGGTTCTGAGCAAAGTCCTATGGACTTGTGTACACACGATAGGACTTTTGTTGCTGGAAAGTTTGTCTGTTTGCACAGCCAACATTTGTCGGATGAAAACTGAAAAAGTTTGTCCGATGGAGCGTACACAAGGTCGGATGTTGCCTTAACCACTTCAGCACCGGGCCATTTTACACCCTTCCTTACCAGAGCACTTTTTGCGATTCGGCACTGCGTCGCTTACACCTAAACAAAATTGACGTCCTTTTTTTCCCACAAATAGAGCTTTCTTTTGGTGGTATTTGATCGCCCCTGCGGTTTTTATTTTTTGCGCTATAAACAAAAGAAGAGCGGCAATTTTGAAAAAAAACACAATATTTTTTACTTTTTGCTATAATAAATATCCCATTTTTAAAAAAAAAAACGATTTTTTTACTCAGTTTAGGCCGATACGTATTCTTCTACATATTTTTGGTAAAAAAAATCGCAATAAGCGTATATTGATCGGTTTGCGCAAAAGTTATAGCGTCTACAAAATAGGGGATAGATTTATTGCATTTTTTTTTTTTTTACTAGTAATGGCGGCGATCTGCGATTTTTTTTTCGTGACTGCGACATTGCGGCGGACACTTCGGACACTTTTGACACATTTTTGGAACCATTCACATTTACACAGCGATCGTTGCTATACAATTGCATTGATTACTGTGTAAATGTGACTGGCAGGGAAATGGTTAACACTAGGGGGCGCTGCAGGGGTTAATGTGTTCCCTATAGGAGTGATTCTAACTGTGGGGGGAGGGGACTCAAGGGGAGGAGACCGATCATGTGTTCCTCCGTACTGGGATCACATGATCGGTCTCCTCTCCGCTGACAGGACGTGGAGCTGTGTGTTTACGCACACAGCTCCACGGTCCCGCACGGTCCCGTTGTTTTAACAGGCAATCGCGGGTGCCAGGCGGACATCGCGGCCGCCGGGCACTCGCACCGGGTCCCGAGCGATGCCGCGGGCGCGCCCCCCAGGCGGCCGGGAATGGGAGGACGTCATATGACGCCCACCCAGGATGGGAGATCCACCTTGTGGGCGTCATATGACAATACGCGGGTAGGGAAGTGGTTAAAACAGGTAATTTGCATGTTTGTTGTCAAAAAGTCAGATCGTGTGTATGGGCCTTTAGGAAGGAAAACCAGTGAAACAGCCACAGGATCATGGACAGCCAAGCCTCATTGATAAATGTGGGGAGCAAAGGCTGGCTTGTGTTGTCAGATCCAATAGAAGAGCTACTGTAGCTAAACCTGCTTAAAAAAGATATTGCTGGTTTCAATAGAAAGGTGTCAGAACAAACAGTGCATTGCAGTTTGTTTTGTATGAAGCTGAATAGCCGATGACCGATCAGGGTGCCCATGCTAACCCATGTCCACAGCCAAATGCACCTACAATGGGCACCTGAGCATCAGAACTGGACCATGGACCAATGGAACAAGGTGGAGTGGTCTGATGAATACAAGAATGGTTTGAGGAACACATCGAGTTTGACGTGTCGACTTGGCCTCCAAATTCTCCAGATCTCAATCCAATTGAGTATCTGTGGGATTTGCTGGAAGAACAAGTGTGATCCATGGAGGCTCCACTTCACAACTTACAGGAATGAAAAGATCTGCTACTGATCCAGATATCACAATATACTGTACCTTCATAGATCTAGTTGGTCATAATACTATGGCTAATCAGTATTCATCTACATAGATTGTGTGAAATTTTAAAATGGACTAATCTTTGATATTTTCTTTCACATTAAAGTGGAACGTCACTCTCTCAATCAACATTGGCTATTTTGAATCCTTATGCTGCTAGTATTAAATAGATAAGTATATCATATTTAACAGTTTTTTACATTTCTTTATTTACTTTACTAATTTACATGTCTAGGCAAATTATACATCCCAGGAGCCCATGGAATATTTTATGTTTTGCCACAAGTTTCGGGAAAATTGCCATTTTTTTTTTTTTACACAAAGACACAAAGTTGTTACTAAATTATATTTTGCTTACATATGCCATGGATATATATGAAATTACACCTCAAAATACAATCTGCTGCTTCTCCTGAGTATGGGGATACCACATGTGTGAGACTTTTTGGTAGTCTAGCCACGTACAGGACTCCGAAACCAATCGCGGCCTTCAGGCTTTCTAAGGGCGTAAATTGCTGATTTCACGTACTTTTCACTTACTACTAATCACGGTTTCAGAGCCCATAAAATGCCAAAATGCCGGAGGATGCTGGGACTGTGACATCATAGGGGGGCGAGGTCACCATGTGACATGAGCATGTGACCCCGCCCCTTGTCCCTATATAAGTCACAACACCGCGTGTCTCTGCCATTCCGGCCAGAGAGAGCGACGAGTCAACATCGGAAGAAGAAGAGGAAGAAGAAGACGGCGCAGAAGGCGGCGACAGCGGCAAGAACAGAAGAGACCCCCGAAGACCCCCAAAGGCGGAACGAGACCCCCAGACGACGGCGGCGACGATGAAGAAGAAAGCGGGGCTCCTCTGCTCGTGAAAGAGCTAGGTAAAAGAGCAGAAGAGAGCAGAGGAGTCCGGCGAGAAGACCCCCCAAGACGGAAGAAGACCCCCGGAGCAGTGCAATAAAATATTTTTAAAAATTGTGTGTTTTTTTCGGCATAGGGATTCCCCTTTAAATCCATGCCAGGTGGCATTCACTGCCTTTGCTAGTCCCGTCTACCTGCAGTTACGTTCTAAATGAACGGACTTTCCGATCGTGTGTCGGCAAGTCCGTTCATTTCAAACGTCCCGCGGACTAGCACACAGACCGTGGGATTGTCCGCCGGACTCGCGAGTCCAGCGGACAATTTTAAGTCTGAACTTAAAACTTAGTCCGCCGGACTTTTGGCAGGAAAAAGTCCGCCGGTGCCCACACACGGGCGGATTTTTTGGGGCGGAAAGTCCGCTCATGTGTATGCGGCCTTAGGGTGTCTACTTTCGGAAAAGAGGTCATTTGGGGGGGGGGGGGGGGGGTTTGTACTGGCTTAAAATTTCAGGGCCTCCGAAACTGTGATAAGTAGTGAAGAAGTGAAATAAGCAATTTACGCCCTTAGAAAGCCTGAAGGCCGTGATTGGTTTTCGGGGTCCTGTGCGCGGCTAGACTGCCAAAAAGTCTCATACATGTGGTATCCCCATACTCAGGAGAAGCATCAGAATAGATTTTAGGGTCTAATTTCACATATACCCTTGGCATGTTTGAGCAATATATCATTTAAGTGACAACTTTGTGTAAAAAAATTTTTTTTTTTTTGACATTTTCCTTGAAACTTGTGACAAAACATAAAATATTCCATGGACTCAACATGCCTCTCAGAAAATAGCTTGGGGTGTCTACCTTCCAAAAGGGGTCATTTGGGGGGGGGGTTTGCTATCTTACCATTTCAGGGCCTTCGAAACTGTGATAGGTAGGGAGGAAGTGAAATGAGTAATTTCAGCCCTTAGAAAGCCTGAAGGCGGTGAAGGACAGGCAAATCCGGGAAAACCGTGGAAGGCGGTGGGAGGGGGGTGTCCCTTCCCTTTGCTTGTAAAAGCAGTCTAGGGGCTACTTGGCCACTAGGATTGCTTTTACATGACAGCCGACCGCCAGCTGAAAAAAACGATACTAAGATGATGCCTAAACCTGCAGGCATCATTCCGGTATAACCACTCAAAATCCAGCGATATAACAATATGTTGCTGGTCCTTGTTGGGCATATAGTGTAATGTTCTTTTTTTCATGCAGCCTGTGGACTAAACGAAAAAAAGAGAACCTAATAGATTCTTCCATTCACATTGATTGATGTTGATGAAGAAATCTCTGCCAAGAAAAGTGAAAAAAAAATATATATATACCGAGGCATAGGGGCGATCTGCCCTCTGTCCACCCCAGCCCCTATGCTTTGGCATATACAGTATCTCACAAAAGTGAGTACACCCCTCACATTTTTGTAAATATTTTATTATATCTTTTTCATGTGACAACACTGAAGAAATGACACTTTGCTACAATGTAAAGTAGTGAGTGTACAGCTTGTATAACAGTGTAAATTTGCTGTCCCCTCAAAATAACTCAACACACAGCCATTAATGTCTAAACCGCAGGCAACAAAAGTGAGTACACCCCTAAGGGGAAATGTCCAAATTGGGCCCAACTAACCATTTTTCCTCCCCGGTGTCATGTGACTCGTTAGTGTTACAAGGTCTCAGGTGTAAATGGGGAGCAGGTGTGTTCAATTTGGTGTTATCGCTCTCACTCTCTTGGTCACTGGAAGTTCAACATGGCATCTCATGGCAAATAACTCTCTGTGGATCTGAAAAAAAGAATTGTTGCTCTACATAAAGATGGCCTAGGCTATAAGAAGATTGTCAAGACCCTGAAACTGAGCTGCAGCATGGTGACCAAGACCATACAGCAGTTTAACAGGACAGGTTCCACTCAGAACAGACCACGCCATGGTCCACCAAAGAAGTTGGGTGCATGTGCTCAGCATCATATACAGAGGTTGTCTTTGGGAAATAGACGTATGAGTGCTGCCAGCATTGCTGCAGAGGTTGAAGGAGTGGGGGGTCAGCCTGTCAGTGCTCAGACCATACGCCTCGATGCAGTAGCATCAAATTTGTCTGCATGGATCTTGTCTCAGAAGGAAGCCTCTTCTAAAGATGATGCACAAGAAAGCCTGCAAACAGTTTGCTGAAGACAACCAGACTAAGGTCATGGATTACTGGAACCAAGTCCTGTGGTCTGATGAGACCAAGATAAACAAAGACAAGTGTGTCTTGCGTACAGTCAAGCATGGTGGTGGGAGTGTCGTGGTCTGGGGCTGCATGAGTGCTGCCGGCACTGGGGAGCTACAGTTCATTGAGGGAACCATGAATGCCAACATATACTGTGACATACTGAAGCAGAGCATGATCCCCTCCCTTCAGAGACTGGGCCACAGGGCAGTATTCCAACATGATAATGACCCCAAACACATCTTCAAGATGACCACTGCCTTGCTGAAGAAGCTGAGGGTAAAGGTGATGGACTGGCCAAGCATGTCTCTAGACCTAAACCCTATTGAGCATCTGTGGGGCATCCTCAAAGGGAAGATGTAGGAGCGCAAGGTCTCTAACATCCACCAGCTCCGTGATGTCATCATGGAGGAGTGGAAGAGGACTCCAGTGGCAACCTGTGAAGCTCTGGTGAACTTCATACCCGAAAGGATTAAGGCAGTGCTGGAAAATAATGGTGGCCCCATAAAATATTGACACTTTGGGCCAAATTTGAACATTTTCACTTTGTTGCCAGCGGTTTAGACATTAATGGCTGTGTTGAGTTATTTTGAGGGGACAGGAAGAACACACTGTTATACAAGCTGTACACTTACTATTTTACATTGTAGCAAAGTGTAATTTCTTCAGTGTTGTCACATGAAATGATATAATAAAATATTTACAAAAATGTGAGGGGTGTACTCACTTTCGTGAGATACTGTATGCTCCTTTTTTAAACTGCAGTGGTAGTCACTGATTTACGTATACTAAAAGCAAACCCTATTGCTGTCAGAATAAAGAGATCAGTACTGCAGCTGAATGGCGTTCCTGCAAAGCACACAATGGTGAACAATAAAACACAGTAACAATAAAATATTAACCCAATAAAACAACAACTTTTTTGTTATTGCAATCTGTGCCAAAAAAAGAGTAAAAAATATATGGCGAAGCATAGGGGGCGATCCGCTCTCTGTCCACCCCAGCCCCTATGTTCCAGCATAGATGCTCTTTTTTTTTTTTTTTTTAAACTCTTTATTTTAAAAATTTTAGACAATACATTACGTCTTTTACATTTAGCTCATTTTATAACATCACAACTATCAAGAGCATATTATCTGACTTATGATTAACATCCACTGTTCTTTTGGGATTCCCTCTAATCCCCCTATTGCCCTTCTAAAACAGAAAAAACAACCAAAACAACAGCACCAAACGGAAAAAAAAAAAAAAAAAAAAAAAAAAGAGAAAAGGGTTTTCCCTTCATATCAAAGTAAAAACTCCCGCCCTCGTCTCTCCCCCCCCCAGGCGTCACCCGACCCCGCCCCCCCCACCTCTCCCCTATACAAAAAATAGGGTGCCCATGTGGCCTCGTACCTCTCCTCCTGATCTCTTATAGTCATTGTCAGGTTTTCCATTTGTTGAATTTCTCCCACTTTGGCCCACCATTGTGCCCTCGTGGGAGGTACATCCTTTTTCCAGAGAGCAGGAATACAGGCTCTCGCCGCTGTGAGAAGATGTTTTAGTAATGATTTTTTATATTTTTCAACCGACATTGGAACATCATTTAGTAAAAATGCAACCGGGTTTTCTCCAAGAGACACCCCTGTAATTTGCTTTACTGTTTCCTCCACCATCTTCCAGTATTCTCTAATTTTATCGCATTCCCAGAAAATGTGCAGCAATGTGCCCTCTGCTTTCCGGCATCGCCAACATGTATTCGGCGTCTGTGGGAATATGTCATGTAACATGCTTGGGGTCCTATACTACCGGGTGAGAATCTTATACCCCCCCTCCTGGAATCTGCTTGCTATTGATGTTTTGTGCACAGATCTCAGTATTTTTCCTTTTTGTTTTTGGGAGAACGTGACCTTCAGATCTTTTTCCCAGGCACATATATAGCTTAACTTTTCGGGTGCTTCATGTCTTGTAATCATTTCATAAAAATATGATAAGGGGTGCCTCAAAGTCTCGCCATCCAGACAAATCTGCTCGAACTCCGACAAACCTCGAATTTCGGGGTATTTTTTACTTTTTGAGAGAATGTAAGCCCCCAACTGCATTGCTCTAAAATAGTCTAATTCTGGGGTAAGTTGGTTTTCTATCTCCCCTCTTGTCATTATTTTTCCTTCTTTTGAAAAATGTATAATCCTATTTATCCCCCTATTTCTCAAATCAGAGAATTTTTGATCCGATAGCCCTGGCTCGAAGTCATATGTACCTAATATAGGAAGCATAGGGCTTGGTACACTTGAAATCTTGTTTTTATTGAAAATCTTTTTACTTATATTTAGGGTTGCCCCGATCAGTGGGTGTTTTTTTTACTACCATTGGAATATCCTTTCCAGCCATCCATGCCAACCCCTCCAAGGGGGCTTTGCTCAACGTTTGTTCCATATTTACCCATGGCTTCTTTTTTTTAGCACACCACTCCTTTATTCTAACTAAATGTGTGGCTTCCTGATACTTACATGGGTCTGGGAATCCAATGCCACCTTTCTCTTTGGGAAGGGTCAGGATAGATCTTCGTAATCTTGCAGGCTTTCCAGCCCATATAAAACTCAGGAATCCTTACCGTAATTCTTTCATAAAGCTTTGGGGGATCTTTACTGGCATAGTTTGAAATAAGTATAGGAGTCTTGGCATTACATTCATTTTTATTATGTTCGTCCTCCCAAACCACGTAAAGATTTCTTTATCCCACCTTTTCAAGTCTGACCTTATTTGTTTTAACATTGGGGCGTAGTTTAGTTCAAACACCCTATTTAAGATTTTAGGTATCTTAGTCCCTAAATAATCAATGTGTGAGTCTGTCCATCTAAATTTGAATTGGGAAGTTATCTGGTGGGTCAAGGACTCACTCATTTCTAGTCCCATAGCTTCTGACTTATTATAGTTCACTTTAAAATTTGCTATATCCCCAAATTTCCGTAGCTCCCCCAGGAGGGGAGGCAAGGATATGGCTGGAGAGGATATGAAGAAGATCAGGTCATCGGCAAAGGCAGCTAGTTTGTGTTCCTCAGTGTCTGTATTTATACCTCTAATATCTCGATTTAAACGTATTTTCCTTAGAAATGGTTCCATTGTGAGGACAAAAATAAGGGGAGATAGTGGGCATCCCTGACGAGTTCCATTTTGAATTCTAAAAGAGTCCGAGAGTCTGTCATTTACCTTCACTCTAGCAGTCGGTACCGAATACAGGTTCTCGAACCATCTCAGCATTCCCTCCCCTAGGCCAATATGTTGTAGTGTAGCCCGCAGATACAGCCAATCCACCCTGTCAAAAGCTTTTTCTGCGTCTGCAGAGATTATTGTTAAGGGTTTATGTTGACTTTGGGACCAATATATTGCATTTATTACTCTTTGTGTGTTCTCCCTGCCTTCCCTCCCTGGGGTAAACCCAACTTGGTCGGGATGAATAAGTACTGGGATATATTCAACCAGTCTGTTAGCTAAGATTTTGGAGAAGATTTTTAGGTCCACATTTAGTAATGATATTGGCCGGTAGCTGGAACACTGAGATGGGTCCTTCCCCTCCTTCGGGATAACTGCAATGTGGGCTAGTAGTAACTCCTCCGGTATTTTGTATCCTTCCTGTAGTGAGTTAAATGCTGCTAAGAACCTTGTGACTAACTTCTCTTCAAACGCTTTATAATAAGACAGGGAGTACCCATCAGGGCCTGGTGCTTTACCTAGGGGTAAGGAAGTCAAGACTTTCTTGAACTCCTCTGCCGTTATTGGCTTGTCAAGTTTCTTCAAAACTTCTTATGTAAGTTTGGGCATTCCTGATGTATGGAGATATTCTCTAGCTGCCTCCTCCTTTTCTTTGCTTTTTCCTCCCTTTCCCGCTCCCTCCAACTGATATAAACACTCATAATAATTTTTAAAGGCCTGCGCTATTTTCACTGAGGAGTTCAGTATCTCACCACTTTGAGATTTGATACCCATTATTTGTCTCCTTACATTAGATTGTTTTAATGCTTTCGCTAGCATTCTACTCGGCTTGTTCCCGTACTCATACATTGTTTGTCTGTTTCGCTTTATTTTAGCTTTAGCTTGCTCAATCAGCAGGGAGTTTAAGTCGCCCCTTAAAATATTTAATTTCTCCTCTATATTTTGTGCCTGGGATCTTTTATGAACCATTTCTGCTTCTCTAATGTCTTTAAGTAGGGCTTCTATTTGTTCATTCAGCTTCTTTTTCCTGTGGGCTCCTAAGGAGATAAAAACTCCTCTCATAACACATTTATGCGTCTCCCAAATACCAAATGGCATTATTTCTTCCGATTCATTGGTTTGAAAGAAAAAGTCCAATTCGCAATCTAGTGTTTTTTTATATTCTTTATCCTTCAATAGTGATTCGTTCATCTTCCACTGCCATTCCCGGTACTCTACTTGCCCCAAGTCCATTTCGCAACTGGTCGGTGCATGGTCGGACAAAGAAAAAGAGCCTATATCGGCCTTAGTCAAGTACGTCAGTCCTGTCTGCGAGACAAAAACGTAATCAATGCGGGTATATGTCTTGTGCTTCGCAGAGAAAAACGTATAGTCTCTTTCTTGGGTGTTCAATATCCTCCATGCATCCACCAGTTGCATATCATCAAATAATAATTTTTTAATCTTTCTTATTTTTGTGTATGTCATGTGGGAAGCTCCTCTTGATGTGTCCATAAGGGGGTCTAGTACCATGTTTAGGTCTCCACCCATAATTAGCAGGCCTTCCTTATGTCTGTGTATTTCCTGAGTACTGATCTCCAGATAGTTAGTCTGGTCTGTGTTTGGGAGATACAAGTTCACCAGTGTAACCTTTTGTTGTCCTATTAGGCCTTTCACAATCAAAAGACGGCCCACCTCATCCTTTATTACTTTTAATTCCTTCCATGGAGTCTGCTTATGTATCAGAATGGCCACTCCATTTGATTTAGAGTTCTGGGATGTCCCATGGTATACACTGGTGAATCCGTAGTCTCCCAAATTCTGTATTTTTTTCCCACTAAAATGTGTCTCCTGTAAGAAAGCTATATGTGTTTTTAATCTTCTCAGTTCGGCAAGTAATCTGATCCGTTTTTCCGGGATATTTAGTCCCTTCACATTGTAAGAGGTAAACTTTATTTTAGACATTTTCTAGTAGTTTTTTTTTTTTTCTTTTTCCTCCCTCTTTTCTTCCCTTTTCTTTTCTTTTTTTCTTTTTTTTCCCCTTTTTCCCCTTTCCGGGACTTGGAGGCGGGGTCCCACGGGAGGGGGGTGGGGGGGGGGGGGGAGGAGGCCAGTGAGGGGAGAGACAAACAACAACGGAAAAAAAAAAAAAAAAAAACCCAGTATCCACTACTCTCGGGGGTAAAACAACCCTGACGCGGCCTTCCTATACCAGCGTGCACCCCTTCATAGAGGAGAGGAAAAAAAAAAAAAAAAAAAAATATATCCAAAAAAAAAAACACAAAGAAATGAAACAGGATTCTCCTGTTTCTCGATCGTCCCCGACTTATCCTCTACTCAGAGGAGGAACGATCAGTGTGGGGGTATGTCCCCGAGCACGCCAGGAGCTCGCAGCAGGCCCCCAGCGGCTGCACATCTCTTAAGTTTGAGTACATTTATGGATCCCTCTAATTGATTACATTATTATTTTCACCTCTTAAACCAACCTCAAATGTCTAACATAAATAGGCCCCACATTTAGTAATCAGTCTAATATTACTTATTCATATCATACATTTCCTATGCTCCTTGTTGTTTTCCTATCGGGCAATCTTAATCAAAACAAAAAGAAGTTTACATCCACCCCTCTCTTCCCCACCCTCATTATCCTCTCCCATGTAGCCCCTATATTTCTCCCCCCCCACCCACTCCACCCAGTGCGGTCTAACATATCTATCTTCAACTCTTACCTTTAACTCCCTCTTCTTCATCAAAGTCCCTCCTCCCCTTCCTCCTTCCCCCCCCCCTCTGTTAGCCCTCCCTGCTTGTGTAAGCATACCTTGTGTTCCTGTGTTACGTGACCTTGGTGCCTGTTTTAATTTTTCCCATCAACCCCCCCCCAAAAAAAAATAAATAAATAAAAAAACCATGTGTATTTTACTCTGTGTTACATTCAAGGTGATATCAAAGTGATATGGCCTATAGACTATAAACTATATCAAGTGTGTACTATGTGTACTGTGTATGTCATATAATTATATGTCCCTACTATTTAGGACCTTCCCTTAGTGCCCCTAAATCCCTCCTGATCCCCTCTTAATCCCATCCTTAATCCCACTAGTACAAAAAAAAAAAAAAAAGTTCAAAACAAACGAAAAAAAAAAAAAAAAAAAAAAAAAACACAAATAAAAATCCACTCCAAATTCACACTAATCGTGTCCAGAGGGAAGGGGAGGGTCTGGGTCGGTATTTGCACTTGTTCTCTACCCTCAGGGAGTCAGTCAAAAATTCCTTTTCCCCGGGTAGTCAGGTATTTTTCTTCATTTCCTTGTCCATCCTATAGAGTCGTTCTGCAGCTCTAACGGGAGCCGTTTGGGAGGGCAGAGTGGGGGGCCGGGGGGGGAAAAAAAAAAAAAAAGAGAAAAAGGGGGAGAACCAGTGGTGGTGGGGAATTCCGTTACTGTGGTTGCCCTAGCTAAGTAGAGGCCAAACTTATGACACCATGTCGATCTCTAGATTATTTAACCAGGTTGACTCTTCTTGGTCGTCGCTGTTCTGTTCCCAAGGTTAGCCCACCCCCCAGACTCCATAGGAACGTTTAACCAGTCAGAAATTTCCACTTCTTCCGTGCCCAAAAATTCAAAGAGGTCTGGCAATTGGTCCGGATTGCGTAAAGTAAAACCTCGTTCTCCTTTTTTAATGATCAAAGATAGTGGGTGCCCCCACCTGTATGTTGCTTCTGTAGCTCGCAGTAAATCTAGCAGGGGTCTCAGTATCCGCCTCCTTCGCTTTGTCTGCCAGCATATATCCGGGAACACTTGTACTTCATAATCTATATGTGGCAATGCCCCCTTCGCCCATGCTGCCCTCATTATGTCTTCTTTTATTTTAAAAAAGTGAACACGGCAGAGCACGTCCCTGGGGCTTCCCCGCTCCATATTCTGTACTGTTGGACTCCTATGGACTCGGTCCAGTTCTATGTAAGACTCTGGGGGTTTTTCTAGATATAAATTGAGAATTGAGGTTACCACCTTCCTCAGGTCGGGTGTTTTAATCACCTCTGGGATCCCTTTGATACGTAAATTATTTCTTCTATTTCTATTCTCAAAATCTTCGGCCTGCAATTGCAAATCTATCAACTTTTGATGCTGTATGATAAGCTTGGTTTCAAGTGTGTCTAGACGCTTGTCGGCTGTGGCCTGTGTGGTCTCGCATCTGGAGAGTCTACTGTCTACGGCTTCAAATTTGGCACATACCTCACTCAGTTCTTCTTTTACTGTGGCTTTTAAGTCGCCCATCCATGCTAGAATATCTTCTTTGGAGGGAAGTGCCTGTATGAGCTGCCTAATGTCGGGCTCCCTTTCACGCTCTTGTCCCCTCGTAGTTAGGAGGCCCATCTCTCCTTCCAGTAGGATTGAGCTCTGGGGAGTAATTGGTAAACTTATACCAACCTCTTCCGTAAGCTCAACCCGTATGCTCCCATCCAGGCTAGTGGCCATACTGCTAGCCGGTACCTCCTCCACTGGTGATTGTTTTAAGTTAGCTCGGGTGGGTCGTTGTGGGTGTACTATAGCGCCGGCGTCCCCTGGTAGTCCGGCGTCTTTCCTCGTAAGGAATCTAGTGATGTACGAGTGGGTCGGTGAACTATCCACTCTACCAGGTCCCCTTCTTCTCGGCATGAAGGCCACTCCCACCACCCTTAGCCCCTTGGCCCCTTATTTCACACTAGGACCGTTTCCTTGTTTTGCCACTTCTGCTAGCAAATGGTGTGTGAAAAAAAAAAAAGAAGGAAAAAAGTAAATAAATAAATGTATCTTAGTATTCAGATACCGGCACTATTAGTTGTTCAGGTGCCTCAGCTTCCTGGTCTTCCCGACATACTCTCCTCTATGGGGTAGTCTATGGAGGCTATATGAAGGCTATATGGTCCACTTGGGTAAATGTCTCCTTAATAGCTCTGCTTGTAGTATTATAATGCACGGCACAGTTTATAATGCACAGCTTGTAGTTTATAGAGTTCCCAAACAATCATTTGATGCTATGGAGCTAGCATAGAGCACACACCCAGCACATCCACTGTATAATAATGTTTAGAGACCATACATTTTACCGCTGTAGTCCCATTGGTTCCCAGGGAAAAAAGTCAACTGTAGCAGCCCACAGTGCGGCAGCACAGCACAGATAGCCGGAGATCCCCTCTTTTTTTTCTTTTTCTCCCTTATCTTCCTCCAAGGGTGAGATAGACAAAAAGGCACAGCCAGAAGGTGTTTGGTGAGGAGTATGTAATTTCTCTGAGGGGGGAGTTTTTCCTAATATATACCACCATGTATGGCCTCACATATGACATCCCCAGCACTCATATACAGTTGTACAGCCCACCTCCATCACCGTATAAAAAAAAAAAAAAAAAAAAAAAAAAACATTCCTTCAGCCACAATAGTTCTTTGAGGACATCAAAAGAAAAAAAGAAATTCGTTTACACCAATTTTCTTAGCGGCAGTTCCCAGCGGCAGCTACATCCACAGCTACAACCACAGTACACGTAGTCACACGCCTTCTGGCGTCTTACCCCCTTCCCGTGTGTGCCTCAGACCGTCCTCCACCGCCGCCTCAGTACACCGTAGTGTGTAGGAGTGTGTAGGAGTGTCACTCATCCAGCCTGCTCTGCCTGTTCTCCGTGGTTCTCCCCGTGGGTTAAGAGGTGGGAAATTATCGTGCCGGTTCTATTGCTGCGGTGCGGTGTTAGCACTGACGTCACCGCGAGTATCAGTTGGTGATACGGAGCGACCGGCTTCCTCCCGGTCTCAGCTCTCCTGGTTGCCGCTCTCCTGGTTGCCGCTCTCCTCGGCAAGCCCTCGCCAACAAGCTCCGATCCTGCACTTCAACAGGCTATATCCTCCGAGGTACTACTCATGTGCAGCCGCTGCTCGCTCTCGCTCCTCACTCCCGCATACTCAGAGCACACATCCCCGGAAACGGAAGTCTGCAGCCCAATCAGGGCTTGTTCAAAACTCAGATGCTCTTTTTTTAACTGCAGTGGTGAAATTACCTTCTACAACGCTGGAGTAACTGATTTACGTATTGTGAGAGCAATAACCTACATTTACGTATTGTGAGAGCAATAACATACATTTGAAAAGACAGCATCAATCTAGAGATCAGCAATCACATAGTAAATCCAATAATTCCTTTAAAACAAATTCATCTTCCTCTACAGTCCGGGGCCCAGATCATTCACATTGAGGCTGCGGTCGACAGAAAAGAAGCCGCAACAATAGAGGTTCATTTGAACAGGAAAGCAAACGAACCGTAGACATGGATTCGGAATATGCTTATAACACCCTTTCTAATGAACATCTTCCTTCTTCATCACAGTTAGATCAAACTCACAGTATGGGAATGGGGGAGTCTGACTCTTCATTGTCTGACACATCAAGTAACATTAGCCAAATCCTTGTTGGCTCCAACAAGAAAACTAAACGTCATTAACCTGTCTTCACATTCTTTAACACAAGCTAAGACACAGGTATTGTCAAGAGGACTATATTTTTGTCCTCAACAGAATTTTGATTTTGAGGTCATCAATTACTGTTAAAATGTATACACGCCAAAAGCAAAATAGATATAGACACCACTGATTTGTCCCAATACAGTATGAGGGAATATAAAACTTTACGCGATATGACTTCTTTTTCGAAAAAGCAATACAAATGACCTGATAGATCAGTTAGATCTGGATAAGTTGTTTGAAGTTATCAACAAATCCACATAAAATCCGGTTATCCTATTCAAAAAACCTTCCACCAAATTTCCATCATTGAATACAAATCCCAGCGTAGCTACATTTTTTAAACAAACATTAAAAGAAATTTGTAAGTTGCCCCGCAAGAAAAATACTCCTCAAAATCTGTCTTCAGAATACAAAGCTTTGGAATCATTGAATAACAACGAATAGAGCATAATAAAGCCATCAGACAAAAGTGGGAATGAGTCGATGTGTCTAGGCAACAGAGATTGGTATAGATCCATCCCGGTCAGGCCCATAGATAAATTACATTTTGAATTTTACAACATTGTAGATCAAGCGTATGAGGGTGGTACAATTTGCAAGGACCTATACAAATTTGTTAGGGCCAAGCATCCTAGGGTACGCACCTTCTATAGCTTACAAAAATACACAAAAATCCAGTAAGCCCAACTGTGCGACCAATAGTCTCCAGCAATGAAGGCATTTCCGAAAATTTAAGTAGAGTAATTGATGCATATCTACAACCCTACGTCCTGACCTTGCCTTCATTCATCAAAGATACCCTTTTTTTGCAGTCAATTGATGAATTAACCATCTCTGAAGATTCCATTCTTGTTACCATTCATGTGGAGGCCCTCTATAGCTCCATTTCCCACACCAGGGGCTTGGCTGCTATACAGAGGATCCTCCAACAGGGCTCTCGACATGACAAGGCCCTTAATGAATTAATTCTCAGAGGATTTGGAATATATCCTCAATCACAATTTTTTCACATTTGATGGTTCCCACTACCTCCAGATACAGGGTGTAGCGATGGGGACTTGCTGTGCCCCATCCTACACCAACCTGTACCTGGGGAAGTGGGAATGATCCCTTCTCAGTGGCGAGGATCTTGTAGAGTACACGAGCCATGTTTCTACATGTTTCTACATATAGTAGCCGCTAGCAATATTTGCAGGTAAAACCCAGCATGCTGGTTGCAATCAAGTTGATCAATTGAGCAACTTGGTACTTTTAGCCTGTCTATACACGGTTTGAATCTCCATGTATTGCCTGCTTTACTCTGAAGGAGGGCAGAGCCATCTTTGTTCAGGCTTCATTCGGGGTCAGCATCTACTTCCTGGGCTGAGATGCTGGCATAGAGATGGCGTAATCGTGGAAATCTTTGTGCCTGTACTTTGTACAGTTCTTGGATCATATAAATGTCATAAGCTCCTGTTGCAGCATCTCACCCTGTGAGATGCTGAAAAGTTACAATGTTGCAGTCAAATCACTGGGGGAGAGGAAATTGCTGAAGAACCTTTCTCCTGTCCGCAGCAAGCTGATGGCCTCATTGTAGCCTAGGCAAAGTCACTGGACTAAATGTAGAGATTTTTAGAAAAATTATATATTTGCTATATAAAGTGACATGTCAGAAATTGGGAGTTATAGTTCATAGCTTTATAGTCATCAGTCTACAATTTATTTTCGCCCTTGATAATGATATAATACAGTTCCCTGATAATTGTGTCATTGAAATAATCAAGCATGCTTTGATATTTGACTGCTGCTCAATGCAGGATTTCGTCTTGTAAGTAGATATAGATATATCCATTCCTGTAGCATGTGTCAGCTTTTCTGGCATCCTAAATAAATCTTTCTAACCACAATGCTTTTCTGTTGTGGTAGGAAAGCACCACTTACAATTATCTGTCGTACAAATGAGAGACTCTGGAGAGTAAATTACATTACAAAGTACAAGTTACATGGAGTTCTTAGTCAGACTGTCGCGTGAAGCATCATGGTGCTGATTCTATTTTGTTACATGTATAAAGCTAACATGGTTCTTATGTGTAAAAACTGTGGGTAGGGAGAGGGTAGCGGTAGGTTAGTACCCAAAAAGCCAATGAGATTCCTGTGGCTTTTTGCTTTTCAGGCCAATTTTGTGGCCTGGATTGGAGAGATGCAAAGAGATGGCTGGATTGGACAGTGCAGAGAGAGAAAAGAAGTGGTTTTGGCAAAATGTTGGGTGGTTGGGTGGATCTAAGAGGTAATAAAGATTATTTCTGTTACGTGTTGGGAGGTATTGGTTTCTTAACAGCTTGAAAAATATCTTTACTGTTCATTCTTCTGTTTTTGAACATGAGATCCTTCAGATATTTTGCTGACTTTTTTCAGTGACTGCTCCTCATCCCAGTATCCGGGTGTTGGCTGTTACATTCTCCCTGTCTGTGTTCACCTGCAAGGTGATTGATGGTCAGTCATCTGTTATAAGCAAACCAAACACTCTATCCCTTGCTTCTGATAGAGGCAGAGTTACCTGCATTGTTCCTGATCAAGCCTCCCCTTTGTCTGTCCTGCTTTGCCTGTGTATGACCCGGATCGAATATTGGACTATTCCCTGAACTCAGCCTGCCTTTTACCTAGACTGTCATTGGATTGGATATTGGACTTTTCCCTGAACTCAGCCTGCCTTTTACCTGGACTGTCATAGAACCACGCTATCTGTCTGCTAAACTGCAAGTTGTCGGTTGTTTGCTCTGTTCGCGTCTGCCCTGGTGTGGTGGCCAGGCATTATAGCATTGTGTATAAGTCCTGGGGGCAACCAAGTACCGGTAGGCCTGCTTGCCCTAAGGGAAAGGGGGCTGCTATAGGTGAAGCACACAGTACCTAGCTTTAGTGGCTGACCACCTGCATTGGGGTAGATGTGACATCCGTGACATTATCACAAGCCTTTAACACAAAAGATTTTTGTCAAGATGGACGCTACACAGGCTCGCTTATTTGCTGAGGACATTTGCAAACTGACATGCCAAGTCCAGGAACTGTCTTTGCGTGTAAACGCACCTCCAGCAGTAACGCAGGAGCCAGAGCCCAAAGTTAACCCGCCTGATCGTTTTTCTGGTGACTTCCATATGTTTTCCAACTTTAAAAATTGTTGTATGCTATACTTTAAGCTTAAGCCACACTCCTCTCGTTCTGAAGCACAGCCGGTCAGCCTGATTATTACATGATTGCAGGGGGGTCCCCAGTCTTGGGTGTTTTGGGCGTTTAGCCTCCCCCAGATGACCCAGTCAGAGGGTCAGTTGAAGCCTTTTTCAAAGACTTAGGTTTACTGTATGATGATCCTGACTGTGCCCATTCAGCTAAAGCTAACCTTAGGTCATTACGTCAGGATAAACGCACCGCTGAACAATACTGTTCTAATTTCTGCCGCTGGGCACCTGACTCAGGGTGGAATGACCCAGCTCTAAGAAGCCAGTTCAGGTTATCAGACTCCATCAAAGACTCCTTAGTTCACTACCCTGAACCGAAGTCATTGACAGGCGTTTACAGGAAAGGCGTACAGAGAGGTTTGTTTCTTTGCCCCCCAGTACCCTGCCCACCTGTTCTTCTTTTCCTGAGTCCTCTCAACCTCTCCAGGAGGATGAGCCCAAGCAAATTGGTGCTACCCATTTATCCCCTGGGGAAAAGGCTAGAAGGAGATCTAATGCCGCGTACACACGGTCGGAATTTCCGATGGAAACGGTCCGATGGGAGCTTTTTCTGTCGGAATTTCCGACAGACTTTGGATTGAGAACCTGTTCTCAATTTTTCCGACGGAAAACCTATTTTCCGATCGTGTGTAGGCAATTCCAACACGCAAAATTCCGACGCATGCTCGGAAGCATTAAACTTCCCTTTTATAGTGCTGTCGAACGTGTTTTATGCCGATGTGTTACTGACCGTCGGAATTTGGTGTGACCGTGTGTAGGCAAGACAGTTTGAGTGAAATTCCGACGGAATTCCGACGGGAAAACCATGAGAGCTTTTTCTGACGAGAATTCCGACCGTGTGTACGCGGCATTAGGGTCTCTGCTTATATTGTGGCAACCACGGCCACTTTGTCGCTAGCTGTCCTAATAAGCCGAGAAACTCCAGGAGTCTAGTTCGGGTGGGGTCTGCTTCTTTAGACCATAATGTGTCTGTTTCCCTCAGCGATGGCTTATTTGTTCCTGCACAAATTTGTTTTCTCACCACCTCTCCGCTTTCATTGATTCTGGGGCTGCTAGCAATTTCATTGATAGGGACCTAGCACATATTCTACAGATTCCAGTGACTAAGGTGCACAGACCCTTTCTCAGTCTTAGCCTTTGATAATTCTCCCTTGCCCATGGGTATGGTGACCTTGTGTACGGTACCTATTACCCTGACTATTGGGGAATTTCACAGGGAGACAATCAGCTTTTTACCTGATGTCCTCTCCTGCTTATCCCCTTATCTTGGGGTATCCCTGGCTTAAACTTCACAACCCGCACATAGAATGGGCTGCAGAGGAGATTGGGTCCTGGTTCCAGACCTGCATTCAGAATTGTATTAAAAATGCTTACCAGTTGCCCATGTATAACTATTGTGTGGCCAGTACCAGTTATGTGCCTTTATTACCTACCTGACCCACACTGACCTACCTGACTTACACTGACCTACCTGACCCACACTGACACGCAC
This sequence comes from Lithobates sylvaticus, assembly GCA_028564925.1. Classification (NCBI taxonomy): domain Eukaryota; kingdom Metazoa; phylum Chordata; class Amphibia; order Anura; family Ranidae; genus Lithobates; species Lithobates sylvaticus. Next base: position 146,015,284 of record CM053037.1, read on the forward strand.
TGACCTACCTGACACACACTGACCGACCTGACCCACACTGACCTACCTGACCATTACACATCAGACTTCAGGTGACCCTCTCCTGCAGCTCAGCCATAGTGTGCGGCACGCCCATCCCAGTAGACAGCAGGCAGCCAGGACAGGAGTGGAGAGCCGCCCGCCGAGCAGGGATCTAATAGTGCTTGATGCGGCCGCATTGTAATTCCCTCCTTCTGGAGCCTGCAGGGCCTATTATGGACATCACGCATCCTGTGGTCCCAGCATTGGACTAGTGGGACATCCATCGTAGGCGCTGCAGGCTCCAGAATGCGGGAATTGCTATGTCACTTGGCCGTACTCGGAGTCCGATCGGTCCCCGCCCAGGCTCGGGGCTGATAATAGAATTGTGAATGCCCGAGACCTGGGGCTTTTTTGGGGCCCACTTGGGGCTCCAGCCCCCCTCCCTCCCGACGCCACTGGTCTAAACCCATCTGATTTAGAAAGGGTCTTGCGACATTCTATAGGAGATGGTCTTGGATGAGAATTAAACAAATCTGTATTCAGCCTCTGAGAATAAGGGACATATTATTTGAATTTTTGTGTGTTTTGTATGGCGTATGTTCTGATGTTACTATTCATGGGAAGCTCCAACAAATGCAAAATGAATCTCCCTATGAATTGTCACACAGGATAACTACTATTATGGAATTTTTGGTCGGTAATAATCCTGCAATTGAGTGTGGAGGCTTGGTACATATGAGTATGGTTCTAGATGCTTTGAAGATATCAAACAAAATATTTTTTTAGTTACGTCATCAGCGCATGCGCAATGCGCTCTGCATTGACAGCACATTGAGTGTGACATCATCTCCTCCTGACCATTCAAATGGCTGGAGAGCATGAACCCTAAAGGAAGACCAGGTGAAGATGAAAGAACCAAAAGCGATGACAGGGGGGCTTCGTCTTACAGCACATTATGACATTAGCCTGCAGGGGGGCCTTTTTTTTTAACAACAGAGTTTACTACCTCTTTAACCACTTCCCTACCCGCCCATGTACATATATAGCCCACAAGGTGGATCTCCCATCCTGGGTGGGCGTCATATGACGTCCTCTCATTCCCGGCGCGCCCGCGGCGTTGCTCGGGACCCGGTGCAAGTGCCCGGCGACTGCGATGTCCGCCGGGCACCCGCGATTTCCCGTTAAAACAACGGGACCGTGCGGGACCGTGCGGGACCGTGGAGCTGTGTGTGTAAACACACAGCTCCACGTCCTGTCAGCGGAGAGGAGACCGATCATGTGATCCCAGTACGGAGGATCACTGATCGGTCTCCTCCCCTTGTGAGTCCCCTCCCCCCACAGTTAGAATCACTCCTATAGGGAACACATTAACCCCTGCAGCGCCCCCTAGTGTTAACCCCTTCCCTGCCAGTCACATTTACACAGTAATCAATGCAATTTTATAGCAACGATCGCTGTGTAAATGTGAATGGTTCCAAAAATGTGTCAAAAGTGTCCGAAGTGTCCGCCGCAATGTCGCAGTCACGGAAAAAAAATCGCAGATCGCAGCCATTACTAGTAAAAAAAAAAAATGCAATAAATCTATCCCCTATTTTGTAGACGCTATAACTTTTGCGCAAACCGATCAATATACGCTTATTGCGATTTTTTTTTACCAAAAATATGTAAAAGAATACGTATCGGCCTAAACTGAGTAAAAAAATAGTTTTTTTTAAAAAAAAATGGGATATTTATTATAGCAAAAAGTAAAAAATATTGTGTTTTTTTTCAAAATTGTCCTTCTTCTTTTGTTTATAGCACAAAAAATAAAAAACCGCAGGGGCGATCAAATACCACCAAAAGAAAGCTCTATTTGTGGGAAAAAAAGGACGTCAATTTTGTTTGGGTGTAACGTCGCACGACCGCGCAATTGTTAGTTAAAGCGACGCAGTGCCGAATCGCAAAAAGTGCTCTGGTAAGGAAGGGTGTAAAATGGCCCGGTGCTGAAGTGGTTAATGACCTTCCTACCTAGCCAGAGGGCTATTGAAGATTAGTTGCTCAAATCTTTATTAAAGTTATTTTAAAAACGTCTTGGAAAGAAAATGAAACATTTATAAACTGTCATTCCTTTTAACCTTCCTGCCGGTATTCCCGAGTGTGGCTCAGGGTGAGTTTTCACTACCAAAAGTGGTAACCCCGAGCCACACTCGGGATTGCATCGCAAGATCCATGTACATTCCATGTACATCCATTGTCCCCAGCATCCTGCAATGTCCCCCCCCCCCCTCCCCGCTGTGTACTCCACTGGATCATCCGCCCAATGTATTACTGCTCCGCTCCCTGTGAGCGCTGCGACGCACGGGGGTAGTGCCGGTGGCAAATTCAAAACGTAAAAAATACAGAACACATACAGTACACTGTATTCTGGAAGATTACATTACTGTATCAAATCATTTCACCTCCTTTTTGTCCCTAGTGCTTTGTCCAGTGCCCTGCCTACAGTTTTATATTATATATGCTGTTCTTTCTGCCTGAAAACTTGAGAATGTCCATAGCAACCAAAAAGCATCCCTTTACGTCAAAAGCTGTTTTAGACCAGCTAGAATTAGCTGCAGAATTGAGTGATTGCGATTCGTGGGGAAATTCGTGATGACAGCGACAATTTTCTGTGTTTTTGATTTGATTACATTAATGAATAAAGTATATTATTATTATATTATTATTTGTTATAATTACTTATAGTTATTTATTATATTATAATTTATGATTTTGTGTTTCACACTTTATCATACCCGGGATGTCTACTAGACTCTTGTTTGGACAGATTTAAGTGTGTTATTACTAAGAATTACAGGCCTACAATATAAAACGCCAAATTCCCATGCAAAACAATGTACCGCTTTGAGATTAAAAAATCTGACATAATCCTACCGCCTGGGAGGTTAATCTATATTTTTATTCAATAATTCTAATTTGACCATGTTACTTTCAGAATTTGTTAATATACCAAATGTTTCCAATTCATTAGTTAGGTTAGAGATTGAAATTGAATGGTTTGCTAAACAAAACAACATGCCATCTGCATAAGCTGAAATTTAATGTAAATATTTTATTATCAAAGATCATCAGATTGTGGATTTATAAAACAAAGGGATTATAAAATTGCAGTCATTTCTTAGTCATATTCAAGAAAAATGTTTTGCAATATTCTATAAAGAGACCATCAGGGCCTGGGGATTTTCATTAAGGAAGAAGAAAGGGGCACAGTTCTTTCTTGGTAAATTGTTATGCTCTTCAATTTTTATAATCATTAGAAATCTTAGTCATCTTAATGCTCTTTAAACATTCGGTAATCCACATTTTGCTTCTTTTGAGATCCTTTTTTTTCCCCTGTTCTCAAATTGTATTTTTTCTGATAAAATGTGTAAAATGTTTATATAAAATCTGGCCTGTGATGGATTTGATCTTTTTTTTAGTATATTGTGCTCACATGTGTACATGATGACATGCTATTTCCCACCAGGTGATTTGTGCCATCTTTACTCGCTCTTCTCCATAAAGTTTTGTGATTTGGTTAGGCTATAGTCCATGGCTAAAGGGGAGTGAAGATGGCACAAGTCACCTGGTGGCATGCTACCACATACACATGTGAGCACAATATTACAGAATTTGTTTTATATTTAGAAGGTATGATACACTATCTTTTTTTTTTCTTTTTGGGGACAAACGTGACGATGAATGACAAAGATTAGTATATAAGGGGTTGCTTTACTAAAGGCAAAGAGACTGTGCACTTTGCAGTTGCTCCAGAGCTTAGTAAATGAGTTAACCGATTGCCGACCGGCTCACGCCGATATATGTCGGCAGAAGGGCACGTACAGGCAGATTAACGTACCTGTACGTTTCCCTTTAAGAAGCGGTTTGTGCGCACGCCCGCCGCGACCTCCGTGAGTGTGATCGCGGGATACCCACGATCATCTCACGGAGAGGAAGAACGGGGAAATGCTGATGTAAACAAGCATTTCCCCGTTCTGCCTAGTGACAGAAAACTGATCACAGCTCCCTGTAATCGGGTGCGGTGATCAGTGTCGTGTCACACATAGCCCCTCTCCCCACAGTTAGAATCACTCCCTAGGACACACTTAACACCTACAGCGCCCCCTAGTGGTTAACCCCTTCACTGAAAGTCACATTTACACAGTAATCAATGCATTTTTAAACACACTGATCGCTGTATAAATGTGAATGGTCCCAAAATAGCGCCAAAAGCGTCCGATGTGTCCGCCATAATGTCGCACTCACAATAAAAATCGCTGATCGCCGATATTACTAGTAAAAAAAAATGAATAAAAATGCCATAAAAACTATCCCCTATTTTGTAGACTCTATAACTTTTGCGCAAATCATTCAATAAACGCTTATTGCGTTTTTTTTTTTTTTTTTTTTTACCAAAAATATGTAGAAGAATCTATCTGCCTAAAATGAGGAAAAAAATATTTTTTTATATATTTTTTGGGGATATTTATTATAGCAAAAAGTATAAAATAATGCATTATTTTCAAAATTGTCACAATTTTTTTGTTTATGGCGCAAAAAATAAAAACCGCAGAGGTGATCAAATACCACCAAAAGAAAGTTCTATTTGTTGGGAAAAAAGGACGTCAATTTTATTTTGGAGCAACGTCGCACGACCATGCAATTTAAGTTAAAGCGACGCAGTGCAGAATCGCAAAAAACGCTCTGGTCTTTTGCCAGCCTAATGGCCCGGGGCTTAAGTGGTTAACCACTTCAATACCAGGCACTTAGACACCTTCCTGCCCAAGCCAATTTTCAGCGCTGTCGCAATTTGAATGACAATTGCACGGTCATGCTACACTGTACCCAAACTAATTTTTTATAATTTTGTTCCCACAAATAGAGATTTCTCTTGGTGGTATTTTATCACCTCTGCGGTTTGTATTTTTTGCGCAACAAATAAAAAAAGACTGAAAATTTTGAAAAATAACAAGTTTTTCTTTGTTTCTGTTAATTTTTTTGTAAATAAGTTTGTTTTTCTTCTTCAATGACGGCACTGATATGGCTGCACTGACAGGCACTGATAAGGGAGGACTGATGGGCACCGATGAGGTGGCACTGATGGGCACTGATAGGTGGCACTGATGGGCACTAATAGGTGGCACTGGTATGCGGCACTGATGGGCACTCATAGGCGACACTGATGGGCACTCATAGGCGGCACTGATTTGCACTCGTAGGCGGCACTGATGGGTACATATGGGGGACACTGATGGGCACTCATAGGCGGCACTGATGAGCACTCATAGGCGGCACTGATGGGCATTCATAGGCGGCACTAGGAATTGTTTATGCAGCTAAACTCTTATCTAAATATTCATCGAGTCTGTCCAAAGTTAATTTCAAACACTTTAGTAAGACATTTAAATTCTGTCATACTCAGTGATATTTTAAAATAAATATGATTATAAGTCATTCAAATTATATATTAGATTCCAGGTCATAGATACAGTTATGATTTTAGTGTCTACTGACCCACTGATAATTCTGTCATAAGGTAAAAATATAATATTTTGATGTAGAACAAATTAGAAGTAAGAATTGTTTAACCTCCCTGGTGATATGATTATGTCAGATTTTTGAGTTTCAAAGTGGTATAATTGTTTTGCATAGAAATTTGGCGTTTTATATTGTAGGCCTGTAATTCTTAGCAATAACACACTTAAATCTGTCCAAACAAGAGACTAGTAGACATCCCGGGTATGATAAAGTTTGAAACACAAAATCATAAATTATAATATAATAAAAATAGAAAAATAATTATAAAAAAAGAATATAATAATAATACAATTAATTTCCCCACGGTTCACTAACGCTCAATTCTGCAAGTGTTCTAATTTACTATCACTGTTTTCTAGCTGGTCTAAAACCACTTTTGACGTAAAGGGACACTTTTTAGTTGCTATGGACAATCTCAAGTTTCCAGGCAGAACTAACAGTATATATAATATAAAACTGCAAGCAGGGCATTGGACAAAGCACTAGGGGCAAAAGGGAGGTAAAATGATTTCATACATTAATGTAATCTGTAAGATTACAGTGTACTGTATGTGTTATGAATTTTCTATTTTTTTAATTTCCCATAAGGCTCCGTCTCTGTGCGTCCCAACGCTTGCAGGGATTGGAGCCTGGCACACAGAGGCATTGGGCAGAGGGCAGAGCCCGCAGACACAGCATGGGGACATCACAGGATCCTGGGGACAAGGTAAGTACACTGTTCCAGGATCCTGCAATGCAATCCTGAGTGTGGCTCATGCCGCGTACACACGTGCAGACTTTTGCCGGCGGACCTAGTCCAGCGGACAATCCCGCCGGACTTTTCAGCTGGGTCCGCTGGACTTTCCGAGCGTGTGGACTTGCCCACACACGCCCGGACTTCTCCGGCGGATAATCCGCCGGCCAAAAGTCCACGGGACTTTTGAAAATGAACGGACTTGCCCACACACGGAGCAGTCCGTTCATTTCGAACGTAACTTCAGGTACGTAGCTAGCGTAGGCAGTAAATGCCGGCGCGCTAGCTCCGTCACCTGTCATGGATTTAAAGGGAATCCCCACGCCGAAAAAACGGCGTGGGGATCCCCCCCAAATCCATGTCAGACCCTCATCCGAGCACGCAGCCTGGCAGGCCAGGAAAGGGGTGGGGACGAACGAGCGCCCCCCCCTCCTGAGCCGTACCAGGCCGCGTGCCCTCAACATGGGGGGTGCCCTGGGGAAAGGGGGGCCGTGCGGCCCCCCCACCCCAAAGCACCTTGTCCCCATGTTGATGAGGACAAGGGCCTCTTCCCGACAACCCTGGCCGTTGGTTGTCGGGGTCTGCGGGCGGGGGCTTATCGAAATCTGGGAGCCCCCTTTAATAAGGGGGCCCCAGATACCGGCCCCCCACCCTATGTGAATGAGTATGGGGTACGACGTACCCCTACCCATTCACCTAAGGTGTAAAATGTAAAGTACAAAAACACACACACTTTTGAAAAAATATTTTATTGCACTGCTCGGGGGTCTTCTTCCGTCTTGGGGGTCTTCTCGCCGGACTCCTCCGCTCTCTTCTGCTCTTTTACCTAGCTCTATCACGAGCGGAGAAGTCCGGCTACCTTCTTCGTCGTCGCCGCCGTCGTCTGGGGGTCTCGATCCGCCTTCGGTGGTCTTCCGGGGTCTCTTCTGTTCTTGTGGCGGTCGTCGTCTTCTGCGCCGCCGGCGCCTTCTTCTTCTTGTTCTTCTTCTTGTTCTTCTTCTTGTTCCGATGTTGACCCGATGCTCTCTCTGCCCGGAATGGCAGAGGCGCGCTGCGCTGGGACTTATATAGGGACATGGGGACAGGGTCACATGCTCATGTCACATGGTGACCCCGCCCCCCTGTGATGTCAGAGTCCCGGAGGATGCTGGGACTGTGACATCACAAGGGGGCGGGGTCACCATGTGACATGAGCATGTGACTCTGTCCCCATGTCCCTATATAAGTCCCAGCGCAGCGCGCCTCTGCCATTCCGGGCAGAGAGAGCATCGGGTCAACATCGGAACAAGAAGAAGAACAAGAAGAAGGACCAGAAGACGAAGAAGGCGCCGGCGGCGTGGAAGACGACGACCGCCGCAAGAACAGAAGAGACCCCCGGAAGACCCCGGAATACCCCCGAAGGCGGATCGAGACCCCCCAGACGACGGCGGCGACGACGAAGAAGGTAGCCGGACTTCCCCGCTCGGTAAAAGAGCTTGGTAAATGGCGGGGGAGTCCGGCGAGAAGACCTCTGGACTTCAGTCCAGAGGATAATCCCGCGGGATTGTCCCTTCGTGTGTACGCCGCATCAGGGTTACCGCTAATGGTACTGAAATTTAACCCCAAGCCACACTCAGGGAAAACCGCTAGGGAGGTTAAGATACCAATCATTGTTATGAAAGACATATAAATCGTGACTATATCTGCAAAAAAATATGCATATAGCATGTGTTTTTTCTAGATAAATAAGTATTTATAGGATATACAAGAATTATACTATACTATTTATACGTATAGATAATCCTTTTATGTGACATTGATGAATCAACATTATACTGAGTGTATTGTACACTCACTACTTTACATTATAGCAAAGTGTAATTTCTTGTAGATGAAAAGATATAATAAAATATTTACAAAAACGTGAGGGTTGTACTCATTTTTGTGCGATATTGTGTATATATATATATATTAAAATCATTTGAAGTTAGGGGAGACCATACTATGTCTGTACCTGTCCTATCATTGCCTCCTCATGATTGAAAGGCGCTTAGGGCAATGTCATACTAGCTTTCCTGTTACTAGAAAGAATTTGCCAGTGACAGGATTGCTAGAAAATACATGGAATACACATACCTCATTTGTAAATGTTGCTCAATTGCTGGCTTTGGCAGTGAGGAATTGCTCCCCTGCAGCTGAAAACACTACAAAGCCTGAGCGTCACCTTATTCATGCAGCTGCGAGAAAGTGAAACATGCAAGCAGGTTAGTGTTTTCCTGTGTCCTCTAAAGATTTCCTGCAACTGGCAAGTTCTCGCCAGGGACAGGATTGCCAGAGTGACATGGCAAGTAAGCAGTAAACTAAAGTGATTTGAAGTGGCCCATCTATATGTCTAAATTTTCCATATGCGACTTATCCATGCAGACTGCATGCAGAGTAGGTGATTTTGCACAGAAAGGGCTGTTCATTTTCTGACAATGCATTGCGTAATATTATCCAACCAGTTGGTACAAACTGTGCTCAGCAGAGTTCTTCTTTAAAAGTGATATTCTTTTTATATTGTTTCATCCTCATCAACAGGTCATAACTGACCAAGCCAGAACAGGAATAAAAATTAACTCTCATAACGCTTTTCAATTAATCTTGAGTACTTTAAAATGAACCAGTACATTGCTCATACTGGCACACCTGATTTTTCCTACAGCCACCTCCTCCCCTGCTTCTCCAATCCAGTGCAACAGCACTTATAAGTACTGTATAAAGTAAACTGGTCATACACCTGTCTGGCACCACTGGTCCCAACATACTTGGACTCAAAAGTCAAAGGAGTTGCATTGAAAATTGTTGGATGAAGAGTGCCTATATCCAATCAGATGCACGGACTGTTCAGGTGTTCTGACAGGTGGCATTCAATACAATAGCGGCATTGTGGGATTCATCCATTGTTTGCATAGTTCACGCAGGCTAAATGAAAGAACTCTATGGATGTATTACCAGCTTTAGGGGCTGATTTATAACAGAGAACAGATATCACTCACTATCTGCTCTCCATTATTCACTGCTCAGCAACCTGCAGCTCATAGTTTATGGCCCATAAATTGTATGCCTCTGAGTAGAGCCGGCGGTGCCCTTTGGAGTCCTCCCTGCTTAACACAGGTGTTTGTATGAATGGCAGCAGAGCGCAAATTGTTTGTAAAGCATACCACTGTGCTTTATAAATGTATAGCAATCTGCTTTATAAATGTGCAGTGCCTGGCTGTGGCTGTTTTACTGCTCTCTTAACCTCCCTGGCGGTATGATTCTGGCTGGAATTTTGTGCTGAAAGCGGTACAATTATTTTGCATGGAAATTTGGCGTTTTTATATTGTAGGCATGCAATTCTTATGAATAACTCACTTAAATCTGTCCGAACCAGAGTCTAGTAGACATCCCGGGTATGATAAAGTTTGAAACACAAAATCATAAATTATAATATAATAAAAAATATATATAAAAATGATTCAATAATGTAATCAAATCAAAAACACTGAAATTTGCTCAGTTGCAGAATAGTCGCTGTCATTAAATGTATTGTTTGATGATAAATTGTGATTTCTAATTTATTATCGGTGTTTTCTAGCTGGTCTAAAACCACTTTTGACATAAAGGGACACTTTTGGTTGCTATGGACAATCTCCAGTTTCCATGCAGAAAAAAAATATTTTTATTATATAAAATGACATGCAGGGCACTGGGCAGACCACTAGGGACAAAGGGGATGTGTATTTTTTGAATACAGTACTGTAATCTGTATACAATCTCGGAACGTCGCAGGGAACGGAGATCGGCGGCACTCGGCACTGTGTGAATCGAGCGAGCGGACGGCTCGCTCACACAGCGGGGAGACATCGCAGGATCCAGGGGACAAGGTAAGTAACTTCCCCCTGTATCCTGCAACGCTAGCCCGAGTCTGGCTCGGGGTTACCGCTCCTGGCAGAAAAAACTGAACCCGAGCCAGACTCGGGAACACCGCCAGGGAGGTTAAAAGTGATCCAGCCTTCCACTGAAGGGTCTGGTGCTTCGACCAGTTACCACCAACTTAGAAGTCACATCTCGTAATAGGCACGACCCTCCGGGTAGGCACATCTACTTTATTTGCTACATCCCTCACCACTAGAGACTCCCCTCTATATCCGATACTAGGCAATCCTACCTTTCCCCCCAGGTTGGAACAGTCGGAATACGAGACACTTACATCAACTGGCAGGGACCGAGCCTCGCACTTCTTGGTAGAAAATCAATGGCCTTCTATTCAATCTCTAACTGATGACGGGGGTCAATTCCAACTGCCATTCTGAAAGGCAATAGGATTACACCACTTTTACACTCAATCCCCAACCCAACACATTTTAACCGTGACCTGACGACTTTTGAAGATTATTGTAGGGACGAGGGAGTTCTACCTCAAGTACTATCCAAAACATATGAGCTACTCAACTCCCCAGCAGACCAACCCGACCTGACATTCATACAGAAATGGGAAACTGACCTACAATGCATTTTCAACGCAAATTCAAACGATTCTCACATTCTCCTTAAAAACATCCATATGCACAAAGATACAGGAACTTAACTATAAGATCCTGACCAGATGGTACTACACGCCTCAAAGGGTACACAAATATTTTCCTGCCACCACAAACAAATGCTGGAGATGTCAGAAGGACAAAGGGACACTCCTCCATATCTTCTGGTCTTGCCCTCTGCTTTTTCTGGACAACAGTCGATCACTCAAAAATTCACGGATTACACGATAAGTGACTATCCTGCTTTTATCCTGCTCCATGCCACTAAAATCCCCGCACGGAGCTACAAAGCAGATGGGAAGTGTGGGTGATGAATGCTTCACCACAATCACTGATATCATTGATATCACCGTTCCAAATGTTACATATACTTACCTGTGAACACCAAACACCAAATGTTATGGCTGGCATTGTACTGTACTTATGTTTTCGCTTTGTTTTCTTGCTTTTTCTTGAAAAATAATAAAATTTATATTTGAAAAAAAAAATAAAGTGATCCAGCCTGAATCACTTTTCAGAGAGTCCACTTGTGTAAACAAGCCCTTAGTTAAATCTAACACATAATCATAATCATGCGCAGGGGTGTGGCAGGTGTGCCTGGGTACACCCCAATCATCCTCGTGTGGCATAGATTCCCCCTGCTGCCCATGCCCGTGTCATTTACCGAGCGCTTCCTATTGTGAATGAGCACAGCGAGTGATTGATACAGATCACTCACTGTGTTCATTCATAATTGAAGCCTAGTTTACTAGGCTTCAGTTTGTGAATGAACAGGAAGCCGCTCAGCACAGAGCACTTCCCATTCATTCACTGTCCCGTGCAGCTGATGCTGCAGAGAAAGAGGCTGGGGAATCTCTGCCCTCAGTCTCTTTCTCTGTCACAAAAGTGAGACATTAGGGGTCTAAACCCCTGATATTTCACCAAAGCCCGCAGTGGGGTATGTATATGTAGCACTGACCCCCGAAGGAGCTGCTGGTTTGATTTGGGCTTACCGTTACCTCACCTGCTTGCTTCTCCGTCTTGGGGATCCCGTGGAAAGTAGCCCAAAAAATGTTGAACTGACACTGAATCCTTTTTGTTGGATTATTTATTTAGAAAAAAGAGCAAAGTTTCTTAATAAAGGGTAGAGGGTTAGGGGTGAGTTCAGGTACTTAAATTGCAGGGTGAAGATATTAGCAGAATCCAGAGGATAAAACTGTTCCACAAACTGTATTCAACAGCCCCCGGATAGACCTCTCTCACTAGGCCTAGCAGCCGGAGGGATGCTCAGCAAAGTCTCTGCCACAGACTTGTAAGTTACACTTGTTGCGTTACTGAGGGATTTGGATGAATTTGGAAAGAACTGACATACGGTACCAGTTTCTCTCAGCCGATTCGGCGATACCATATGAGTGTTGATCCAGGTTGCGCCCTTCAACTAAGTCTCCAGGCTCCTTCAGAGAAACCAGCCTTGCGCACGGTCTTCCCGGTCTTGAAAAAGTCGTCCCCTGGGGTTCTTCAGTTGCTGGGCCTCTCCCTTCAGATGAGATGGCACCGGACCATCCCTGGATCAGTAGGCTCCGAAATTCGCTCGGGCCTATCCCTTCAGTTACGTCGCCTCGGGCCAGCCAGCCCAAGACACAGGATGCAGAGTTCCGCACCCCAGGCCAGGAGGGCCATAGGGCTGGGTCAGGAGGACCACCAGAACCAAACAGACAGAAAATAACCCCCCACCAACATGGCGTCAGTACCTTAAATACCACCCCCCAGAATTTACAGCAGGAGAACACTCCCACTGGGCTGGTTCCGAGAGATAAGTGGCATTCAATGCATCCAGCTAGACTGCGTTTCTACTCTTGCCGGCGGTGACAGCAACACCTACGGTCAAGGATAACCCAGTGCAACCCAGCTGGACTGGTACTGAAACCAGAAATTTTGAGAAATTATCCTGAAGCCCAACTGTGGCTTCAAGCAACTTAATTTTTGAAAAACAATAGCGCCTGCTCGTCAGGAGCCAGCGCTACATATATCTATATATATATATATATATATACATATATTATATATATATATATATACACACACACGCATGTGTGTTTGATCTCTGGGGTGAAAACCCTAATGCGATAGTCTGTGCACACCAATGCACATAATATACAGGCTCCATCCCCCAACCACATGACAGCGTTACATTGTGGGTAGACACAGAGGGGGTTATTTAAGAAAGGCAAATCCACTTTGCACTATAAGTACAAACTACAAGTGCAAAGAAATTGCACTGAAGGTGCACTTGGAAGTGCAGTCGCTGCAGATCCAAGGGGGACATGCAAGGAAAAAAAAAACAGCATTTTAGCTTGCACATGATTGGATGATAAACTCAGCAGAGCTTCCCCTCATTTCAGATCTACCCCTCAGATTTACAGCTTTTCAGCATTTCAGATCTACCCCTCAGAAAGTGCACTTCCAAGTGCACTTTCAGTGCAATTTCAAGTGCACTTTGCACTTTTAGTTTGCAATTGTAGTGCAAAGTGTATATCTCTGGACTGTAATCTGCACTGGACTGGACTTGAAAGTAAATGCTGTTGGCACTCCTTTATGTAAAGTAAATCTTTTACATTGCTCATAATGGATAAAGCACAGGTTCTCATCAATTATAAAAAAATATATATTTTTAATACATTAATAAGTGCCATTGTTGTTTTTTTTTTTTATTTCTTTTTTTTACTTAATAAATGTTTTTTTTATTATATTTTTTTACTTAGTATTTCTTAGTATACTTTGTGTTTGCTGCTATTGTGGGTTGCTATCCTGTATATTTTTTGGAGCAAATTTCAGGACTCCTGTGGTTTAGTATTGTACGTTTGTATTTAATGTCTTCATGTTGTGTTTTTTCCATCTCCAGTCTCTATTACATGGAGCTGCAGCCTCAGGGTCTGTTCTGTGTCCAGCTGTGTGGTCTGTGGGAAAGAGGAGGAGCAGAGCGTGCTGTGTGTGTATGTGTGTGAGTGTGTGCTTTATATAAGCCTCTGCAGCCCCATTCTTGCTGTAGTGCCATTGCAGGATCTGCACAGCTTCTACAACCTATAAGTGAGCACAGGGGTTAGGTAAGTGAAAACTGAGTACTGTGTAAACAGGGAAATATTATGCTTTTATTTCTGCCTTAGACTATAATGAATTTGTTTGCTTTTCTTATTACCTGTGCTTTTATTTCTTCATAGCTCAGACTTTTTGTAACTGTCCAACCAATATATATCATTTGAATTACTCTGTATTATTACTTAACTTTTAATAGGTAGACACAATAATAAGTCAATAAAACAATCCAAAGAGATTGGATGTACAGTACAATATCCTACAGCAACCATTGACATCCACCTTTCACCAGTCCATAGAAGTCAGGAAATCAATGGATGATGCATTGCTATGGGTTACTTTATATATTGCCCTTTGCCTTGATCAGTATGACATTTTGGAACTTGATATCCATGCCTTTTATCTCAGTAGAACAGACCCAGGAAAGGATTCACGTACTGTATTAGGTATGTCTTGCAGGGATTTAGCTGGAAATGACTACTTATAGGTTGCTCCATTTATACACCGGCATGTATCATGAATGACCATTCTATACATGATCACTGATCCCCCATGGGGCTGTAACTTCTTACTTTTAATTCCCCCCCAACTAGTTTTTCAGCTGCATAAAAATCTTTTTTTTTTACAAACAGTTCTACACAAAATATTTCCACTCTTTTTTTGTTGTTGCTGGTGATCGTTTTTCTTACTTTGTTACCCATGTCCTGCTTATTAATAAAGCTGAAATCCTAATCCATCCTATTGAATCATATATGCTTCATTACACAAGCTGGAGAAGAAGTGGACCAGCTGCCCATAGCATCCAATCACATTTTATTTATCAAATGATACAAGGATTTCGCCAACTTTGAGCAAAAATACTACTCCCACCTAGTTGCCTTTCTCCAGATTTTGTAACTCATCATCATATAACCTAACATTCTAAATGGGTTCATCCACACTTTATTTCCGTATCTTAGTTGCTCTAGGAAGATTAACATAATCACAGTCCTCATAGCTGTACTGATTTCATTTTTTGGGCAGTGGGGTTAATTCAGGAAGATGTTCTCTTATCAGGAGTAAACCTAGAGTTCTTAGAAGGTTTTGTTTATGTTCTCTTATCAGGAATAAACCTAGAGTTCTTAGAAGGTTCTTTTATATGGGTGAACAGGAAAACAAAGGCAGGATATGGTGATACCGGTTATCATTGGTGCTCAACTGCAAATCTCCTATCCTCAGACAATTTATTCAAATTGCCTATAAATCAGTGAGCACTTCACAAGTGTATTCTAGCACTGTCTTTTCCCTTCCAGAGGAGTCAGATGCATAATTGAACATACCCTGCAATTTACAGACATGATTTTCTTGGTTCTAGTAATCTTGGCTAAACATTCCTAACAAGAGTGTCTCTCACATATGCTTTTTGATGGACTTTTCTTTAAGCAAATTCCAACAAGCTTTCAGGTCAAACAAGAGATGATTTTTTCTATTTTATTTTGCATATTTAATATTAAAATGGTAGAACAACACATGAGTTGAGAGTTGAGTTGCATCTTGATATAGCGCAGTCCTTTACCCCGAAGGGTCCCGACATGCTTTGAAACACATAAGTAAGCACTTTCCGTAGTCTGAAACGCATCAGCTCCTGTTTGTATTGCTTTGCTGTGGCTTGTACAGTATGATCCCGATTTTTCAATAAAAGGCTAAGGCCTCTTTACACGGGGCGGATCAGTGCTGATCCGCCCTGTGGATATCCGCTTGCTCAGTGGCGATCTCCGCTGAGTAGGAAGATGACAGGTCCGTCTCTGCACACTGCGCCCCTGCGGACCTGTCAGAGCGCCGCTCTCTCCCTATGGGAGATCGGGTGACGACGGACCATAGAGTCCGTCGTCATTCGATCCGATCCGATGACGGATGGAAAAATAGCTTTTTCCTCCGTCACACTTTTTCGGATCGGAGCGCGTCGAATGTCAGCGGACATGTCACCGCTGACATCCGACGCTCCATAGACCTCTATGGAGCATCTGTTCAGGTCCGCCTGAAAGACTGAAAGGCGGATCTGAACAGATCGGTTGTGTGAAAGAGGCCTAAGAAATTTTCTTTGGAGTGTGGCTGTCCAGCACTGTTTAGTTCATCTTCATAGGGCCAATATATACACAGGATCTGATTAACCTACCAGCATGTCTTTGGAGTGTGGGAGGAAACCCACGCAGGCCCAGGGAGAACATGCAAACTCCAGGCAGATGGTGTTGTGGTCAGGATTTGAACCAGCAACCCCTATTGCTGCCAGGTGAGAGTGCTAACCACTACAACACTGTGCTACCCTTCCATATCATAACAAGCAAAATAGGGTAGTATGTAATGGTTTGAATGTAAAGTAATAGAATAGTTTGTCATACAAAATGTAATAAATGGTTAAAAATCCATCAGTATTTTTTTTCTGCCTGTGTCTAATTGAGGAGATTTGCCTTCACCTCCTGCAATGGAGATGCAACACGATAGAAGAAGAAATGTCTTCAAGATGAGGGAAATGTCCCTCTTAGCCCTGGAAATGAATGCATTTCATGTGTGGCGTGCCGACATCTGTGCAACTTTATGCACAGATGTCAATGCAAGTCGCACAAGAAATCACCAAAATAATGCAGGAAACTTTTCAAAATTGGCGCAAGTCAGAGTCACACCGATATGAACATTCCCATAGCCAGAAATAGGGTGCGACTTTTAATGCATTTTGATCTGTCAAACTGCATGACAATTTGCACCGCTTAGCTGTCACCGGAACAAGTGACCTCAATGAAAGATTTCCCCTCACCTCCTGTTCTGTTGACAGCTCTAAAAGGTTGGATCTACCATCACTTTCTGTTTTGGTGACAATGACGAAGAGGGTGAATCTCTCCAGCAGGGGTGTATTCAGCAGTGAAAGCCTGAGTGGGGTTCTATACTTTCCCTGCACTATTCAAATGCAAGAGAAGACATTATGGCTTAACATATACCTTAAACAATTGTATCCATACAATTAATCTTTTTACTGCATAATCCCTGTGTTTACCTGTGCTGCATCCCTCTCACATCTACAGAGGCAAAGAAGAACAATGCACCATCAAATGAAATGAAGAAATAGATTTTTCACATAAGCTCTCTGAGACTGCATGTGACAGGCAGCACAATTGTCATTCAAACATGATTTTAAAACATATTTGAAGATAAGCACGTATTAGTTCATTTGTAAAGCTGTGAAAATGATTTGCTGTAACTCATAATAGCTAGCTAGGCTTCACGGATCATCAGATCAATGAAAGACAATTTATGGCTCTAGGCTTCTGTTGTTTGCATCTTGCTTTTTTTGCTTTTGCGTTGGCTCAAGCCACCAAAAAGTGTGATACTTCAGTTACAGGTGGTATTTATTGATCTGGGTCACAACGGTCTTTTTCTGTCGGAATTTCCGACGGACTTTGGATTGAGAACCTGTTCTTAATTTTTCCGACGAAATACCTTTCTATCGGATCTTCCGATCGTGTGTATGCAATTCCGACACGCAAAATTCCGACGCATGCTCGGAAACAATTCGACGCATGCTCGGAAGCATTAAACTTCCCTTTTATAGTGCAGTCGAACGTTTTTTAAGGCGTGGTGTTATTGACCGTCGGAATTTGGTGTGACCGTGTGTAGGCAAGACAGTTTGAGCGAAATTCCGTCGGAATTCCGACGGGAAAACCATCAGAGCTTTTTCCGACGAGAATTCCAACAGTGTGTACGCGGCATTACTGTTTGTCCTGATGTAGAAAAAAATTAGATTAGAAAAAAAGTTGAAAAAAAAAAGCCCAGTGAGGATAATAAGACCCCACATAATCTACAAGGTAGATGAAACTCAAGCTTGCATATATGAAAGCTGTCAGGTGATAAAAAAAATAAACTTGTACAGACCAAAATATGGTACTAATACTGATTGAGAATGACTAACCAGCCACATCTACTGTTTGTTATTTTGATCTTGGCTGTTCTGTATTCATTATTATTGTACTTTGTGGGCAATCTCATCTTGCTGCTGGACAAACCCAAGGATTTGGTAAAGTTTTGCCTATTGACTAAGCTTTGCAAAGATCAAAAATCACTAATACCACACAATGTTTCTAAATTCATGATCAAACTCCAAATATCTACATTAGCACTTAGGGTTAGCACTTGGACACCAAATATTAGCATATCCATACACTAGTTGCTAATAGCCAAATTCAACTTTTATTAGTCTAGTGGCCAATGTAAGCATGATACCAGCAACTGACTAGAAAATCATCCTGACAAATCTTGTAAAGATGGTTCTGTTGACTGTCCAGCAGATGAATGTGCACACTTGTTTCAGGTAGGTGTGCATGTTTACACATCTTACAGACAAAGCTAATGTTGACCTGGGGCAACTGCAGTCATCTGCTAGGAATATTCAACTGAACTGATGGATTCTTCTCTGATTTTGGTCAGTAAGAGGGGTGATTTTCTTAGGCTAAGTAGTACAAATAAACAATCTGATATGACTGGATCATTTGACATTCATCTCATTCATGTCTATGGACCTGGTTGCCCTATCTCAGGGATATGCAATTAGCGGACCTCCAGCTGTTTCAAAACTACAAGTCCCATCATGCCTCTGACTTTGGGTGTCATGCTTGTAGCTGTCAGAGTCTTGCTATGCCTCATGGGAATTGTAGTTCTGCAACAGTTGGAGGTCCGCTAATTGCATATCCCTGCGCTATCTCATACTATGGACATCCTCAAACCTGGTACCTACCTGTTGCTCTGATCTACTTCAGATGCTGAGAAATCGATCACATGATCCCAGCCAAAGCAGTTTAGGGGACTGATATTCAGTCAGAGCTAGCCAAACAGTGGACAAACTTCTTCCTTCAGCTTGGACCACCTGACCAATGTCTAGGCATTTGGTCACACGACCAATAGTGGAGTAATATTTGCACTGCTTTTTTTTTTAGTTGAGGTATTTCTATGCCATTTAAGTTTTTTTTATTTATGTACTGTATATATGTATTTTGTGGTATTCTGTGGCAGGAGATAGATTGATAAGTCTCAAAAAACATTTGCATTGAATGTCAACCTTGGAAGTACTATTTAAACAAATTGAACTTTGGTTTATTAATCAGTCTCAAGTCTCTGACACTACTGTCAGGTTATACTGGGGTAAAACTCTCATCATATATCTTCCCAAGTCTCTTGACTAACAGAAACAGATTTACAGCAGGGCAGGGAAAGCATTTCCCTAGGCGTTTTGTCTTAAAATGACTGTGTAGACCAAGTTTTTTTTGGAGGAAATGCAGAAGTTCTGCTTCAAATGCAAAATGTTTATGCATTGATTGGACTTACAATATGCTAATGATATATTAGTGTTAAATATACATACTGGGATGTGTTATGGTTAAAGAGTACAGAGCATAGTGTGCACTATGTATTATGATCCATTTTCCCAGCGGGTATGTGATAGCGTTCTTCCTATGCCCTCTGGTCCTGTTCACTGACCTGACATGTGCATAGCCGGGAAAACCATTAACATGCACAAGTTGGCAGGTTAGAACATGCTGCAGAAACAAGGTAAAAAAAGAAAGTAGCATAACGTAACTTACTATGAGCAGATTGAATCACTTTTATGTTAACTCTTATGTTAAACATATTACAAGATAGAGCCTCCAGTGGCATTCTATATCGCAGGTATGACTTAAAATAAAATATATCTTATTAAGTTTCAATTGCAATTTTTAAATTTAAAACTTGATTTTTCAAGTCAGTTTTGCCCTTGTCACATTTTGCATTGCAGACTGCTTAGGCGAAATGTGCTTTAAAAAATGACTTGACTATGTGACCACTATGTCAGCTGAATGTTTGTTTTTTTTCACCCCGAGCCCACCCTTTTTTGAAGCCAGAGGCTCTGATCGCGTGGTTAAAAAAAAAAAAACACCCCCTTGCACCCCAATCATAGGAGTCCATGCGTCCGGCCTCCTCAAAGGGGCCCACAATGCACGGACCGCCACTGCTAACACATGAATATGCTTTGATCTAAACCATTTTATTGTAGCTCTGGCTGTATGTTTAAGGTCGTTGTCCTGCTGGAAGGTGAACCTCTGCCCCAGTCTCAAGTCTTTTGCAGACTCTAACAGTTTCTTCTAAGATTGCCCTGTATTTGGCTCCATCCATCTTCCCATCAACTCTGACCAGCTTTCCTGTCCCTGCTAAAGAAAATCATCCCCACAACTGCCCATGCTGCCACCACCATGTTTCACGATGGGGATGGTGTGTTCAGGGTGATACATTTTTGGTCTCATCTGACCAGAGCAACTTCTTCCACATGTTTGCTGTGTCTCCCACATGGCTTCTCACAAACTGCATACGGGACTTATTATGGCTTTCTTTCAACAATGGCTTTCTTCTTGCCACTCTTCCATAAAGGCCAGATTTGTGGAGTGCACGAGTAATAGTTGTCCTATGGACAGATTCTCCCACCTTAGTTGTGGATCTCTGAAGCTCCTCCAGGGTTACCATGGGCTTCTTGGCTGCTTCTCTGATTAAAGTGATTGTAAGAGTTATTTTTATTTTTATTTAAATAACAAACATATCATACTTACCTCCACTGTGCAGCTTGTTTTGCACAGAATGGCCCCAAAAATACTCTTTTGGGGTCCCCCGTCAGCTCTCTCGGCTCTTACCCACATCAGATAACTCCCTAGGTGCGCTCCCGAGTCCAGCATTCGGTGTCCATAGCCACCGAATGTATGACTCGGCCCTGCGTCATTGGATTTGATTGACAGCAGCGGGAGCCAATGGCTATGCTGCTATCAATCTATCCAATCAAGAGCCGAGAACCCCAGGCAGATAGAGAGAGCGCATCCCCGCCGGGTCAAGTTCCAGGGCTCAGGTAAGTAAAACGGGGGGCCAGTCACTGCCAGGTGTCTTTTCACCTTAATGCACAGGATGCATTAAGGTGAAAAAACATGAAGGTTTACAACCACTGTAATGCTCTCCTCATTTCATTTATCAGTTTCCTTCCACTTCACAATTATGTGCCACTTTGTGTTGGTCTATCACATAAAATCCCAATAAAATACTTTTACGTTTTTGCTTGTAAAATTTCAAGGGCTATGAATACTTTTTCAAGGCACTGTGTGGTAATCACATGGCTTTGTTTATCAAGAAATGTATTATTTGTATTATTATTCTTCTGCTTTCCTTAAAGAGGAAGTTAACCCAATAAAAAAAATAAAATAAACCCTGCAAGGCAAAGGCATAATGACCTAGTATGCATAGCATGCGCACTAGAGCACTATCGGCATATCGCCGTTAGCAGCGGCGTGCTCAGTGCGCCTGCACGTCGCTGTCTACGGCACATGCGCCGTAGACAGCGGTGCCTGTCTTTTTGCAAATATCTCCTTAACCGTGCAGGTATTAGGAGATATTTCTTGGACCTACAGGTAAGCCTTAATCTAGGCTTAACTGTAGGTCAAAGTGGTCTGTAAGAGTTTACAACTGTGCTGAAAAAAGTAGTGCATGTACTACTCTTTTTCAGCGTGAGGTGCTCACACATCACCGCAACGCAGTGGTGTGAATAAGACACAGAGGAAACAAGGCTTTTTGCTTTGTCATGTAGTGGGACTGCACTGAAATAACCATCCAGCGCAGTCCCACAGCATCTGGTGTGAATGGAGCCTTAACCTGCAATATGCCCCCTACTGAAACATTTTATTGATCACTAAATTAATTTTTTTTTGCTTAGAATAAAGATTTCTGGCGAAACATCATCTTTCACATTTTACAGACAAATCGGGCTAACTCTTCGGCTTACGTTTTTTTTAATTCATTGAAGTGTATTATATGACGCAAAAAAATTGCATTTGAAAGACCACTGCGCAAATGCGTGACATAAAATATTGCAGCAACCGCCATTTTATTCTCTGGGGTCTCTGCTAAAAATATATATAATATTTGGGGGTTCTAAGTAATTTTCTAGCAAAAAAATACTGATTTTAACTTGTAAGCAACAAGTGTCAGAAAAAGGCTTAGGCTGGGTTCACACTAGTGCGAATTGGATGCGGACTTCCCTGCATCCAATTCGCATGTCAGGAGATTGTGACTGGCTCACAATGGAGACTGTTCACACATCTCCGGTGCAAATTGCACAGGAGTCCTGTGCGTTTTCTGGTCCGTTTCAGGTCTGACTTCAGCCCAAAACTTGAACTGAAATCGCCCCTTTGATTTCTAAATGAACAGAACGATACAATGTTTCTTTTTATCTCTTTCAGCATTTTGTTGATAAACATTGCTGAATGCTTTTTTTTTTTTTGACAGCTGTGAGCAGGAAACTGCTCTGCATTTGTTACATGAATCGTTGAAATGCTGGATTAGGATCGTGTGAGGGGTTTTTAACGATTAATCGCACAGCTCTGCCTTCACTCATAGCGGAGGTTCACACAAAAATTGACCCTCTGCTTTTCGGAACCCTCTCCTCCCTCCGGTGTCCCTCTTGGCACCTTTCAGGGGGAAGGGGGTGCAAATACCTGTCTAAGACAGGTATTTGCACCCACTTCGGGCATATACTCCCACGGGAGTCTATGCCTCTTCCCGTCCCACCGCGTGTGTGTCTGCTGGGACACACACTGCTCCCAGAGACAGAAGGGACCATTCGGATTGCGCTGCGTGACTCGCGCATGCGCAGTAGGGAACCGGGAAGTGAAGCCACAAGGCTTCATTTCCTGATTCCCTTACCGAAGATGGCGGCGGCAGCATCCGAGGACTGAGGGACGGTTCGGCCTCGGGTGCCGACATCGCTGGACCCTGTGACAGGTGAGTGTCCTTATTTTAAAAGTCAGCAGCTGCAGTATTTGTAGCTGCTGACTTTAAAAAAAGACTTTTTGCGGGACTCCCGCTTTAAGGAAGAACTCCAGCAATTTTTTACCCATTTATGTTATTTATTTATTACAGGTACTTATATAGCACTGTCAATTTACACAATGCTTTACATGTATATTGCACATTCATATCAGTCCCTGCCCTCAAGGAGCTTACAATCTAAAGTCCCTAACTCACCTACACATACCAGGGCCAGTTTAGACAGGAGCCAATTAACCTACCAGCATGTCTTTGTAGTGTGGTTAACTCAAGCACAGGGAGAACACGCAAACTCTAGGCAAGTAGTGCCATGGTTGGGATTTGATAACCCTAGTGCTGCCAGGTGGAAGTGCTAACCACTTAGCGACCTCACTGTATGGATTAACTGCTCGTTTTTGCCTAGAGATGAGGATGACGGGAACAGTCCACCGCTGGACGTGGAGGAGTGTTGTTTTCCAGAAGATCGAAGGATAATGTAAGTATAGCCTTTCAGTGCGCCCCTGGACAAAATGAGCAGTTAACACATGCATTTCAGGCACAGCCCCACTGCATGGGAGAAAAAAACTTTTCCCGGAGTTCTTCTTTAAGCCGGACATAGATGGATCAAATCTCAGCTGGTCCCTGCTGAACTCCAACCATCTATGGGCAGGCTGGTTGTGCTGAAGTCAATGCATCGATCGACTTCAGTACAACCAGCCTGTTGGATTTTTTGCATGCAATTACTGCCAGTAGGGAATGGAGCGATTTTCTTTCTTGCAACCCATTATTTATGACTTGCCTTACAACTATAAGAGACAGGTTTCCTTTAAAATTACTTTTTAACATGTCAGTTTGAGTATCTGGGAGGATGGGGGATATAAAGGAGACAGCGTAATTTTGTGCCTGTAATTCTCCTTTTTTCACCCCCAAGTGTAAAATGTACAACATATTTGTACCAATGACTGCTCTGGTGTTGGCCAAAGCTTATAACAGATTGACAGGAAGCTTAAGGGAAAGTTGAATATTATATTGGGAAGTAGGTCACCCGTGAACCATCTGCTCTTATATTTTATCATTTAGAATAAATTATAATTATTATGATTGATCCATTAATTAAATTGGTCTTCTGAAGTGTTTTAAATAGCAAATTGTGCTATGACAGGGTTTAGGGGACACTTCTTTACAATTATAATATAAGGAATGTATTGTAAATACAAAATCTTACAAGTATACCAATTTATAGTTTAACATATTATGTAGGACGTGAATCTCCAGTCTCCACAGAGGGATTTCTTTTAAACAAAAAGCAGAAAAGGCAGGGGGCCCCCGGCCACGCCAAGAGGTCACCCAACCATCCAACATTGGCAGACCATCACACAAATTACTTCTATTCCAAAGAATATACTGTTTGTGTTTTGTTAGTGTTTTGACTGCAGGAACAAAACTGAGAATTCTTTACTAAGATAATATCCCCTTTTGTGAACAGAAAAACATATTTTTCACGACTCTTTCCTCGGACAAAAAAATACGTCATGAAAAATATTTACTAAAAAGTCCTTCTTCAAAGCTGTTGTGTTGCTTAATCTCTTTGTCACAAAATTGTCACTGACGTTTGTTAACCAGTTCAGCCCAGAAAGGATTCACCCCCTTCCTGACCAGAGCACTTTTTACAATTGGGCACTGCGCTGTTTTAACTGGTAATTGCGTGGTCATGCAATGATGTACCCAAACAAAATTTGCGTATTTTTTTCCCCACAAATAGAGCTTTCTTTTGGTGGTATTTTATCCCCTCTGCGATTTGAATTTTTTGCAATATAAACGAAAAAAGACAGAAAATTTGGAAAAAAAATTATATTTTCTACGTTTTGCAATACATACAATAAACTAAATTTTTGTCAATAATTTAGGCCAAAAAGCAATTAGCCACATGTCCTGGGTAAAATAGCGTATATTTATTGGTTTTCGCAACCGTTATAGCAACAGTTATAGCGTCTAGCATGCCTATCTCATTTCTTGAGGTGCTAAAATTTCAGGGCAGTACAAACCCCCCCCCAAATGTCCCAATTTTGGAAAGTAGACACCCCAAGGAATTTGCTGTGAGGCATGTTGAGCACATTGAATATTTATTTTTTTGTCACAAGTCCTTGAAAAATGACAAAAAACAAAACACAAAGTTGTCACTGAAATGATATATTGCTCACACATGCCTTGAGCATATGTGGAATTACACCCCAAAATACATTCTGCTGCTTCTCCTGAGTACGGGGATACCACATGTGTGAGACTTTTTGGAAAGGCTAGCGGAGTACAGGACTGAAAACCAATCACCGCCTTCAGGATTTCTAAGCCCCCGTACAAACGGTCGGAAGTTCCGACCACAAAATCCGTCCGTTTTTTTTCAAAGGATTTTGTCCGAAACTGGTGTTGCATACACATGGTCAGACAAAGTTGTCAGAAAATCTGATCGTGGTGATGTTCGTTGCGTACGACAGAAGTACGTAGAGGCTAGTAGCCAATAGCTTTGGTCTCGTAATTTGACCTGAGCATGCGTGGCACTTTGTCCGTCGGAATTCTCTACACACGGTCGGAAAAAGTCCGATCGGATTTTGTTGTCGGAAAATTTGATATCCTGCTCTCAAATTTTTTCCAGCGGAAATTCTGATGGAAAAATCCGCTAGAGCCCACACGATCGGATTTTCCCACAACATAATCCCATCGGACTTTTTCCATCGGAATACAGGGCATAAGGGTGTAAATTTTTGATTACACTACCTATCACAGTTTCGGAGGCCATGAAATGCCAAGATAGCACAAAACCCCCCCCCCCCCAAATGACCCCATTTTGGAAAGTAGACACCCAAAGCTATTTGCTGAGAGGCATGGGGAGTATTTTGCTGCTCTCATTTGTTTTGGAAAATGAAGAAAGAAAAGGAAAATTTTTTTTTTCTTTTTTCAATTTTTAAAACTTTGTGACGAAAAGCGAAATCTGCAAAATACTCACCATGCCTCTCAGCAAATAGCTTGGGGTGTCTACTTTCCAAAATGGGGTCATTGGGGGGGGGGTTGTGCTATCTGGGCATTTCATGGCCTCCGAAACTGTGATAGGTGAGGAGTGAAATCAAAAATGTTGATGTCATAATGTAGAGTATAAGATTTCCTATCATTTGAGCCCAGTCTTGCCACAAAGAGTTAATCCAGCTCTAAACTGGATCCTCTTTTATTGTTCAGTGAGATAAATCTTGACAAACAGAGAAAAACTTTGTCAAATCCTCCCCCTTGCTGTGAGTGACAGGTGATTTAGATATCTCGTGCACTAGCCTAAGAGACATGCATTATTTTTTAATTCCCTCCCACTCCTTTCTTCTGCTGCTCTGCCAGGATTGGATGTTCCACACCTCAGCATAATTGGGCATGCTGAAGTCATGTGGTTACTTTCCTGTCTTTTCACTGGATGTTAGATATCATAGCAGAAGTTCAGTGTAAGAAATACACAGGAGAAAATGCATATTGACAAGGGGAGTGTAGAGGTTGGCGGGAATCTACTGACATCACGACTCCACCCACCAAGCTCCAGACAACAGACCCACCCACAGAATCTGCAGTCTTTCGGGTCTCATAACAGACAGAGGGGAGACATTTTACAGGTAAAGATACATGCAAGAGGCATGTATATCCTTATAGATAACCCCTATGGCAGTAGTTTAGAAAGGATGACATTGGGTTTACATCCACTTTAATGTGATGGTGAAATCACCTCCCAAATCACTGGAGTCGCTGATTTACGTATCGTGGGAGCAAAGGCTGTTGCTGTCAAGATAAATAAATCAGTGCTGCAGCTGAATGGCTTGTCTGAAAACAAAAAATGGTTAGCAATAAAACACAGTAAACAGTAAAGTATAAAAAAACTACATACCTGAAAAGCAAACATGATAAAACATAGTAACAATAAAACATTGCAGTTAAGCATAGAATACAGTAAAAAAAAGCAGAACAGGAGAGAGAGAGAGAGAGAACAATAAAACGACAACTATTTTTGGCTTTTTTAAATAATTTTTTTGTTTGTTTTTTACTTTTTTGTTTTTTTGTTTACACTTTTATTTGTAACTGTAACGGTTCGGTTCCAGGTTCGGGTCTCTCAAAATGCAATGGCATCTTTGGAAACCCTGTGAAAGTGTGTCCTAGCCTGTGCAGTGCTGTACCCTACGCTAATACTCCACTAGTATGTGGTAACGTTCATTCACAGATGCAAAGACCAGGATGGTCAGGACAAGAGGGACAAAAATAGCGGGTGTCACGCCTATATCCGCGTTTCCTACAGACACAACATTTTCTTTGGGGTGATCGTTGGGTAGGGGTACCAGGGAGGACATACAGTCGCCGTTTGAATTCAGACCGGCGTGTCTGCGCGAAGGGAGGACAGAACGAAAACATTCCGATTATCCCTCCACTTCATTGCGAGCAAATTATTACATCTCAAGCAGGCTCTCTCCCCCAGCCTAAGAAGCTACAGGTACACCCATTTGCGCACCCGTGTTATTCTGCCAACGTATATCGCGTGCGCCGGTCGGCAAATGTTTAGAATTAAACTCTACAATGTTTTTTTATGCCACTTTTCAATTATACATTTGATGTGAGCATATTGCTTTTTTTTCTTTTGTACTGCTATGTTTATCAAACAAATTAGAAAAATATATAAAAAAATGTATTGAACGAAAATGAAACTCTAAGCATATGCATGCAGTAAAACCTTGGTTTGAGAGTAACTTGGTTTGAGAGCGTTTTGCAAGACAAGCAACATTTTTAAATAAATTTTGACTTGATATACAAGTGATGTCTTGATATACGAGTAGTGTCACGTCACAACGGAGTATAAAAGAGAAGAGAGGCGGATCTAATGCCGCGTACACATGATCGGACATTCCAACAACAAAATCCATGTATTTTTTCTGACGGATGTTGGTTCAAACTTGTCTTGTCTTAAACTTGCATACACACGGTCACACAAAGTTGGTGGGAAATTCCGAACGGCAATAACGCGGTGACGTACAACATTATCCCTTCCACTCTGAGCTCCACGAGCACTTCAAGCCTCACTTTCAGATCACTCTACTGCAGGGTAGTCTTCCTGACCATGATTGCAGACTGACAGCAGTGAGAGCCGGCAGTGTAGGGGATGGTCTCTGTGGAGAGCTTTACACAGGATGCCCGCATTATTAGATGTGCATCTTTTAATCATCAACCATGTGAGTTGCTAAATGTTGTACCTTCATTAAATGTAACCATATTGCTACACTTATGCCGCGTACACACGGTCAGAATTCTCGTCGGAAAAAGCTCTGATGGTTTTCCCATCGGAATTCCGACGGAATTTCGCTCAAACTGTCTTGTCTACACACGGTCACACCAAATTCCGACGGTCTGTAACACATCGGCATAAAACACGTTCGACAGCACTTATAAAAAGGGAAGTTTAATGCTTCCGAGCATGCGTCGAATTGTTTCTGAGCATGCGTCGGAATTTTGCGTGTCGGAATTGCATACACACGATCGGAAAATCCGATAGAAAGGTTTTCCGTCGGAAAAATTGAGAACAGGTTCTCAATTCAAAGTCAGTCGGAAATTCCGACAGAAAAAGACCAATGGGCATACACACGGTCGGAAAATCCGATGAAAAGCTCCCATCGGACCGTTTCCATCGGAAATTCAGACCGTGTGTACGCCGCATTAGAGGCACCTCTCTTCTCTTTTTAACACTGTAGCTTCTGCCGGATTTTGCTTCCAATACCCTTGTGGAGGCTGCCATTTGTGGATACACATTTTATGGTTACACAACCTATCACATTGCTATAATCTTTTTATATGGACTATAAACTGAGCGACCTATGAATAAATGGTTGTGGAATGAATCATTTGAGTTTCCATTATTTCTTATAGGGAAATTTGATATATGAGTGCTTTGGATTGCAAGCATGTTTCCGGAACAAATTATGCTCGGAATCCAAAGTTTTACTGTAAAAGCATGCCTGCCCCTTTTCGGACATCAACCTGGCACCCTGACAGCTGTCATACCCCATGTGCAGCCAGGGACACCGCCATTCTTCTCCATCTCACAGGCTGCCTTTGGTGTCCTGGTGTCCCATGCTTCTGTACCCTCGGCGGTCGGCCATAACTACCCAGTTTGCTGTCTGTCCTCTGCTGCTTGCTGTTCTGTGCCATTGGTGTCCTTTGGTGTGCTGCCTTTTCACAGTCAAGCAGTTTGCTACGTTTAGCACATGTAAGTGTATTGCATTTTAATAAAGAGGTTTTACTGCTTGGTACAAACCCCAGCACCCTGCTTTTGCCTTTTTCCTTGCCTCATGGATTGAAAAGATTGATGATCTCATTGGTGTCCTGCTGCTCCTCCACTGTCTAATCAATGACGGAATGGAGATGTAACAAAGCTATATTGCTCATCTGCATTAAAGAAAAGTCAGGGCACAAGCCTTGTTCCACTGGAAAGTTGGGCAAAAAAATGGGTACGTGGACCCTAAATAAATTTCAACAAAGATGGGGTGCATGGCTCACCCATTCTTATTGTAAGATATAAAGCATTTTCTGGCGTGTTTAATTCCATTGATACCTCTTATTTTCTTCTTTCTATGGTACCTCACATACTTATAAAACTGTATTATGGATCCACTGGCTTACTTTTATCTGCTATGTTATGGCACATAAATCTACCCAATTTTGTATGTATCTTGTTACGCATTGGTGTTTCTTATCTCAAATCTCATACTTTCTCTTTTGATGCAACTGTTTTTTGTTATTACACTACTATAACTTTAATAAAGATCTATTAAAAAATAAAATAAAAATGGGTACATGGGAAGGATTTTTGTCTTTACTAACTGTCCTGCAACACCTGTCCCTGGTGAAGGAAAAAAAGCATAGTCTATCCCTTCCTACCAAAAAAGTATTTTTGTTTTTGTATCCCTATAGGACTATGAAAGTGAATTCCAAGAAAGCTGTATGAGCAGCACAGTTTCCTTTAACTGATAAAGAAAAATGAAACAATGAAAGGAAACTGAAAAATTAAAGAGGTTTCCATTTGTCGGCAAAAATCAAAAACTCTTTCAATTGGCGAGTATAGCAAATGAAAATTCTCCACTTTGAAACTTCTGAAGTTTTCAGAGCTGCTGGCCCTTGTTTGTCTCATTATTCTCTACTTTCTTACCTTTCTTAATGGCCAAAGAAAGAAATAAGGATAGCCCCATTATACGGCTCCTGACAAGACGGCAAAGCTTGATGGACAAAGAATCAAGCATTCATTTCTGATAAATGGAGGCATACCTTAAACATCATTGGCTCCAAATACAAATGGCAAATAGGGGTTTCATCTATTATAAATATAACCTTCAACAGTCCCATGCCTTCATTGTATTGTTGAGTTTTAGAAAAAATTACTTATTTTTTAAGGTTTAATTAATGCAAAAGGTAAAATTAATGTGAATAAAAGATAAAAGTTCATGTATTTTGCCCTGATGTCATGGGCCCAAAACCAAATTCCCCTGCTGTCTCCTCTGTAGTTTAAACTTAGCTGGAAACCTTGATCAAACCAGCAGGGGTCATGGACTTTTATCTTTAGCTTTTATTTTATTTTTTGCAAATTCAGTTTTGTAGATATAGATGATCATTGTTAAAAAAGGGAAGATTTCCAAGCAGAGCAAATACGTTGCACCACCACTACATTCTGAGAAATAAATGGTCGGGTTACACCTGAATTGCATTAGAAAGCTGTCCATGTTCCTGTGTGATTCCTGAGCGACTCATTTGAATGGGCTGAAATTGTCACACAAAAGTGCATGCAGCGGGGATAAGCGGACAGATTCCCTGCTGAGCAGGCATACTCCAATGGAGCTCATCCCAAGTGTAAGAGCCTTACTGTTGTATGGACTGTGAGGGCTAGAGGATATTTATAAAACCACACTGAGATTTTGTTTCTTCTCATTCCTAAAGTGCTGATCCACTAAACAAATTGACAAATAAATGTGTCCTTTGCAACAATAAACTTTTATTTTGCTTTATGTTAATAATTTTGGATGTAACAAATCCTCTAAAAACCGAACCACATGCAGCTCGTTACTGAATGAGATACAAGCCCAAAGTAGTACCTATGGTATAGTGCTGTTTACTACATTGTGGATCTTTCCAAGAAGAATATTCAGGGCCTATTCACACCCAAGAGGACACTGTAGTGCATGTGCAACTGCACATAAATAGGTTTGAATGGACCCATTTTGTTTCCCTTTAAAAACACACTAAATCAGTGGCGGCTGGTGGTATATTTCTGGGGGGGCAACACCCCCTCCCTCGCCCGGTTGGTCGGTCGGGTCATCCGCACACCCACTGCACACAACGGGCAGCAGCTTCCCCTTGCTTCTCCTCCTCGGCATCTCCTCCTTAGTGCTCTGCTCCCCGAGCCCACCCTTTTTTGAAGCCTATTAAAACCTCTGGCTCTAATCAGGTGCTTCAAACCCCCTCATTGGAATCCATGCACCCTGCATGTAGATTAGGGGGCCAGATGCATGGATGGGGGGTGTCGCCTGTGCTCCCTGCATTTCGGACCACCACTGCATTAAAGGGCCTTTTTCAGAAACAAAGTGCATCACATTTCTAAGAAGGGCCCTGTGAACTGATTATCTAACAATTCAATGTTGTATGGATCGATTGTCTTTCATGCCTCCATCATTGTTTAATGTTCAATATCTGCGGAGGGAAACTTCTCTCGATCTTGTTCACATTCCTGCATAGTATTTTTGTAATTGTCCATTTTTCTTATTTTTATTTTTTTTAACAAAATTCAAGTGAAAAAAAAACAAACTAAAACTAAACTATGAGAGCTGTGAGCTAACTACATTAACTCCTTGGTGCAGGCTGCATGCAAATATGCAGCCTTTCAGCGCCTGGTCCATGGCGCAGAGAGGCCACATATTTGTGTGAATTGTCAATATAGCTGCACGCTCCTGGCACAGTTACTGGTGCCTAACTGAAAGCTCCTGATCGCTGCTTGCGATCTGGGTTTTTAGATCACGTGACCTTAAGCCCTGCCCAACCTCCCCGCAATTTAAACCTCCTAAAGGGCCAAGAGGTGCCGGCGTGAAGAGGTTATATTAAAAAAATAAAAAAAATTGTACTTTAAACTAATTTATATGCAGTACAATTCATGTGTTTTACTTGCAGGAAAATCTTAAGAATGCCCCTGAAAATAAGGCATAGAAGGGATCTCTGTCTTTGCTACATAGCTAAATTCAAGTTTCTTGTTGTGGGTAAACGTATTTTCGAACATATATAATCATTACTGCGATAATGGAGGCATACATGACTTGGCTAAAAAAACTTCTCTTTGTGTAATTATTGTGTGTGGTTCTCCAGGCTCAATTTCTATTCTTATCCTATATAAAAGAACTAAAGTCTATAATAAGTCTGTATGTACCCTGGGTGTAGCCAACAGCTAATGAGTTGGTTAAATCTCGCCCAGTTGTGGACAGTCATTGCCCACATTTATTTTGTACAGTTATAATAACAGGGATGGGAGCAGACGGGGTTGGCAGCTGTATTTTTGCAATGTGCTCCCTAGAAACCTCATTTCACTATTATATGACTAAGAGCGCTGGAAAGGGATAGCATGACAGTAAACTCTGCACATAGCCATCTGCAGACAGTTATAAAAGACAATACGTGATGGATGATTCACTTTTGGATGTGCTTGTTGTGCAACTTTCAGGTTTGTTTTTCAGGGGGGGGGGGGGGTTACTTCAGATCACAATATCAGAACATCTGTTAATGACACTTGTTTATGAATTGACCACATTTGCTGAATTAACATCAATGGCAAACATGAAATCAGCAACAATAAGGGCTTGTGTCTGGTACTTGGACATGACATCACAGGTTATAATGGTGCAATGACAGGAAAATAACCTGCATGTTATGAAATTCTTAAACTTTAGTCGCAAAGTGTAATCCCAATCACTAAAATCTCATATAGGATTTAACATGTTCATGCAGTTTCAAAATAAATGTTAAATATTTTTAAAATTGTAGCTTGTATTAACCACTTGCTTACTGGGCACTTTCACCCCCTTTCTGCCCAGGCCAATTTTCAGCTTTCAGTGCGGTCACACTTTGAATGACAATTGTGTTTTATCATTGTTTTCACACAAATAGAGCTTTCTTTTGGAGGTATTTAACAAACAAAAAACTCCTTCATTGATGTTCGCTGATGAGGCTGCAGTGATGGGCACTGATAGGTGGCAAAGATGGGCATTGATGAGGCAGCACTGGTGGGGGCTGATCAGGAGGCACTGATGAGGCTGCACTGATAGGTGCCACTGATGGGTGGCACTGAAGGGAACTGAAAGACAGCGCTGAAGGACACAGAGAGGTGGCACTGATAGGCAGCACTGGTAAGTGGCACTGATAGGCAGCACTGATAGGTGGTACTGATGATAAGGCACTGATGGGCACTGATGGGCACTGATTAGCAGTACTGATGGGCACTGGTAGGTTGCACTGGTGGGCACTGTGTGGGACCGATGTCCCTTTTACAGAAGCCAGTAATCGGCTTTGTTCTTTTCTCTTCATACTGTAAGCACGAGGACAAAAAAAAGCCGATAATCGGCTTCTGTGTACATCATGTGATCAACTGTCATTGGCTGACAGCTGATCACGTGGTAAAGGGCCGTGATACTCTGATCAGCCGAGTCCCAATGATAGAGATGTTTGTAATTTTTTTTTAAAAGAATGTTTTCCTTTACAATCGCTTTAAGACTATAATGGAAAAGTAAACTCTAATGGACTTTTTAGGCACCACAGCACACAAAATATTGTGAAAATAGATAGTTTATTAATACAAAAAATGTTAACATGGCAACCAATGACAACACATTAAAATACTAGCACCGGATGCTAGTAAACTCCCCCATAAATATCACCATTAGTGCCCATAGGTCAGACTATAGCTTTACATATATTTGTTGAATTGCAGTCATCAATGTTTTGGCTGGGCCTAATGTAGGTTGATGTGTGGGGTAGAGAAGCTCAAAGCTCTACATGTTTCGCGCTAACAAGCTTCTTCAGGAGCTTGAAAATAAGAATTCTATATAAAGTAGAAAATGAAGAGTAAAAAAAAATATTTATAACAATCAGGTATGACAATAAGGAGTAACTCAAGGTAGCTTAAATCATCATGGTCTGGGCAGCGTAACACCAAGGGGCAATCAAGGGTGGGAGCAAAGTATGGGTGTGGGGACACAGACACAACCACCCGCCAACATGCCTGTTGGTGGGTGGTTGTGTCTGTCTGTGTCCCCACACCCATATTTTTCTTCCACTCTTGATTACCCCTTGGTGTTATGCTGTGTTATGCTGTGCAGACCAATGACGATTCAAGCTATCTTGAGTTACTTCTTATTGTCATACATGATTGTTATATATATTTGTTTTTACTGTTTTCATTTTCTACTTTATATAGAATTCCTATTTCAAGCTCGTGAAGAAGTGCGTAAGCTTGAAACATGTAGAGCTTTGAGCTTCTCTACCCCACACATCAACCTTCATTAGGCCCAGCCAAAACATTGATGACTGCAATTTAACAAATATATGTAAAGCTATAGTCTGACCTATGGGCGTTAATGGTGATGTTTATGGGGGAGTTTACTAGCATCCGGTGCTAGTATTTTAATTTGTTGTCATTTGCTGTCATTTAAAAAAAAAATTGTATAAACTATCTATTTGTTGAATATTTTGTGTGCTGTGGTGCCTAAAAAGTCCATTAGAGTTTACTTTTCCATTTGTGTACATTACTGAGGACTAAGGATGGGCCCGGTGCTCGATGCGAACCCACGGTCGCATCGAGCACCGGGCGTTCGCTCGCGCGGCTCGCCCATAACTTTTTTGGCCGCTCGCATCCCGTTCGGGTGATGCGAGCGGCCCCGCAATGCATTGCGGCCGGCGCGGCCGACGCAGTGCATTGCTGGCTGATGATTGGCCAAGCATGCACTGTGACCCCGCATGCTTGGCCAATCACAGCCCCGGAAACTCGAAGAGCCATAATTGGCTACAGGCAGGACGCCTGTAGCCAATTACAGCTCAGGGGCTGTAGTACACGCCCCCCCCTATAAAACGCCGCCACGCCGTCTGCGCCGGTCACATGCTGTTCCGGCGCAGATTGAGCAGGCTGTTTCTGTGACACTCTGCTCGATTTAGTTAGGTAGAGAGAGAGATTCACTTGCAGAGATTGAGTTAGATAGATTCAGTTACAAAGATTGATTGACAAAGAGGGGCTTGTAGTGTGCTCGTGGCAGGCAGGCAGAGCTCCTATATTTTGTTACCAGAAGCACCTATAGGACTTGTAGTGTGTTCGTGGCAGGCAGGCAGAGCTCCTATATTTTGTTACCAGAAGCACCTATAGGACTTGTAGTGTGTTAGTGACAGGCAGGCAGAGCTCCTATATTTTGTTACCAGAAGCACCTATAGGACTTGTAGTGTGTTAGTGACAGGCAGGCAGAGCTCCTATATTTTGTTACCAGAAGCACCTATAGGACTTGTAGTGTGTTAGTGGCAGGCAGGCAGAGCTCCTATATTTTGTTACCAGAAGCACCTATAGGACTTGTAGTGTGTTAGTGACAGGCAGGCAGAGCTCCTATATTTTGTTACCAGAAGCATCTATAGGACTTGTAGTGTGTTAGTGGCAGGCAGGCAGAGCTCCTATATTTTGTTACCAGAAGCACCTATAGGACTTGTAGTGTGTTCGTGGCAGGCAGGCAGAGCTCCTATATTTTGTTCCCAGAGGCACCTATAGGACTTGAAGTGTGTTAGTCCCATTACACACACAGAGCTATATTTTGTTCCCAGAAGCACCTATAGGACTTGAAGTGTGTTAGTCCCATCACACACACAGAGCTATATTTTCTTCCCAGAAGCACCTATAGGACTTGAAGTGTGTTAGTCCCATTACACACAAAGAGCTATACTTTGTTCCCAGAAGCACCTATAGGACTTGAAGTGTGTTAGTCCCATTACACACACAGAGCTATATTTTCTTCCCAGAAGCACCTATAGGACTTGAAGTGTGTTAGTCCCATCACACACACAGAGCTATATTTTCTTCCCAGAAGCACCTATAGGACTTGAAGTGTGTTAGTCCCATCACACACACAGAGCTATATTTTCTTCCCAGAAGCACCTATAGGACTTGAAGTGTGTTAGTCCCATCACACACACAGAGCTATATTTTCTTCCCAGAAGCACCTATAGGACTTGAAGTGTGTTAGTCCCATTACACACAAAGAGCTATACTTTGTTCCCAGAAGCACCTATAGGACTTGAAGTGTGTTAGTCCCATCACACACACAGAGCTATATTTTCTTCCCAGAAGCACCTATAGGACTTGAAGTGTGTTAGTCCCATCACACACACAGAGCTATATTTTCTTCCCAGAAGCACCTATAGGACTTGAAGTGTGTTAGTCCCATTACACACAAAGAGCTATACTTTGTTCCCAGAAGCACCTATAGGACTTGAAGTGTGTTAGTCCCATTACACACACAGAGCTATATTTTCTTCCCAGAAGCACCTATAGGACTTGAAGTGTGTTAGTCCCATTACACACACAGAGCTATATTTTCTTCCCAGAAGCACCTATAGGACTTGAAGTGTGTTAGTCCCATTACACACACAGAGCTATATTTTCTTCCCAGAAGCACCTATAGGACTTGAAGTGTGTTAGTCCCATTACACACACAGAGCTATATTTTCTTCCCAGAAGCACCTATAGGACTTGAAGTGTGTTAGTCCCATTACACACACAGAGCTATATTTTCTTCCCAGAAGCACCTATAGGACTTGAAGTGTGTTAGTCCCATTACACACACAGAGCTATATTTTCTTCCCAGAAGCACCTATAGGACTTGAAGTGTGTTAGTCCCATCACACACACAGAGCAATATTTTCTTCCCAGAAGCACCTATAGGACTTGAAGTGTGTTAGTCCCATTACACACAAAGAGCTATACTTTGTTCCCAGAAGCACCTATAGGACTTGAAGTGTGTTAGTCCCATTACACACACAGAGCTATATTTTCTTCCCAGAAGCACCTATAGGACTTGAAGTGTGTTAGTCCCATCACACACACAGAGCTATATTTTCTTCCCAGAAGCACCTATAGGACTTGAAGTGTGTTAGTCCCATCACACACACAGAGCTATATTTTCTTCCCAGAAGCACCTATAGGACTTGAAGTGTGTTAGTCCCATCACACACACAGAGCTATATTTTCTTCCCAGAAGCACCTATAGGACTTGAAGTGTGTTAGTCCCATTACACACAAAGAGCTATACTTTGTTCCCAGAAGCACCTATAGGACTTGAAGTGTGTTAGTCCCATCACACACACAGAGCTATATTTTCTTCCCAGAAGCACCTATAGGACTTGAAGTGTGTTAGTCCCATCACACACACAGAGCTATATTTTCTTCCCAGAAGCACCTATAGGACTTGAAGTGTGTTAGTCCCATTACACACAAAGAGCTATACTTTGTTCCCAGAAGCACCTATAGGACTTGAAGTGTGTTAGTCCCATTACACACACAGAGCTATATTTTCTTCCCAGAAGCACCTATAGGACTTGAAGTGTGTTAGTCCCATTACACACACAGAGCTATATTTTCTTCCCAGAAGCACCTATAGGACTTGAAGTGTGTTAGTCCCATTACACACACAGAGCTATATTTTCTTCCCAGAAGCACCTATAGGACTTGAAGTGTGTTAGTCCCATCACACACACAGAGCAATATTTTCTTCCCAGAAGCACCTATAGGACTTGAAGTGTGTTAGTCCCATCACACACACAGAGCTATATTTTCTTCCCAGAAGCACCTATAGGACTTGAAGTGTGTTAGTCCCATCACACACACAGAGCTATATTTTCTTCCCAGAAGCACCTATAGGACTTGAAGTGTGTTAGTCCCATCACACACACAGAGCTATATTTTCTTCCCAGAAGCACCTATAGGACTTGAAGTGTGTTAGTCCCATTACACACAAAGAGCTATACTTTGTTCCCAGAAGCACCTATAGGACTTGAAGTGTGTTAGTCCCATCACACACACAGAGCTATATTTTCTTCCCAGAAGCACCTATAGGACTTGAAGTGTGTTAGTCCCATCACACACACAGAGCTATATTTTCTTCCCAGAAGCACCTATAGGACTTGAAGTGTGTTAGTCCCATTACACACAAAGAGCTATACTTTGTTCCCAGAAGCACCTATAGGACTTGAAGTGTGTTAGTCCCATTACACACACAGAGCTATATTTTCTTCCCAGAAGCACCTATAGGACTTGAAGTGTGTTAGTCCCATTACACACACAGAGCTATATTTTCTTCCCAGAAGCACCTATAGGACTTGAAGTGTGTTAGTCCCATTACACACACAGAGCTATATTTTCTTCCCAGAAGCACCTATAGGACTTGAAGTGTGTTAGTCCCATCACACACACAGAGCAATATTTTCTTCCCAGAAGCACCTATAGGACTTGAAGTGTGTTAGTCCCATCACACACACAGAGCTATATTTTCTTCCCAGAAGCACCTATAGGACTTGAAGTGTGTTAGTCCCATCACACACACAGAGCTATATTTTCTTCCCAGAAGCACCTATAGGACTTGAAGTGTGTTAGTCCCATTACACACAAAGAGCTATACTTTGTTCCCAGAAGCACCTATAGGACTTGAAGTGTGTTAGTCCCATCACACACACAGAGCTATATTTTCTTCCCAGAAGCACCTATAGGACTTGAAGTGTGTTAGTCCCATCACACACACAGAGCTATATTTTCTTCCCAGAAGCACCTATAGGACTTGAAGTGTGTTAGTCCCATTACACACAAAGAGCTATACTTTGTTCCCAGAAGCACCTATAGGACTTGAAGTGTGTTAGTCCCATTACACACACAGAGCTATATTTTCTTCCCAGAAGCACCTATAGGACTTGTAGTGTGTTAGTGGCAGGCAGGCAGAGCTCCTATATTTTGTTACCAGAAGCACCTATAGGACTTGTAGTGTGTTCGTGGCAGGCAGGCAGAGCTCCTATATTTTGTTCCCAGAAGCACCTATAGGACTTGAAGTGTGTTAGTCCCATTACACACACAGAGCTATATTTTCTTCCCAGAAGCACCTATAGGACTTGTAGTGTGTTAGTGGCAGGCAGGCAGAGCTCCTATATTTTGTTACCAGAAGCACCTATAGGACTTGTAGTGTGTTCGTGGCAGGCAGGCAGAGCTCCTATATTTTGTTCCCAGAGGCACCTATAGGACTTGAAGTGTGTTAGTCCCATTACACACACAGAGCTATATTTTGTTCCCAGAAGCACCTATAGGACTTGAAGTGTGTTAGTCCCATTACACACACAGAGCTATATTTTCTTCCCAGAAGCACCTATAGGACTTGAAGTGTGTTAGTCCCATTACACACACAGAGCTATATTTTCTTCCCAGAAGCACCTATAGGACTTGAAGTGTGTTAGTCCCATTACACACACAGAGCTATATTTTCTTCCCAGAAGCACCTATAGGACTTGAAGTGTGTTAGTCCCATTACACACACAGAGCTATATTTTCTTCCCAGAAGCACCTATAGGACTTCTAGTGTGTTAGTGGCATCACACAGAGCTCCTATATATTCTTCTCAGCAGCACCCACAGGACTTCTAGTGTGTTAGTGGCATCACACAGAGCTCCTCTATTTTCTTTGCATAAGCACCCACAGGACTTCTAGTGTGTTAGTGGCATCACACAGAGCTCCTATTTTTTCTTTGCAGAAGCACCCATAGGACTTCTAGTGTGTTAGTGGCATCACACAGAGCTCCTATATTTTCTTCTCAGCAGCACCCACAGGACTTCTAGTGTGTTAGTGGCATCACACAGAGCTCCTATTTTTTCTTTGCAGAAGCACCCATAGGACTTCTAGTGTGTTAGTGGCATCACACAGAGCTCCTATATTTTCTTCTCAGCAGCACCCACAGGACTTCTAGTGTGTTAGTGGCATCACACAGAGCTCCTATTTTTTCTTTGCAGAAGCACCCATAGGACTTCTAGTGTGTTAGTGGCATCACATAGAGCTCCTATATTTTCTTCTCAGCAGCACCCACAGGACTTCTAGTGTGTTAGTGGCATCACACAGAGCTCCTATTTTTTCTTTGCAGAAGCACCCATAGGACTTCTAGTGTGTTAGTGGCATCACACAGAGCTCCTATATTTTCTTCTCAGCAGCACCCACAGGACTTCTAGTGTGTTAGTGGCATCACACAGAGCTCCTATTTTTTCTTTGCAGAAGCACCCATAGGACTTCTAGTGTGTTAGTGGCATCACACAGAGCTCCTATATTTTCTTCTCAGCAGCACCCACAGGACTTCTAGTGTGTTAGTGGCATCACACAGAGCTCCTATTTTTTCTTTGCAGAAGCACCCATAGGACTTCTAGTGTGTTAGTGGCATCACACAGAGCTCCTATATTTTCTTCTCAGCAGCACCCACAGGACTTCTAGTGTGTTAGTGGCATCACACAGAGCTCCTATTTTTTCTTTGCAGAAGCACCCATAGGACTTCTAGTGTGTTAGTGGCATCACACAGAGCTCCTATATTTTCTTCTCAGCAGCACCCACAGGACTTCTAGTGTGTTAGTGGCATCACACAGAGCTCCTATTTTTTCTTTGCAGAAGCACCCATAGGACTTCTAGTGTGTTAGTGGCATCACACAGAGCTCCTATATTTTCTTCTCAGCAGCACCCACAGGACTTCTAGTGTGTTAGTGGCATCACACAGAGCTCCTATATTTTCTTCTCAGCAGCACCCACAGGACTTCTAGTGTGTTAGTGGCATCACACAGAGCTCCTATATTTTCTTCTCAGCAGCACCCACAGGACTTCTAGTGTGTTAGTGGCATCACACAGAGCTCCTATATTTTCTTTGCAGAAGCACCTATAGGACTTCTAGTGTGTTAGTGGCATCACACAGAGCTCCTATATTTTCTTCTCAGCAGCACCCACAGGACTACCGACTACAATGGCTGGAAGACCGCCAAGGGGAGGCAGAGCGTGCAGAGCCAAGAACACAGGGCAGGCAGGCTCTGTTTCTAGTGGACGTGGCCGTGGACGTGGACGTGGTCGTGCATCGTCATCAGCACGTGGCCATGGGACACGCGCGTCTTTGTTTTCGGCAGCTGGACATGTGGAGCCGCATCATGCTGAAGGCTTGGTAGAATGGATGACCAAGCCCTCCTCATCCTCCTCATCCTCTCTCACCCAGGCTCAGGGTACTGACAGAGCATCATCAGCCACCCCTTCCCTAGACCCACCATGTCCTCCTGAGGAGTCCCCCGAACTCTTTGAGCACAGTGTTGGGTACATGCTCCAGGAGGATGCCCAACGATTCGAAGGCTCGGATGACGATACCCAGCTTGAGGAATCTGGCAGTACAGTTCCACCAGCTGCAGCTTACTGCCAGGTTTGCTCTAGTGGTGAAGAGGGAGGGGATGATGAGGTCACTGACTCCACGTGGGTGCCTCAAGGGAGAGAGGATGAGGAGGAGGACGAGGAGGAGGAGGATGCGGCGTCACATGTCCAACGAGGCAGGATGCCCCCTGGAGGCCAGGTAGAGGCCAGCACAGCAACTGTACAACACCGCAGAGCTCCGCCTGTGCAGGGCGCTGCCTCTGCACGTTATCAGAAAAGTTCTTTGGTGTGGGCCTTTTTTGAGACGAGTGCAGCAGATCGCACCACTGCTATTTGCAATATTTGTCTCAAGCGTATCTCGCGTGGCCAAAACATCAGCCGCTTGGGCACGACAAGCATGACCAGACATATGGCGACCTGCCATGCAGCTCGTTGGCAGGCACACATAAAAGACCCACACCAAAGAACTAAGCGGACCTCTACTTGCTCCTCCTCAGCTGGGATCTCCATCCCCACTACACCTTCAGTCCTCTCTGAAAGCTGCTCTGAGAGGACTGAAGGTGTAGAATTCGGTGTGTCACAACCAAGTACTTGCAGTACACCGACGTCCGAATGCAGCAGGCAAATTTCCCTGCCCCAGCTGCTGGACCGTAGAAAGAAGTACACTCCCAGCCATCCACATGCCCAGCGGTTGAATGCTAGCCTTGCTAAATTGCTAGCACTTCAACTGCTGCCTTTTCAGTTGGTAGACTCGGCCCCCTTCCGTGAGTTTGTTCAATGTGCGGTTCCTCAGTGGCAGGTTCCCAAACGCCACTTTTTCTCGCGGAAGGCGATTCCGTCTCTCTACCGGCATGTGGAGGGCAATGTCCATGCCTCGCTGGACAGGGCGGTCAGCGGTAAGGTGCATATTACCGCTGACTCATGGTCCAGCAGGCATGGACAGGGACGGTACCTTTCTTTCACGGCCCATTGGGTCACTCTATTGGCAGCTGGGAGGGATGCAGGACAAGGTGCAGTAGTGTTGGAGGTTGTTCCGCCACCACGCCTCCAAAACGCGACTACTGCTACTGGTTGTGACACACCTCTCTCCTCCACCCCCTCCTCTTCTTCTTCCTCCAGTGCTCTGTCCTTGGAACCAGCGGTGCTCCGTAGGCGTACAAGGGGCTACGCAAGTACGCAGGCAAAAAGATGCCATGCCGTGCTTGCGCTGGTGTGTTTGGGGGACAGGAGCCACACTGGGCCAGAGGTTCTGGCAGCTCTGCAGGGGCAGGCCGAGAGGTGGTTGACGCCACGTCAGCTTAAGCCAGGAATGGTCGTTTCTGACAATGGCACCAACCTCCTCTCCGCCCTGCGACAGGGGCAGCTCACCCATGTGCCCTGCATGGCTCACGTCCTCAACCTGGTGGTGCAGCGGTTCTTGGGCAGGTTCCCAGGCTTACAGGATGTCCTGAGGCAGGCCAGGAAAGTCTGTGTGCATTTCCGCCGATCTTATAATGCCAGTGCTCGGCTGACTGAGCTGCAAAAGGAGCTGAACCTGCCCAAGAACCGCCTAATATCTGACATGCCCACCAGGTGGAACTCAACGTTGGCCATGCTGCAGCGACTGCACACGCAGCAGAGGGCCATCAATGAGTACCTTTGCGACTAC
This sequence comes from Lithobates sylvaticus, assembly GCA_028564925.1. Lineage (NCBI taxonomy): Eukaryota > Metazoa > Chordata > Amphibia > Anura > Ranidae > Lithobates > Lithobates sylvaticus. The sequence continues at coordinate 146,058,159 of CM053037.1, forward strand.
GGCACCAGGACAGGGTCAGGGGAGCTTGGTTTTTTTTCCCCACGTCAGTGGAGCATGATCAGGGATGCATGCACTGTCCTCTCACCATTTGAGGAGGCCACGAGGATGGTGAGCAGTGACAGTGCATGCATCAGTGACACTGTCCCTCTTGTCCACCTGTTGGAGCATACGCTGCGTGGGATAATGGACAGGGCACTTGAGGCAGAACAGAGGCAGGAAGAGGAGGACTTCCTTGCCTCTCAAGGCCCCCTTTATCCGGACAGTGTTCCTTCTGTCCCACCCATCACACAGGAAGAGGATGAGGAGGAGGAGGAGGAGGAGGAGGAGGAGGATTGTGTGAGCATGGAGGTGGAGCCTGGCACTCAGCATCAGCAGCAGCAGTCTTTTAGGGATGATGTACAGTCCCAACAAGCCAGTGGACTTGTACGTGGCTGGGAGGAGGTGGCTGGCGATCATGTCATCCTCAGTGACCCAGAAGACTCCGGACCGAATGCCTCAGCTAACCTACGCTGCATGGCCTCCCTGATCCTGCAAAGCCTGCGGAAGGATCCTCGTGTTCTTCGGATCAAGGAGAGGGACCATTACTGGCTGGCCACTCTCCTTGATCCGCGGTACAAGGGTAAGGTTGCGGACCTTATCTTGCCGTCGCAGAGGGAGCAGAGGATGAGACATCTCAGGGAGGCCTTGCAGAAAGGTCTGTGCAACGCGTTCCCAGAAACTGGGAGGCTACAAACTCCTGGTCCTGGGCGACGAGTTGCTGAGGCTTCGGTCAGTGGCAGAAGGAGCGGTGGGGAAGGTGGACGTCTGACCGATGCGTTCAGACAATTTTTTTAGTCCGCAGCCCCAAGGTATGATCGGTTCCAGCAACCATCGCCAGCGTCTGATATACATGGTGCAGGAATACCTTGGGGCAAGGTCAGACTTGGACACCTTTCCCACCGAAAATCCTCTGGCTTACTGGGTCCTGAGGATGGATCACTGGCCAGAGCTTGCACAGTATGCAATTGAGCTACTGGCCTGTCCTGCCTCCAGCGTTCTTTCCGAACGCACATTCAGTGCTGCTGGAGGATTTGTGACTGATCATAGGGTGCGCCTGTCCACCGCCTCGGTTGATCGACTGACATTCATCAAAATGAATCAGTCTTGGATCACCACCAGCTACCAGGCACCTGAGGCGGATATAACCGAATAATTTTTAATGTCACATCCCTTCAAGACTGCCTATGCTGATGCTGAGTGACTGTCCTCTTATGTTCACTGACTATCCTCTTCCTCCTCCTCAATGATCCATGCCACAGCACCAGTGCCTAAGGCACAATTTTTCAGCCCCTGTTTAACAGGGGCGTGTACTTACAATTTTTAAAAAAAAATGCTTCGCAACACGTGTGACTGCTGTGCTCCAAGTACAGTATCTGTGAGGGCCGGGTTGCAGTGTTGTGGCACCAGCACCAGTGCCTAAGGCACAATTTTTCAGCCCCTGTTTAACAGGGGCGTGTACTTACAATTTTTTAAAAAAATGCTTCGCAACACGTGTGACTGCTGTGCTCCAAGTACAGTCTCTGTGAGGGGTTGCAGTGTTGTGGCACCAGCACCAGTGCCTAAGGCACAATTTTTCAGCCCCTGTTTAACAGGGGCGGGTAATTACAAATCTTGATCTAATAGTTCACAGCAGGGCCCATTCCTGCGCCCACCAAGAGTAACTATGAGGGCCTGCAGTCTTGTGGCAACACCGTCCACCACCACCGCCAAAGGCCCAATTTTTCTGCCCTGTTCATCAGGTGCTTGCAATTACAAATCTTGATCTAATAACTCACAGCAGGGCCCATTCCTGCGCCCACCAAGAGTAACTATGAGGGCCTACAGTCTTGTGGCAACACCGTCCACCACCACCGCCAAAGGCCCAATTTTTCTGCCCTGTTCATCAGGTGCTTGCAATTACAAATCTTGATCTAATAACTCACAGCAGGGCCCATTCCTGCGCCCACCAAGAGTAACTGTGAGAGCTTACAGTCTTGTGGCAAAACCGTCCACCACCACCACCACCACCACCCCCAATTTTTCTGCCCTGTTCAACAGGTGCATGCAATTACAAATCTTGATCTATTAACTCACAGCAGGGCCCATTCCTGTGCCCACCAGTCTTGTGGCTACACCAACATCTAATAGGGCAAATTTCTGCAGAGTATATACGCCAGGCCCCTACTTTCAAACATCCAACTTACAAACGACTCCTACTTGCAAATGGAAAGAGAAAACAGGAAGTGAGAGGAAATCTACCCCTAGGAAGGGAAATTCTATCCTGTTAGATTTAATTTGGGAAAAAGGTATCTCCTCTCTACTGATACTTTATCACCAATCCTTGTTTCAATTAAAACCCCACTTTTCCAAAAACATTTGTCATTGGGACGGAAAGTGAGGTGACATGTTCTGAACAGATGTGCAAAGACAGCAAATGTTACAGGGGTGATAACCCCTCCCTATGTTCTCCAAAAAGCTTAAAAATAGATTTTTTTGGGATGGAGCTACACTTCATAATGTACCTGTTCAGATTCTACTTAAGATCAAACCTAAAGCCGCAAGTGGTTTTAAATGGCTTCTTTTTTTCCTTTACAAATGTCATTTTGTGCAAGGACAGTTCTAAACACGGGAAACACATGCCACTTCACAGGCATACTTTGGACACCCCCCAGGTACCATATTTAAAGGAAAATGTCACTTTTTTTTTTTCACTTTATGCATCATTAAAATGACTGCTCCCGAAAAAACGTTAGTTTTTAAAAGTTCTTTTTGCATTGATATATGTCCCCTGGGGCAGGACCCGGGTCCCCAAACCTGTTTTATGACATTAACATGCATATTGGCCGTTGTAATTAGCACTTTTGATTTCGAACGTTCGCGTCCATTATAACGTATAGGGTTCGAAAATTCGCGCGAACTTTCGGTCCGTTCGAAGGTTCTGGTTCGAACCGAACCCGGGGGTGTTCGGCTCATCCCTACTGAGGACGTGGCATCCTCCTACTATATCTGCATCCACAGTACCACCCTGTGAGGATGTTTACTTTTTCTTTCCCATTTTGTGTCTAAATAGATAATCTGGCAAATGGATGGTCTATCCAAATATAGTTAGATCATTCAGATATTCAGGTATCAAAAAAAGCAGGGCTAGTCAAGTTGGGTGTGACTTGCCCAAATACGACCAAATTGGAGCTGGGTCAGGCATTATTTAAGCACACTGTTGAGAACTCTGTATAACAGACAACCAGTTTGTATTTGCCCACACCACTGGTCTGTAGAAATGACAGGTAGTCATGAAACATGTTCATTTGGTGCTTAATAAATTCAGATTTTTTTGGGGGTTTTATATTGTACTTGGCCTGGTCATTATCACAAATTTGAACACCTCTGCTGCACGATGAGGTTTTCTTACACTTCCCGTGATTTGAATTTTGAAGTTTTGAGAAACTAATCGGATTTGGGCTACCCCAGAGAATTGAGAGTAACCTGCATGGAGACATTATTATTTTATCCACATGGAAATCATCTTCAGTCATGCACACCACATATTTGGTTATTCCCATTATTTTGTGACTTTCTCCTACTACAGTACTACATCACAAGGGCTCTCCTGCTTTTTCCCTCTTTTTTTTTTCCTGTGAGCTCAGCAGATCCCAGAAGTTTAAAAGAATGGAAGCTGTAGTATGTAATTGAGTCTGCTGTATATTGTTGGTATGGAGTAGTAACAGTCTACATGCTCTTTTCTGAGCACATCATAGTTCTTTTGGTATGCTCAAGTTAGCTTTATTTATATTATCATAGTACTAACCCTGCATGAGCCACTTGATGATTTGGGTTCTCTGTTCTGCGCTTCAACTCCAAGAACAACCTCAGCCCCTCTGACACACCTGGTTGAATGAAAGTTACTGTAAGCACTTATAAGAACACAAGTGTATATATACCTTTTGACTGTAAATTAGCACAAGGAAATAGACACAAGGCCATTTGGTGGTAAATTAACTCAATGTATTGGTATGGATTAGAATAAATGGTGGTTTGAGCAGAAATTAGTATACCGAAGGTAGATTCGGACACTGTCCGTTATATAGTATAATAACTGTGCCAACGTTAGAGTTCTGTACCACTAGACTGGAATCAACTCATAAATCAGCAAAGCCGGCAATAAGTAGTTCATATAAACATTAACTGCAGTGTGCATAAGAATACTGTAACTGGTTTGGAGTGAATGGCTAGGATATTGTACAATGTCATCTAAGAGGTACCTTTTAGCATAAGCAATAGGTAAAGGTCTCTGTCTAGCAGTATTTAGTGCTAACTCTTCAGCCAGCAAATGATGGGGCCTAGTTGTACTGTTGGTGCACATGAGAATAGTCCCAGTCAAGCCTTCAGGCAGCAATAAGGCTAATAGTTGGCTGTATGTGCAGTTCCTAAAGGTTTCAGGCCCTCTCTCTAGCAGCAGTGAGTAAGACCACTGCACCAACTCACCATTCCCAGTGATACTGCAGCTCTCCATCTGGTCACACACAGCCATTAGTCGGCACCCCCAAACTCAGCATTCCAGATCCCACTAAGGCCGAAGATATGCATCAATGTGCACTCTCTTCTCCCTCACAGCAGGAGGAAGTTATGTCCTGTACAGCTCGGGAAAATGCAGCTCTTTCCCCTCCTCCTGCCAATGTCCTCTCTGGGGAACATAGTTCAAAATCTTTTGGTCACCACAACAGTCTCTCCTCCAGACTACAGTTCCCACAGTGCATTGCTGCTTAATTCAGGCTTTTGAATACCTCCAGCTCAGCAGCTCCCTTCTCTTGATGAAACAACTGTTAACCGGTTCAGCACCACAGGGCAATGTTTCTCTCACTCTCTATTAGGCACCTGGCTGCATTATATTTTTTAGTGCATTTGCCATCACATAACTGTTTTCATCATACTAGAGAAGGCATTACAGAAAAAACAATAGAGTTGGAAAAAATCCCATTATGCACATGGTTAGTGGTAAAGGAATGCTGTTCATTTTTTTACTTTTCTAAAACTGGTGCCTGTGTAGTTACTTGCCTAAAGCACAGTAAAGAACAAAGTTATGTATAGGATTCAGAACCTATACATCACAGTGACATACGCATTTACTGTGCCTAATGAGCTGGTGTTAAGTGAGTCTTTCTGTATATTGTGCAGTAGGGTCTCAGTCAATAGATATAAAAGGCTTTAAATCAATGCGCTCTGCTTACTAAGCAAAGATAAGGATTTATCCAGTACACTGAATCTTGCAGCAGTATATTTATGTTACAAGGTGGTCTCCAGGACCACTAAGATTCAGTGTTTGCTCATTACAACTTTAGTTAGTTGTTAGGACATTGGTCTGCTTAAAGTGCATCCCATGCAAAGCCTTTTCAATTTTGGATAGCGCAGGGAAGGGTTAGACCCTCTGTCAAGGTATTACTGCTGTGTCCAAAATGTGGAGTTGTCACAGGAACAAAAACAGAGGAGAAATGTTCCAATGGAGATACCTGTGCAGATGCCAATAAGAAGGCATTTCTTTAACTTTGGAGAGATTTCCTCTGGCTTCCAAAAAATATCAAACAATATGGGTATATGGGACTTTTAAGGTGCTAATCCTTTTACCCTCAGAGAAAGAACACAATACTGTATACCATAATTATCAAAACAGATCTTTATTATGAATTAGCAAAATGTTAAAAAAATTGACTTGTAAGTCCTCATAAATACATTAGATGCATATAGAAGTATACATAGCGACAGATACTTTATACACCTTCCTAGTTAGATTCAATCCTAATTGTCACAATGCAACCAACAGTAGATAAAGTATACTGTATAAAGGTAATAAGGATGACAATGGAAGATGCAATGTCCCAACGTGTTTCGTTGGTTTAGCTTTTGCCAATTGATAATAAAGATATGTTTTTTTAATATTGGTATATTATGTTGGGTAAAAGGATTCGTACTTTAAAAGTCCCATATATCCATATTTTTTGTTAATCTTTAGGGATGTATTTATCAAATATACGCTTTATTCTTGTTCCTCTTTTATTGGGCAGCAAGTAATAGAGAAATATCCCAAACTGTACACAGATGGCCAAATAAAGAAAATACTTGATAGGGGTTTCAGCCATCCCCTAATCCAAACCTAACAAAATGTTTTTATGTGATTTAGGTTATTTAACATTTCTTTTACCGTGTAATTGTATCTTTCTAGATTATAAAGAAGAATGACTTCAGTGTCGGTGTACCTTCTTTTACTTGTCATGCCCTTTGTGGCATCAAAGTCCTCTTCCCAGAATCCTGGCTGCAGGATAAGGATCACATCCAAGGGGCTGCAGTTTGGTGAGTAGAGTTTGATAAAGTTGTAATATTCTGGTCACTATGTACAGTATGTTTCTACTTGCATAGTTACAGTTAGTTTGAAATAAAAGACACATGCCCATTGAGTTCAGCTGCAAGACAAAAATAAACAAAAGATCATAAATAATCATTCAAAACCCACATGATCCTCGGCTTAGCTAACTTTCTCTGTGCCTGTTGGGCTGTCTGCAAGGCAGCATCATTAAAGCCCGACTCCAGGAAACCGCAAAAAGAACAGGAGGGCTCAAACCAACGAAAGATTTTAGCGAAAGATTTATTAAACATAAAAACAAGTACCTATTCCATACTCACAAAGGAGGCTTTTATATATATATATATATATATATATATATATATATATATATATATATATATATATATATATATATATATATATAATCTTGGTCTTGTCACTCTGGAGTACAAAGTCCCAGTAGTCTTCTTCTTTTTCAGCATGGGCCCTGACAAATTCTAGGTGGGCTTTTAGGAGAGGCTTCCTTCATGGACGACATTCATGCATGCCATGCCTCTGCAGTGTACGCCATGTTGTGTCACATGAAACAATCTACTAGACATGTGCAATTCATTTCGTTCCGAATTCGTTTTTTTAATTTCGACAAATTCGTTAATTCGGAAATTCGAATTAATTAAAAATTAGTAAATTCGTAAATTTGAATATTAAAAAATTTGTAAATTCGTACATTCGTAAATTCGTACATTATCACATTCGTACATTTGTACATTCGGAAATTTGTACATTGGTAAATTTGTACATTATAACATTCATACATTTGTACATTCGTAAATTCGTATATTTGCACATTCGTAAATTTGTACATTCATTAATTCGGAAATTCGGAAATCTGAAATAATTACCTAATAATAACTTAACTATTAAACTATAGGTATTGTAATTTCCTTTCAAATTTGTCTGTTAGTGAATGTAACAAATACAAATTTATCCCAAGTTACGAATTATTTGAAATAACGAATGCTGTATCTAAACGAATGGAACGTAATGAATTAACAATAATAAATAACAATAAAAATAATAAAAACATTTTATTATTATTATTTGTTATTAATTTGTTCCCTTCCATTTGTTTAGATGCAGCATTCATTATTTCGGATAAGTCGTAACTTTGGATACATTTGTATTTGTTACGTTCACTAACAGCCAAATTTGAAAGGAAATTGCAATACCTAAACCTAATTTAATAGTTATTTACTTTTTCAGATTTTCGGATTTTCTAATTTCCAAATTTACTAATTTTCTAATTTACGAATATGAATTTTCTAATTTACGAATGTACGAATTTACGAATATGAATTTTCTAATTTACGAATGTATGAATTTACAAATGTACAAACTTACGAATGTACGAATTTACAAATTTACGAATTGCGATCATAACGAATGACCCGAAAAACGAAAAAAAAAACAAAAAAACAAATGAAACGAAAATGAACACATTTTTTGGCAGTGCACATGTCTACTTTCTACTTCTTTAGCTAACTGCAGTGAACTTGCATGGCAATTTTCTGTTTACAAACGATTTTGATTATTGTAGAAGGTCATAGTTTAGTACGAATGTGTAACAGAAACATAGGTACATCCAATATATCAAGTATGTACTTAATATGAGGTGAATGGTACATAGAAAATGAATCTAGCAATACAACAGAAGAACAATAAGGGTGAGATCTAAGTATGGATTTTTCATATCAGATAGTATAATTTAAAACACAATTTTGTTCTATAATGATATGTATTATTAGGCTATATAAGGTGATGATTAGGGATGACGGCTCGGTTCGCAGCAGAACATGCGAACAGGCAAAAAATGCGTTCAAACACGAGAACACCGTTAAAGTCTATAAGACACGAACGTGAAAAATCAAATGTTTTAATTTTAAAGGCTTATATGCAAGTTATTGCCATAAAAAAGTGTTTGGGGACCCGGGTCCTGCCCCAGGGGACATGTATCAATCCAAAAAATGTTTTTAAAACTGGCATTTCTTCGGGAGCAGTGATTTTAATAATGCTTAAAGTGAAACAATAATAATGAAATATTCCTTTAAATATCGTGCCTGGGGGGTGTCCTTAGTATGCCTGTAAAGTAGCGCATCTTTCCCATGTTGATAACAGTGCCACAGCAAAATTACATTTTTAAAGGAATTTTTTTTATTTAAAACTGCTCGCGTATGTTTTGTCAGATCCCGGCAATATAGAAAAAAATACCAAAAAAATTGTGTGGCTGTCACCCCCAAAATCCATACCATCTCTGAAATATTATATCAAAAATTGTAATTAGATGCCACTGTTAAACAGGGTCAGAAAACTTGGGCCTTGGGTGGTGGTGGTGCCACAACACTGTGACCCCTCACAGATACTCTTGTTGGGCGCAGGAATGGGCCCTGCTGTGAAATATTAGATCAAAAATTTTAATTACATGCCCCTGTTAAACAGTGGCAAAAAAAATGGGCCTTGGGTGGTGGTGGAGGTGCCCTAAACCAAAAATATTGTTGCAAGCTAGCATCATCAAGATTGAGGCGGAATAGGATAGTCAGTGTAGGCAGTATTCAAGGGATCCTACATCCATAGCAAATTCAATCAGGTACATCAGCATCATGTGCTTGATAGCTGCTGATCCAAGATAGGTTCACATTCATAAAAATGAATCTGTTACCCTAATCGATCCCTCCAGCAGCACTGAATGTGCGTTCAGAAAGCACGCTGGATGCAGGACAGGCCAGTAGCTCAATTGCATATTGAGCAAGTTCTGGCCAGTGGTCCATCCTCAAGACCCAGTAACCCAGTAGATGCTCTGTTGGAAAGGTCTCCAAGTCTGCTCTTGCCCTAGATATTGCTGCACCATGTAATGTAGACGCTGGCAATGGTTGCTTGAACCGATCAGAACTTGGCGCTGAAGACTGAAAAATTGTTTAAAGGCATCGGTCAGCCGACCACCTCCTCCACCGCTTTTCCTCTGACTGAATGAAGCCTCAGCAACACGTTGTCCAGCACCAGAAAATTGTAACCTCCCAGGGTCTGGAAATGCGTTGCACAAACCTTTCTTCAAGGCCTCCTGAAAATGTTTCATCCTCTGCTCCCTGTGGGAAGGCAGGATGAGTTCTACAACCTTACCATTGTAATGTGGATCAAGAAGAGTTGCCAGCCAGTAATGATCCCTCTGTTTGATGCCACGAATCCTAGGGTCCTTTCGCAGGCTGTGCAGAATCAGGGAGGCCATGCAGCGTAAGTTTGCAGAGGCATTCGATTCTGAGTCCTCTGGGTCACTAAGGATCACATGATCCATAACTACCTCCTCCCAGCCACGTACAACTCCTTGGAATTCTGGGGACTGAAAACCATCCCTTGAAGACTGCTGCTGAGTGTTATCCTCTACATCCATGCTGACACAATCCTCCTCCTCCTCCTCTTCTTCCTGTGTGTTTGGCGGACCCGCAGGAATGCTATCTGGATAAAGGGAGCCTTGAGAGGAAAGGAAGTCCTTCTCTCAAGGCCCCCTTAAACCACCATTTGATTGAGATCTGTGTATGAGAGAGTAACCAAAACTTGTTTTTTTTGTTGAGCCATATAAATTTCTCTTTGAAGGGAGTTTACTGTGCTTTTAGGGATTAGTATGGGTAAAGCTCTAATATAAAAAAGGATTTTAGGTAAAATCACCATTTTGGTAGCAGTTATTCTCCCCATAAATGAGATGTGATAATTAGACCATAATTTTAGTAGTGTTTTAATATTTGTGAATAGTGATGGATAATTGATTTTAAAAAGAGTTTTATAAGATGGATGGTAAGGAGGATGCCCAACGATTTAAAAGAGTGTGAAGTCCAGGTGAAAGAAAATCTCTCCTGCAAAGATGTTGCTAACAATGGTGGAATATTTATAGGCATTATAAGTTGCAGTACATTTGGATACGTTGACCCCTAGGCCGGCGAGATCTTGGAATGTTTCTAGTTCTTTGATAAGGTTTGTGAGGGATATCAAGGTGTCTGAAAGGAACAACAAATCGTCATTGGCATATAGGCTTAGTTTGAAGTATTTTAGGCCTTTGGTATAGCCTTTAATGTTAAAATTATTTTGAATGGCACAAGCGAGGGGTTCAATGGCCAGGGCAAATAGGATAGGGGAAAGGGGGCATGGCAATTTTCTTCAACTCTCCTCTTTAGAAGATGCTCTTGTGAAGGTGTTAGCTTCCGTGGACAACCTGGACGTCTCTGTGACATGGTTGCAGTTCCACCTTTGTTAAATTTTTGTATCACTTTTGCTACAGTATTCTGACTGATAAGTAAAGCTTTGCTGATCTTCTTTTTGTGTGTGAAAATTAACAAATTTTGGTTGCAAGCAAGTGTAGTATCCCATAGAAAATGTTGATTCTGAAAGGAAAGTAAAGGTTTTCTGACAAATCTGTTAAAAAATGTTGTCATATACCATGCATCTTACGCTTTCTCATGCATTCTTTCTTATAGGGGTTACAGGAAACTGTGCAGAAACACATTGTGCCAGTATTCCATAGTCTGTTCAGCTTGAGGCAAAATCTAGGTTATGATAAACAATCTACAGTCAATTTTTGAGTGAACATTTGTACAAAAATTCTCAGTACCTTCGACGATTGACAAATGTCGTTCGAATATTTGGTTTGCTTTTAACATTCTATTTAGGAATACATGTTATTTCCTGAACACAAACCACACACACACTGTTAGAAATTTGCTCATGTGAGAAAAATTTTCCATCCTGCTCCTTCAAATTTTCTTATCACTGCAGTAAAAAATAAACATCAATTTGACCCCACTAACAATTAGAAAATCGAACAAACGTTCTTAAAACAAAACATTTTGATGGAAGTTTTACTAGCATGTGGCCAGCTCAAGCCAGATACTTCTCTACATTTGTTATCGGTGTGGCATGTAAAGGGTTTTGACCTAAAATACTAAAAAAATATTTGATTAGGTATAATAAACAGATGATACACTCCCCACAGCCCCTCTGGTTCTGCTGTTAAACAGATGTTCATAGAACCATTACAGCAGGTGGCTGAGCCTCTAGCAATTAATCACAGACAGACAACCGAAACTCTGCAAAACATATACTTTTACTCATCCAGTATATAAATATATATCACTTTTTTAAGTGTAAATCTATTTAAAAAGTTTTTTCTTAGAAGAAGTGGGTAGGGTTAGAACTCTGCCAGGCTTTTACTGCTATATGGGGTTCCATTAGAGGTATTTACCCTCACTTTTTGTCTTGCTGACATTTTACCAGACAGGAGGGGAAATGTCTGCATTTGTTTGAATCCGGTCATTTTTGTTCACAATTTTAGTATTTATAAAATACAAAGCAGAACATAGAAATAAAAAAACTAACTGTACAAAATAAGAATACATTACTGACTGTTCCATACAGAGACCATAAGGATTCAGAACCATCCAAATGTAGGCCTCATGCACACGGGACGGTAAAAAAATCTTCTCTTAACAGCAGAAAAAATGCCTGATGCTTGTGATAGTATCTAACACATTTACAAGCTTTTAGGCGCATTTACAGGCTTCAAGCGATTGGGCGTTAATTAATTTAATTGGCCAGAACAATAATTTTTTCTGGCCATTGAAATTAATTAATGCTCAAGCTCTAAATGCACCTAGCGTTAACACACGTTTAGACGTGCTCATAAGTGTCAATCGTTTTTTCTGCCCAAACTCTGCTGCTCCTAGACGCATGGGTCCTGTTTTTTTTTTTCTTGCCTGTAAATGCTCGTTCCACTAAACAGTTCTAAAAGCCATAGCATGCATTGACACATAGAATAACACGGAGGGGCGTTTTGAAGCAGGAAAAGAAATGCCTGATACCCCTAAAAGCGTAGCTAAACACGTCCTGTGTGCAGGAGGTCTCAATCTGGACAGGGCAAGGATATTGTGTTATATAACAAACTGCCAGGCTTCCATCATAAGTGGTATACAGTAGGTCTGCATTTTTTTAGTAAAGTAGGAAGAGCCTAGAACCTCTGTTGAATTTTTATTGCTGTCTGTTAACCTGTTGTGGATTTTATTCTTTCTGATGAAACCTTTGAAATAAGGGTAGATCTCTCCAACAGGGCCCCCATATAACAGTAAACTCTTGACTGGTTGTCAACTTGTCACGGTCTGGAATCAGGCTTGGAGGCCAGTAGCTATAGCAGTGGAGCAGCACCCACTGACAAGCGGGACTGGTATACAAGCAGGTCACCCTGGCTGATGAAACAGGTTCACCTGAGGGCGGAGTCTAAGTACTAACCAGTATTCACCAAAGCTCCTGGTGGTGGAGATGGGTTTTGCTGCATGTTGGTACCAGGTCGCGGCCCTCGGGATCACCCCACCAGGAGGTGAGCAAGTAGGAGTCAAGTAGCAGATATAGCAGGTAGAGATCAAGCAGAAGCGTAGTCAGGAAGCAAGCCAAAGGTCAGTAATGAACAATTACAGGTTGGTATTAAGCAGAGGAGTAGTTTAGGAACAAGCCAAAGGTCGGTAACGAATTGTAGCGAATATACGGACGGCAGCAGAAGAGACAAAGGCCAGATATTGGCTGGAGGGAACACAATTATCTGGCAAACAGGAAGTACAGAGACATGGCTTAAATCATTCAAGGAATTGTCCAGCAAAGAGTTCAAGGTTCAAGACAAACAAGATTCAATGCAGGGAATTGGAAGGAATTGTCCATTTGGATACGTTGACCCCTAGGCCGGCGAGATCTTGGAATGTTTCTAGTTCTTTGCCAGAAACAGTAGAGGTCCCAGGTTCAAGTCCAGGTGCTGACACAGGTTTACCTCCAAGGGTATGGAGAGGTGTGAAAAATAAAAAACAGAGGCAGCAGGAGAGATCCTTATAGTGTAGTAGTTTACGGATAGTTCAGTACAATGTATGTAGAGAGGATAGAAAACAACTATATACTCATGTCAGGGAGGTTGCCGAGCTCCCTCATGGGGGAATCAACAGTCCACATGGGGTGAATGTCTACAGGGAGCACAATTGCCCCTGTGCAGCAGTCACACTCAATGCTTCGTGGGGTGATCTGGACAATCCAATGCATTGTGGTCTCTTCTGGTGTATCCACAGCAAGAAATCTTTGAGCCCCAGAAAATAGGAAAGTGATCAAAAGAGGCGCCCAAATGTAACGGAGAAGAAGTAGATTCTTCATAAAGTCCATATTTATTGCCCATAGAACATTTTAAAAACACAGTCAATGCGTTTCGTGGGACTTAAAGAGGAAGTAAACTCTCTCCTTATGAAGCTGTTTTTTAAATAAGCTAGTACGTATGGCAATGTATTCTAACACATTCCACATTAATAATAACCCCCAATCGTGTGTCTCTTACTGTTTTTGCAGCTGTTTTAAAAATTACCTTCCTGGTAAAAGGCAGCGCCATTTTAACTGTTGCTAGTCCATCTAGCAATTTACTTCCGCCCTTCCAGTTAGTATGATCTGTAATCTCGTGCATGCACATTGGGGTTCTTAGCCAAGCCTCACTCTCTAGTTTTGGGATCACCATGACAACCATGTCCCACTGCAGTGTGCTGTTATTTTGATAGAACGACGTGATGTCACAATGTTTACACCCCCTGAGACTTGTAAGGTCACATGGGGTGTATCAGGAAATGTTGAATGAGACCAATATCACGGGATCTTATCGCTGTGCCGCGAGCAGATGTGAAGGACACCGCACACATGGTTATGGACTGACAGCATGGAGAGCGTGCCGTTAATCAAGTTAAAAATGCGTATGCACCGGTGACGTCAGCGGAAACATCAATACAGATTACAGGCAAATGGAGCCAGTAAGATGACATTTACATATAGAGATTTTAACAGTTGGTAGTGAGGATTTCTATGGGCTAAACTTATGGGGGGAGAATTTACAACCACTTTAACAGGCCACTTCCCCAGGATGGTGCAAAAAACACTGAAAAACTAAAAATATATATGTGTATAGGTGATATTTCTTACAATAGTTATCAAATCCAAGTAATCAAATGCCAATAATATAAACAATCTATAGGTTCACAGGAGGGTGGAAAAAAAACAGCCCAATAGTTAATGTTAAATATGGCAAAAGAAATGGTAATGATAGATAAATAATTCTATAAACCTCCATACAAACTATAGAAATGCAAAACATTATAGAAACAGTAAAATCCTGACAGGTGTCAAAATCCTTCCTTACTGTTTCCAAAACTAGAAAATACTGTTTTGTTGGCTTGACATACACTTTAATGATATGGTGCAAGCAGCCGTAATGGAAGCCAAACCAGGACAAATCAACCAGGCTACTACTGATTGTTTCCTTCTTGGTCGAAAAGCTAATTTATTTATTTTGTTCAGATGATTACAACACTCGTTTTTATACCAATGCTCCCTAGATTTATTAAGCCCTAGATCCCCTTTCCTTCTCTGATTCATTGAAAAAATACAAATCCTTTGGCAGGTAAAACCATTCCATTAAATGTGTTTTAACTGTGCACTTTGCCTGGAGTTCAGCCCATTCTGGAGATAATGTGCTATGGGGTTTTATGAGATTTTAAAGTGACTGTAAAGGCAGAAGGACCCCTTCTGCTGTCAATCAAATCCTGTGAGGAGGGAGCGAGGGGTGGGGCCAAGCCCCACTGTGTGTGTCAATAGGTGTACACAGCCCAGCTCAGGATTGAGCCGTATGAGTGCCTCAATAACAAGCAGATTGCTCTGGGGGCACTTGGAAGGAAGAATGAGCCAAGAGCGCTGGTGGAGGGACCCTAGAAAAGGAGGTTTGGGGCTGCTCTGTGCAAAACCATTGCACAGAGTAGGTAAATATAGGATGTTTATTGATTTAAGATTTAAAAAAACCTTTAGAATCACCTTAAAGTGGAACTTTAGTTAGAAAATTGAATCCTGCTAGATAGAGCTGCGCGATTAATCGTTAAGAATCGAAATTGCAATCTTTTTCCCTTCCTGATCTTCAAAACAGCATAGTGCAGAGAGTTCTCACAGCTGGAAAGACAAAACCTTTTCTGACATTTGTTGCTTACAAGTAAAAATCTAGCAGAGACCCTAGAGAATAAAATTGTGGTTGTTGCAATATTTTATGTTTTTTTTTTTTTTTAAAAAATACACTTTAATGAATTTTTTTTAAAAAAAACACTTTATTGTAATTAAAAAAATTTTTTTTGATAATGTGAAAGATTTTACACTCGTGAATCGTGAGAATCGTGATCTTTATTCTAAGCAAAAAAATAGTGATGCTCATTTTAGCCAAAATTGTGCAGCTCTACTGCTAGATCACTTCAGGCTGGCCCCTTTTGCATTTATAGCTATGTAAACCATTAAAAATAAGTGCCTATACTGTCCAGACAGCCAGCCACAGCTACACTTAGAAAAAAAAGGCAGTAAACTCCTCCATAGTGTAAGACCGCATTAAAAAGTTTATTTGTGCATAAAATCTATACACTTACAACATCCAAGGGCCAGAAATGGCTTCACAGTGCATAAAATACAAGTGCATAGCATTCCTATGGGCTGCTTCAGATCTGTCCTATTTATCCAAATGTTTGCGGTGCATGATGATTTCGCTCCCGAAGGTCCCACCCGATGCGTTTCATCACAGATGAATATGTAGATTTCGCAGGGTGCAACTTAGGCACAATTAACCTTTCTAAATGTTCCCTTTAACATAGTAAATCTTCACATTTTGAGTTCATGTCCTTTTTAATATATTTAGGCAATGCAATACATTTGATTTACATTTTTCAAGTAGAGAATGACTTGTTTTTTCTTATATTCAGTAAAACTAGAGACCCTGAAGTTTGTGGAACAGGAGCTGGAGAATATCACAATTCCGGATTTGAGTGGCACTGAGGGGAGATTCTCCTACAGCATCAACAAGTGAGTATGTACATACTTACCAGCTGTCCTGGACTAACAATAGTCAAGGTGATGGGACTTTGACTAAAAAGGGCCGATCTCATACAAGTTAGGAATATGTTTGAATGTTCTGAATGCCTGAAGCATTTTATCTGCCGTGCCTCACTTCTCCTGCATTGCGTACGAGACACTTGTATCAGAAAAGTGCTTAGAGGCAGAGAAAACTGTCACTTCTCAAAGCAGATATCTCTTTGCTTGCTGCGTTGTCGGACAGCCATGGAAGAAGGCGGGATGCTCTGTTTGACCTCATAGCTAGCTTTAGACATCACATAGGAAGATGGGACAAAGTACAACATGTACTGTGTCCCCTGGGGAAAAAACACTTTTAAAAGAATGGAATGAAACATCTTCTTTAAGAGTGACTATTTTGTAACATAGTTTTGCTGTGGAATCCCATATTGGAGCAAACTATGTTCATTTGATATACACAGTGTAGCAAATTTCTGTTTATCATGGTTTCAGACTACCATAAAAAATGTGTTTATTTCGGGTTTTTGAAATGTGTGTTGGCCAAAAACATAAACTATTGGGTCCTCTGCAAGATTAGTTATTAGTTGTGTTTTAGACCAGAAAGTTTGAATCGAAAAACAGAACCAGAAGATGTGACAAACGATCTCTATCTTACCATAACTAATCTAGCAGAGGACTGGCATCATTGGAAATGCTTTGTGGAGAATGTCTAGTGTTGAGGTTAACAGTGACCCATACTGGGTCTCATATGGTAAAACGTCATGGTAATTATTTTGGAACAGGCCGGGGCCATCCCCAAACTGTTCCAACAAAGTTGGGAGCATGAAATTGTCTAAAATGTCTTGGTATGCTGACCCCTTAAGAGTTCCCTTCACTGGAACTAAGGGGCCAAGCCCAACCCCTGAAAAACAACCCCACAACATAATTCCCCCTCCACCAAATGATTTGGACCAGTGCACAAAGCAAGGTCCGTAAAGACATGGATGAGTAAGTTTGGGGTGGAGGAACTTGACTGCCCTGCACCTCAACCCAGTAGAACACCTTTGGAATGAATTAGAGTGGAGACTGCGAGCCAGGCCTTCCCATCCATATCAGCGCCTGACCTCACAAATGCTCTTCTGGCAGAATGGTCAAACAGTCCCATAGACACACTCCTAAACCTTGTAGACAGCCTTCCTGGAAGAATTTAAGCTGTTATAGCTGCAAAGGGTGGGCCAACTCAACATTTAACTCTACGGACTAATGCCCCATACACACGGTCGGATTTTCCGACGGAAAATGTCCTATCGGACAATGTTGTCGGAAATTCCGACCGTGTGTAGGCTCCATCGGTTTTATCTCCTGCTCTCAAATTTTCCGACAGTTAAGTCCTATCGGACTTTTTCCGATCGTGTGTAGCGAATTCCGACGGACAAAGTGCCACGCATGCTCAGATCACATTACAAGACCAAAGCTATTGGCTACTAGCTTATACAGAGAAAAAAATATCTATTTTTCTTTATAACCCTCTGGCAATTTTATTGAATATGCATATATTGAAAAATTTTAGTTTTTCAGTAGTAGACAGTTGAGAACACCAAACCTGGGGGGCAATTATTATGAAGATTCCTAAATGGGAGCTTCCTACATACAGGTATATTGGATCACATTATATATATATAGTATTTTATTTATATTGTGATTGTATATATATTTTACATGTATAGTGATTGTAAATCACTTTTGTCTTTTCTAGTGTTCGCGTCACACACTTGCAGCTCTCGCAATCCGAACTTCTGTTTCAGCCGCGCAGACAACTGGTGTTAGACATTAGTAATGCATCCATCAGTCTTAACTTCCAGAGGAAACTTCTCTACTGGCTCTTGTAAGTATTTTCTTTATCATAATTGTATCCATAGGGAGACCAGAGTTTATTGAGAACTTTATTGGTGAAGAGAGAGCTGGCAAGACTGAACAATGGCGCTGTCCAAAAACCGTAGGGCTTGAGTGGTAAACAAGGTCCACCAACACTTGCAGTTAGTGTAACTGATTACTTTTATTTTATTTTTTTATATAGCTATGATGTGGGAACGATCAATGCATCAGCAGAAGGAGTGCACATTAAAACAGAGCTGGATCTTTCACGAGATTCAAAAGGACGTTTGAAGATTTCCAACATGACATGTGAAGCAACTATCAACAGGATGCAAGCTGGATTCAGCGGCACACTCAAGTGAGCTGGGCAGTATTTCTATAATGTAACTCAATTTCAGATGGCACGTTAGAAAATGCGAAATTAAATTTGCCTAAGGTGTGAACAATACAGGTTCACAGCGTCTCCATTTTCCACTCCATTGTGAAACTTTTACTTTGTGTAGGAGCTTCCTGTAATCAAGACCAGTCACTGCTGCTTTCTCTTGCTGCGCAGGGTGGTTGGTATTGTATCCGCCCTCCTCCTGTAGTTTTCTGCAGACATCCTATAGTGGGTGGAGCCTGTGGATTCTATGTGCAGCTCATTGATGATGTAACCACTACTTTTACGAAGTAATCAGGGCAGCCATCAGAAATTGTGGGGCCACTTATACAGCTTTAAGCCTGAGCCTGACCACCAACATTGCCCAGGGTCCTGCCCACTGGCCGTCCCACCAAGTCCTTCAATGCCTCAGCCCCCTCACACCTGTACGCTCCCAGCCCCCCCCCCCTCACACCTGTACGCTCTCAGCCCCCTCATACCTGTACGCTCTCAGCCCCCTCACACCTGTACACTTTCAGCCCCCCCTCAGACCTGTACGCTCTCAGCCCCCCTCACACCTGTATGCAGTCAGCCCCCCCTCACACCTGTACGCTCTCAGCCCCCCCTCACACCTGTACGCTCTCAGCCCCCCCTCACACCTGTACGCTCTCAGCCCCCCCTCACACCTGTACGCTCTCAGCCCCCCTCACACCTGTACGCTCTCAGCCCCCCCTCACACCTGTACGCTCTCAGCCCCCCCCTCACACCTGTACGCTCTCAGCCCCCTCACACCTGTACACTTTCAGCCCCCCTCACACCTGTATGCTCTCAGCCCCCCCTCACACCTGTACGCTCTCAGCACCCTCACACCTGTACACTTTCAGCCCCCCCTCACACCTGTACGCTCTCAGCCCCCCTCACACCTGTACGCAGTCAGCCCCCCCTCACACCTGTATGCTAGCTCTCAGCCCCCCTCACACCTGTACGCTCTCAGCCCCCCTCACACCTGTACGCTCCCAGCCCCCCCTCACATCTGTACGCTCTCAGCCCCCCTCACACCTGTACGCTCTCAGCCCCCCGTCACACCTGTACGCTCTCAGCCCCCCTCACACCTGTATGCTCTCAGCCCCCCTCACACCTGTACGCTCTCAGCCCCCCCTCACACCTGTACGCTCTCAGCCCCCCCACACCTGTACGCTCTCAGCCCCCCCACACCTGTACGCTCTCAGCCCCCCCACACCTGTACGCTCCCAGCCCCCCTCACACCTGTACGCTCCCAGCACCACTCACATGTGTATATATGACATGCATGTACACACACACAGAGACATGTACACACACACAGGCATGTACACACACAATACATGCACATACACAGACATGTGCAGTACACACAGACATGTACACACTCACAGGTATGTACACAAACAAGACATGTACACACACAGGCATGACAGACACAGTCTCCCCCCCCCCCCCCTGAACAACAGGTGGTCCTAGTCCCAGCTCATGTTTCCACATGCAGAGGGGTGCACATGCAGGAAATGACCAGAGGTGGCAGCAAAGAGCCCAATGTCAGCTCATGACAGAGCAGCAGCTGCCGACTTACCACACATACAGGAGCTCCTCTGCACCCGACCCTGCCTTCTCACATCCCTGCCAGTCGGCCGGGCCCATCCAGAGGGCTGGGACACCTTACAAGTGTATGGGCTGTACCCCCCTGATGGCGGATTACTGTGTTTACAAAGGTATTCGGCACACAAAAAGGGATTTATATCTTTGTGACTGTTTAAGAATGAAATGAAAGTTTTTGTGCCCGAATTTCAGCTTTGAGTCCTTCCTGCACAACCACTTTACCACATCCAGAATTTTGCTTTAATAGCAAATCTTCACTTCTATTTTGGTCTCAAGTGCAACTGTTCCTCTCATTGCAGGAGGGTATATGAATTCCTTGGTACATTCATAACAACTGGGATGCGATTCCTTCTAAACCAGCAGGTAGGTTTGAAGACTCTAAAGAATGTGAATATAGTGGCACTATCAACAACAGGGAAGAGCTAGCTGGGGTAAGATCAGTAGTGTATTTAGGTTTTGTGCTGCCCTAGGCCTGACTAAACTCGTACACCCTCTAATTTAAATATGACCCACCCCTTCCTGTCAAAGCCACGCCCTTACTGTTTAAGACCCGCCCTGAAATTTTCGAGTGGGGACACTAGTTCTGAGGTGGGGCAATGGATTCCCTTAATTTGCATAGATTTCCTCTCACTTCCTGTTTGGCTAAGGGGCAGGAAGCGAAGGGAAATCTCTGCAATGGGACAAGGATGGTAAAAAATAAACTGACAGGGGCTATAACCCTCCCTTACTCTTTCCAAAATGAAAAAAAAGTGTTGCCCATAGTTCTACTTTAAGCACAAATTTCTGATAATTTTATGGAGAGGACTAAGAAGATATAACCATGCCAGTGGTGCAGCAGCAGCAGAAAACATAGCACAGTGACATACTGGGTTTGATTTACTAGAAGACCCAAGTTCTGTGTGTGTTTCCTGCATCGCGATAAAAACGCACTGCAGTTGCGATCTGCAGCAGGTGTCAATGTTAAAGTGATTGTAAAAGATCTTTTTTTTTATTTTTTAAATAACAAACATGTCATACTTGCCTCCACTGTGCAGCTCGTTTTGCACAGAGTGGCCCCGAACCTCATCTTCTGGGGTCCCCCAGGAGCTCTCGCGGCTCCTCTTCGCATCAGATAACCCCCTAGGAGAAGTGCTCTCCTAAGGGGGTTACCTTGCGGGTGCGCTCCCGAATCCAGCATTTGCGTCAATTGATACGAATGCTGGACTTGGCCCTGCCCCCCGGTGCCCGCGTCATTGGATTTTATTGACAGCAGTGGGAGCCAATGGCTGCGCTGCTATCAATCTATCCAGTCAAGAGCCAGGACCGCGTGGAGAGAGGGACAGCGCGTCCCCGCCGAACAGATGAAGGGGCTCAGGTAAGTAAAACGGGGGGCTGGTGACTGCCAGGTGTTTTTTCACCTTAATGCATAGGATGCATTAGGGTGAAAAAACACAAGGGTTTACAACGCCTTTAAGTTAACAACACTCCAAACGCAGTGCGTTTGCCTGCATCAGATTGCCTGGTACAGAAGAAACATGCTACCCAGTTGCGGTGTGTCTTCAAAAGTAGTGCATGCACTACTTTTGGTGTGGTGCAGTGCGATTTGAGCCCATTCAAAATAAATGGGCTCAAATAGCATCGCACTGACTGAACCATATGTGAATCGAACATGAACGCGCAGCATGTTCCTATGAGATTCCTATTGTGAACCAGCCCTTAAAACATTTTTGCTTTTAAAGTGAATTTTCACTTATTGTAGTGAAAATTCACTTTGCAAAAAAATACTCAATCATGTAAAGTGAAATACAGGATTTCTGTGTGCACGTGATTGGATAATTAAAAATAGCACATCTTTGTCTCATTCAATAATCTAAGTGAATTTTTTTCTTTGCTAAAGTAGGTTGCATAGATGCATCGAATCTCGGATGCTTCAGCAGGGACCAGACGATAATATTCAATCCATCTACAGGCAGGCTGGTTGTACTGAAGTCGATCCATTGATCAACTTCAGTACAACCAGCCTGTCATATTTTTTGCAGGCAATTACTGCCAGCTGCTATAGCTGCCGGCAGTGATCATTGTGTTCTGTCAGCAAAAAAGCCCCCCCCCCCCCCGCTGGCAGAAGAAAATAGCACTGCGAGAGAAATTCCCCCATCAGCACTGAATCTGTTGATGGGGGAATCAAGGGATTTTATTTCCTGTAACCCACGATTTCAGGAAAGAAAATTGTACCATCTATGGCTTGCTTAACCACTTGCCAACCAGCCATCGTAATTATACTGGTGTACGTCGGTCGCTTTAGGAGCGATAGGGGCAACAGGGGGATAAGGGGCACTGATGCGCATGGCCGGCAGCCTCCATGTCCGCTGGCCACACGCGATCGATCTACAGAGAGCCAGAACGAGGATCTGTGTATGTAAACAAACAGATTCCTCTTCTGACAGGGGAGTAGAGAGAGACCTGCTGTTCCTAGTGATCAGGAACAGCGATCTCTTTCCTCCTCCAGTCAGTACACTGGCCTCACAGTTAGAAACTCCTCCGTAGGGAACACTTAACCCCTTGATCGCCCCTAGTGATAACCCCTTCCCCGCCAGTGACATTTATACAGTAATCAGTGGCTATATAGTAGACATGTGCAATTCATTTAGTTTTTTTTCGTTTTCCGTTAAAATTCGTTATATTCGTTCATTCGTTATCGTACGAATGAACGAATGATTCGCTAAAAATTTTAACGAATTATCGGATAAAACGAATACGAAAAACAACGAAAATCCGAAATTACCAAATTAGAAACAACGAAACTACGAAAGAAGAAAATCCGAAAAACAAAAACAGGAACAACGAAAATCAAAATCAACGAAAAAATTCGTACATTGGTAACTTTTTTTTTGTTGAATTGGTAATTTTCCGTGTCCCTTACAATGGCGCTGCTTAACGTGCTTCCAATGGATTGAACGAAAAAATTTGTAACTTTTTTTTTTTTTTTTTTTCGATTCGTAATTTTCCGTGTCTCTTACAATGGCGCTGCTTAACGTGCTTCGAATGGATTGAACGAAAAAATTCGTACATTCGTAACTTTTTTTTTCGATTCGTAATTTTCCGTGTCTCTTAAAATGCAATAATAGCATACATATTACATAAAATTATGAATTATACTCCGATTACGAATCTACGAAAACAATGTTACGAAAGTACGAATAAATCAATCTTACGAAAGTACGAATGTAACTAAATCTACGAAAATACGAATGCGTCCGAATTTCGAATAAACAAAAATAAATAAAACGGAAAAACGAATCAACGAAGAAATAACTCTTACGAAAATACGAATCGTTACGAATACGAACACCGACGACTTTCGAATTTTTGAATTGTTACAAATACGAACACCGACGACTTACGAATTTACGAATCGTTACGAATACGAACACCAACGACTTACGAAATTACGAATCGTTACGAATCAACGGAAACAAACAGAAACGAAACTAAACAAATTTTTCTATTGTGCACATGTCTACTATATAGCTCTAATCGCTGTATAAATGTCACTGGTCCCAGAAAAGTGTCAAAAGTGTCCGATCTGTCCGCTGCAATGTCGCAGTCCCGCTAAAAATCGCAGATTGCCGCCATTACTAGCAAAAAATAAATAAATAATAAAAATTTCATAAATCTATCCCCTATTTTGTAGACGCTATAACTTTTGCACAAACTAATCAATACACGCTTATTGCTCATTTTTTTTACCAAAATTATGTAGCAGAATACATATTGGCCTAAACTGATGAAGAAATTATTTATTTATTTTTTTCAAAATGGTTGATCTTTTTTATAACGCAAAAAATTAAAACCGCAAAGGTGATCAAATACCACCAAAAAAATGCTCTATTTGTGGGAAAAACAGGACATCAAATTTATTTGGGTACAGCGTTGCACGACCGCGCAATTGTCAGTTAAAGCGACGCAGTGCCGTACTGCAAAAAATAAGGGGGCAAATCCTTTCCATTTCTTAAGTGGTTAAGTGAACCTTCTCGTTGCAAAGAGGATTCTCATTTCGTTTAGTTTGGTACATTGGGAATGTGGTTAATGTTTTTGAACAACTATTTTACCAGTGTTTCAGAAAAAAAATCAAGAGCATTATTCTGTTACACAACAGCACAGTTGCTGAATTCATATGTCATAAAATCCCATATTTGCGTATTCTTGGAATTCTGTGCTATTACTGATGTATGTGGTCCCCTGACTAAAGGGAAAAGGTCTGAACCAGGAACAGCTGGGACCTGCGTCATTTGTGGTGTTGCATAAAACAACCTATTATATAGTTTATGCAATTACATGGTTTAACATGAAGAGAAGAACAAGAACAGCAGACACCTGTACTCTATTATAGCAAGCCTTCAATGCATTCCTTTTCAAAAACACACATAATCATCCGGGGGCCAGACCACATGCGAAAGGCGCGATTAGCACCATAATTGTAACATATGTATAGGTGATTATAGACTTCATTCTTTCATATGTTTATGCACATAAGGTGCCCAGGTGCAATATGATGTTGGTTTTTGCACATGTATATCCTTAAAAATATAGTTGTGAGCATATATTTTATTTTCTTAAGGGATAGTCTTTTTCACTATGTTAAGATTTTCAGTATACGTTATAGAGATCAGCTTGATGTAAATAAACGTATCAGTGTATGCTAATGTTTTAAAAATATGATGTTTTTGCTTAACGTTAATGTTAGCTTTTGGGACTTAAGCTAGTGATACACTGAATTAATTTTGGACCATCCTAAATACGCTTCGTTACTGGCCCTGTCGGTACCCTCCTCTCTGACATTCTTCGACTGAAAATTCAAATTCAATGGCCGTAATGTCATATTTTTCCTGAAATAATACTGCATTATGGCCCCAATAATCATAGGAAATCAACATATTGTCATGAAATCAGACCGAGACGGAAGTACAGTTAAATCACACTTGTTTAATAATAAAAGTAAAAAGAACAAATGTAGTCAAAACATAGCCAAAGTTCAGTAACCGGAACGGATAGTCAGCCAAGCCAGAAGTCAGGGATCAATGTAGTGGAACAGCAAGCAGGATCTGGAGCCAGAAGGGATGTCAGCAAAGCAAGTCTTGAACAGGATCGCAGGAGATTTTGTGATTTTGACTAAGGCAAAGGTAGAGATCCTCTGGACTGGACGGCTTAAGTAGGCAGGACTGACGAGCAGGATATCATCAACAGCTGAGTAACTGTGGAGAGATAGTAACTGGCAATTAGCCGACAGCTGAGCGGCCAGCTCAGAGAAGGAAGGGCTGAGCCCAGCCCTGACACACATTAAGCAAAATACGGTCAGAACTTATCACTGCTGGGTGCAAAGATTGTGATTTTCATCCAACAATTTTTTTTATAAACACACCACAAAGTGTATGTAAACCTCAACAAAGAACTTCTCTTATTTGCTTTCTTTTGGTCTGTCAAATATACCTATGTAATAATACAGTGTCCAATACAGATTAAATGAATAATGCTTAATCATTTCTCTCAGCAAATGAAAACATAAATAACTGTAAAAAAAAAAAAAGAACAAACACATACAAGAATAAAAAAAAAATCCAACCATTGATATAAAAATATACACTCAATGTAAAAGTCTATGAATCAATTAGTTTTGCTAGGAGCCGTATCTATAACTTCAGGGAAATGTAGGGATACCTAAAACGGTACAAAAATACCTTAATAATAATACAAAACTTTCTATAAAAAGAAAATATTAGTGCAGGAGCTCATTCAAATGAAACATAAAAGTGCAAATAGTAAACAAAATACGCATAGTTAATATATAAGAATGTGATAAACATAAAACTCCTTAAACTGTTCCCCAAAAATTCCCAATAAGTGTTAAAAACCTACAGGCATAAATTTCGATGAATGAAACAAATACACTAATTCCAACTGTTGCACTAATCACAAGGCTTTTTCACTCCCCATATTTAGGTATACTCACCTAATCCTGTTGACCACTTACCTTAATAAGTAGGTCAAAAAGCATTTACAGGGGGTCCCCGGGTTACAAACAAGATAGGGACTGTAGGTTTGTTCTTAAGTTGAATCTGTTTGTAAGTCGGAACAGGTACATTTTTTAAGTGTAGCTCCAGCCAAGAAATTAATTTTTAAGTTTTTTTAGATAACATAGAGAAGGGTTATCACCCCTGTAACATTTGTTTTGCTGTCTGTGCCCCTGTTCAGAAGATTTCACCTCACCTTCTGTCCCAATGACAATCGGAGTTTGAAAATTTTGGGTTGTTAGGGAAACATGGACTGGTGATAAAGCATCAGTGGAGACACATTTTTCCCTAATTAACTCTTACAGGAGTGAATTTCCCTTCCTAGGGGTAGATTTCCTCTCACTTCCTGTTGTCTCCCTCCGTTTGTAAGTAGGAGTCGTTTGTAAGTCGGATGTTTGTAAGTAGGGGACCCCCTGTATTCAAGACCCTTGTGAGCACTTTGGAAAGAAGTGATTGGTAGATCAGGTGGAATCAGAGTATTTGTTTCCAGAGCATTTACTAGACTTTAAATGTGTATGGTTTAATTTGTCATGTATTTTACACTTATTGTAGACTGGTTTATTGAGTTTCATGTGTATAACATGTTTTTATATTTATTTTCTATGTTTTTTTATGTTTTTGTATTTTTTATATTCCTTACACTTTATATGTTTAATTTTGCTGAGTGGAATGTTTATAAATTAGTTTAATAAATTTAATAAAATAAAGTTAATAACTATTATTATTATAGGGAGCTTTGTTTTTATTTTTTAGGTAGTTGTGTACCATACACCTCCCAGCAAAACTGAGGTTTGTTCTATTGAATATACAGCTGTGCTCATAAGTTTACATACCCTGGCAGAATTTATGATTTATTTGCCATTTTTCAGAGAATGTGAATGATAACACAAACATTTCTTTCACTCATGGTTAGTGTTTGGCTGATGCCATTTATTATCAATCAATTGTGTTTACTCTTTTTAATCATAATGGCAACAGAAACTACCCAAATGACCCTGATCAAAAGTTTACATACCCTGGTGATTTTGGCCTGATAACATGCACACAAGTTGACACACAGGGGTTGGAATGGCTATTAAAGGTAACCATCCACACCTGTGATCTGTTTACTTGTAATTAGTGTGTGTGTTTAAAAGGTCAATGAGTTTCTGGACTCCTGACAGACCCTTGCATCTTTCATCCAGTGCTGCACTGATGTTTATGGATTCTGAGTCATGGGGAAAGCAAAATAATTGTCAAAGGATCTGCGGGGAAAAGTGCGGGAAAAAGTTATACAACAGGAAAGGGATATAAAAAGATATCCAAGGAATTGGGAATGCCAATCAGCAGTGTTCAAACTCTAATCAAGAAGTGGAAAATAAGGGGTTCTGTTGAAACCAAACCACGGTCAAGTAGACCAACTTAAATTTCAGCCACAACTGCCAGGAAAATAGTTTAGGATGCAAAGAAAAACTCACAAATAACTTCAGGTGAAATACAAGACTCTCTGAAAACATGTGGTGTGGCTGTTTCAAGATGCACAATAAGGAGGCACTTGAAGAAAGATGGGCTGCATGGTCGAGTCGCCAGAAGAAAGCCATTACTACGCAAATGCCACAAAGTATCCCGCTTACAATACGCCAAACAGCACAGAGACAAGCCTTAAACCTTCTGGCACAAAGTCATTTGGAGTGATGAGACCAAAATTGATCTTTTTGGCCACAACCATAAATGCTACATTTGGAGAGGAGTCAACAAGGCCTATGATGAAAGGTACACCATACCTACTGTGAAACACGGAGGTGGATCGCTGAGGTTTTAGGGGTGTGTGAGCTACAAAGGCACAGGACATTTGGTCAAAATTGATGGCAAGATGAATGCAGTATGTTATCAAAAAATACTGGAGGAACATTTGTATTCATCAGCCAGGAAGCTGCACATGGGACGTACTTGGACATTCCAACATGATAATGATCCAAAACACAAGGCCAAGTCGACCTGTCATTGGCTACAGCAGAATAAAGTGAAGGTTCTGGAGTGGCCATCTAAGTCTCCTGACCTCAATATCATTGAGCCACTCTGGGGAGATCTCAAACGTGCAGTTCATGCAAGACAGCCCAAAAAATTATAGGAACTGGAGGCTTTTTGCCAAAAGGAATGGGCAGCTTTACCATTTGAGAAGATAAAGAGCCTCATCCACAAATACCATAAAAGACTTCATGCTGTCATTGATATTAAAGGGGGCAATACACGGTATTAAGAAGTGGGGTATATCAACTTTTGATCAGGGTCATTTGGGTAGTTTCTGTTGCCATTATGATTTAAAAAGAGTAAACGCAGTTGATTGATAAACTGATGATCTGAAAAATGGCAAAGAAATCATAAATTCTGCCAGGGTATGTAAATTTATGAGCACAAATGTATAATTGAAAGGGCTTTGTAATATCGGTTTGTTATTTCTTTCCCCACCATCCAGTGCACCCGCCAGACTGAGAAAGAAAGAACCTATGTAAGCTCCAGATCACTTTGGGCAGAGCTTACATAGGTCTGAAGACTCTCTTCCCAATCCTGCTTTAGAGTGCTTGAGCCTTCTGATTGGTCACTTTGGCACCCAAAACTAAGTTGTGTGTCCCTGTCCTCCTTTTTTAGGGATGAATCAGGCCTGAATTTTTGCCTGAATTCGGACCTGAAACTGAGCCAAAGACGCACAGGACTCTTGTGCAATGCGCTCCGTGGCTGCCCCAGAGATGTGTGAACCAGCTTCATTGAGAGTCGGTCTCAATCTTCTATCATGTGAGTTGAATGTGGGAAAACCCGCATCCAATTCGCATAAGTGTGAACCCAGCCTAAAACATTTTAATGGTAGTTCTTTTTGTAAGATTTTTTGGTCTAATAACAGAGTGGGGTTGATTTACTAAAACTGGAGAGTGCAAAATCTGGTGCAGCTGTGCATGGTGGCCAATAAGCTTCTAGCTTCAGCTTGTTTAATGTAGCTTTGAAAAATAAAACCTGGAAGCTGATTGGTTTCTATGCAGGGCTTCACCAGATTTTGCACTCTCCAGTTTTAGTAAATGAACCCCTGTTTGATTTAATCATCACAACAGTTATGTGGCACGATTAAATAGAAGAGAAGCAAGGCCTGTGCAAAGGTAGTGTTAACATTTATACATGCCTGAAAATAAATAATTACTCTGGGGAGCATAACCAAGTATTTGAATTATATTAAGTGTTATTAAAACGTTCTAAATGTATTTTTCCCTAATGTAATATTAATGATTTGTATTACAGATCTGTCCAGCTCTCAGACACGCAGGGTTGGTCTTACTTAATGCTCTACTTAACACTATACCTGGTAAGTCTGTTTCTATTTTTTTTTTTTATCTATATGTTCTTTACAATCACCTCTTTTGTCTCTCACTAAATCCATACATTTGTTTTGGGTGCTTAACATTCAGCAGTGGCTAGCCAAAGGTCATTTCAAGCTCGCAACTTTTCTTGTACTCAATCACCCTATCCCTCTACCACCATGGATACCATGGAGAAATGTATGGGACTGTAGGCAATATAACTTAGCTTAAATTGTTAATAAATAAATATATACGCCAAAACCATTGTGGAATGCAATGACCACGGCCATTTATTATAGGCAATATTTAAACAAATAATTGTATTTATTTTAAACTGACATCAATACTATATTTTACTTATCCAAGAAAGTTACCATAAAATATACATATGAGCAAAGCTTGAGTTATTCAAAAACATTCAACATTACTTTTACCGCCCCCTTGTGTGAGAAAGGAGCAAATGCCTCATAATTAGACCTACAACGTGGGAGGTTGGGTGGGAGATCCTTCCTCTTCTGTCTTCTGCCACTGACTGACAGATGATGTTGTATTTAGAAATGATAAATTTACCATCTTTTATTTAAAAATATGTTACCGAACATGTGACTTAAAACTAGCTAATAACATTTAAATATGCAAATGATCTTAACCTACTAGATTTTTCTTTGGTCTGCCACGGTCCCATAGGTGGAGGGCTGGGCACAATTGTTTGCTCCGTTCCCACTTTATATTCAACCATTTAAAATACTGTATTATAGTAGCATAATATTTAAACATTTTGTCTTTTTTAGTTGCCAATAATAAAATATGGTATATACTGTATGTAGCTAGGCTGCTCCTTTTCCATACGCATTACCTATGTCAGCCTTTTTTTAACAAGGGTGCCTTCAGGTTTCTTCATGGATGCCTTGGCAAAATGCCTAAAAATTTCCCAAAATCTGTATACAAGCTTGCAGGTGGATAAAGTCTGCCTTTTTTTTTTTTTTTCACAATCAAGAGGATAAAGTCTGCCTTTTACCTAGACAAAGTCACAGGTTTTCGTTGTGCACCATTACAACCGGCGTCCTAACAACCAATGACGTCATTGATTCATAAGGAGAACATCATGTGCCTACGCAGCATCTTTGATTGCTCTCCCCAACCCTTCTCTGTCAGCAATGGGGTTACATAAGCTGAGTGAGGGAGAGAAACATTGCAATCCTAGTCAGTACCAGCATGCAAAAAGTGTATTTTCCTTGGAAGAATAAATCCCATTGGGTGTCTTACATGTGTAGGTGTTGCTGGGTAACTATACCCCTGTACACACAATCTGATTTTCCGATGGGAAATGTTGGATGTCAGGCTGTTGGCGGAAAATCCGACCACGTGTACACTCCATTGGACATTTGTTGTCGGACTTTCCGACAACAAATGTTGGCTAGCATGTCTTTAAATTTTCCAACCAACAAATGTGTGTTGTTGGATTTTCCGATCGTGTGTACACAAGTCCTTGGGACAAAAGTCCAAAGTACAAACACGCATGCTCGGAAGCAGAGGCAGTCGGTCTTGTAAACTAGCGTTCGTAATGGAGAATTAACATTCTTGACGTGACAAATTATGAAATCTCCAAATGCAGCGCACAATTCTTTTTTTTTTTTTTTCTTAATCCCACACTTATAATGTTTAAAGTTTATCTCCCACCCTTTTCCTACCCGCCACGCTCTTTTGATTCAAGAGAAAACACAGTTGAATGATAATAAATGGCTTCAGCCAAACACTAACCATGAGTGAAAGAAAAGTTTTTGTGTTATCATCCATATTTTCTGAAAAATGGCCAAGAAATCATAAATTCTGCCAGGGTATGTAAACTTCTGAGCACAATTGTAACTTTTAAATATGAACTGATAGCCAAGCCTTTGCGAAATACAACAATCTTACCTTGGGCAATTTCACAAGTTCATACTATAAAAAATGTTTTTGTCTTGCTATTATCTCTTATCCTTGGACATGACCTGCAAAGTCACTGACATGATTAGCTTGTAGCAGTAAAAACAGCAATGATTCTGCAATGTAACATCCTGAAATAATAATAAAATATATCCAGTAAACATTTTGAGTTTGAGATTAAGAAGTCTGGCACTTCCTTCTATACCAGATGCTCTGTCCCCAAAGTTATAAATAATAAGAGGGTCAACGTTCATTCTATCTGGTAACAAAATCAATAAGATTTTTTTATTTTACAGTATATTATATTTTAAAAAGCTAACATGCTTGTTCAGGGTAGTTTTACTTATTTTTGTAGATCGTAGATATCAGTTCCTGATAAGGATGCCTGTTACTCCACATTTGTTCATGATAATTCATAAAGTGATGTTTTGATGCTGTTTATATATTCTATGATAAAGCAAACATTGTAGTTCAATGCACTATGTATGTGTCCAATCCCCCTCCCCATATCACTTGCCGATAGGTCCAAAATTTACCTGTAAAAAAAAAAAAAAAGTTAGATTTTTTTTTTTTTTTTTTTAGCTTTTCCTGGGCTTCTGTCCATGACTTCTAGGTGTTAGGTTTTCTGGGGAATGCAGAGCAGCCCAAAACTCAGGAAGAGACACGCTTAGAATGCATTGGAGTGTTTCGCAAGATTTTGCTTGCTCTGCAGGAATTTTCCTAGAAGGATAGTGATGTCACACCCAGCTATTGCAGGAGACAAGGGTAAAGTAATTTTAGAACCAAACATTTTTCTTTGCAGGTAATATTTTGACCTACTATTGGCTGGCAATGTATACAGGGGGTGCCTAGACAGTATATGCATACATTGCGTTGCATTGCAAGGTCCACAATCGTATATAAATGGACTGTCTCATATAAGATTAAGGCTAGCCATACCCACATAGACTTCTCTGAGAGATGGCTATGCATGTATTGTTAATCAAATTACTTGATTCCTTTATCCACACTAACAGTGGTGGCTGGTGCTCAAAATTTTTGGGGGGCACAAACAAACTGAGACATTCTGAAAAATACTTTAACAAAAACCATCAATTGCAGCCTCACTGTGCCTATCAATTCAGCCACTTTGCCCATCAAATTAAGCCACTGTGCCCATAAAATGCAGCCACTGTGCCCATAATATGCAGCCACTGTGCCCATAAAATGCAGCCACTGTGCCCATCATATGCAGCCATTGTGCCTATCAAATAAAGCCACTGTGCCCATCATATGCAGCCACTGTGCCCATCATATGCAGCCACTGAGCCACTGTGCCCATCATATGCAGCCACTGTGCCCATCAAATACAGCCACTGTGCCCATCAAATGCAGCCACTGTGCCCAGCATATGCAGCCACTGTGCCCATCAAATGCAGCCACTGCGCCCATCAAATGTAGCCACTGTGCCCATAAAATGCAGCCACTGTGCCCATCAAATACAGCCCCTGTGCCCAGCATATGCAGCCCCTGTGCCCAGCATATGCAGCCACTGTGCCCAGCATATGCAGCCCCTGTGCCCACAAAATACAGCCACTGTGCCCATCATGTGCAGCCACTGTGCCCATCAAATACAGCCACTGTGCCCATCAAATACAGCCACTGTGCCCATCAAATGCAGCCACTGTGTCCATCATGTGAAGCCACTGTGTCCATCATGTGAAGCCACTGTGCCCACCAAATACAGCCACTGTGCCCATCATATGCAGCCATTTGTGCCCATCAAATGCAGCCACTTGTGCCCATCAAATGCAGCCACTTGTGCCCAGTATATGCAGCCACTTGTGCCCAGTTTATGCAGCCACTGTGCCCACCGCAAACACCACACTCCGCTCCAGCTTGTGTCTCCTCTGCTCCTCTTCCTAAACGCCAGGCATCCAAAAGGGTGGCCACGAGCTTTTGTCAATCAGGAAACAGGTCTGACGCCCTGTCTCCTGATTAGCGAAGAGAAAGGTTAGTGTGAAAATAGCGAAAATGTATTTGCTATCGTCACACAATTGGGTGGGATCAGCGAGCCCCGCTTCAAAATGTACCACCCCCTCCCACCCCACCATAGAATCCCGAGCAGAGCAGCCACAGTGCACGGGGCGCTACTGCTTAAGCAGTGTAAATTGAGTAATCTGCGCTGTCAGCTGTTGTATTCAGACAGCCGCAGCACCAGCAACTGTCTGTATACCTCACTGCATCTGATTGGAGTTAGTTTATGTTCAGGCGTCAATTTTCTTTTTTTCTAATCAGGTAATTTTTATTGAACAATTTTTTACAACAAAGCTTAAAAAAAAGCACTTCCATAAAACAAACGGAAATGAAAGAAAAACGTACCAGGTAAATAAAGGGAAAAAAAAGCATAATTACATCATGCAACCTTCAGATCATGCCATAACTTTCGTGTGAGACCTCCCAATACAACGCTGGACTTTCCATACAATACTTTACCATTTATACCAATAATAAATCAGGACAGCGAGATATACACAGAGTTACTACCATACCCAAGCATAGAGTACAATCGGGTATACAAAGTACCCATTGGCAGTTGGAACCTTTAGCTGCCCTGGTCATCTCTCTGTGACAGAGTAGTATGAGTAGACAAGGTATAGCCATCAGGTCCATATTTTTTTAAACTTTTTGGGGCAATTTCTGTGCAGGCGACATTATTATACCCAGCTCCTTCAATTTTGTTTAAGTCTGTCGAGTCAGGCGGTGCCGACGGGGACACCCATGGCTCAAATTTTCTCCAATTCAGCAAGTATAAGACAATATGTGAATCCTACATGGCTAACCTTAGGGGTATATTTATCAATGTTTTTATATCAGATTCATGCTTTCAGTCAGGATTCACACATTTTTCCAAATGAATCTGTTTAGAATCGTCTGACTCTTGGGTGAAAGGTGTGTAAATATTGTGTGAAAACATTTATAAATAGAAACAACCTTTTGGTTTTGAATAGAATGGGGAAAAGTTAAGCTGGCCATACATAGATAGAAATTTGGCTGGTTCAGCGGGGACCATCTGAAGTTGGAACCATGTATGGGCAGGCTGATTGTACCCAAGTCGATCCAACGATTGACTTGGGTACAACCAGCCTATTAACTTATTCAATATATGGTTACTGGCAGCGGCTATACTTGATTAAACCACTTTCATTCTGTAACTTATTTTTGCCATCAGTATAAAAAAATTATTTCCAGCTACAATACATTCTGTGGCCTTGCTCTGGCACTAGAGTTGGGATCTGGGAGAGGGATTCATACCCACTATGGTTCACAAAATGGATGAGGAGGCTGGGAACTGTCCAATTGTCCTATGCCTCACACAAAGTCCCATACGTTTTTATTTCCCTATCAAAATAATGGATGAGGTGGACTTAACCTCTGTATAGGCATATTGAGTTCTTTGCCTATTAATAATAATTCTCTCTATCATTCCAGTGAAGAATCCAGTAGACGATTACATAGGCATAGACTATTCTCTGATGAGTCAGCCCCTTGTGTCTGAGGACAGTATGGATATGGATTTCAGGGTAAGTGAAATCTCTAATCTGTTCAATGATGTTTTCACAACAATGTTACGTCGAGGTCAGTCAGTGTGTTGTAGCCGAAATAGGGGAAGATATAGACTACGGTTATCCAAAACAGATGAGTGGAATGTGTTTGGTAAATTTATCAATCTTGCCTTCAGTTATATTTCACTGAAACAAAAGCTCTTAGTTTTGATCATTGAGCTTATTAGGTTAAATTAACTTTGTTTTCTTTACTTTTCCTTTTTTTTGTGTGATAGTTATGCGTGTACTGTTGCTTTAAGGCCTCTTTCACACGGGCAGTCAGGGGGCAATAAAACAGGCATTTGAGGCATGGGTTTTAAAACCCTCCTGACCACTCACCTAAAGACTGGAGGAGGCTGTTCATATGCTGTGGCCCTGTTGCTTTGCCTCATGACTGGGACAACCCTAATGCCCCGTACACACGGTCGAAAATTCCGACGTAAAAAGTCTGATCGGATTATGTTGTCAGAAAATCCGATCGTGTGTGGGCTCTAGCAGACAAAAAAGTTTGAGAGCAGGACCTTAAATTTTCCGATAACAAAATCCGATCTGACTTTTTCCGATCGTGTTTAGAGAATTCCGATGCACAATGTGCCACGCATGCTCACAGGGCCGGATTTCCCACAAGGCCACCGAGGCCAGGCCTCGGGGCGGCAGGGGTGCAGGGGCGGCCCTGCATGGAGATAGAGAAGTGGTCTG
Source organism: Lithobates sylvaticus (assembly GCA_028564925.1). Classification (NCBI taxonomy): domain Eukaryota; kingdom Metazoa; phylum Chordata; class Amphibia; order Anura; family Ranidae; genus Lithobates; species Lithobates sylvaticus. Next base: position 146,093,888 of record CM053037.1, read on the forward strand.
AAATTATTTGGTTCCCTGTATGCGCTTCTCTAAGGTCTATCAGATCTCATTGAGTCATGAAGATGTGATTACATGCGCCAGTATTTGTTATGTATCCTTAGAGTAATATGTGTAATCCTTCTTTTGCGGATGCCGCCCCCCCCCCGCACGCCGCAAATAACACATTTTATAGCAACCAGCATCATTTTCCCGGGCACACAGGACAGAGCAGAGTGCACTGAACCAGCCCCTCCTCCTCCTATGTTTTCCTGTACACAGAGGAGGAGGCAGGGAGCTGCACAAAACGCGGCTGACCTAAGGTAGGACTTTAGCCATAGACTCACTCCCGACAGTCCTGCCAGTGTGCCCCCGGCCAGCACCAACAGCAGACCCCCCCCCCCCCCCCACTCTGAATGTCCTCTCTCCGCTCAGCCTGACTCCACTGTCCCGAGTCCCGCCAGCAGCACCTCCCCCGCTCATATGCAGCTGAATGTGCTCTCTTCTGCCAGGTCTGTTAAAAACTTCTGTGTAACTTGCAGACGAGGGAGGCATGGGGGAGGAGGGGGATGTTATGGGATGAGGGTGCACAAGAAGGATGAAGGGGGGGACAAGAAAGGTGGAGATGGGATGGGGGGGGGGCAAGAAGGATGGAGCTGAGATGGGATGGGGGGGGGGCAAGAAGGATGGAGCTGAGATGGGATGGGGGGGCAAGAAGGATGGAGCTGAGATGGGATGAGGGGGGGGGGACAAGAAGGATGGAGCTGAGATGGGATGAGGGGGGGGGGGACAAGAAGGATGGAGCTGAGATGGGATGGGGGGGGGCAAGAAGGATGGAGCTGAGATGGGATGAGGGGGGGGACAAGAAGGATGGAGCTGAGATGGGATGGGGGGGGGCAAGAAGGATGGAGAGCCCCCCTCACATCTGTACGCTCCCAGCACCCCTCACACCTGTACGCTCCCAGCACCACTCACATGTATATATGACATGCATGTACACACACACACACAGAGACATGTACACACACACACAGGCATGTACACACACACACACAGGCATGTACACACACAATACATGCACATACACAGACATGTGCAGTACACTACAGAGACATGTGCAGTACACAAAGAGACATGTACACACTCACAGGTATGTACACAAACAAGACATGTACACACACAGGCATGACAGACACAGCCTCCCCCCCCCGAACAACAGGTGGTCCTAGTCCCAGCTCATGTTTCCACATGCAGAGGGGTGCACATGCACAAAATGACCAGAGGTGGCAGCAAAGAGCCCAATGTCAGCTCATGACAGAGCAGCAGCTGCCGACTCACCACACATACAGGAGCTCCTCTGCACCCGACCCTGCCTTCTCACATCCCTGCCAGTCGGCCGGGCCCATCCAGGCGCTGGGGCCCCTTACAAGTGTATGGGCTGTACCCCCCTGATGGCGGCCCTGGAAGTAATAACTGTGTTTACAAAGGTATTCGGCACACAAAAAGGGATTTATATCTTTGTGACTGTTAAGGAATGAAATTAAAGTTTTTGTGCCCGTAGTTCAGCTTTGAGTCCTTCCTGCACAACCACTTTACCACATCCAGAATTTTGCTTTCATAGCAAATCTTCAATTCTATTTTGGTCTCAAGTGCAACTGTTCCTCTCATTGCAGGAGGGTATATGAATTCCTTGGTACATTCATAACAACTGGGATGCGATTCCTGTTAAACCAGCAGGTAGGTTTGAAGACTGTGAATATAGTGGCACTATCAACAACAGGGGAGAGCTAGCTGGGGTAAGAGCAGTAGTGTATTTAGGTTTTGTGCTGCCCCAGGCCTGACTAAACTCGTGCACCCTGTGGCAAGGCCACACCCTTGCTGTATAAGACCCGCCCTGAAATTTTCGAGTGGGGACACTAGTTCTGAGGGGGGGATAGATTCCCTTAATTTGCATAGATTTCCTCTCACTTCCTGTTTGGCTATGGGACAGGAAGCAAAGGGAAATCTCTGCAATGGGACAAGGATGGTAAAAAATAGGATAAAAAAAAGGATGGTAAAAATAAACTGACAGGGGCTATAACCCTCCCTTACTCTTTCCAAAATGAAAAAAAAAAAATAGTTCTACTTTAAGCACAAATTTCTGATAATTTTATGGAGAGGACTAAGAAGATATAACCATGCCAATGGTGCAGCAGAAAACATAGCACAGTGAGGAAGGTTTGTGGTCCAGGATGAAAGGACAGTTCAAATTAGAAGCCCCCCCCCCACAGTTGCGGAATGCCGGCCGCCCGCATACCGGAAGCAGTGCGGCTGCTTTATGGGGGCGCTAGACTAATTTGTCTCAGCCCAGTCTGCCGCATAAGACTGGCAATGCACTAACAGTGCAAGCCGGCGGGGACTCCGTGCTGCTTCCCTGCAAAGTGCTGCCCTAGGCCTGGGCCTTGTCGGCCTAGGCCAGGATACAGCGTTGGGTAAGAGGGAACATTTTCCATGGGTTGCACTTATTTTTATATATGAATGTAAGGTCTGGTACTATAGTTTCTTAGACTAGTTACTTACTTACTTCTGCCCATTCAGCCTTGCAAGGCCAGGTACTGATGCTGAACAAGAAGACATGGCTATCTGTTTTCTAATTTATCCCAAAGGTGTCCAGTAAGGTTAACCCCTTCCTGCCCTGTCCCTTTAAAAAGTTTTAAATGCCTTGGGGGAGGAAAGGATTGGCAATGATGAGGCCACTGATTGGCTGCCATAGTGGTCACATGATCGAGAGCTGGCCTGCCAGCTACCAATCATTAGTGGGGGCCAAGGGCTGTATTTGACAGCTTGTTCTCTGTGCTAGGAGCATACAGTGAACACACTTCCAGCACAGAAACATTGGCCACTTAGTGACACATATGTGCGGTGTGTGGGCATTAAAATCCAACCATTACGCGGGTGGCAACAGGCTACGGTCAGGGCTGTGTAGGTCTCTGAAGTTCCACTACACCATAGTCCTTAACCTGTTCCGGACCGGCGCACGACGATGTACGTTGGCAGAATGGCACGGACAGGCATAAGGGCGTACAGGTACGTCTCTTTTAAGAATGCCGCTGTGCCATCGCGTGCCGGTCGGGACCCCCGTGAGTCCGGTTGAGGGTCCCGCGGACTTGATCGCCGCGGGGATACCCGTGATCGTCTCACTGGAAGGCTGAACGGGGAGATGCGGAAGTAAACAGCATCTCCCCGTTCTGCCTAGCAACAAGTGACACTGATCTCTGCTCCCTGTGATTGGAGCAGAGATCAGTGTTCGCTAATACACAGCCACGCCCCCCACAGTTAACACGCCCCTAGGAACACTTAACCCCTACACTGCCACCCCCTGGTTAACCCCTTCACTGCCAGTGTCATTTACACAGGAATCAGAGCATTTAAATAGCACTGATTGCTGTATAAATGACAATGGTCCAAAAATGTGTCAAAAATAATGTTGCAGTCACAATAAAAATCGCTGATCGCCGCCATTACTAGTAACAAAAAAATTATTAATAAAAATGCTATAAAACTATCCCCTATTTTGTAAACGCTATAACTTTTGCACAAACCAATCAATAATCACTTATTGCAATTTTTTTTTTACCAAAAATATGTAGAATACATATCGGCCTAAACTGAGGAAAAAAATTATTTTTTATATATTTTTGGGGGATATTTTTTATAGCAAAAAGTAAAAAAAAAGTGTTTTTTAAAAAATTTTCGCTCTTTTTTTGTTTATAGCGCAAAAAATAAAAACCGCAGGGGCGATCAAATACCACCAAAAGAAAGCTCTATTTGTGGGAAAAAAAGGACGTCAACATTGTTTGGGAGCCTCGTCGCACGACTGCGCAATTGTCAGTTAAAACGGCGCAGTGCAGAATAGCAAAAAGTGGTCTGGTCTTAAGCCAGCAAAATGGTCCGGTCTGAAAGTGGTTAAAACATGTCTTTATGTCTTTTTATTTTTTTTTTTTTGTTTTTTATTTTTTTTTTTTTTTTTTTTTTTTTTTTTTTTTTTTTTTTTTTTTTTTTTTTTTTATCCACATACATTTTGACATACTGGGTTTGATTTACTAGAAGACCCAAGTTCTGTGCGCGTTTCCTGCACCGCGATAAAAACGCACTGCAGTTGCGATCTGTAGCAGGTGTCAATGTTAAAGTGATTGTGAAAGAAAATTGTACCATCTATGGCTTGCTTAACCGCCTGCCGACCAGCCATCGTAATTATACTGGTGTACGTCGGCCGCTTTAGGAGCGATAGGGGGCAACAGGGGGATAAGGGGCACCGATGCGCATGGCCGGCAGCCGCCATGTCCGCTGGCCACCTGCAATCGATCCACAGAGAGCCAGAACGGGGATCTGTGTATGTAAACAAACAGATTCCTGTTCTGACAGGGGAGTAGAGAGAGATCTGCTGTTCCTAGTGATCAGGAACAGCGATCTCTTTCCTCCTCCAGTCAGTACACTGGCCTCACAGTTAGAAACACCTCCGTAGGGAACACTTAACCCCTTGATCGCCCCTAGTGTTAACCCCTTCCCCGCCAGTGACATTTATACAGTAATCAGTGGCTAGATAGCTCTAATCGCTGTATAAATGTCACTGGTCCCAGAAAAGTGTCAAAAGTGTCCGATCTGTCCGCTGCAATGTCGCAGTCCCGCTAAAAATCGCAGATTGCCGCCATTACTAGCAAAAAATAAAGAAATAATAAAAATTTCTTAAATCTGTCCCCTATTTTGTAGACGCTATAACTTTTGAGCAAACTAATCAATATACGTTATTGCTAATTTTTTTTACCAAAATTATGTAGCAGAATACATATTGACCTAAACTGATGAAGAAATTATTTATTTATTTATTTATTTTTTTCAAAATGGTTGATCTTTTTTATAACGCAAAAAATTAAAACCGCAAAGGTGATCAAATACCTGGGAAAAATAGGACATCAATTTTATTTGGGTACAACGTTGCACGACCGCGAAATTGTTAGTTAAAGCGACGCAGTACCGCAAAAAATGGCCTGGTCAAGGGGGCAAATCCTTTCCACTTCTTAAGTGAACCTTCTCGTTGCAAAGAGGATTCTCATTTAGTTTAGTTTGGTACATTGGGAATGTGGTTACTCCTTGTCCAAAATGGGCAATGTTTTTGAACAGTTATTTTACCAGTGTTTCAGAAAAAAAATCAAGAGCATTATTCTGTTACACAACAGCACAGTTGCTGAATTCATATGTCATAAAATCCCATATTTGCGTATTCTTGGAATTCTGTGCTATTACTGATGTATGTGGTCCCCTGACTAAAGGGAAAAGGTCTGAACCAGGAACAGCTGGGACCTGCGTCATTTGTGGTGTTGCATAAAACAACCTATTATATAGTTTATGCAATTACATGGTTTAACATGAAGAGAAGAACAAGAACAGCAGACACCTGTACTCTATTATAGCAAGCCTTCAATGCATTCCTTTTCAAAAACACACATAATCATCCGGGGGCCAGACCACATGCGAAAGGCGCGATTAGCACCATAATTGTAACATATGTATAGGTGATTATAGACTTCATTCTTTCATATGTTCATGCACATAAGGTGCCCAGGTGCAATATGATGTTGGTTTTTGCACATGTATATCCTTAAAAATATAGTTGTGAGCATATATTGTATTCTTAAGGGATAGTCTTTTTCATTATGTTAAGATTTACAGTATACGTTATAGAGATCAGCTTGATGTAAATAAACGTATCAGTGTATGCTAATGTTTTAAAAATATGATGTTTTTGCTTAACGTTAATGTTAATGTTAGCTTTTGGGACTTAAGCTAGTGATACACTGAATGAATTTTGGACCATCCTAAATACGCTTTGTTACTGGCCCTGTCGGAACCCTCCTCTCTGACATTCTTTGACTGAAAATTCAAATTCAATGGCCATAATGTCATATTTTTCCTGAAATAATACTGCATTATGGCCCCAATAATCATAGGAAATCAACATATTGTCATGAAATCAGGCCGAGACAGAAGTACAGTTAAATCACACTTGTTTAATAATAAAAGTAAAAAGAACAAATGTAGTCAAAACATAGCCAAAGTTCAGTAATCGGAACGGATAGTCAGCCAAGCCAGAAGTCAGGGATCAATGTAGTGGAACAGCAAGCAGGATCTGGAGCCGAAGGGATGTCAGCAAAGCAAGTCTTGAACAGGATCGCAGGAGATAGTTTCTGTGATTTTGACTAAGGCGAAGGCAGAGATCCTCTGGACTGGACGGCTTAGGGCATTTTCACACGGGGCGGATCAGTGCTGATCCGCCCCGTGGATATCCGCTTGCTCAGCGGGGATCGCCGGAGCGATCTCCGCTGAGCAGGAAGATGACAGGTCCGTCTCTGCACACAGCGCAGGGACGGACCTGTCACAGCGCCGCTCTCCCCTATGGGAGATCGGGTGACGACGGACCGTAGAGTCCGTCGTCATCCGATCCGCTCTGCAGACGGATGAAAAAATAGGGTTTTCCTCTGTCTGCAGAAACGGAGCATAGCGGACACGGATGAGATCGGGTGTCAGCGGATGCTCATCCGCTGACACCCGCTATCCCATAGGGATACATGTATGTCCGTTTTTCATCCGAAAACGGAAGGATGAAAAACGGACATACGGACCGTCCATGTGAAAGAGCCCTTAAGTAGGCAGGACTGACGAGCAGGATATCATCAGCAGCTGAGTAACTGTGGAGAGATAGTAACTGGCAATTAGCCGACATCTGAGCGGCCAGCTCAGAGAAGGAAAGGCTGAGCCCAGCCCTGACACACATTAAGCAAAATACAGTCAGAACTTATCACTGCTGGGTGCAAAGATTGTGATTTTCATCCAACAAATTTTTTTATAAATACACCACAAAGTGTATGTAAACCTCAACAAAGAAATTCTCTTTTTTGCTTTCTTTTGGTCTGTAAAATATACCTATGTAATAATACAGCGTTCAATAGAGATTAAATGAATAATGCATAATCATTTCTCTCAGCAAATTAAAACATAAATAACTGTAAAAAAAAAAAAAAAAAAAAGAACAAACACATACAAGAATAAAAAAAAAAAATCCAACCATTAATATAAAAATATACGCTCAATGTAAAAGTCTGTGAATCAATTAGTTTTGCTAGGAGCCGTATCTATAACTTCAGGGAATTGTAGAGATACCTAAAACTGTACAAAAATACCTAAATAATAATACAACACTTTCTATAAAAAGAAAATATTAGTGCAGAAGCTCATTCAAATGAAACATACAAGTGCAAATACAGTGGTGTGAAAAAGTGTTTGCCCCCTTCCTCATTTCCTGTTCCTTTGCATGTTTGTCACACTTAAGTGTTTCGGAACATCAAACCAATTTAAACAATAGTCAAGGACAACACAAGTAAACACAAAATGCAATTTGTAAATGAAGGTGTTTATTATTAAAGGTGAAAAAAAATCCAAACCATCATGGCCCTGTGTGAAAAAGTGATTGCCCCCCTTGTTAAAACATACTATAACTGTGGTTGTCCACACCTGAGTTCAATTTCTCTAGCCACACCCAGGCCTGATTATTGCCACACCTGTTCACAATCAAGGCATCACTTAAATAGGAGCTGCTTGACACAGTAAGGTCCACCAGAAGATCCTTAAAAGCTACACATCATGCCGAGACCCAAAGAAATTCAGGAACAATTGAGAAAGAAAGTAATTGAGATCTATCAGTCTGGAAAGGGTTATAAAGCCATTTCCAAAGCTTTGGGAATCCAGCGAACCACAGTGAGAGCCATTATCCACAAATGGCGAAGACATGGAACAGTGGTGAACCTTCCCAGGAGTGGCCGGCCGCCCAAAATTACCCAAGAGCGCAGCGACGACTTATCCAAGAGGTCACAAAAGACCCCACAACAACGTCCAAGGAACTGCAGGCCTCACTTGCCTCAGTTAAGGTCAGCGTTCATGCCTCCACCATCAGGAAAAGACTGGGCAAAAATGGCCTGCATGGCAGAGTTCCAAGGAGAAAACCACTGCTGAGCAAAAAGAACATCAAAGCTCGTCTCAATTTCTCCACAACACATCTTGATGATCCCCAAGACTTTTGGGACAACATTCTGTGGACCGATGAGACAAAAGTGGAACTCTTTGGAAGGTGTGTGTCCAAGTATATCTGGCGTAGAAGGAACACTGCATTTCAGAAAAAGAACATTATACCAACAGTAAAATATGGTGGTGGTAGTGTGATGGTCTGGGGCTGTTTTGCTGCTTCAGGACCTGGAAGACTTGCCGTGATAAAAGGAACTATGAATTCTGCTGTCTACCAAGAGATCCTGAAGGAGAATGTCCAACCATCTGTTCGTGTAATCAAGCTGAAACGAACTTGGGTTCTGCAGCAGGACAATGATCCTAAACACACCAGCAAGTCCACCACCGAATGGCTGAAGAAAAACAAAATGAAGACTTTGGAGTGGCCTAGCCAAAGTCCTGACCTGAATCCTATTGAGATGTTGTGGTATGACCTTAAAAAGGCCGTTCATGCTCGAAAACCCTCTAATGTAACTGAATTAGGACAATTCTGCAAAGATGAGTGGGCCAAAATTCCTCCAGGACGCTGTAAAAGCCTCATTGCACGTTATCGCAAACGCTTGGTTGCAGTTGTTGCTGCTAAGGGTGGCCCAACCAGTTATTAGGTTTAGGGGGCAATCACTTTTTCACACAGGGCCATGATGGTTTGGATTTTTTTTCACCTTTAATAATAAACACCTTCATTTACAAATTGCATTTTGTGTTTACTTGTGTTGTCCTTGACTATTGTTTAAATTGGTTTGATGTTCCGAAACACTTAAGTGTGACAAACATGCAAAGGAACAGGAAATGAGGAAGGGGGCAAACACTTTTTCACACCACTGTAGTAAACAAAATACGCATAGTTAATATATAAGAATGTGATAAACATAAAACTCCTTAAACTGTTCCCCAAAAATTCCCAATAAGTGTTAAAAACCTACAGGCATAAATTTCAATGAATGAAACAAATACACTAATTCCAACTGTTGCACTAATCACTTTTTTTACAAAGTACTCACAAGGCTTTTTCACTCCCCATATTCAGGTATACTCACCTAATCCTGTTGACCACTTACCTTAATAAGTAGGTCAAAAAGCATTTATTCAAGACCCTTGTGAGCACTTTGGAAAGAAGTGATTGGTAGATCAGAGTATTTGTTTTCAGAGCATTTACTAGACTTTAAATGTGTATGGTTTAATTTGTCATGTATTTTACACTTATTGTAGACTGGTTTATTGAGTTTCATGTGTATAACATGTTGTTTATATATTTATTTTCTATGTTTTTTTTATGTGTTTGTATTTTTTATATTCCTTACACTTTATATGTTTAATTTTGCTGAGTGGAATGTTTATGCATTAGTTTAATAAATTTAATAAAATAAAGTTAATAACTATTATTATTATAGGGAGCGTTGTTTTATTATTTAGGTAGTTGTGTACCATACACCTCCCAGCAAAACTGAGGTTTGTTCTGTTGAATATACAGTTGTGCTCATAAGTTTACATACCCTGGCAGAATTTATGATTTATTTGCCATTTTTCAGAGAATGTGAATGATAACACAAACATTTCTTTCACTCATGGTTAGTGTTTGGCTAATGCCATTTATTATCAATCAATTGTGTTTACTCTTTTTAAACCATAATGGCAACAGAAACTACCCAAATGACCCTGATCAAAAGTTTACATACCCTGGTGATTTTGGCCTGATAACATGCACACAAGTTGACACAAAGGGGTTGGAATGGCTATTAAAGGTAACCATCCACACCTGTGATCTGTTTACTTGTAATTAGTGTGTGTGTATAAAAGGTCAATGAGTTTCTGGACTCCTGACAGACCCTTGCATCTTTCATCCAGTGCTGCACTGATGTTTCTGGATTCTGAGTCATGGGGAAAGCAAAAGAATTGCCAAAGGATCTGCAGGGAAAAGTGCAGGAAAAAGTTATACAACAGGAAAGGGATATAAAAAGATATCCAAGGAATTGAGAATGCCAATCAGCAGTGTTCAAACTGTAATCAAGAAGTGGAAAATAAGGGGTTCTGTTGAAACCAAACCACGGTCAGGTAGACCAACTCAGCAGGGTGGATCGCTGATATTTTGGGGATGTGTGAGCTACAAAGGCACAGGAAATTTGGTCAAAATTGATGGCAAGATGAATGCAGTATGTTATCAAAAAATACTGGAGGAACATTTGTATTCATCAGCCAGGAAGCTGCACATGGGACGTACTTGGACATTCCAACATGATAATGATCCAAAACACAAGGCCAAGTCGACCTGTCATTGGCTACAGCAGAATAAAGTGAAGGTTCTGGAGTGGCCATCTAAGTCTCCTGACCTCAATATCATTGAGCCTCTCTAGGGAGATCTCAAACGTGCAGTTCATGCAAGACAGCCCAAAAATTTATAGGAACTGGGAGGCTTTTTGCCAAGAGGAATGGGCAGCTTTACCATTTGAGAAGATAAAGAGCCTCATCCACAAATACCATGAAAGACTTCATGCTGTCATTGATATTAAAGGGGGCAATACACGGTATTAAGAAGTGAGGTATATCAACTTTTGATCAGGGTCATTTGGGTAGTTTCTGTTGCCATTATGATTTAAAAAGAGTAAACGCAGTTGATTGATAAACTGATCTGAAAAATGGCAAAGAAATCATAAATTCTGCCAGGGTATGTAAATTTATGAGCACAAATGTATAATTGAAAGGGCTTTGTAATATCGGTTTGTTATTTCTTTCCCCACCATCCAGTGCACCCACCAGACTGAGGAAGAAAGAACCTATGTAAGCTCCAGGTCACTTTGGGCAGACCTTACATAGGGCTGAAGACTCTCTTCCCAACCCCGCTTTAGAGTGCTTGAGCCTTCTGATTGGTCACTTTGGCACCCAAAACTAAGGTGGGGGTGGAAGGGTAGAGAGTCACATGCTTCCCCATCGCTGAAAGTTTCAGGTATTCAATTTCAATTTGCTGGGGCTAATGAAATGGTGAAGGAGCGAAAGGAAGGTAAGTAAAAGCAACCGGAGTTTTAACATTTTGGTTAACATTTTCTATGCAGACTTCTTTGTGCTGATTAAGGTTGGGTTAACACTTAATACGGATGTGGCTCACAGCAGGGCTCCGGTGTGTCCCTGTCCTCCTTTTTTAGGGACGAATCAGGCCTGAATTTTTGCCTGAATTCGGACCTGAAACTGAGCCAAAGATGCACAGGACCCTTTGTGCAATGCGCTCCGTGGCTGCCCCAGAGATGTGTGAACCAGCTCCATTGAGAGCCGGTCACAATCTTCTATCATGTGAGTTGAATGTGGGAAAACCCGCATCCAATTCGCATAAGTGTGAACCCAGCCTAAAACATTTTAATGGTAGTTCTTTTTGTAAGAATTTTTGGTCGAATAACAGAGTGGGGTTGATTTACTAAAACTGGAGAGTGCAAAATCTGGTGCAGCTGTGCATGGTGGCCAATAAGCTTCTAGCTTCAGCTTGTTTAATTTAGCTTTGACAAATAAAACCTGGAAGCTGATTGGTTTCTATGCAGGGCTTCACCAGATTTTGCACTCTCCAGTTTTAGTAAATGAACCCCTGTTTGATGTAATCATCAGAACAGTTATGTGGCACGATTAAAGAGAAGAGAAGCAGGGCCTGTGCAAAGGTAGTGTTAACATTTATACATGCCTGAAAATAAATAATTACTCTGGGGAGCATAACAAAGTATTTGAATCATATTAAGTGTTATTAAAACGTTCTAAATGTATTTTTCCCTAATGTAATATTAATGATTTGTATTACAGATCTGTCCAGCTCTCAGACACGCAGGGTTAGTCTTACTTAATGCTCTACTTAACACTATACCTGGTAAGTCTGTTTCTTTTTTTTTTATCTATATGTTCTATACAATCACCTCTTTGGGGGTCTGTTTCCCACTAAATCCATACATTTGTTTTGGGTGCTTAACATTCAGCAGTGGCTAGCCAAAGGTCATTTCAAGCTCGCAACTTTTCTTGTACTCAATCACCCTATCCCTCTACCACCATGGATACCATGGAGAAATGTATGGGACTGTAGGCAATATAACTTAACTTAAATTGTTAATAAATAAAATATACGGCAAAACCATTGTGGAATGCAATGACCACGGACATTTATTATAGGCAATATTTAAACAAATAATTGTATTTATTTTAAACTGACACCAATACTATATTTTACATATCCAAGAAAGTTACCATAAAATATACATATGAGCATAACTCAGCCATAAAATGCTTGAGTTATCCAAAAACATCCAACATTACTTTTACCGCCCCCTTTTGTGAGAAAGGAGCAAATGCCTCATAATTAGACCTACAACGTGGGAGGTTGGGTGGGAGATCCTTCCTCTTCTGTCTTCTGCCACTGACTGACAAATGATGTTGTATTTAGAAATGATAAATTTACCATCTTTTATTTAAAAATATGTTACCGAACATGTGACTTAAAACTAGCTAATAACATTTAAATATGCAAATGATCTTACCCTACTAGATTTTTCTTTGGTCTGCCACGGTCCCATAGGTGGAGGGCTGGGCACAATTGTTTGCTCCGCTCCCACTTTATATTCAACCATTTAAAATACTGTATTATAGTAGCATAATATTTAAACATTTTGTCTTTTTTAGTTGCCAATAATAAAATATGGTATATACTGTATGTAGCTAGGCTGCTCCTTTTCCATACGCATTACCTATGTCAGCCTTTTTTTAACAAGGGTGCCTTCAGGTTTCTTCATGGATGCCTTGGCAAAATGCCTAAAAATTTCCCAAAATCTGTATACAAGCTTGCAGGTGGATAAAGTCTGCCTTTTACCTAGACAAAGTCACAGGTTTTCGCTGTGCACCATTACAACCGGCGTCCTAACAACCAATGACGTCATTGATTCATAAGGAGAACATCATGTGCCTACGCAGCATCTTTGATTGCTCTCCCCAACCCTTCTCTGTCAGCAATGGGGTTACATTAGCTGAGTGAGGGAGAGAAACATTGCAATGCTAGTCAGTACCAGCATGCAAAAAGTGTATTTTCCTTGGAAGAATAAATCCCATTGGGTGTCTTACATGTGTAGGTGTTGCTGGGTAACTATACCCCTGTACACACAATCTGATTTTCTGATGGGAAATGTTGGATGTCAGGCTGTTGGCGGAAAATCCGACCGCGTGTACACTCCATTGGACATTTGTTGTCGGACTTTCCGACAACAAATGTTGGCTAGCATGTCTTTAAATTTTCCAACCAACAAATGTGTGTTGTTGGATTTTCGATCGTGTGTACACAAGTCCTTGGGACAAAAGTCCAAAGTACAAACACGCAGGCTCGGAAGCAGAGGCAGTCGGTCTTGTAAACTAGCGTTCGTAATGGAGAATTAACATTCTTGACGTGACAAATTATGAAATCTCCAAATGCAGCGCACAATTCTTTTTTTTTTTTTTTTTCTTAATCCCACACTTATAATGTTTAAAGTTTATCTCCCACCCTTTTCCTACCCGCCCCGCTCTTTTGATTCAAGAGAAAACACAGTTGAATGATAATAAATGGCTTCAGCCAAACACTAACCATGAGTGAAAGAAAAGTTTTTGTGTTATCATCCATATTTTCTGAAAAATGGCCAAGAAATCATAAATTCTGCCAGGATATGTAAACTTCTGAGCACAATTGTAACTTTTAAATATGAACTGATAGCCAAGCCTTTGCGAAATACAACAATCTTACCTTGGGCAATTTCACAAGTTCATACTATAAAAAATGTTTTTGTCTTGCTATTATCTCTTATCCTTGGACATGACCTGCAAAGTCACTGAAATGATTAGCTTGTAGCAGTAAAAACAGCAATGATTCTGCAATGTAACATCCTGAAATAATAATAAAATATATCCAGTAAACATTTTGAGTTTGAGATTAAGAAGTCTGGCACTTCCTTCTATACCAGATGCTCTGTCCCCGAAGTTATAAATAATAAGAGGGTCAACGTTCATTCTATCTGGTAACAAAATCAATAAGATTTTTTTATTTTACAGTATATTATATTTTAAAAAGCTAACATGCTTGTTCAGGGTAGTTTTACTTATTTTTGTAGATCGTAGATATCAGTTCCTGATAAGGATGCCTGTTACTCCACATTTGTTCATGATAATTCATAAAGTGATGTTTTGATGCTGTTTATATATTCTATGATAAAGCAAACATTGTAGTTCAATGCACTATGTATGTGTCCAATCCCCCTCCCCATATCACTTGCCGATAGGTCCAAAATTTACCTGTAAAAAAAAAAAAAAGTTAGATTTTTTTTTTTTTTTTAGCTTTTCCTGGGCTTCTGTCCATGACTTCTAGGTGTTAGGTTTTCTGGGGAATGCAGAGCAGCCCAAAACTCAGGAAGAGACACGCTTAGAATGCATTGGAGTGTTTCGCAAGATTTTGCTTGCTCTGCAGGAATTTTCCTAGAAGGATAGTGATGTCACACCCAGCTATTGCAGGAGACAAGGGTAAAGTAATTTTAGAACCAAACATTTTTCTTTGCAGGTAATATTTTGACCTACTATTGGCTGGCAATGTATACAGGGGGTGCCTAGACAGTATATGCATACATTGCGTTGCATTGCAAGGTCCACAATCGTATATAAATGGACTGTCTCATATAAGATTAAGGCTAGCCATACCCACATAGACTTCTCTGAGAGACGGCTATGCATGTATTGTTAATCAAATTACTTGATTCCTTTATCCACACTAACAGTGGTGGCTGGTGCTCAAAATTTTTGGGGGGCACAAACAAACTGAGAAATTCTGAAAAATACTTTAACAAAAACCATCAATTGCAGCCTCACTGTGCCTATCAAAATCAGCCACTTTGCCCATCAAATTAAGCCACTGTGCCCATAAAATGCAGCCACTGTGCCCATAAAATGCAGCCACTGTGCCCATAATATGCAGCCACTGTGCCCATAAAATGCAGCCACTGTGCCCATCATATGCAGCCATTGTGCCTATCAAATATAGCCACTGTGCCCATCATATGCAGCCACTGTGCCCATCATATGCAGCCACTGAGCCACTGTGCCCATCATATGCAGCCACTGTGCCCATCAAATACAGCCACTGTGCCCATCAAATGCAGCCACTGTGCCCAGCATATGCAGCCACTGTGCCCATCAAATGCAGCCACTGCGCCCTTCAAATGTAGCCACTGTGCCCATAAAATGCAGCCACTGTGCCCATCAAATACAGCCACTGTGCCCAGCATATGCAGCCCCTGTGCCCAGCATATGCAGCCACTGTGCCCAGCATATGCAGCCCCTGTGCCCACAAAATACAGCCACTGTGCCCATCATGTGCAGCTACTGTGCCCATCAAATACAGCCACTGTGCCCATCATGTGCAGCCACTGTGCCCATCAAATACAGCCACTGTGCCCATCAAATGCAGCCACTGTGTCCATCATGTGAAGCCACTGTGCCCACCAAATACAGCCACTGTGCCCATCATATGCAGCCATTTGTGCCCATCAAATGCAGCCACTTGTGCCCATCAAATGCAGCCACTTGTGCCCATCAAATGCAGCCACTTGTGCCCAGTATATGCAGCCACTTGTGCCCAGTTTATGCAGCCACTGTGCCCACCGCAAACACCACACTCCGCTCCAGCTTGTGTCTCCTCTGCTCCTCTTCCTAAACGCCAGGCATCCAAAAGGGTGGCCACGAGCTTTTGTCAATCAGGAAACAGGTCTGACGCCCTGTCTCCTGATTAGCGAAGAGAAAGGTTAGTGTGAAAATAGCGAAAATGTATTTGCTATCGTCACACAATTGGGTGGGATCAGCGAGCCCCGCTTCAAAATGTACCACCCCCTCCCACCCCACCATAGAATCCCGAGCAGAGCAGCCACAGTGCACGGGGCGCTACTGCTTAAGCAGTGTAAATTGAGTAATCTGCGCTGTCAGCTGTTGTATTCAGACAGCCGTAGCACCAGCAACTGTCTGTATACCTCACTGCATCTGATTGGAGTTAGTTTATGTTCAGGCGTCAATTTTCTTTTTTTCTAATCAGGTAATTTTTATTGAACAATTTTTTACAACAAAGCTTAAAAAAAAGCACTTCCATAAAACAAACGGAAATGAAAGAAAAACGTACCAGGTAAATAAAGGGAAAAAAAAGCATAATTACATCATGCAACCTTCAGATCATGCCATAACTTTCGTGTGAGACCTCCCAATACAACGCTGGACTTTCCATACAATACTTTACCATTTATACCAATAATAAATCAGGACAGCGAGATATACACAGAGTTACTACCATACCCAAGCATAGAGTACAATCGGGTATACAAAGTACCCATTGGCAGTTGGAACCTTTAGCTGCCCTGGTCATCTCTCTGTGACAGAGTAGTATGAGTAGACAAGGTATAGCCATCAGGTCCATATTTTTTTAAACTTTTTGGGGCAATTTCTGTGCAGGCGACATTATTATACCCAGCTCCTTCAATTTTGTTTAAGTCTGTCGAGTCAGGCGGTGCCGACGGGGACACCCATGGCTCAAATTTTCTCCAATTCAGCAAGTATAAGACAATATGTGAATCCTACATGGCTAACCTTAGGGGTATATTTATCAATGTTTTTATATCAGATTCATGCTTTCAGTCAGGATTCACACATTTTTCCAAATGAATCTGTTTAGAATCGTCTGACTCTTGGGTGAAAGGTGTGTAAATATTGTGTGAAAACATTTATAAATAGAAACAACCTTTTGGTTTTGAATAGAATGGGGAAAAGTTAAGCTGGCCATACATAGATAGAAATTTGGCTGGTTCAGCGGGGACCATCTGAAGTTGGAACCATGTATGGGCAGGCTGATTGTACCCAAGTCGATCCAACGATTGACTTGGGTACAACCAGCCTATTAACTTATTCAATATATGGTTACTGGCAGCGGCTATACTTGATTAAACCACTTTCATTCTGTAACTTATTTTTGCCATCAGTATAAAAAAATTATTTCCAGCTACAATACATTCTGTGGCCTTGCTCTGGCACTAGAGTTGGGATCTGGGAGAGGGATTCATACCCACTATGGTTCACAAAATGGATGAGGAGGCTGGGAACTGTCCAATTGTCCTATGCCTCACACAAAGTCCCATACGTTTTTATTTCCCTATCAAAATAATGGATGAGGTGGACTTAACCTCTGTATAGGCATATTGAGTTCTTTGCCTATTAATAATAATTCTCTCTATCATTCCAGTGAAGAATCCAGTAGACGATTACATAGGCATAGACTATTCTCTGATGAGTCAGCCCCTTGTGTCTGAGGACAGTATGGATATGGATTTCAGGGTAAGTGAAATCTCTAATCTGTTCAATGATGTTTTCACAACAATGTTACGTCGAGGTCAGTCAGTGTGTTGTAGCCGAAATAGGGGAAGATATAGACTACGGTTATCCAAAACAGATGAGTGGAATGTGTTTGGTAAATTTATCAATCTTGCCTTCAGTTATATTTCACTGAAACAAAAGCTCTTAGTTTTGATCATTGAGCTTATTAGGTTAAATTAACTTTGTTTTCTTTACTTTTCCTTTTTTTTGTGTGATAGTTATGCGTGTACTGTTGCTTTAAGGCCTCTTTCACACGGGCAGTCAGGGGGCAATAAAACAGGCATTTGAGGCATGGGTTTTAAAACCCTCCTGACCACTCACCTAAAGACTGGAGGAGGCTGTTCATATGCTGTGGCCCTGTTGCTTTGCCTCATGGCTGGGACAACCCTAATGCCCCGTACACATGGTTGAAAATTCAGACGTAAAAAGTCAGATCGGATTATGTTGTCGGAAAATCCGATCGTGTGTGGGCTCTAGCGGACAAAAAAGTTTGAGAGCAGGACCTTAAATTTTCTGACAACAAAATCCGATCTGACTTTTTCCGATCGTGTGCAGAGAATTCCGACGCACAATGTGCCACGCATGCTCAGAAGAAATTTGGATACGAAAGCTATTGGCTACTGGCCTCTACGTAATCCCGTCGTACGTTTTGTACGTCACCGCATTCTGAACGATCGGATTTTCCGACAACTTTGTGCGTTTTTTATATATATGAGACACATCGTCAATTTGCCTTCTATTGGGATCACTGAATAGCATCTGTTCCTTTAAAGATCTGTTAAAGCTGATTGCTGATAATTCATTTATCTGAGCACATTTAACTCCATGACAGTCTTCTAAAGCCGCGTACACATGATCAGATTTTCCAACAGGAAATGTTTCGATGACAGGCTGTTGGCGATAAATCCGACTGTTTGTACGCTCTATTGGACAATTGTTGTCGGACTTTCTGTGGAAAAATGTTGGCTAGCAGGTTTTAAAATTTTCTGCAGACAAATGTCTGTTGTCGGATTTTCCGATCGTGTGTACACAAGTCCGACGGACAAAAGTCCAAAGTACAAACACGCATGCTCGGAAGCAAGGATGAGCCAGAAGCGGTCGGTCTTGTAAACTAGTGTTTGTAATGGAGAATTAACATTTGTGAAGTGGCAAATTATGAAATCTCCAAAAGCAGCGCACAATTCTCTTCTTCTTTAATGGGATAATAATGAAGCTGCTTTGCTGGTGATACTGATGGAGTTATTGCAAACTAATTTTCAAAGGCCTTTTTTTCTAGTGCCATCAAGAATAATATTATGCATTTTTTTTTTTTTATTTTGGGCAAGTTACCATAACATTATTATCCTGTAGTTTTTAAGATCAAAGATACAACTATGTTGGTGTCCCTTATCAATTTTACATTGTATTTTTTTTAAATGTAACTGTCTACTCCCAAACTGTCATTTGAAGTAAAACACATAGCCAAGAATTATTCTCCACAATTTTTTTTATTGTGCATTAAAAAAAGAAAACAAATAAAATTAGACATGCTATCTGCAAATAGAATTTAACCAAAAAGTGCATTCTATGCATCCAAATATATAGAAAATACACCAAATCAAATCATTATTCAACCATCCAAGGCCAGTAATAAATAACACGTTATCTCCTCCGATTCCGCAACATGTCTGGTTGACGAACGGCCGTTTAGAATCGAACTGAAAAGCACGAAATGAAAAGCGTGAAATGAAAAACGCGAATCAACACTCACCAAACTTCTACTAACATGAAATTAGCAGAAGGAGCCCAAAGGGTGGCGATAAAGAGCTGAAACCATGTAGTACATCACTACGTTTGTGATTGTTGGCCAACAATTGTGTGTCCGTGTATGCAAGACAAGTTTGGGCCAACACCCTTCGGACAAAAGTCCACGGTTTTGTTGGCCAACAATCCGATCGTGTGTACGAGGCTTAACCCTGGTAAGAGTCCATCTCACACTGGGTGGTGGAGCACGTCGGTGATTGCTGTAACTGTTCTGTACTGTATGATACTCATACGACCGCATCACACAGATTTCAGCTCATGAAATACATTTTTGCCAACTAAATTTTTCTCTGTCTCAGTTTGCTGCTCAGGATTTTAGATACAGGGGTATAATAAAAACTGTAATATCTGCTTTGCTAAATGAAAAGCAGGCTCATTTGGGTCACTATATTGTTTGATAATGTCTTCTGTGTTTAATTCTACATTCATACACTCTAATGATGCTTATGCATTATTTGTTATCTCTAGGGCATGTTTTATACCCTGAATGCAGAGAATGACACAATTCCTAACACATCTCCAGCCCTGCACATAAAACAGAAGGAACGCATGGTATATATTGCTCTCTCTGAATATTTCTTTGACTCTGCAATGTATGCGTACTATCGATCGGGTGTGCTCAGCCTGGAAATTTCTAATGAACAGGTAAGTGTACTCATGCACTATAATTTAATGTATTTCCCAAATAGTTTCTATCACCACCTACTGGCCGTTCTACTTGCTTTGCGCACTGAGCACATGAGTAGCATCTCTCACTAGAAAGTGGCAATTTCACGTTTGCTGTTCAAGAGACATTTTAGTATTCCGCAACCCATGTGCGGGTCTGATCCAGTTTAATATACAGTAGTCTTATAAATAGAAAAAGTAGGAAGCTCAGACTCTCCTCCAAGTCACAATGTTGAAGCATACCTCCCAACCTTTTGAGATGGAAACGAGGGACACCTATCAGCAAATATATGTAGGCATAGGGCACACCTCCTGCCACGCCTCTTAAAGGAGCATTATACAACCACAACAAAAAAGATTTGTTAAACCCATGAGTGTTTTTTTTTTTTTTTTTTTTTTTACCACTACTATTCCTTTATATTGGCTCTTGAAATTTACAAATGCAGCAATTTCTTAAAAACGGGTGAAAGGTTTAACACTGGAAAACACTTTTTGAAAGATAAAAAGTGCATTTTTTATGCAACCATATAGATCAAACCAAAATGAGGGACAAATGTGGGACAGTCCCTTGAAATCAGGGACAGTTGGGAGCTATGGTTAAAGGACAGCTGTACTATGGTTAAACCTGGCTGGTTAAACTTTCCCTCTGACTTCAGCCCACCTGATCTGATACTCATCTGCTTTCTTTATCCAGAAAACTTCACTGTATGGCCCCATAGGTGGGCTGCCTTAAGGGGAGGTGGCTGCATTCATTAAGGGACAACTTGCACCAAATGTACAGCTGTCCTTTAATCAACCGGACTCTGTGGCCATTTTTTAAATTGGAAACACCCCCTATTTGTTCATATCTAAAACTAGTCATATCCATAAATATTTCCCTCATTCAGCCCAATGAACGGAACAACAGAATAACAAAGATCCTTAGATTGCCCCATGAACACTAAACAGCATGGATGGACAAATCTCCCCCTGCTGACTATGGTATTCTGACAGCTGACACCCGCGGCTGTGAGACTACCCCAAGAGTGAGTACAGCTGATTGGCTGCAGTTAATGTTCAGTTGTTTCCTGCCCACCTCCTTTATCTTTGCCATTCTGAAGCTTGCCTCCAACCAATTTGCATATTATTTTATATATATTGTGATTCTGTACTTGCCAAATATGCTGCAGAAATCTCCCTCCACTGAGTCTGACTGCAGCCATTTTAACTGTGGGCAGCTGAAGCTACTGTCTGTTCACTTCCTGGATTTACACAGACACACAGAGGCACGCCTCCAGCTCTACAGCTCTGATTGGCCCTCTTATGACTCATCCCCCTCCCCCTTCCTGGCAAACTCTCACAGGAGTGAGAGAAAGAGAGCTGTGCATGATGTCATAAGCCTAGGCCTTTTACCAGACAAGAAACAGGAAGTGGGCTGTATAAGGTATTTACTGGCAGGAAAAAAATGGAAAGATGAAAAAAAGACTGAAGCTCCGCTTCAAGGAATAACTAGAATCCCTTTTCTTTCTTTTTCTGTGTTCTGTTGGGAAGATTTCCCTTCAATTATTTCCTGGAGACACAACAGGAAGTGAGCGAAAAACTTTATGAATTGAGGAAAAATCAGATATCCCTTCATGGACAGTTATTACTGAAGCAGATATTCCAGTTGGAAGACTTTATCTCATCTCCTTTTCCTGTACCAACTGCAAAATGTTGGATTTACATGATTTCTATCCCCATGACAATTGTCAGTTTTGGCATGCATACACTTTAGAATCTTGTTGAGGCCATGTTATGGACAGCCAAATATTCACATATGAGCAGCGCCGACTTAAGAGCAGTATGTTAGTTTAAAACATGACTTTAATCATTATTAAAAAGTTTGCACTCACATTTGAGTAGATAAAAACGGGCATAGGGTTGTTTTCTTTTTATCCGTCCTCAGCTGTCCTCCGGTTTCCCGATGGGATGCGGTGAGGGGTCAGACTCCGGTCGCTTGTGGTGGTGTCCGTAGCTACGAGGTATGTGTTTCCCACAGTGGACACGTCAGCAGGTACCTCGGTGAGAGACGTCAGAGGTTTGAGAACGAGGGGCGTGGCTATAGCGCTCGGAGCATGCGTGCTCCTTTTATCAGGCATTGGTTCCGGCCGTTACTGGCAATATTTATATGGAGAAGCAAGGGAAAAAGGGGGAAGGGGCGGTGTCCAAAAAAATATATTACTTTCAGCCGACCAGCGTCCAAGGAAAATGAGAATAATAATAATAATAATAATAGTATATTTTTATTTTTATTTTATTTTTTATATATTTAAAAAAAAAAGGGATACATGGTTACATCTATACGTCTTGCCTTTTTTCCTTCTCCACTGTTCAGTGCTGAACCCATATATCCCCCATTATTATTATAATTTTTTCATTCTCATTGTCCTTGCTTTTTAGAACGATTATTTAAATTGATTTATGTATGGCCTCTCGAAATCTCGAAACCAACGATGGTTGATTTTTTTGGACACTGCCCCTTCCCCTCCCCTTTTTCCCCTTGCTTCTCCATATAAACATTGCCAGTAACGGCAGGAACCAATGCCTGATGAGGGAGCATGCATGCTCCAAACGTGAGCGCTATAGCCACGCCCCTCGTTCTCAAACCTGTGACGTCTCTCGCCGACGTACCTGCTGACGTGCCCACTGTGGGAAACGCATACCTCGGAACTACAGACACCACCGGAAGCGACCGGAGTCTGACCCCTCACCGCAGCCCGGCGGGAAACCAGAGGACAGCTGAGGATGGATAAAAAGAGAACAACCCTATGCCTGTTTTTATCTACTCAAATCTACTCAAAATCTACTGCAAACTTTTTAATAATGATTAAAGCCATGTTTTAAACTAACATACTACTCTTAGAGTAGTGTTTGAATGCTCTGGCTCATTCAAACATTGCACATAAGCTGTGCATTCGCACATTTGCTCTCAGTGGATGAGCTTAGCCGCTGCTGCCACAGAGAGAGCCCTGTTTAAATGAGCCAACACAGCCAATGGGGGTGAGGTTCTGACATCTGCTTCTGTCCTACTGTGAAAGGGAATCAGCTACTAAAGAGTTTTTCAGTCAGGCTGCGTATGACCTACATGTATGGAAGGATGAACAGATCCTAGTCGAAATTTTTTAAAAGTGTTTACAAGAGTTTGCCGTAATAGTAGGATGTGATCCAAAAAGCATACTCCTGACTTTACCCCTAAAACAAGTGTCACCAAACTCTAGCGTGTACTCTCTGGATTTCTGGCAATATGCCCGTAATGCCGGAATGTATGGGAGATTTTTGGAAAAATGCCCATTAAAAGGTGATACATAGAACAACAGTGCCCAAGGGACTTGGAGAGACATATTGAAATTGATAAAAAATTGTTACATTTTATTAAACATACATAGTTTAAAATGAGTCATATCTAAGAAATTAAACACCTCAGCAGTGATACATATGAGATAGAGGTAGTTACATGAATTTCAACATTGCACTCAGTCCATAGAAAAAGATTTCCTGCACATGTCTCAACATGTTTCACGAGCCAGCACTCGCTTCCTCAGAAGTAAGAACTCATATACCGATGTAACAATGCGCGGGACGTGGTGACGCATGACGTGCTACGTGCTAATGGTGGTGGCACAGATGTAACAATGCACATGCCTGGGATGCGGCAAAGGCATGACGTACTACGTCATCGCGTCACATAGACAGCACATGTGTGATAAGTTTACAAGGGTGGGGGCATGCGTGACGCCGATCCCACCCACCTCAAACCGCCAAAGGAGAAGGAAGTGTGGAAACCGAAGGACAGCCCAGGGACACCAACCCACAAGGGAAAAGAAGAAATAAAAAATAGAAAATGCATAAAAACACACCAAAGCCAAACTTTATCCCACAGGGCTGAATAAAATGGGATCGCAACTCCCGGAAAAAAAAAACACGGGAATCTATTAGTCTAGAAAAAAACAAACCCTCCAATTCCAGAAGACGCCAGTTTTGGGGAAACGCGTAGGTCAGAGTGCGTGTGACGTCACCGCATGCCGGCGGGTTGGGAGATACCGCGGCCGCTGTGTTTTTATGTTTGAAGTCTGATATTCACTGCTTAAATGTAAGTGGAATTACCCTTTAAAATTAAAAATATGTCCTGCTGTACTACACTGAGTCTCTCTCTGCTTGCTTCCCACATATGATCCCATTGGTGCGCGATTTAAGGAAGCTATGAGAGAAGACCCTGTATGATTCTTTTCAATCCATTGAGCACTTCAGCACTTTTGAGAAAATACTGCACATTGAGCACTTTTTCCACATATGTACAGGGACATTTATTAATTAGAGTTGGTTTTAATGATTGTCATTATATTTATGTTGGATATATTGTTTGTTATCACTGCTTAAACGGTATATGTGGAACACTCAAGGCCCATATATCACAGTAATTTGCAGAATTCCTTTGACATTTTATTGCACTTTTTGTATTGATTATAGTGAAATATTTATTTCTTAAAAGGGCAGCGCACTATTTTTTAAGATTTGTTATTGGCCCAGTGTTGGGATTATTTAGGCTGCAGCAGTCCAGTTAGTTTAATATATTCAACTTTTTAAGTTGGTTTGTACTGAGCGCAAGAGTTTGTTTTACATTATAATTTAGGAAGTCAATCCTGAGAGAGCTACTGATGTGAAGTTTTTGGTTTGTGAGAGAAAGGAAAAGGTTTGCATTATCTTTGTTTTGTGGGTGACTGGGAGAAGTTCTTCACCTGTGAGTTAGGAACCTGAAATCTTTAGTTAGTGTCTGAATGGCAAGGATTTATTTTCTGTTTTGTTTCTTTGATTCCCATTAATTAAAACTGGCTACAAGTCAGATTTTAGGAAAAATTTGCCGTCTGGACTACCTTTTCCCATTTGAGCTAACTCCCCACAATATACAATATCTCACAAAAGTGAGTACACCCCTCACATTTTTGTAAATGTTTTATTAAATCTTTTCATGTGAAATTACATTTTTCTATAATGTAAAGTAGTGAGTGTACAGCTTGTATAATAGTGTAAATTTGCTGTCCCCTCAAAATAACGCAACACACACCCATTAATGTCTAAACCGATGGCAACAAAAGTGCGTACACCCCTAAGTGAAAATGTCCAAATTTGGCCCAATTAGCCATTTTCCCTCCCTGGTGTCATGTGACTCATTAGTGTTACAAGGTCTATTTGAGGATCTGAAAAAAAGAATTGTTTCTCTACATAAAGATGGCCTAGGGCCTAGGCTATAAGAAGATTGCCAAGACCCTGAAACTGAGCTGTGGCACGGTGGCCAAGACCATACAGTGGTTTAACAGGACAGGTTCTACTCAGAACAGGCTTTGCCATGGTCAAC
The DNA here is from genome assembly GCA_028564925.1 of Lithobates sylvaticus. Taxonomy (NCBI): domain Eukaryota; kingdom Metazoa; phylum Chordata; class Amphibia; order Anura; family Ranidae; genus Lithobates; species Lithobates sylvaticus. The sequence continues at coordinate 146,119,182 of CM053037.1, forward strand.
CAAAGAAGTTGAGTGCACGTGCTCAGCATCATATCCAGAGGTTTTCTTTGGGAAAAAAGACGTATGAGTGCTGCCAGCATTGCTGCAGAGGTTGAAGGGGTGGGGGGTCAGCCTGTCAGTGCTCAGACCATACGCCGCACACTGCATAAAATTGGCCTGCATAGCTCTTTTAAAGATGATGCACAAGAAGTCCTGCAAACAGTTTGCTGAAGACAAGCAGACTAAGGACATGGATTACTGGAACCATGTCCTGTGGTCTGATGAGACCAAGATAAGCTTATTTGGCTCAGATGGTGTCAAGCGTGTGTGGCAGCAACCAGGTGAGAAGTACAAAGACAAGTGCCTACAGTCAAGCATTGTGATGGGAGTGTCATGGTCTGGGGCTGCATGAGTGTTGCGGGCACAGGGGAGCTACAGTTCATTGAGGGAACCATAAATGCCAACATGTACTGCGACTTACTGATGCAGAGCACGATCCCCTCCCTTCGGAGACTGGGCCGCAGGGCAGTGTTCCAACATGATAACGACCCCAAACACACCTCCAAGACGACCACTGCCTTGCTAAAGAAGCTGAGGGTAAAGGTGATGGACTGGCCAAGCATGTTTCCAGACCTAAAGCTTATTGAGCATCTGTGGGGCATCCCTTAAACGGAAGGTGGAGGAGCGCAAGGTCTCTAACATCCACCAGCTCCGTGATGTCCTCATGGAGGAGGGGAAGAGGACTCCAGTGTCAACCTGTGAAGCTCTGGTGAACTCCATGCCCAAAAGGGTTAAGGCAGTGCTGCAAAATAATGGTGGCCACACAAAATATTGACACTTTGGGCCCAATTTCGTAATTTTTACTTAGGGGTGTACTCACTTTTGTTGGCAGCAGTTTAGACATTAATGGCTGTGTGTTGAGTTATTTTGGGGGAACAGCAAATTTACGCTGTTATACAAGCTGTACACTCACTTCTTTACATTGTAGTGTAATTTCTTCAGAGTTGTCACATGAAAAGATATAATAAAATATTTACAAAAATGTGAGGGGTGTACTCACTTTTGTGATATACTTTATATATAATACATTTTTTTCACATATATCCATGTTTGACCTTCAAGTAGTGGTGTTGTTTATCATCACTTATTTCCTTTAACACTTTTTGACACAGTAGTTGGTAATGCTTTATATCACTCCCATTATCACCATATCAATCCCCCAGGTTTCTTTTGGGGGTCTTTTGCACTGATTTGGGATTTTTAAATAATTTTTGTCCCTTTCCTCCTGCCCATCTACCGTTCTCCTCATATGTTGTTTATTTTCTCCCAACCATTGGCGACTATGTCGCCTTCTACTACGAGGCATTTGGAATCCTTTGTGATTGGCCCTGTTCCTTTTCTCACAACTCCCAGATAGGACAGTGCGGTCTAGGTGGCTTTTCCCCTTCCTTCCTCCTTCACCCTTTTTTTGTGGTTGTTGGGGTCATGTTATAATTTTTTTCTGTTTGGATCAATATCCAGCACGTGTTGTTCCTGGATACTTTACTGGAATCGTAAGTATAATCATAGACTCCTCCCCCCCTTTTTCCCCCTTCATTCCTAATGACCTGGTTTTTCCCTGCAGATATACGAGTTCTTACTTCTCCTGAGGAAGCGAGTACTGGCTCGTGAAACGCATCGAGAGATATGTGCAGGAAATCTTTTTCTATGGACTATGTGCAATGTTGAAATTCATGTAACTACCTATATCTCATATGTATCACTATTGAGGTGTTTATTTTCTTAGACTTTTTTAACCTTTGTATCTTTAATAAAATGTAACAATTTTTTATCAATTTCAATGTGTCTCTCCAAGTCCCTTGGGCACTGTTGTTCTATGTATCATTATACTGTTTGGGTCTAAAGCCCATACACACGGTCAGACTTTTTCATGGATTCTGTCCGATCGGACAAGGTTGTTGAAAAATCAGACCGTGTGTATGCACCATCGGACAGTGTTCGTCGGTTTGACCGACGGACAAAGTCTTATCTCCTGCTGGAAAGATTTGCCGTCAACACGGTCCGATCACACCAAATCCGATCGTGTGTACGGTTGTCCGACCGGACAAAGTGCTACGCATGCTCAGATCACATTACAAGACCAAAGCTATTGGCTACTAGCCTCTACGTAGTCCCGTCGTAGGCAACAAACGTCACCACGTTCAGAATGATCAGATTTTCCGACAACTTTGTCCGACCGTGTGTACGCAAAACCAACATCGGACAAAGTATGACGGACATGGTCCGACGGACCTGGTCCGCGGATTGTCCGACCGTGTGTATGGGGCTTAAGACACATTATGCCCATGCAAACCAGCTACCACATGTGATGGCCATTAAAGGTGAACTAACCCATTAAAGGTGAATTAACTTCAGTGCTTCTGCTGTAAACTTTGAGTATGAATTGCTCCACAGTGCCTGCAGGTACAGAGGTCAAGGAGGCTAGTTTTAAAGCTCATATACAGCTTGTTAGGAATGTGTAAATACTTAAATGTCTATATGCTGGCCACAAGTTTTCGTTGGAAATAATTCAGTCAAATGAATGCAACATGTTGAAGTGTTTTCAACACACCACCAAGCATAAAAAAAATATTAACCTAGTATTCCCCTCCCTCTTAAGCTGGTATTACATTTTTACACTCACCAGCCACTTTATTAGGTACACCATGGTTGTTGGTGCCAGACATGCTGGTCTGAGTATTTAAAAAACTGCTGATCTATTGGGATTTTCATGCACAACCATCTCTAGGGTTTACAGAGAATGGTTTGAAAAAGAGAAAATATCCAGTGAACAGCAGTCGTGTGGATGAAAATGCCTTGTTAAGTTCAGAGGAGAATGGGCAGACTGGTTTGAGATGATAGAAAGGCAACAGTAACTCAAATAACCACTCGTTACAACCAAGGTATCCAGAATGCCATCTCTGAATGCACAACACATCAACCTTGAAGCAGATGGGCTACAGCAGCAGACGACCACACTGGGTGCCACTCCTGTCAGCTAAGAACAGGAAACTGATGCTATAATTCGCACAGGCTCACCAAAATAGGACAATAGAAAATGTGAAAAACTTGGTCTGATGAGTCTCGATTTCAGCTGCGGCATTTAGATGGTCGGGTCAGAATTTGGCATATACAACATGAAAGCATAGATCCATCCTGTCTTGTATCAACGGTTAAGGCTGGTGGTGTAATGGTGTGGGGGATATTTGCTTGGCACACTTTGGGTCCCTTAGTACCAATTGAGCATCATTTAACCACTTCAGCCCCGGACCAATTGGCAGCCAAAGGACCAGGCCCCTTTTTGCGATTTGGCACTGCGTCGCTTTAACTGACAATTGCGCGGTCGTGCGATGTGGCTCCAAAACAAAATTGGCGTCCTTTTTTTCCCACAAATAGAGCTTTCTTTTGGTGGTATTTGATCATCCCTGCGGTTTTTATTTTTTGCGCTATAAACAAAAATAGAGCGACAATTTTGAAAACAATGCAATATTTTTTGCTTTTTGCTATAATAAATATCCCCAAAAAATATACAGGGGGTCCCCGGGTTACAAACAAGATAGGGACTGTAGGTTTGTTCTTAAAGCGGGACTGTACTGAAAAAAAAAAATTTAAAAGCCAGCAGCTACAAATACTGCAGCTGCTGACTTTTAAAAAATGGACACTTACCTGTTCCAGGGTCCAGCGGTGTCGGCAGCAGAGGCCGATCGATCGCTCGGCTCCCTGCTGTAGCCGGCGCCATTCTCGGTGAGGGAATCAGGAAGTGGCTTCACTTCCCGATTCCCTACTGCGCATGCGCGAGTCGCGCGGCGCAATGAGAATCTTCAGCGCCGTCTGCCGGGTCACGTGTGTGTCCCGGCAGACAGCGCGCCGGGACAGGAGGTGACGTAAACTCCCGTGGGAGTTTATGCCCGGAAGTGGGTGCAGATACCTGTCTTAGACAGGTATCTGCACCCCCCTCCCCCCTGAAAGGTGCCAAATGTGACACCGGAGGGGGGGAGGGTTCCGAAAAGCGGGAGTTCCACTTTAGGGTGGAATCCTGCTTTAAGTTGAATCTGTTTGCAAGTCGGAACAGGTACATTTTTTTAAGTGTAGCTCCAGCCAAAAAATCTATTTTTACATTTTTTAGATAACATAGAGAAGGGTTATCACCTCTGTAACATTTGTTTTGCTGTCTGTGCCCTGTTCAGAAGATTTCACCTCACCTTCTGTCCCAATGACAATTGGATTTTGAAAATTTTGGGTTGTTAAGGAAACATGGATTGGTGATAAAGCATCAGTGGAGACACCTTTTTTCCATATTAACTCTTACAGGAGAGAATTTCCCTTCCTAGGGGTGGATTTCCTCTCACTTCCTGTTGTCTCCCTCCGTTTGTAAGTAGGAGTCGTTTGTAAGTCGGATGTTTGTAAGTCGGGGACCCCCTGTATAAAAAAACATTTTTTTTCCTCAGTTTAGGCCGATACGTATTCTTCTACATATTTTTGGTTAAAAAAATCGTGATTATTGATTGGTTTGCGCAAAAGTTATAGCGTTTACAAAATAGGGGATAGTTTTATAGCATTTTTATTAATATTTTTTTTTTTACTAGTAATGGTGGCGATCAGCGATTTTTATTGTGACTGCGACATTATGGCGGACACATCGGACATTTTTGACACATTTTTGGGACCATTGTCATTTAAACAGCAATCAATGCTATTTAAATGCATTGATTCCTGTATAAATGACAGTTGTAGTGAAAGAGTTAACCACTAGGGGGAGGGGTTATGGGCTCTGACGTGTGTGTGTTTTTTTTACATTAGGGGGCGGGGCTGACGTCTGACGTCATTGATCGGCTTTCCGGGAACAGCCAATCAATGACAGGCAGAGTAGGAAGCGCGGGGAGAGGTTTGTTTACACATACCTCTCCCCGTTCTTCAGCTCCGTGACCCGCTCGTGGGACACCAGCGGCGATCGGGTCCGCTGGTCCCGTGGCCGGGGTCACGGAGCTCCCGACCGGGTCGCGAGCACGCCGCTGGCGGGTCGCGAGCGACCCACGGGCAGGCAATTAAAGGGCAACGTACAGGTACGGGATTTTGCCTGCCCATGCCATTTTGCTGCAGTATATCTGCATGAGGCGGTCAAGAAACGGTTAAATGCCACGACCTACCTGAGTATTGTTACTGACCATGTCCATCCCTTTATGACTACAGTGTATCCATCTTCTGATGGCTCCTTCCAGCAGGATAATGCACCATGTCACAAAGCTCAAATCATCTCACCACTGGTTTCTTGAACATGACAATGCGTTCACTGTACTCCAATGGCCTCCACAGTAACCAGATCTCAATCCAATAGAGCACATGCCACCACATGCCAACGGGAGATTCACATCATGGATGTGCAGCTAACAAATCTGCAGCAACTGTGTTGATATCATGTCAATATGAACCAAAATCTCTGAGGAATGTTTCCAACACCTTGTTGAATCTTTGCCACGAAGAATTAAGGCAGTTCTGAAGGCAAAAGGGGGTTCAAGTGGGTACTAGCAAGGTGTACCCAATAAAGTGGCCGGTGAGTGTATTTAAAAAAAAGCACAAAAATACATTTTAAAATGACTGCATAGTGTCAAAAAAAACAACATCCTTGTTTAAAGCAGCATTATTAGCTTTTTAAATAATCGTATTTCTCTGTCTACTCATTGTAATATAGGTGATTGTTCTTTTTTCTAAAGTTCCTGTATCTGTGATACATTTGTTTGTCTTTTTAGGTGCCCAAAGACTTGGAACTTTTGTTGAGGACATCATACTTTGGAAGTCTCATGCTACTGGTAAGTCTTGTACCCTTTTGTGGGAATGCGCTCACAACCTACTGACCACGACATAAATGTAGCCCCACAATTAATTTTTGAGGTCCCAGGATTAATATATATGCCAAAGAGAAACCTGTGCTTTTAGGAAACCCCAATAATAAGCTGACAGCTGGTGCCCTACAAAAACGACATATTGGCACTTCTTCCCAGTTCCATGTAAAACCTCTACCCCTGCACGGTCAGTACTTGTTTTCTCCCACTTCATCTTTATTACACCTTTTTTTATTATTATTATTATACAGGATTTATATAGCGCCGATAGTTTGTGCAGCGCTTTACAACACAGTACAATTACAATACAATTCGATACAGGAGGAATCGGAGGGCCCTGCTCGTTAGAGCTTACAGTCTAGGAGGGAGAGTCAAGTGATGTGAAGGGTAATAACTGTGCAGGATGAGCTGATGAAGAAAATAAAAGAACAGTTGTTAGGTGGAGGCAAGGTAGGCTTCTCCGAAGAGAAAAGTTTTCAGGGATCGCCTAAAAGTAGATAGATTTGCAGATAATCTAACAGATTGGGGCAGGGTATTCCAGAGGATGGGAGAGGCTCGGGAGAAGCCCTGCAGGTGAATATGGGAAGAGGCAATGAGGGATCTAGAGAGCAGGAAGTCTTTGGAGGAACGACGATTAGGTTGGTATTTTGAGACTAGGATAGTGATGTAGCTGGGGCCAGAGTTGTAGATGGCTTTGTAACTTATTGTTAGTATTTTTTATTTAATTGGTCAGGTGAGCGGAAGCGAGTGGAGGGATTGACCTTTCATTCCATTCTCTCCTCTTTTCTCTTTCTCTCTTGCCTTATGCCGATCGGAAATTCCGCCAGCAAAAGTCCAATTAGAGCTTTTGGTCGGAAAATGCGACCGTGGGTATGCTCCATCGGAATTTTGCTGGCGGAATTCGAGCCAGCAAAAGATTGAGAGCAGGTTCTACATTTTTCGGTCAGAAAAAATTTCGATCGGAAATTCCGATCGTCTGTACCAATTCCGACGCGCAAAATTCCTTGCATGCTCGGAAACAATTTGACGCATGCTCGGAAGCATTGAACTTAATTTTCTCGGCTTGTTGTAGTGTTGTACGTCACCGCGTTCTTGATGGTCGAAAGTTCAGCGAACTTGTGTGACCGTGTGTATGCAAGCCAAGTTTGAGCGGAATTCCGTCGGAAAAACCATCCAAGATTTTTCAGACGGAAAATCCGCTTGCGTGTATGCGGCATAACTCTGTCCTTCAGTTTTTTTTTGTACCTATTACTTTCCTTTGTTGCTTTTTTCCCTTCCCTCTTTGTACTGTGTCTCTTTGCTTCATCTGTACCTTCCCTCCCTATCACATTTGCCATCCTAGCGTTATATCTTTATTAAGCCTTTGTCCTATCAGACTGATGATCTGCTATTACAGGATTAAAGCAAGCCATAGATTATACAATTTGCTCCCCTTTCACCAGAGGTGAAAGGAAAGAGAATTGCCTGATTTTCATAGCGCTATTGTGTTCAGGAAGGCTCCCTGCCAGCAGAACACAATAATCACTGCTAGGCTGGTTGTACTGAAGTCAATCGATGGATCAGTACAACCAGTCTGCCAATAGATGGATCAAATTTCAACCAGTCTCTGCTGAATCGGTCGAGATTTAATCTATCTATGGACAGCTTTACTGTCCTGCTCCCTTTATCTTGAAACCTGTTTTTGAAGATGGTGGACTAGTACATAGAAGTGATACAATGGTGAATACTATGTAATATGTAAACCTCTTGATAGTTGCTGACATTTTAGCAAAGGGCAGATAGGTCCTTTTCTCTCTACAGGCCAGGTTCAGCTTCAGTTTACTTGTATTAATTAGAAAGGAAAGAGTACATTAAAGTATATCTAAAGCCGTTTTTTGTTTTGAATAGAGTAGAGAGGGGATTTTTTCTGCTTGTATCTCACTTGGATTATTTGAACCTCCCTGGGTAGATGAAGACCTACCCAACCCAAGGCACCCAAGCAGAGGAAGATGAAGTGGTGCCAATTTCTTTACAAAAAGGTTTATTGGCAGTTTTCACAATATACATAAACAGTTAATTGAATACAGGCATTCAGTAGTGTACAAAATGTGTACATAATTGCCAATTCTAAAGGAAAAAAACAAATATAAATCTGTAATAGATTATAGAGCAGGGTGGCAGGGTCAGGGTGAGAGGGTGGTTGTCACATGCTTCATACTCCATCCTCGTTGGGCTCCAAGCAATGGTCACATGAGAGGCCTACCCCAGGGTGGGTTCTTCCGGACATTGGTAGGCACTCTAGATAGGAACTTTAGGGTCGCTGCATGACACATTGGCAGTGGCGGCTGGTGTTTTTTTTTTTTTTTTTTTTTTTTTGGGGTGGGCGGCAAACAACCCCCCCTGGGCCACTGGTGGAGCGGCACTAAACCCTCCCCCCCTGCGTGGCACTAACACCACCACCCGCTGTCCTTGGATGCTGGCAGTGAGAGCGTGGCAGGCTCGGGGAGACCTGTGTCCTCTCCTGGAGAAGCTTCTGTGGTGTCTCCTCTCTCCTCCTTCTGGCTCTAGGCGTCCAATAGAATCGCCTGAAGTTTCGGTTTCATACCTGCTTCCCGATTGGCCGGGAGGAGGATCAGTGTTGCAACAGCAAATTTTCATTTGCTGTTGCAACATACCTGGGTGGGCTCCAGACGCAATGCTCTGCATCCCCAGTCCATCCTATTTTGAAGTCTATTACAGCCTATGGCTCTAATCAGGTTCTTCAAAAAAAAAAAAAAATCCCTGTCCACTCTAATTCATATGCCCGGTGACCCGAAAGGGGCTGGACACATGAAAAGGGGGTGGCAGCGGCGGCCGTGGATAGATTCATGCTATGCATGAATCTATCCACTGCATATAGGGGGTGGAGAGGATAGGGGGGTGGCGCCCGGGCACCCCTAATGGATGGGCCGCCCCTGCACATGAGGTACCTTTTCTGGAACAGATGACTGACTTGAGTAAACTCTCTCAAGGTTTAGCTCTAATCAACTGCACATCAGGTTCAGTAACATCTGTGAAATACAAATCAAATAAAGCAGAGAGAACATTATCAATATGAAAACCAGTAAAGATTGAAAACCTCAGGAAGTGGAGCCAGTTTAAATGCAGTCATATAGTTAATTTTATGTTTCTCCTTAAAAGTACAGTTTCTTTTATTTAATATAGTACATTTTTAAAAAAACTGTTTATATTATATACATTAGTTAGAATTTTTCTTTCCTTCTTTTTTTTCTTCATAGCTGTATCAATATGAAAATAAGAGAGAACTCACAATTATCAATGGTGGGCTCAAACAGCTACACTTGGCATTGAAATCTACACACTATTTTCCTAAAAAATAACTATATAATATATCCTTTAGATTGTAAGCTCCACAAGCAGGGCCCTCCTGTCCCTTCTGTATTGAACTGTATTGTAATTGTACTGTCCCCCCTCTACATTGTAAAGCGCTGCTCAAACTGTTGGCACTATATATATCCTGTATTATAATAATATTAATCATAAGCTTAAAGTGAAAATTAGCCAAATGTTTTTATTACACTAGGGTAGAATAGGGAATGTTATCTGTGTTTTCATTGGAGAGTCTTCCCTGGTGACACAGACAGTGGGAGCAAATCCATCCCTGAAGTAAGCGTAAATCCCCTATCAGACACTTTTCAATTAGACAGGTGGGCCCATTGGATGATTTGCAATCACCTCCTGTTATATGGACAGCTGTAAAATATTGGATGTCCTTTCACTGTCCACATGACAATGGCTACCAGTTCAAATACAGAGGTTGTATCTTCCCAGTGGGGGCACAGATTCCAAAAAAAAACCTGACAATGAATTTGTTTTATTTAAAAAAAAAGTTTTGGCTTTAGTTACACTTTGAGCTGTCTATGAATAAACATGTATTTTTGTTTTCACATTATCTCCATTACCTCTTTGGCATGTCCCAGTTGACAATGAATGACATGGGCATGGACACAGGTCTCCAGGCACAAATTAAGACTTGGGATCTGGTTTAGGAGAGCAGCAAAAAACAATTTTTGGTTATATCTAACAAATATTGGGGATTAATCTGCAGGACTGCAATCATGTGCTTTTCTGTTCAGCAGATTTTTGTTGTGTTTTCTTTTTTTTTCAAAAAGGTAAGGAGCAGGAGTGGGTAGTAAGGGTGGTAGTCGGTTGGGCTGGAGGGGTTTGGTTGCTCAGTGGAGGGGTGGAGGCTCTTTCATCCCCAAGGGCTCAGGTTGTAGAGTAAGTAATCATGTTTACAGGTAGCTGAGGCTTGAGGTACTAGAGTGGGGAGCGAGGGCTCCCATGTTTTGAGAAATTTGGGCTGAGAGTCAGTAATAACGATGGATTGTTTCTCAATAATTAAAAATGTATTCATGCATTCTTCCAGTTCTTGAAGATTTACTTTTTTATTCTTTTACAAATTTTGTGATTTTCATGTTTATAGGATCCTTCTGTGTCTGAGGCCCCAATGAAGCTAGAATTAAAGGTTTCCACTGCCCCCCGCTTTACCATAAAGCCAGCTGGAACAAGTGTCTCAGTCAACGCCATCTTAAACATTTACCTGATTCCACCAGACCAGCCCCCTGTGCAGCTGAGCAGCATGACCATGGTATGTGATAATGCTTAGCGTCAATATTGTTGCAGCTAACCAATTAAGGAAACTCAAATTTTTGTTCATAAAAAGAGAATAATACGTTAACGGTACATGGCCAAATTGTGTTTTAAAAGCAACAAATAATTTGTTATATTTTGCCTTTATTCGTCCTTCGTATTTATATTTGCCATCTGTAGCTAACAGGTGGCTCCAAGCTAGAGTGATATCTGGTCACAAGCTCTTTCTACTACAGTGATGTAAATAGACCTGAATAGACAGGGACATTAGATTACACAGGCTGCTAAATGACTGATAAAAATGTGATATACCTGTAATTAGTTTTAGATTCCAATCTTTTTATTACATTTTTATGCATTTAACAAAACAAAGCCTCCATGGGGAGTGGGGAAAGTAGACACTTGGGTACAGATTCTCTTCAATGGGTAACCAATATAGTGAAGACAACGCATACGATTAAGGTAAAGAGGAGAAATACCATTACATCTCAACAAATGCTAGAACACTAGAGGTTCTAATGAGGGCATCTCCCATATTCTACATTCTTGCCTGCAGTCTTACTTGCACCAAGTGCCTAAACTAAAGCAAATTACCATCAAGTAGAAATTTTACTTGGACATCCAAAGGAAAGAAGAATGAGACAGGGCAAGGGAGAGACAAGAAGGATAGAGAGAAAGGAAGGAAATAGAAAATGTAATCAAGATCCCCAGGTCGCACAAGACTCTCTACATGTACTGCATTTAAGGCTTCTAGGTCTTATCAAACTTTGACTGGGTATTATTGAGGTTGCACGAGAGTTTATCATTAATGATTATCCAGGTTAGTTTTTGAGTAACGTATTCAAGTGGAACCATCAACTAGTTCCAACACCTAGCAGTGGCAATTCTAGCTGCCAGGATAATGTAGGATATATGTTTTTTCAAGTATTTAGGATGTCTAGTTTCTGAAAAGGGGCAATTTCAGGCTTTCTGGGGATGATCACCTCTGTTACGGAGTGTTTCAGAGTAAAGATCCTTATCTAAAATCTAAGAATACATTAAGCTAAAAAAAACTTCTGCCTTTAGAACCGCTTTAAAATGTTTCACTTACTAGATTGATATTTGCTAAATACCCAACAAATCTAGAGTTTCACCTCAACAATATTTAACTAATGGCACATAGTATATTTACAGTATGTGACTTAAGCAGGCCATAGATGGATTGCAATTCAGCCATTTTAACAGAAACCAACCAAATTTCCATCCACCTATGGGCAGACTGGTTGTACTGAAGTTGTTTTCAGTACAACCAGCCTGTTGGGTTTCTTTTGCCTGTTCCCTGTCGGTAGCCACAGCCACCAGCAGTGATCATTGTATTCTGCTGGTGGGGAAGACTCCCCATGCTCCTCAGTGGCAGAACACAATAGTGCTCCTGGAGGGTCTCCCCCATCAACACAGTCAACTCATGGTTGAAGGGAAGAAAACTGCATAATGTATGGCCCAACTCCTTCTGAATACATATATTTATTAAAGTGTTCTTTCCTCTTTTCCTTATTTTTGCAAACATGATAGTAGTTTTAAACGATAGAACACATTCAATATTTTAAATTCCCTAGTGTATGGGAATAACATTTAAAAATGTAATTTAGTATGCCTAATGTAGTCTAAACTACAGTACATATAAACCCAATCAATAACGTTTAATAAAAGCTTTAATGTGTTAAGGTAATTTTGTAAGTTAAGTAAGTCAGTATTTTTAAAGAATCCATATTCATTAAAAAAAAAAACTGGCAATCTTGCCATGAAGGTCCTCTGTTCAGGCATGTCCTGTGAACAAATAAAAATTCTCTCTCAATTGTGCTGCTGCATTGTCACCCTGTGACGTGTTCCTGGCCAATGCTGGAGTCCCTGCATATACTGTAGATATGGAGTGGCTGAAAGGGGCTAGAGGAGATCAGCAGCGCTGGCATGCAAAAATGGTGCAAAGATGTAAGAAAGTTTTTTGTTTAAAAGAAAGGCAATTGTTTATGATACATAGTGCTTTAGGAAACAAAATGTCACCAGTTGTGGTCTAATATTGTTTAATTCACCACTGTCTGTCCATCTTCAGGAATCCCGTCTTAATGCTAGGGTGACTCTGAAGAAGACTACATTACAAGTTCATCTGGACCTTAAGCGGTAACGTAACTAAAATTCCTTTCTCCTTACCGGTCATGTGTATTGCTCTGAAGGGCCTGTCCAGTGTGTGCGGGACTATGTGTTTTACGGTGTGTTACTGCAAATTGGATGCAACACACATACTGTGGTAAAAAGAAAAAGGAAAAAAAAAAAATCCCACATGTGAATAACATCCTCAGTGAGTATAGAAAGGTTCCTCTCCACCAGCATGAAGACACACTATGCACTCACCAGACTTAATTGACCCCTATTATAGGGAGACAAATTACGCATATGGGAAAATCCAAGATGTCATACATGAGGTCACAGGAATGAATTCAAACCGCTGCTGTCATCTATTCAATATATACATAGATAGCGTACTCAAAGCTCCAGTGTTGCCATATAGAGAGGAAGAAGAAAGAACACTCATGGTGCAGTATTTTAAATCATTTATTTAAAAAAGGTTATTGTCAGGCTAGGAGCAGATAACAGGTAACAGTTCAAATGTGCTGATTATGCAAAGAGTTCAATGAACAAGAGCACATACCATGAGCAGATCTAAACAGAGCAGGTCAGCTGGAACTTGTAGTTCACCGCTGTGGATGAAGGTAGATGTTGGCTGGACCTTGTAGTTCATCGCTGCAGATGAAGGTAGAAGTTGGTTGGACCTTGTAGTGCACCACTGAAGATGAAGGTAGAGGTTGGCTGGGCCGCCAAGTAGTAATGCTGAGTCTGGCACTACAGTAGAATCAGGTAAAGTGTAGTCTAGGCAAACTGGGTCATACACAGGTAGATCAGAGTCCAAACGGTACCGAATCAGAAGTGAGCAAGCAGAGTCAAAAACTAGCCGGGTCATACACGAAATATACTGAGCAGATATCAGCTGGGTCAAGCAGTAGCACACAAAGGTAACAAGTCTATCACGAGCACTGATTGTATGCTGATACAGGTGATTTAAAGGTGAGCTGGCCAATCACTGTTGTTTCCCAGGCAAAGGCTGTGTCAGCTGAGTTTTGCTGGGTCTTAAAGGGATCCTAGTACTGACAGGTAGATTGCACTTACATCAAAGAAGAAAGGGATCAGCATATATTGTATAGGTTTGCGTTCCTCCTGCGTTCCAGCTGACCAGAAATTACGTATTTCTTTGAGATAGATAATTTTCAGTCAGCTGGAACGCAGGTGGAGCACAAACCGGCGATTCCTATACAATACATGCTGATCCCTGTCTTCTTTGATGTAAGTGCAATATAACCTTCTTTTTAAAATAAATGATTTGAAATACTGCACCATGAGAGTGTTCTTTCCTCTGCCTCTCTATATGGTAACATTGGAGCTTTGAATACGCTATCTATCTATATATATTGAATGGATGACAGTAGCAGTTTAAATTCATTCCTATGACCTCATGTATGACATCTTGGATTTTCCCATATGTGTAATTTGACTCCCTTTAATAGGAGTCAATTACATCTGGTGAGTGCATAGTGTGTCTGCATGCTGGTGGAGAGGAACCTTTCCTATACTCAGGACTGAGGATGTTGTTCACGTGTGAGATTTATATATGGACTTCACAATTTATATGTTTTTTTTATAATTTAAATGAAGATGTATTTATTTATTTGTTTATTCACTATGTTAATGTGTAATATATTATATAAGAGCAAGGTTCCTTTGTTTCTTTACACGTTATAGGTGTTTTTACACTTTCCAACACACAGCTATTTATTGTAGTTTATTGGTTTTTGGTTATTATTTTGCATTGGTTTGGAACTTATTGGCTCCTATATTTTCCTTCACACATACTGTGGTGCCTAGCAGCGATGTTCATTTTGAATGGCAACACAATGAATTGGGATGTAAAGGTCTGTGTATTGTGGTGCCTTGCAAAAAAATACATAATTTTAGACATCTCATAGCATAAACTACATAAGCAATTTTACATTTTTCATTGAGAGTGTTTTCCCTAGTTAATACATGTCTCTTTTACAGCACATTATACAACTGACAATGTTGCTGTGTAGTTTAGTCCTGAGGATCATTAAACCTATTATTTTGAGTATTTTTTTACTATAATTTGAAACATTGACATTCTGTATTTACTATGGAATATTACTAAAAACATTAATATAGACCATTTTATTAAAGCTATGTAATTTATGTTTAGTGGCACTTTAACCTACTTTTTTTGCACATGTTAGGAAAAACGTACATACTTTGTTTCTGTAATAAGTGCATTTATTATCCTTCATAGATTCAGAATATATTCCAACAAGTCAGCGCTGGAATCCTTGGCGGTGAGTATATTACTACTGTATCTGTTATTTTGTTATTTCCAGATGCATTTAAAGTAGTAAATGTATTTAATTAAAAATATTTCTACCACAGCTTATACCTTTGCAAGGTCCTCTGAAGACCCTTTTGCAGCTCACTGTGATGCCTGTCCTTAATGGTAAGTTGAATAAGTTGTTTATGGAGATTATAAATGATAGAAAACTGGAGGTATTGAAAAAACAGAAATTGTGATACACTTTATGCCCAAAGTATGAGTTCAAGTATTTCCAGTGATCAAGGATAATGTTAATGTTACTGCATAAGTACCCAGACTTTTTAGACAACTGTGAACTTCCAACCTTGTTGCCACTTTTGTATTCCTGTATGACTGTGCCTTTGTGCATAAATACTTGGTTTGCTTAGATGTAGAGAAAAGTGGCAAGCATAAATCCCTAAACCCAACCATATTGAGCATCTTGGGGATGAGTTGAATTGGGAGCCAGGTCTTCTCCTCAAACATCAGTGCTTGACCTCACAAATGCTCTTTTGGCTATGAAATATTCCAGTCTATTCACATGGTACATTGGGATATAATATAATGTAATGCTGTCAAATTACACAGGCTTAAGTAAGCTTACAGATTTGGTAGAGTGGATTTGCGCTAATTCTGGCAATATCTGTTTATCATCTAATTGCTACTGGGAAGGGAACAAATGGGTTAGTGGAAGGTACGAGGGAGATAAAACTTTGGGAAGGGAAAAAAAGCACAGGTGAAGGATGGGCCAATCAAACTTGCATGTGAATTGTCACCAAAATAAAAAAGCAATAGCTTAAAATATTGTTCTGTGACAGTCCATGTCATATGGTTTGGAGAATAATAGCAGCAGTTTTTAGAAGGCAGCCCAGTTTGAAGGTCTAAGAAGCGGCAAAGAAATCCTCTGGAGGTACTGGGAAGAGAAACAGAAGGCGCCACTCTAAGTGCAATAAAATAGTGGAAATCTTCAATGTAAAGGGTTAAAAATAGCTGTACTCACAAAAGTACTATGTCCAAGGGCGTGTGAAACTGAGATGGTGAGCCGGATGTCCATGGAGGGTGTATAACAAGCGATGTCCGTATCCTGGAGGTGCTGTCTTGTTGCTAAAAAAGAGCTGGGGCATCCACTGCTGACACTTCCTGGTCAGTGGAGCGCACACCAGCAACCAGGTGGATCGGTTTACTTCCGGGGGCAGGAGCCGGTCTCGTCAAATAGGCAAACGTTTTCAGAGCATGCGCTCTTTCCTCAGGCCTACTACACACGCCCTTGGACATAGTACTTTTGTGAGTACAGCTATTTTTAACCCTTTACATTGAAGATTTCCACTATTTTATTGCACTTGGAGTGGCGCCTTCTGTTTCCCTTTAAGTAAGCTTACCCTGCCCCACTAGAGTGCCCAGGCCTGGCATTTGTCTTTTTTGATACAAAACAAAGAGCTGAATTGTAGAAGGTCGGGTCAGTGTCATACTGTATGTGCCACATACCCAGAAGTACTGATTTTTAGTTGAAGGTTTCAGGTAGAGCAGGGAAGATAAGCACAAATAATTTATAAAGCCCGCTGTTTAGCAGTCCTGTTATTTTGCCTACTATAAGCAAAGTACAGAACTAGAAAGGTCTCCCCACTGTGGGCACATGTCTTCTCTCTATCTAGCTGCACGTCAACCACCATTCCAGATGGTCAATAATGCTTCTTCGGGTAAGATCATTCAAATGGCAGCTGAAAATTACACGTTAGTCCACTCTCTAAATTAACATTTTATCTTTGGTGTTGAGCACTGCCGCAACAAACTGTTCTTAGAGAGATGCTAATCAAGTCTCCATTGCAACCAAATGCCAGGCCAGCTACTTGCCCATTGAAACCCCTGCAACAATGTGCTCATAGTCACATCAGCCCAGTGCAGCATACACAAATAAGAACATACTAAGAACAAAGAGATGAGGTGGAGGTACAGAAAAGGAAACCACCCTGAGGGGAAGGGACTCGGCACTGGTAGCCATGTATGAAGAAGACACCTCTTTAAATTGACACAAGTAACAAAAAATTCTACCTACCTATTTACCTATGTTCCACAGAAAGAACAAAGCGGGGGGTCAGCATCCCACTTCCTGAAGGGTTGGATTTCACCAGGGAAACAACTACACATCATGCTGTAAGTTGCCAATATTCCACACATGATTTAATATTACATGTTGATTTCTTTACTAAGAACAAGCGGTGTGATGTTGCTACCTATGTTTTATGCAGGGTTTCATTCTTATTGGCGGAGATCTACACTTCTCCAAGGGTTTGCGTGAAGTCATCAATAAATACCGTCCTGAGACAACACCTCTTCCTGAAACCACCCAAAGCACCAATGAGGCTGTCTGAGATCCAGCATACGCAAGTCTCTCTGGAGACCATAGAATGAGTTTACTCTAAGATTTAGCTCGGTGAGAGCATATCAGAAATCTAAGGCACCTTTGAGGTGGCCTAACAATTCAAAGTGATTCATCCAGAACCATCCAGTAGTCTAAAGGAAGGCCCATGGATCATGTTAGACTATCAAACACATTGTATGAGGGCAACTGGAGGAATCTTATGTCTGATTTTAGAATACCAGCGCACATATTTGTTTTTATCCAACAAGAGACATTTATTGATATGACATAATTATTATAAAAACCAGTAACATATTTGAAGGACTTTACCATCATTGAGAAAAGCAAATTGTCTAACATTAATGATCAATAACACTATGTATAACTAACAGATAACATACAGAATAACAGAGAGGTCTGGTTTAACAAAGATTTGTGTAGTGTCTCATCGATTGGGGGGATCTAGAGGGGTTTGCATTGATGAAGTGATGTAATATGGTGAAAGATGCTTCAAGTCTGTCTGTTGGTACCACAGGACCAGCTTCTTGTAGACAAAGAAAATGAAAATGAACAAAGGATAAGTGCACTGTCAAACAACATGCACTTATCCTTTTTATCTCCTCCCGCCTGATCTACAATATCCTAGCCTACCCAGATGAATACTTGCCTCCATCCCACAGCCATGGTCTGGCCTCCAGCAATGAGGGGGGTTTATAATAATTTATTGTAACTTTAGATAACATGTACTAAAGCGCTTTCCAAAAAGAGACCTACATCCACTGCTGTGTGCTGTGGTTGCCCCTGCCAGACTCCATGCCACTTCTGAGTCTAGTATTGATTTAAAGGCAAGTGGGAGGAACTATTAGGGTAGTGAATTGCTTTAGGATAAAGATGTAACCCAACTTAAGTGTGTACAGTTCTAATGATGGCCATACACATGCAATTTTTTAGGCAAGTTCAACCAGCTTGAAATTGCAAAAATGGCCAAATAAATTAAGGTAGCTAACTAGCCAACTACTCTATGTCAGCGGAGGTTGAGAGAAATATTCCAAGTGTGACTCAGCAAAAAAAATGATAAAAATGGTGGTTTTAACCATAACCAGCTCTATCCAAATAAAACAAAATTTCTTTTGTTATACAGTACTTTAAAGCAAACATCCAGAATGTGTGGGGGATACTCAAGTTAGTCATACAATGTCATATACAAAGGCAGATTTGGTCATCATAAATTTTATATCATGCTTGTCAGTTGATATGACTAGATGGTGTAGTCTAATTTACTGAACATAAGCAGAGATAGATTTATACTCCCTGTCTAACTAAGTCAATTGTCATTTGCTACCCTTCCTACCTCAGTGAATTAGCTAGCCTTGGCATCACACTGATAAGATCCAACACCAAAGCCACACAAGGCACAACAAGAAGGAAGTGGGGAGGAGAGACTAAAACAAACAATAGTGTAGAACATCAGCCTACATTGCTAGTAATTCGGTTCTAGTACAGATCCAACGAAAATCATCTCTACAGAGACATCAACAAAATGGACCCAGTCAGGTTGCACTGGCAGGCATGTTGGCACTGCGTTTTAGCGAACAATCTTTTTGACCTATAAGCTACATGTATACAGTATACTGATCATTTATAACATTGTGACCAGCCACCTAATAATGAGTAGGTCCCCCCTTTTCCACCAAAACTGCCCTGACCCATCAAAGCATGGACTCTACTAGACCACTGAAGGTATGCTGTGGTAAATTACACCAAGTAGCAGATCCTTTAAGCCTCTGCTAGCTTGCCTTCTTCCCACAGGGAAGGGCCGGACTGGCCTACTGGGATATCAGGAAATTTCCCGTTCGGCCAGCAAAGCAGCCTGCCCTGGGGCCGCTTGGAGGGCAGTGGCGCCTGTAAAAAATATGGCTCTGGGCCCTGGTCAACATGTCAACTGCACATGTGCTGTTCATAAGCCAAAGCCTGTACACACTCGGCCATTTTCAGACGGGCACATGCACAGTGACATAATGGTGCCGGGCGGCGCCATTTTAAAGTGTAAGGCAGCAGTGGCACTCGTCTCGGTGAGGAATGCGCCTCTTATCACAACCGTGACCCCTCCGCAGCCTCTGACCACCTCCTGTTATTACTCTCCTGTACCATGTCCGCAGCCTCTGACATCTCCTCCTGTACAATGTCTGCAGCCTCTGACATCTCCTGTACCTTGTCGTCTGCACAGCCTCTGACATCTCCTGTACCATGTCCACACAGCCTCTGACATCTCCTGTACCTTGTCCGCACAGCCTATGACCACCTCTTGTACCATGTCCGCACAGCCTATGACCACCTCCTGTACCATGTCCACACAGTCTATGACCACCTCCTGTACCATGTCCGCACAGCCTATGACCACCTCCTATACCATGTCCGCACAGCCTCTGATATTTCCTGTACCCTTGTCTGCACAGCCTCTGACATATCCTGTACCATGTCCGCACAGCCTCTGACATCTCCTGTACCATGTCCTTACAGCCTATGACCACCTCTTGTACCATGTCTGCAGCCTCTGACATCTCCTGTACCATGTCCGCACAGCCTATGACCACCTCCTGTACCATGTCCGCACAGTCTATGACCACCTCCTGTACCATGTCCACACAGCCTATGACCACCTCCTGTACCATGTCCGCAGCCTCTGACCTCTCCTGTACCATGTCCGCACAGCCTATAACCACCTCCTATACCATGTCCGCACAGCCTATGACCACCTCCTGTACCATGTCCGCACCGCCTATGACCACCTCCTATACCATGTCCGCACAGCCTGTGACCACCTCCTGTACCATGTCCACACAGCCTCTGACATCTCCTGTACCATGTCCGCACAGCCTATGACCACCTCCTATACCATGTGTGCACAGCCTATGACCACCTCCTGTACCATATCCGCACCGCCTATGACCACCTCCTATACCATGTCTGCACAGCCTGTGACCACCTCCTGTACCATGTCCGCACAGCCTATGACCACCTCCTATACCATGTCCGCACAGCCTCTGATATTTCCTGTACCCTTGTCTGCACATCCTCTGACATATCCTGTACCATGTCCGCACAGCCTCTGACATCTCCTGTACCATGTCCTTACAGCCTATGACCACCTCTTGTACCATGTCTGCAGCCTCTGACATCTCCTGTACCATGTCCGCACAGCCTATGACCACCTCCTGTACCATGTCCGCACAGTCTATGACCACCTCCTGTACCATGTCCACACAGCCTATGACCACCTCCTGTACCATGTCCACAGCCTCTGACATCTCCTGTACCATGTCCGCACAGCCTATAACCACCTCCTATACCATGTCCGCACAGCCTATGACCACCTCCTGTACCATGTCCGCACCGCCTATGACCACCTCCTATACCATGTCCGCACAGCCTGTGACCACCTCCTGTACCATGTCCACACAGCCCTGACATCTCCTGTACCATGTCCGCACAGCCTATGACCACCTCCTATACCATGTGTGCACAGCCTATGACCACCTCCTGTACCATGTCCGCACCGCCTATGACCACCTCCTATACCATGTCCGCACAGCCTGTGGCCACCTCCTGTACCATGTCCACACAGCCTCTGACATCTCCTGTACCATGTCCGCACAGCCTATGACCACCTCCTATACCATGTGTGCACAGCCTATGACCACCTCCTGTACCATGTGTGCACAGCCTATGACCACCTCCTGTACCATGTCCGTAGAGCCTATAACCACCTTCTATACTATGTGTGCACAGCCTATGACCACCTCCTGTACCATGTCCGCACAGTCTCTGACATTTCCTGTACCATGTCTGCACAGCCTATGACCACCTCCTATACTATGTGTGCACAGCCTATGACCACCTCCTGTACCATGTCCGCACAGCCTATGACCACCTCCTATACTATGTGTGCACAGCCAATGAACACCTCCTGTACCATGTCCGCACAGCCTCTGACATCTCCTGTACCATGTTTCTCAACTCCAGTCCTCAAGGCGCCCCAACAGGTCATGCTTTCAGGATTTCTCTCAGATGAAACAGCTGTGGTAATTACTAAGTGCAAAATAATGGAAAACCTGAAAACATGACCTGTTGGGGCACCTTGAGGACTGGAGTTGTCCTATACCATGTCTGCAGCCTCTGACATCTCCTGTATCATGTCCGCAGCCTCTGACCATCTCCTGTACTATGTCCGCAGCCTCTAACCATCTTTTGCATCATGTCCGCAACCTCTGACCATCTCTTGTCTTTTATCATGCCTGCAGTCTCTGAAGGGGAGTCTGGAGAGCAGTTTGCTTTTATATATATATATATATATATATATATATATATATATATGTATTGTATACATAAAGCCCTATGTAAAAAAATGAGAAGTATTCAAGCACAAAAGTAAATGGTACCTCCTTCCCAGCGCTCATAGAGTAACAATACTATTGTTTTCCACCAGAAACATAAGCAGCCACTATAAAATATAAACAGATCATCTCAAAATATGCTACAGTGAAGCTATAACATTAGCGATGCAAAAAAATCAAAGCTGTAGAAATTGTGTCCCATTTCCAATACGTGTCATAAGTCCATCAATAAAGTTCATATGGTGTCTGAATCCAACTGAATCCCGTCACCACACCGCCTGTGAGAAATGCCCTAAGGTAATGAACTTACCAGATAGATCAAAGTAATTTGCTTGTATTAATCAATTCTTTCAAGCAGGAACTGCATCCTTCCATCTAGGTATTGCTTTTTCTCATCAGCAGTATATACCAGTCTTGTGACTTTTATCAGTGCCTGGTTAAAGCTTGTAGGAGGAGTTTTCATACTGCACTGCCTGTCTTATCAGGGTCCTGCATCCTGATTGGACAGCCAGTGTCTATCTGGTAAGATCTATCTGGTAAGTTCATTACCTTAGGGGATTTCTCACACGCGGTGTGGTGACGAGATTCAGTTGGATTCAGATCCCATATGAACTTTATTGATGGACTTGATTTTTTAGCACCGCTAATGTTATAGCTTCACTGTAGCATATTTTCAGATAAAGCCCTATGTGCTTTCATATCTGTCTTCCCTATATATAATACACTCTTCAAATGTTCTTTAAAATGCATGGTTTTCTCTTTTACGAACAAGAAAATTATGACTTTATGCTTTTGGGCTGGTATAATAATGTTATGGGGCTGGTATGAAAATATTTCCAGGGCTGGTTTTTATTCCCAGTCCAGCCATGCCATAGTGCATCCTGGTGCCATCTCTTCCCCAGGTAAGCCACAAACATGCACCCAGCCATCAACATGTTATAAAAGAAAATGTGATTCATCAGACCACCACCTTCTTCCATAGCTCCATGACTAGTGTCCATTGTTGGTGCTTATGGCTTTGGACACGGATCAGCATGGGTACCCTGACCGGCCTGCGGCTACACAGCCCCATATACAACAAACTGCAATGCACTGTGTGTTCTGACACCTTTCAATCTGAACCAACATTGACTTTTTCAGAAATTTGAGATCAAGCAGCTCTTCTATTGGATTGGACTACATGGACCAACATTCGCTTCCCACATGCATCACTGAGCCTTGTGGGAAGGTGTCTCCAGTTTGCCAGTTCTCCTTCGTTGGACCCCTTTTGGTAGGTCCTAACCACTGCAGAACACATGTCGGAACACGCCTGAGCTGATCCCTGATTCTAAGCATAGTATGTTGATCACTTCTGTGCTGCTGAAATTTGGTATAGTTGTTTCAGGTGTAGAAGCACTGGCACAAGAGTATTCCAGCATCAGTAAACTCAATGTGAACAAATAAATACCAGCAATATGCTGAATATTATATGGCATATGATGTTTTAGGTCAGCAATAATGACATCCATAAAACAAAACTGAATGGTTTATCCTAAAGCCTAAACCTACTATCCAATGTTCAACGTACATACTGAACCTCAACCTAAGCTCTAGCTCTTAAATTAAGCCCTAGCCCTTCCACTAACTTTTGGCCCTCAACCTTACCCCAATGCGTAACTCTTTTTTTTTTTTTAAAAGTAACTTGCAGAAAATCAAAAATATGCTGTGTTCAATTTGCACCAACATAGATAATTCCATGAAACTGGTGTCTACAAATTAAATAAAATATCTACGCTGGATATAATGGATCTACTCCCTGCACTACATATTGAAACCATTGGTAGAACACCATCTACCGGAACCAAGGCTGTAAAGTTCTACATTACTGAATAAATAAATAAATGTGTAAAGTTATTTACTGTACATCTCTAGCATCCCCTCCACATTTAAATGGGATACATGTATCTGTATCTGTCAACAGCATTTCTTATAAAACAGAAACAGGCCCCATGCACACGAGACGCAGATGCAAACTCTGCTGAACGCGTGTTTTAAAAAGCAGAAACCTGCGTTTAAAAACGCGCGTTTTGCTGTGTTTTCATGTCGCGTTTAGACGCGTTTGCGTCTATAAGCATTTGTAAAGATAACATCATATAGACCCTCCCCAAGCTCAGAAAGCATGTATTATTAACTATTTCTGCCATTTTGATCAGAGTGAGCAGCAGCAGCAGAGAGAACAGTTGTACACTTGCATTTGGCTCTTTCTGTGTTTTTTTTTTTTTTTTTAAATGGATCCCATATTGAATACATGTCAGGAAATGCTCCTGATGTTACTCTTATTGAGGGAGCAATGTCGTCGCAAATTTGCATGAGAGGTCCAGAATCAGAGCTTGGCGATATTGGACCCATCCGTTGATGGCACAGCGAATGTCCGTTGGATATTTCACAAACATGTATGCATTAGTGAGTATATACGCTCTATGAACTATCTAAACTAATTACGACATTTTAAACCAATTTTTCTAGTATTTTTTTATGGTTTACCATCATATTTCTGAGTTTTCTGGTCCAAAAAATTGGGTTCCTTTTAAAAAGGCTTATAAACGCAAACGCGGGTAAACGCAGGTGCCTGCGTTTAGCCGCATTTAGCCGCGTTTAGCTGCGTTTTGCGTCTGAAATGTGGAAAAGCAAAGTGTCTGAACGCATTTATTTGCTTCTGGAAAAACGAGGTTAAACGCAACTGCATAAAAACGGGAAAAAACGAGACTGTGTACATGGACACATAGGATAACATTGCATGCGTTCAGGTGCAGTTGAAAAAAGTGTCCAACTGCCTCTGAACGCGCGTTTAACAGCGTCTCGTGTGCATGAGGCATAAAATAGTGAGCAAAGCACAGCATGTAATCTATACAGGCGTTGCCTATAAGGCAAAGGGCAATGTGCAGAATGTAGTTTAAACAAAGAATCAATGAATCAACCAACCAATCAGAAATTGTTTTAAATTGGTTAATCTGATTCCTGGTGCCTATAGTCTAGACATCATTTTTATACTGCCCTATTAAATAAGATGCATTATTATTAAGCATATAGGCTGAAAATAAACAGTTTACTAACAACGGGCTACATATTATTGCTGGGATATCAGGAACACTTTAATATTTTACAAATATTTGCACTAGAATTCTGTGCGAGAAACCCGCGTTCTATGCCGGTTTCCAGCAACACATTCAAATCGCACTGCACTTGCGATGCTGTGCGATTCACATGCAGTTTCTAGTGTGAATGGGCCCTAAAGGGAAGGAATTTTTTTCAATAAAGAGGGGCTCCAAAGGCCACAGAGATACATTCTTTGTCTCTTCCAAAAATGTTGTTGTTTTTAATGGTCTGTCGGGTACTGCAATATCTTTCCATACAAAATGTAAGCATCAGGATAGGAATATAATTTGCTAAATCAAATAATAAAGTATGTTTCTCATATGAAAACGGTAACTGAAAAATGTCTTAAAGTATAAGTGTAGTTTTAAATAAAAAAAAAAATATATATATATATGTAGCGTCAATAACCTTCTGAGGGGGCGGCTATGGATTTATGGGCCTAACGATTACCTCCTCCCTGTAGCTCATTGTTTTCGTCTAGGGGTTCCCAGGTGTAGTACCCAGTAATTACTGAGACTGATAATCAAAGTCCTTTTGAGGATTTTTTTTTACAAGAAACCGTTGAAACAAAACACAGTCTCTCAGTTGGGAATAGAGGGCACGGGTGATAAAGCTCAGGCACTTTAGAACTGCTGACATTCAGATAAATGTCTCTCTAGATGATCCAGGGAGTAGCCACTCACAACTGGACACTTCACTGTTGGATAAACCCCTGTTTGTAGATTTAGCAGCCAACAAGTGATTCGGACTTAGCAAAGTCTCTGCCACAGACTTGGTTGTGAAACTTTACGTGAACATGTAAAAGTCTCTGCCACATACTTTTGTTGTAACCGAAGGATGGGTTAGGAACTTTTCCTATGGTACCTGTATCTTTCAGTCGATCCAGCGATACCGTAGGAAATGCGGATTCAACTAGTGTCCATACATCTCATCTCCTAGGCTCTTACCGAGCCGCTAGCTTCGCGCGTGGCCCTCCTCCGAAGAGTCCTCCCCTGGTCGCTTGTCGAGTTGCCGTGCCTCTCCAATCCTGAGAGGACACCGGGACACGTTAGAATCCTCCTTCGGTTACTGTGCTTTGAACTAGCCAGAGAGGCTCGGAAACGGATGGATCCCCACCCCAGACCATGAGGGCCTCTGGGACTGGCTTACGGGGTCAGCAGACGCTCCTGGACCGATACCCCTCACGGGGCTGGTCCGGACCGGAAACAGCAAGAAGAATCCTACCCTTAACACGTGACTTCAGCACCTTAAGTACCCCTTCCCGGAATACACAGCGGGCCAGAGGCGCCCACTGATTGGCTCCGGGAAAAGATTGGTACCCAATGCATCCAACCAGACTGTGTTCTCAGCCGGTCACAGGTGCCCACTTCACCTATGACCAGGCAGAACTCTAGTACAGCCCAGCCAAACTGATGCCAAAGCATACCCTAGAATAAATAACCCCAAAACTCAGTTACAGTTCTGGGAAAAACTAAATTTACATAAATAGCGCACACTTTAAAAAAGTGTTGGCGCTACATATATATATATATATATATATATATATATATATATATATATATATATATATGTTTCCCACAGCCCTTCTCGTCATGTTGGATGCATGTCAAGTGGTTCTAAAGGCTCAAGGTTTTTTTACCTCCATGCATTCTGTGCATGAAGGTAAAATAAAACTTCTGTTTGCAGCAACAAGCAAATACTTACCTGAGCCCAATCGCGATACAGCAATGTGCACGAAAGCCTCGGCTTTCCGGGGACTCTCCCTCCTCTTTGGCTGAAAAGTCAATCACAGCCAGTGAAGCCAATGAGAAGAGAGAGGAGCCGGAGCTGAGCCGCAGCTCGGGAGCGAGCCTGCTCGGGTGCCCCCCACAGCAAGCTGTATTTTATGGGGGCACTTGGCAGGAGAGAGGGACCAGGAGCGCCGGCGGGGGACCGAAGAAGAGGAGGATCGGGGTTGCTCTGTGCAAAACAACTGCACAGAGCAGGTAAGTAAAACATGTTTTTTATTTAAAAAAAAAATTGTCTTTAATATCACTTGAAAAGCAGAGTATAGTACAGTATCTTTCCTGTAAAGAATTGTCAACTCTTCCGATAGACAACACACTTAAAAATATGGCTGCTGTGAGCCCACCCTATTAGAGTCACCCACCTTATGACTCATCTGAGCCTTTTCAGTTGTTCCTTATTTTAGCCAATAAAATTGCAACGTTTTTGCTCAAAAGTTTGCCATTCACGAACCTCTTTGTAGCATACTTGAACCTAATCTCTATGTAGGATCACTGTTCATTGTGAGAGCAGAATGCAGAGTGATACTGTAAAATTTAATCTAGCTCGCACTAAATGTATGACGGACTTTGCTTAAAGAAATGGGCAAATGTTCACTATGAAACAGGCAGCTAGTGTTGTTTTAACTTTAATAATGATGATAGCTATTTGAACATGCCGCCCATCCTTTAAATAACTATACTATAGTAAGGTAGCCCATAGACGATACCGTTTTTTTCGCTCAACCAGCCGGCTGAACAAAAAACATAAAATGTGTTGGAATCCCCCCTGCTGAGCTATTGTATTCTGACAGTGGGAAGACTTCTCCACTGTAATGCCCTGTACACACGGTTGGACTTTCCGACGGAAAATGTGCGATCAGAGCGTGTTGTCGGAAATTCCGACCATGTGTAGGCTCCATCTGACTATTTCCATCGGAATTTCCAACACACAAAGTTTGAGATCTGGATCTAAAATTTTCCGACAACAAAATCCGATCACGTAAATTCCGATCATGTGTACACAATTCCTACGCACAAAGATCCACACGTGCTCAGAATTAATTACGAGACGGAAACTATTGGCTATTCAACTTCCCCTTTATAGTCCCGTCGTACTTGTATGTCACCGCGTTCTTGACGATCGTAATTTCCAACAACTTTGTGCGACCGTGTGTATGCAAGACAAGTTTGAGCCAACATCCATCGGAAAAAATCTGATGGATTTTGTTGTCGGAATGTCCGATTGTGTGTACACAATACACTGATCAGTGTTGCGGACTATAACTGGCAGCGCTGATTGAGCAGGGAAAAGCCACCAGGGCAGTTGTACAGCAGTCAGTCGATAGATTGACTTCTGTATAACCTCCCTGCCCATACATGGATAAAAATTCGGCCAGTTCAGCGAGGATTTTGATCCATTAATGGCCAGCTTAACATGGCTGATGAGTAAAAGTGTAGTGCTACCCCTGGAGAAGCCACATTTTTTTGGGTCATCCTGCCCTGCCTAGTGATGACCTGTCCTGTATCTGGACCCTACAATCACAGATTCACCTGGAACTGTAGGATGGGCTTTACTGAAACAGACATAAGCCCTGAAACAGAACAATAGCAGTTGCTTTAGAATAATTATAAATAGGAACACAAGCTTTTCTTCAGGCAGGGTAAATGGAAGCACGGTATTCAAGTGACCATAATAAAGAATGGCCTACCTAGTAATTAAAATGCCCTGCCTAAGCCACTGACCATTGGATAATTAACTACTCAGTTCTCCTGGCACTGAAGTCCTTCAAATATTGGTGCAGCGATCACTCTCCTATGAAGGCATTGTAAATCCACAGAATAAATAAAGGACATTACAGCCCTCCTTGGCAGGGCATTGCTCTCAGCTGCTTACAAGATAAGCAAATGGCAATAAAATAACACATAGTGATGGCCCATAGGCCTTTCACCACACTAATGCTTTGAAGTTGTCCTCCCAGGAGCAGGCCATTCTGGATGGCCACTCCTATGTTCATGAAGGTTGTGGATTGAAGATAGGTTGAATCTCCTGGGTGAGATCAGGCAAAAGTCAACTGCAGCTCTGGGCTTTCCTTTTAAGCTTGCACCTCATTGATGATCGCCTTCTTGTGGCTCTGCCCTATATTTATCTGCCACTGAAGTTCCATGCAGCTTGGTTCTCAGCACAGCTCTCTGAAGCTTTGGTGTCTTTAGCACACACCGTTCAGGCAGGTCACACCACAGCCACGTATGTCTCTCTCTGCAGCTTTGTCTCCTTGGCTCTGGCACCCCAGAGGAGACACTGGGACACTTTCCTGCTGCCCAGACTCTCCTGCAGCTATTTCTAGGCTCTTGTACTCCCAACAGCCTCTCTACAGTCCTGGGTCCTATTCCCCTGCTCTTTCCATCACTACAGGAAGAGAGAAACACTCTGTGACAGAGAAACCATTCTGTCAGGTGACCTAAAGCGGATGCCAGACGATGCTATACTCCCCTCCACCAAAATGTTTTGGTCCCCAAAGAACAAAATTTGTTGTCACCAATTAGCTAGACATAACATTACATGTAACCAAGTAACAGTTTAAGAAATGAACCACACCTGTTTGGGGAAGCTAACCTTATTTTGAAGCACTAGAGCACCCCAAAGGGACACGTCCCCTCCTGCACAGTCTCTCCTGCAGCTCTTCCCAGGCGCAGGCACTCCCAATAGAGAGAGCCCTTCAGCTTGGCTCCCTGCCTTGTATATAAGCCCTCCAGCCAAAGCATCAGGATCTGATGCCTTTCTGAGCCCTGTATCTGGGTTACTGTTCCTTCATTTTGGTAGTGGGCAGAGACCATTTATCAGCTACAGTCAATTACAGTCCCCCCTGCCCTGTTGCTAGGTTCGGGCATAGTTTTAGGCCATGGCTGCAGCTAATCAAAATCCTTTTGTGTTCAACACCTTTCCTACTCTGTCCATCACTGCAGAGAAGGAGTAATATTTGTGACAGAACTGTTCTTCCAGACCACTTAAAGGGGCCACTGGCTATCCCTACAAAAGGTTTGGCTATGAAAAGCAATTGTCAAACATACCCAATCCAGATATACAGAACCAATGCTGAAATACCAAATCATGGGAGACAACTGTCATAGGTGAACTGCAAACACACAACACTGTGGCTGTAATATGACCACATCTTCCATCCTGATTACTTGGCAGCTGAGGTATTTCTCAGCCCCAGAAATTAAGGACAGCAAATAAATGGACTAAATATCTGCATGTGGAGTTTACAACCACCAAATCTGCTCAATAAATAGTAGGTGTACAGGTGCCTTATTCAGAGTTCTCATGACTGATATTGTTGGTACTGTTTACCAACCTTGCTACCATGACTGCTATTACTACTGGAAGAAAATGGTGTGCTGTAGGGTCACCCCCCCCCCCCCCCCCAGACTGGGAACTCCCCGTGGGGCAGACAGCCTCCACACTCTCTCACTCCAGCTCCTCCACATGACAACTCCTCCCCAGCTTGGCTGACCACAGGTATTTAAGGAGGCCTGCCCTCTGCCAATCCAAGTTGGGGATTGGTCAAGGCTCCTCAGATACCTCAAGCACCTCTACCTCCTCTCCTTCCAGGACCTTCTAGAAGGAAGGGGGAGGTGATGCCACCTGTCAGTCACCCAACTCTCCCTGAGAACATACAGGCCTAGCCACCAGCTAGGCCTGCCCAAATTTCCCTACCCTGTCAAAAAATCCTCACTTCTAGCACTCATTAACTAGAGGGTGCTACACTAATGATTTTACATCAATGCTGTCTAAGATGCTGACCAACTGATCAAGTATAGGAAAAAGTACAGAAGTCTGACACACCAGACATGTATAATTTTCGGCAGTAGGCCAGCAATGGTAGCTCCAGTACTGCTGTCATGGCAGAATCAATTTAACTGTGTGTTACAATGGTTTGTTACAACTGAAGGGCTAGTGCAAGCAAGGAAATACTACCTCATTCCAGGAATATGAATTGTTCTTCAGTTTACTTACGTTTTCTTTTCTTGAACCTAGCTGGGAGGCCACAAGAAAGCCATGAAAATGACACTATGTTTAGTTTACACAAATTAATCAACAAGGAATTCTTCAAAATCGTACATGCGCTGTGCTTCCAAATTCTAAGCATCAAATCAAAATAGCATAGCGCTTATCCTTGAAGGAGCCGCTGGTGGATGCGTCCCCTGATTCTGGATGGCCACGACCCTCCTGGCAATGCCACACCCTCTGACAAACCAAGTCTAAAATAAGAGGTTTTGTTTTGGGAAATACTCCCCACAAAGCAATATACAGAAAGGCAATAGCAATAAGCAATGACAGATAAAACCAGTGGCGTTGGTGGTGACTCAGGGCCCTGTAGAGACAATCTCTCATGGAACCGATGATGCCCCTTTCCTCCACCTCACCGCATCTTTTTGACAGCTGTACCCTCCCTGCAGATGTTTCAGCCCAGTTTCTTTCCGACACCACGGCGACGGCGTACACTTACCACTGGCAGCTTTGCAGGTCAGTAGCCCAGTCTTTGGTCACCTCTCACATCCCTCGAAAGACTGCCTTAAGACCTGGGCTTCTCTCTGCTTTTCCTCCTCCTACAGCTCTCTGTCCTGATGGAAATTGTAGTCCTATCCAGTCCTTGGCTTAATAGAAAACTGTCTCCTGGGGACTACATCTCTTATAGTTCCATGTGGCTCCAAGCAGTCTTTTCCTTTAACATTTTAAATATTTTATTTAATTACAAATTACTTAATAATTTGTTACTAAATGCTGTCCTAATTGGGGACTAGGAACTGCTAAAGGTTTCTGAGAACTGAGGAGAAGAAACAGCAAATACACCAAGAAAGGGCCATGTGCAATCAGCAAATCAGAGAAGGAGCTACAACCATATCCTTCATTAAAGTGGTGGGACACCCTGAAAAAAAAAACTTAATAAAATGTTAGTAACCATTTAAAATGAAAAAAAAAAAAAAATTTTTTTTTTTTTAACTTACCAGAAATGGTTGTTGCTAGGCAGATCGTCCTAATCTGCCTCCTCCAGCGCCGCAGTGATGTTCTCTTCTTCTGTCTTCTGGTGAATGGGGCGCGGTGTGTTATGGGAACTATGTCCCACAACACATCGCGTTCCCCATTCACAAATTAGAGTCGCGCATGCGCAGTCGGCCGTGCGCCGACTCGCGCATGCGCAGTAGGGAACGTGAAGCCGTTTCCCTTACTGAGGATGGCGGCGTTGGAACCGGATCGCCGAGGGACAGCTCGTCCTCCACGACCGACATCGCGGGCGCCCTGGGAGGGTAAGTGTACTTATTAAAAGTCAGCAGCTACTTTTTTTTTAGCTGCTGACTTTTAAAAAAAAAATTTGTAAGGTGAAACACCCCTTTAAGCCACAGGCCCACTGGACTGCAGCAGGGATTTTGCTGGGACTTCAAAAAACTGCACAAAAATGGACAGATCACAGTGCGAGAAGAGCTTAGGCTGAAGTTTGGGAAATAATACCTGATATCATGGGCAAGGCTAGATTTCCGCATGACTACCAACCACAGCTCTACCTGCCTGGAGTTTGCATGTTCTCCCTGTGCCTGCAACGGTTTGCTCCAGGTACTCCAGTTTTCTCTCACACTCCAAAGACATGCTTTTAGGTTAAATGGTTCCCATCTAAATTGGCCCTATTATGTGTATGTATGAATATGAGTTATGGTCCTTAGATTCAGCAGCACACAGCTACCCACACAGCATATTATTGACTGGGTCTGTACAATTAGGTCCAAACAGCTTTTCTATTGTAGTTTTAAGACATAATGTGACATGAAAGTACAAGTAGACATGGCAATTTACAAATTGCGAGTTTAAGCATATTTAGGAACAAGCATTAAAAAAAAGCCATTCATAGTCACATGACAAGTTTGCATTGAAAATGCCATGCGGTTAAAGCTTGCCGAATTATCAAAGCCTGATCAAAATCTGTGAGGCTAAAATTAAATTATCATAAAAAGGAAGCGGCCAACTGTTATATCTAAAATTTGATAAGACAATTATCTAAAGTATACAGCATGAGAAACAACAAAAGATTAATACATCTATGATAAGTTTTGAAGTGGCTTCCCCGAAGGAGCCGATTGATAATTTTGGGTTCCCTGTTCTGAGACTCAACTCGAAGAACAACCTCAGCCCTACTGACACACCTGGTTGAAAGTAAAACACTATAAAGACCACTAAAAAATACCTTTTTCCTGGCTATTTTTAAAAACAAAGAATGAACACATGCCTGCTTAGAAATAAACATACTTTTATAGTGGCAAGAGCTTAGTATACACCAGTGGTGTCCAAACTTTTTTCAGAGAGGGCCAGATTTGATGAAGTGAACGCGCGTGAGGGCCGACCATTTTCCCTGACATTTTTTGAACCATTAAAATTCGGTCTGTGTGTTAGTTTGAGCACTAATACACTGCCCAACAAGAATTCTCTTGCCTTTGTGGCTGTGTGTGAGTAAAGAGATGAGCTCGGGCATGTTATTTGGATAAACCATATGTATCGGCGTATAATACGCACCTTCACTTTAAGAGGGAAGTTTCAGGAAAAAAACTACATTTTTACATAAAAAACTACGAAGCAAAATAAGGGTCAGTGCCCATCTGCATCCCCACCATTGCCAGGAATGCAGCCCCCCATCATTGCCAAGAATGCAGCCCCCCATCATTGCCAAAAATGCAGCCCCCCATCATTGCCAAAAATGCAGCCCCCCATCACTGCCAAGAATGCAGCCCCCCATCACTGCCAAGAATGCAGCCCCCCATCACTGCCAAAAATGCAGCCCCCCATCATTGAAAAAAATACAGCCCCCCATCATTGCCAAGAATGCAACCCCCCATCATTGCCAAAAATACAGCCCCCCATCATTGCCAGGAATGCATCCCCCCATCATTGCCAGGAATGCAGCCCCCCATCATTGCCAGGAATGCAGCCCCCATCATTGCCAGGAATGTAGCCCCCCATCATTGCCAGGAATGCAGCCCCCCAACATTGCCAGGAATGCAGACTCCCATCATTGCCAGAAATGCAGATTCACCATTGCAATCACTGCAGCCTAATTCCCATCCATCTGTTGCCTCGGAGGGGACAGTGAGGGGGGCAGGGCGCCAAAATATTAGCTACAGGAGAAACTCTTGTTTTCTCTGCGGCCTCTTTAATAGAAAGTCCCGCCTCCTTTGATGGACAGATCAGTCATCCAATGGTAGCGCCGGAGACAGGACTTTCTATTACAGAGGCTGCTGTGTAAACAGGAAATTCTCCTGTGTGTGCGGCACTTGTCCCGCCTCCTCCCTGTCCCCTCCAAGGCATCGGGACATATATATCTACAGTGGCCCCGGTGCTGGGAGATCGTTGGGGGCCACAAAAGATATATATGTCCAAATAACCAGGCGGGCCGTTCAAAACCGGAACGTGGGCCGCGATTGGCCCGCGGGCCGGACTTTGGACATGGTATACACAGTAGAACATAAATGCACACACAGCAAATGAAGCTTAACATAGTCTGCTAAACAGAGTAGTGACATTTTGTTATGGTACAGCCTTATTCCAAAATGGATTCAATTCATTATTCAGTTAATTGGACACGATTTGGAAAGGCACACACGTGTCTATATAAGTCATGCAGAAACATTTCTGCAGCATTTAAGGGCCCAATGAGCACTGTGGCCTCCATCATCCTTAAATGGAAGAAGTTTTGAACCACCAGGACTCTTCCTAGAGTGGGCCACAGGCCAAACTGAGCGATCGGGGAAAGGGCCTTTATCAGGGAGGTGACCAAGAACCTGATGGTCACTCTGACAGAGCTACAGCGTTTCTCTGTGGAGAGAGGAGAACCTCCCAGAAGAACAACCATCTCTGCAGCACTCCACCAATCAGGCCTGTATAGTAGAGTGGCCAGACAGAAGCCACTCCTCAGTAAAAGGCACATG
The DNA here is from genome assembly GCA_028564925.1 of Lithobates sylvaticus. Lineage (NCBI taxonomy): Eukaryota > Metazoa > Chordata > Amphibia > Anura > Ranidae > Lithobates > Lithobates sylvaticus. Next base: position 146,153,744 of record CM053037.1, read on the forward strand.
ACAGCCTGGAGTTTGCCAAAAGGCACCCGAAGGACTCTCAGACCATGAGAAACAAAATTCTCTGGTCTGATGAAACAAAGATTGAACATTTTGGCCTGAATGGCAAGCGTCATGTCTAGTGGAAACCAGGCACCGCTCATCACCTGCCCAATACCATCCCTACAGTGAAGCATGGTGGTGACAGCATCATGCTGTGGGGATGTTTTTCAGTGGCAGGAACTGGGATACTAGTCAGGATCGAGGGAAAGATGAATGCCGCAATGTACAGAGACATCCTTGATGAAAACCTGCTCCAGAGCGCTCTGGACCTCAGACTGGGGTGAAGGTTCATCATCCAACAGGACAACGACCCTAAGCACACAGCCAAGATAACAAAGAAGTGGCTTTGGAACAACTCTGTGCATGTCCTTGAGGGCCCCAGCCAGAGCCCAGACTTGAACCCGATTGAACATCTCTAGAGAGATCTGAAAATGGCTGTGCACCGACGCTCCCCATTCAACCTGATGGAGCATGAGAGGTCCTGCTAAGAAGAATGGGAGAAACTGACCAAAAATAGGTGTGCCAAGCTTGTAGAATCATACTCAAAAAGACTTGAGGCTGTAATTTGTGCCTTCAAGACTCTGCTCTCTCCTGGCTCTCTTTCTACCTATCACAGCGCTCCTTCAGTGTGACCTTTAACACTGTTTCCTCCTCTCCACTTCCTCTTTCTGTAGGGGTACCTCAAGGTTCTGTCCTTGGACTCCTTCTCTTCTCCATTTACACCTCCTCCCTTGGTCTGTTAATAAACTCCCAATGGCTTCCAGTACCACCTCTATGCTGGTGACACACAAATCTATCTCTCTAGTCCTCACCTCACGCCTTCAAACTCCTCTTGCATTACTAACTTACTAACTGACATATCAACATGGATATTACACCACTCCCTTAAACTCAATCTTTCTAAAAATCTTTCTAAAAGCTTGAGCTCATAATTTTTCCTCCAGCCTGTGCCCCTCCCCCTGACTTCTCCATCAAGATTAATAATACAACCATCAGTCCCTCCCCTCATGCCAAGGTACTAGGTGTAATCCTCGACTCAATAAACAATAACATACAAAGCCATTTAACATTCTGCCCCGAGCTACATCACCAATCTTATCTCCAAATATCACCCAAACTGTCCTCTCTGCTCCTCCCAAGACCTTCTGTTCTCTAGCTCCCTTGTCTCCTCCTCCCATGCTTGTCTCCAAGACTTCTCCATAGCTTCTCCCATCCTCTGGAACGCACTACCCCAATCTGTCCGGCTATCTCCTACTCTGTGCACTTTTAGGCGATCCCTGAAAACTCATCTCTTCAGGGTGGCCTATCCTGCCTCCAGCTAACAACCAAATCTTCTACTCCCCTCATCAGTTCATCCCTCACAGTCCCTACCTTTTGTTTCACCAGCCCCTCTCTCTTAGATTGTAAGCTCGCAGGAGCAGGGCATCTCCAACCCTCTTGTTTTGAATTGTACTGTTGTTGTAATGCCTCCCTACATTGTAAAGCGCTGCGTAAACTGTTGGCGCTATATAAATCCTGTATGATAATAATAATAATAATACCACTTGTCGTGGAAGGAAAGAAAATCGTATAATCTTTGGGCTACTTAATAGTGAGACAGCAGATTAGTGGTGTCAGCCTGCAAAAAAAAGTACTGTTACTGGCCAGATCTCCAGGTAAGGCACAGCAATAGAGTCACGAATAATGAGAAATGATGCCAAACATATGGATAATGGGTTTACGTGCACTTAAAAATGACAATATATGGCGTTAACTTATCATAGATGCAACAATCTTTTGTTGCTTTCTCGTGCTGTATACTTTAGATATACATCTTATCAAATTCTAGATTTTTTTTGTTTAATAAATGTTTATTGAAGAAATACAGAAGGAAATACAAATACAGTCGAAATAAACCGTCAAAACAGACTATGCAATTTTGTGCTAAAGTTGTGGGGGATTACAGAATGCATTTAAGAACGTAATGCTACCAGTGTTAACCCCACGCTAAGCTAAAGGACCACTTCCTTATCAATTTGCTTCTAGACCATCAAAGGTAAAAAGAAGCACTTGGTCTTTCCTTCAAAAAGAACAATAAGTGAACACTTAAGGCGGATAAAGTGCACCGTCTTGGCACAAGTTATTTAGAGAAATAGCAAGTACAGGAGGAAAGTGCAAAGAAATGCAAGGGTGCAAGAAAGGAAGAAGAGGAGTGGGGGGGGGGGGGGGTGGTTGGCATGCATGATACACTGTGTGCTAGCTATCTCAAATTATGTTATTCTAAGAGAAGGTGATATACATTCAATCAAACAATAGCCATACGGATTCGGCCTAGGGCGTATGAGGCCTGTCTATAAATGTAAATTTGGGTTCAACACAGGTGTGTGATTATCTCCTTATAAGTCGTGGTGTTTTTGAAGTCCGTCCATTGGGACCAAGTCAGGTTGTGACGTTCAGAGGTGTCCTTGTCTCGGTGAGTGATTTCTTCCATAAGGGCGACTTCAGAAATTTTTCGAAACCACGTTTTCATTGATGGAATCTCCGGCTGGCCCCACTGTGCAGGTATTAATGCCTTGGCTGTGTTGAGTAGGTGCGGGACTATAGAACGCTTGTATTTGCCGATCGGTTCCTTGGTAGCGTGGAAAAGGATAATCCACGGGTCAGAGGGGAGGAGGACATTGGAGATCTGCTGTATTATTTGGATAACCTTGTCCCAATAAGGGATCAAATTCTAGATATGTAGTGCCACCCACTGAAGGAGCCACTGGATAATTATGGGTCCCCTGTTATGATCCTCGACTCCAAGAACAATCTCAGCCCCACTGACATACCTGGTTGAAAGTAAAACACTGTAGGTACGTATAAAGACACTAATACGAAATACCTTTTTTCTGGCTAATTTTAAAATCAAAGAATAAACACATGCCTGCTTAAAAAACATACTTATTATATTGTCAAGAGCTTAGTACACACAGCAGTAGAACATAAATGCACACACAGCAAATGAAGTTGTACACAGTGGTCAATTCACTAACGTTTACCACATGCTTTAACGCAGTCACATTACTAATTTTTATAAATTATTGCATGCAGTAAATTAAGTCTGATTCATTAAAAGAAAATAATGATTATGCAGTATTTAACGCAAAATGAAAAATGTGCCAGGAAAATACTGTTTAAAAAGCTCTTAAGTCCAATTCACAAAGAGACCAGAGAGTTAAAAAACATGCAATATTTACCACCAGGGTTTTGCTATCTCATGCAGGATTTGTCAAAAAACAGCGTGGGGGACGAGGGGACAGCCACACTATTTTTTGACAAATAGTTGGTTGCTAAGGAGTGGGTCGGGAAGCCGGCCGCCGCGTCCTTAACAATAGATGACTCATCAGCTGTCATCTATTGCAGACAATTGCAGAAAAGCAGACAATTAAAAATGATGAAAAAAACAGCGTGAGGTCCCACTCCCCAATGCATACGAGGCCCTTATCCGAGCATGCAGTCCGGCAGGTCAGGAAAGGAGTGGGACGAGTGAGCCCACCCCCTGCTGAACCATACCAGGTCACATGACCTCATCGTGGGGGGGGGGTGCTTTGGGGCAGGGATTGTGGTCAGGATTGTGGGGATGAGGCCCTTATCCCTATCAATGTCATGTTGAGGGCTTGTGGCCTGGTATGGTTCAGGAGGGGGGGCTTACTCATCCCCCCCTTTCCTGACCTTCCAGGCTGCATGCTTGGATAAGGGTCTGGTATGGACTTTGGGGGGGGCCCATTTATTTTATTTTCTAAATTTTGGCGTGGGGTTCCCCTTAAAATCCATACCAGAGCTGAAGAGCCTGGTATGGACTGGGGGGGGCTCGCTGTGTTTTTTTTCATACTTTTTCATTGTAGGCATTATTAATGCGGTAATTACAGCTAAACCGAACAAATCGAACAAATACCGCATTCAGTATTTGCACACTGGCACAACTGTTACCGCATGAAGTATTTTTTTAGCCGTTATTTAACTCTTAGTGAATTGACCCCATAGTCTGCTAAACATAGTAGTGACTACTAAGGTCAGTTTATATATCTCTAACTGGAAACAATACTGACTGATATTAGCAGGCCAGCAATAAACAATGTAAATTTATATTAAATAATTGATGTTACTATTACTCTGGTTTAGAATTACTCTGGTTTAGAATTACTCTGGGATATAGCGTCTATCAACCACTTCAGCCCCAGGAGGTTTTACCCCCTTTATGTCAAGGGCATTTCGTGACAGCTGTAAACACTAGTGATTGGCTACAGTTGGTACAGGGTGCTGTGGTTGGCCCAGGTACTATGTGATAGCTGTGGGCCAATCACAGCATAGGCAACAAAGCTGATATGAATGAATTCATTCATAACAGTTTTGTTGACATTGTGATCTTGTGGTTGCATAACGATCACACTGGGCCCCGAGCATCGGGATCCACAATCTGCTGTAGGTCCATCAACTAGCCCAACCCCCCTGCGACCGCTGTGGGGTCTTACCCCTTTTATTTAGCTAAAGAGGTACCTCTGAATAGATGCTATATCCCAGTCAATCCCTTATAGTGCATTCTAAACCAGAGTAATAGTAACATCTATTATTTAATATAAATGTACACTGTTTATTTCTGGCCTGCTAATACCAGTATTGTTTCCAGTTAGGCCCCTTTCACAGGGGGTGGAACTGCTCAGCGGACTCCGCTAGCTGACAGGTCCGTCTCCGCTCACTGTGCAGAGATGGACCTGTCAGAGCTCCGCTGTCCTCTATGGGGAGATTGGATGAAAACTGATAAGCCTGTCCATTTTCATCTGATCCCATCCGATCTGATCTGCTGGACGGATGGCGAATGTATTGCCATCCGTCTGTATTGAGCGGATCTTGTAGAATCGGATGGCAGGCGGGTGTCAGCGAACACATCTCCACTGATATGCGCCTTCCCATACAAGTAAATGGGTGGCCCACTCAGATCCGCTTGAAAAAAGGACAGGCGGATCTTTGTGGGCCGATGGTGTAAAAGGGGCCTTAGAGATATACTAATGGAGCACATTTTTTACTGACATCCTGAAATATGACAGAAATTCCTACTATAAGCAAATTCTATTTAAACAGTATAAACATTAACAATACTTATATCAAGTAATCTGCCTGGCTTTAGAATTATAAACTCAAAACAGAGTGACAAAGTGTGAACATAAGTGAGAATATGAAAGGCCTGGGGAACCCTGAGATAAAACATAAAAATAAGTTATGCAATGTGCTTAGCATGCTGCGGCGAATAGTATTGCATGGTCAGATTTTACCGAACAGTAAAGGAGCTTAAAGGGGGATGATTAGAAATAATCTGTGTATTGTTGCTGTATACACTGCACACATATAACACAGTTTTTGTACCCATAAAATGCTCCTTATTCCTGTACCACAACTGACAGCCTCACAGACAAAGTATAAACCTCAGGACAAATGATAATTTATTAAAAATTGAATGTTTCCATTACATATGCTTTTATGCGCACAAAAAGGATATCATTATGTCTAACTGAGCCTACCTTAAAGAGAAACTTCATTAAAACCAGCAATTTTTCAAGTGAAAGAGTCAGAAGTAAGTACCATATGAAACAACATAAAGTGTGCAGCAGTCAGGATTAACCCTCTGTTCACATCATCACATCTGTCCGGCTTTACATAAAAGTCCCCCCTTTCATCACGGTTCCCAGAGTTCCTCGTCACTTACATCAGAGTCTACAGAGTTCTGTCAGGGCTGGGCTCAGCCCTTCCTTCTCTGAGCTGGCCGCTCAGCTGTCAGCTAATTGCCAGCTCCTATCTCTCCACAGCCACTCACCTGTTGATGATATCATGCTCGTCAGTCCTGCCTACTTAAGCCATCCAGCCCAGAGGATCTCTGCCTTCGCCTTGGTCAACATCACAGAGACTATCTCCTGCGGTCCTTTTTAAAGATTTGCTTGGCTGACATCCCTTTTGGCTCCAGATCCTGCTTGCTGTTCCACTACACTGATCCCTGACTTTCTGGCTTGGCTGACTATCCGATCAGGTTACCGAACTTTGGCTATGTTTGACAACATTTGTTCTATTTACTTTTATTATTAACCACTTCCCACCCGGCCAATGTACATATACGGCCGGGTGGGAGCCGTCTACTTCTGAATGGACGTTCCGGAACGTCCTTCAGAAGTAGAGGGATCGCTCGTGCCCGCGCAGCGGCGCGATCCCGATGCGGCCGTGTCACCCGGACATGGCGCATCTCGGATCGGCAGGAGGGCTCGGTGATTGGCCCTCCTGATCACATGACGGCCGTGTCGAATCACAGCCGTCATGTGATGTAAACAAACAGCCGGTTGCTAGGCAATCGGCCCTCCTCTCCTCACACGGAAGTCGTCGGTGAGTAGAGGAGAGCGGATCGCTGCAGCCGGCTGGTGATCAGTGAGTATTAGCTGTTTTTTTTACAGTTTTTTACTCACTGGTCACCAGTGTAGTGTCCCCACAGTAAAACACACATGTCCCCACAGTAAAACACACATGTCCCCACAGTAAAACACACATGTCCCCAAAACACACATGTCCCCAAATAATAAAAACACATGTCCCTCACATATGTCCCAGTAAAATAACATGTGCCAATGATTATCTGCACACATATGTCCGTGATCACCTGCACATCCCTTTTACATGATCATTTGCGTACATATGTCCGTGATCACGCGAACCAATTATTATACACTTAACGGAATTTTTTTTACAAAAAAACATGTAGCAGAATACATTTTGGCTTAAATTTATGACAAAATTAGATTTTATTGGATTTCTTTTAAAAAAGAAAGGAGAAAATATTGTTTTTTTTCAAAATTTCCGCTATGTTTTTGCTTATATCGCAAAAAATAAAAAACGGAGTCGCGAATAAATACCACCAAACTAAAGCTCTATTTGTGCAAACAAAATGATAAAAAATTCATTTGGTTACAGCATTGCATGACCACGCAATTGTCACTGAAAGTGCGAGAGCGCTGAAAGCTGAAAATTGGTCTGGGCAGGAAGGGTGTTTAAGTGCACAGTAAGCAAGTGGTTAAACAAGTGTGATTTAACTGTACTTCTGTCTCGGTCTGATTTCATGCTTTCTGACTGTAGGCTATGAATTCAGAAGATACAGTCAATCCACTTATTGGTAATATTTTTTCCACATTGGATGAGCAGGTTTACCGCATGGATCAGTTTGCCAAGCTGTTACAAACTCTCCTGAGTCGCACGGCTCACCTGGAATCTTCCACTGTGGCTGCTCCGGTACAACCTGTGTTGCAGGCCGTTCCTGCTGCTGCTTCAGTCTCTGTAAGAGGTATGTCTGGTTCCGCTCCGCTTCCCCAGTGATTTGGGGGAAATGCAGTCCAATGCAGAGGGTTTCTCAACCAGCTGGAGATATACATTGAGATGCTGCCCCAGGCATTTCCCACGGACAGAAGCAAAGTAGGTTTTGTGATATCTTTGCTTTCTGAGAGAGCCTTGGCCTGGGCAAACCCTCTATGGGAGATGCAAAAACCTGTTGTCTTGAGTTACCCTAAGTTTGTGGCCTCCTTTAATAGGGTATTTGACTTCCTGCGCGCTCAGCTTCTTCTGCCAAGTGCCTCATGTCCATTAAAAACAGGGTACAAGAACTGTTGCCTATTACGCCATTGAATTCCATACTCTGGCAGCAGAGGTTGCTTGGAACAATGAGGCCCTCGTGGCTGCTTTTTCTCATGGTCTCCTGGATACCATCAAGGATGAGATAGCAGCCCGAGATATACCCACTGAGCTGGAGAAGTTGAACAGCCGATATGATTGTTTTTACGGTGCAGGGAATCGCCGCCAGAAAATAATGATATCTGGATGAGGCCTTTAACTGTCATCATTCAGATATCACCACTTAAACCGTAGGACGTCATATGACATACCTTGGGCGTCAAGTGGTTAAAGGGTTACTGCACCATGCTTGCTATAGAGGCTAATTGTTGGCAAAATAGGAGCCACAGTTTCTTGTTCTGAGAGGATGAGAACTTCACTGTTATTTCACAGGCAAAATCTGCCCAGAGAAAGCAGTTCAGGGAAGAGAACAACAGATACAAACCTGTTGTCGGGCTCTATGCCTCACATCAAAGGGACCAGAGCCAATAAAGAGGAGGACTGAGAGAGGGGACTGACCTGCACCTGAGCCTGCCAGAGCTGCCTTCACAGACTAAGTTAGAGAGCAAGTGAGTCATCGCATCATCAGAATCTGAGCTGAGAGACTTTGGCCTGTGTGAAGATCAGGGACTTGATCTCTGGGAAACGCTGATCGTTAAGCCATCAGGACCTGAATAGCCACCTACCAGAAAGTTGTGAGCTGAACCACACATTCTAAATACCCGCCACACATTGGTAGTCCAAATAAACACTGTCCTACTTATCAACCAATCTCCTATCATCCAACCACACTCTTAAAGGGATGGTGCACCACCTAAAGAAGGGCCCTACCAAAATCTGGCCAACATTGAGGGCACCAGGGACCTTCAGAGATGTTCAGGGATACTCCATCAACTAGAGGAACATACACCCACCCACTGTTGGGGTTGTATGCACAAGGTGTAAACCAGGACCCTTTTGGATTCATCTAAACTTGTTGAGGTTGTTTAGAGACTCTAGTTCCCCGACTGTAGGTTAACTTAGTTTTGGTGTAACCTTTGAGTGCCATCTAGCAGGTAATGGATCATTTCACCCTTTGAAGCACTCTTAAAGTGGTTATAAAGCTTTGTTTTAAAGAAAAAATAACAATAACAAACATACCTATACTTACCTGCTTTGTGCAATGGTTTTGTACAGAGCAGCCCCGATCCTCTTTTTCTGGGGTCCCCCACCGGCACTCCAGGCCCCTCCTCTTCATTAGGTGTGCGCTCCCTCCTGAATTCTGCGGCCATTTACACAGACAGTGGGACTCCCCCCGTCACTGGGTTTGATTGACAGCCGCTGCACTCGTGCACATCGCTGGATCAGATCGGGCTCAGGTAAGGAAAAATGGGGGGGGGGGGGGGGTCTGTGGGCAGCTGCAGAACAGAAGGTTTTTCACCTTAATGCATAGAATGCATTAAAGTGAAAAAAACCTTAGAACCACTTAACTCTGTGTAACCAATTATTTATTGATTTACCCAATGTTTGTTTGCATTGCCCTTATACATTTCATTAATTTACCTCCAAGTTTCTGTGGTCTAATGTCTGTAATGTGCAGTGAACCCCTTTCACACTGGGGCCATGGCCATGCCAGCGCTAAAGCGGGGTTAAGGCTTTTAAGGCGCTTTGAAAGCGCTGCCCATTCATTCCAATGGGCAGGGGCGTTTGCAGGACTTTTTTTCCCGTCCCGCAAGCGCACTGCCCAAATGTAAAAAGTCACACTAGAATTAATAAGAGGCGGTTTTCAGGAGCTTAGCCGAGGCTATTCCCAGCGTTAAAGCTCCTCAAAATCCGCCCCAGTGTAAAAGGAGTCATATTATTTGAGTGGTGGTTTATTGAGGCTACTGTATACACCGCTCCTAAAGCGCCCTTGCCAATTAAAATTAATGGGGCAGCGCAGCCAAACTGCCGGCAAAGCGCCACTGCAGCGGTGCCGCATCGGTGCTTTGCAGATGGTTTTAACCCTTTTTCGGCCGCTAGCGGGGGTTAAAACCACCCGCAAACGGCCGAATAGTGCCGCTAAAACAATCGCCTCTCCTGTCACTCCAGTGTGAAAGCCTGAGGGCTTTCACACTGGAGCGGTGCGCTGGCAGGACGCTAAAAAAGTCCTGTAAGCCGCATCTTTGAGGCACTTTAGGAGCAGTGTATACACTGCTCCTAAAACGCCCCTGCCCATTGAAATCAATGGGCAGCCCTGCAGCGGCGCTTTGCGGGCGCTTTTAACCCCTTTTCGGCCGCTAGCGGGGGTCAAAGTGCCCTGCTAGCGGCCGAAAAAAGCGCCACTAAAATTACGGTAAAGCACCGCTAAAAATAGCAGTGCTTTACCGCCAATGCCCTGGCACCTTAGTGTGAAAGTCCACTGTTAAGTCCACATGTGTAAATGGCTTTGGTATATAACTAAGTGTGTCAGTGGGACTAAGCAAAGGGAGTCGTTGCAGAACAGAAGACCCATCATCACCAGCGGCTTCTGCGGGGGTAAATGCTACACTTGGATATTTGAGATTTTTATTAACAAATTGAAAATAAAAATTCTGCTACTTTAAGAAAAAAATGAAGGAATGTGGTCAATATATTGGATATAAATAAAATATTTGATATAAATAAAAACTACAACTGATCCACAGTTGTGTCCCCTAGCAAAAAAAAAAAGAAAAAGACATTTAACTGTTCACATTTAAAGGTCACTGGTTTGGGAGTTTGTGCTAGTTATGTGTGGTAAACAGATAGTATAAACTGAACGGAAAGTCACCATATCTGATTACGTTGGTAAAAAGTATGGAACCTACTACTGTGACAGCTGTGACAAGTCTGGGAATATACAGAGTGGAGATTTGAACATCATTAAACTGAGAGTATAAAATTATTAGTGAATTGTATTTTCTTTAGAAAGTTTGCCTGTTTCTAAACGGATGTTATGCATTAAGGTAAAAAACATTTTGGCTTTAGGACCACTTTAAGTGAATAACATTTATTATCTCATTACAATGGTATCTGAAAGTCCATGGGATATATTAGGCAGCTAGTAAACATGTTATCCCTGCAGTTGATGTATTGAAAGCATAAAAAATGTAAGTTTGTTGTGTATGGGGCTGCGTAGCCACAGACTGGTCAGGGTGCCTATGCTGACCCATGTCCACAGCCAAAAGAACCTACAATGGGCACCTAAGCATCAGAAATGAACCAGAAAGCAATGAAAGAAGTTGACCTAGTCTGATGAATCACATTTTCTTTAACATCATGTGGATGGCCGGGTGTGTGCATCACTTACCTGGGAAAGAGAAGAAAGCAAGCCGGTGGAGACAGTTTGATGCTTTTGGGCAATGTCCTGCCGGGAAACCTTGGGTTTTCCCTGCCGTTCATTTAGATGGTGCTTGACACCTACCACCTACCTAAACATTGCTGATGACCAAGTAAACACCTTCAAGGAAACGTATTGCCTGATGGCAGTGGCCTCATTCAATAGGAGAATGCACCCTGCCACACTGCAAAAATGGTTCAAGAATGGTCTGAGGAACACAACAGTGAGTTTTAGGTGTTGAGTTGACCTCCAAATTATCTAGATCCCCATCCAATGGAGCATCTGTGGGATGTGCTAGAAAGTGTGATCCATGGAAGCCTCACCTCGCAACTTAAAGGACTCAAAGGACGCACTGTTAATTACTTGGTGCCATATACCACAGTGGTCAAGTGGTGTCTATGCCTAGATGGGTCAGGGCTGTTTTGGGGGTAAGAGGGACTGTTTTGGTGGCAAAAGGGGACCTACTCAGTATTTGGTGGGTGGTCATAAAGTTATGAATGGTCAATGTATATGAATGACTCAACTTACTAGAAATAATCAAGAAAGCTTAAAGACTTTCATTAAAAAAAAATCAGCAAGGGATGGTACTTACATGTAATGAGATGTGTGCCTTGCCGTGGGGTGGTGGTTGCTCTCTTAGGTGAAATCTGAAGCCCTCTGCTCACCCCCATACCGTCTCAGCAGTAATCTTTGGTGCTGCATGGGGTTAATAGTCACAGTCACTAGTGCAAACTATTTCCTATCTTACTCCATTTATGGATGCTGTACTATAGCAATGAAAAGTGCTCTATTTTGGAGGAGGTGGACTTTTCTTTCATCCGCTTACCCTCCATTTATAGATTAAAAAGATACATGTACAAAGTACCCGATGATCTGCCAGAAATCCAACAAGCTCCTAACTTTGTCTAGTGATCTGACAAGGTTACCTCTGCTTGAAATTCGAAACAGTGATATCAGTACTACCTAAGTTCAACTCTGTTGGACTACAGAACACCCCCTTTTTCCCTATGTACAGAGATGAGGAGAGGGGGAAGTGGTCTCTGGTCAAGTAGAAGAGAACTCAGTCAGGGCTTACTTTAGTGCAGCAGATTCAAATAAAGAAGTGTTGGTGGAGAACTTTCACAACTTTTTTTTTTTTTTTTAACAAGAACATTTTTTCACAATTCTTGATTTTGAGTATTTCAAATAAAGATATAAAGACAGATCACTAGCAGTGATGGAGCAAGACATCACTGACCCAGACTATCAAAGCAATACATACTGCTTTTGCTCATGAAGCTATGGAGCTCATTTTAAATCATGTTTAAATAATGCTTTGCTTGAAGTTCAACCACATGTTCTGCCTGCGTCATATTGGCCTCATGGAAGTTATATCCAAGATTGTCTACATCTGACTGCCATTAACAAGCCATACCAGTAAAACATGCCAGCAGGACGGAACTGAAGCCCCATGTTACAAGCATATTAGCTGTTTTATGTCCTAAAGTGAGGATAACAATATCTGAATCCTGGTATTCTTTCATACACTAGATGATTACTTGAAAAGTAATTTATATCCTTAGGACATTATTAGTATGTGCTTTGAGGAGAAGAGAGCCCCTGTCAGAAACCATAAAATCAAACTAAGACACAAGTAGAGTTAAATCACACTTGTTTAATTGTTTAAGTAAATAGAACAAACGTAGTCAAACATAGCCAAAGTTCGGTAACCGGAACGGATAATCAGACAAGCCAGAAAGTCAGGGATAAATGTAGTGGAACAGCAAGCAGGATCTGGAGCCAGAAGGGATGTCAGCCAAGCAAGTCTTTTAACAGGAATGCAGGAGAGCATCTCTGTGATGTTGACTAAGGTGAAGGCAGAGATCCTCTGGACTGGGCGGCTTAAGTAGGCAGGACTGACAAGCAGGAAATCATCAACAGGTGAGTAACTGTGGAGAGATAGGAGCTGGCAATTAGCCGACAGCTGAGTGGCCAGCTCAGAGAAGGAAGGGCTGAGTCCAGCCCTGGCAGCCCCATAGGTGTAGTTTAAAATCCAGTTAATGTTTTTAGTCAAAGAAATATCAACAAATATCCAACACATTTTGGGGGCTTCTCCAGTCCCACTTCATCAGGGCTTATGAAGAAACTGAGAAGGAAAGGACCTGGACCAAGGCAGGTTTTCTTGAAAAATAATTATTTTCACGTGCAGTGCCTTGTTCATGTTGCTGTTCTAACACAAGTTAGTTACAACTTTTCAGGACAAGATTTTGGGGTGTTCCCTTGCTTGGACCTTGAAGAAGAGGGAACACTAGACATGTGTGATTAGTTTCGTACGAATCAAAAATTCGTACAAATTTCCGGAAATTCGTACGAATCCGAAATACGAATTTTTATGCATACGAATTCTGTACGAAATTTCGTTTACGAATTTCAGATCCAAATTAACAGAAACGTGACTGGTGTTTTGTTCACCAATCACTCAGAGGAAGTCAGCACAGCACCGGGATGGTGGGAACCCTCATAATGATAAATTCATCATAACGAACTTTCGTTATTTTAATGAAAAGTTAACAATCTAACGAAAACTCGTATTTCGTACCAATCCAAATTGAATTTCGGACACGAAATACAATTTTTCTTTATACGAAACAGAACGTAACGAAACACATTTTTTGACGACACCCATGTCTAGCACCCCAAAAGCTTGTCCTGAGAATTTGGATGTTAGTGCAAATAAAAAAAGTATCACGGACAGTACTCAGTTGTTCTTGATGGAATTGAGACACCTACTTTTTAAACAAGGCTTTACTGTGCTTTGTACTGGTTTAATGGAGGCCTTCTTGGTTCCTTTTTTGGCCCATCTGACCATAAACGGTCTGGTTAGACTTGCATTTATGCAGGAGGCACTTATCTAAGCTACCACAACACAAAGCTGCATCCTGCTTAGATAAGCACTAGACTGAACCTGTCACATCACCTATGTATAAACCTATGTATACATTCAAAGGATACTTGAATTTAAACTTTTTAGTTTTTTTATGAATAAAGGTTGGTTTTGCAAAGATACAAAAAAGTTACAGGAAAACATTCAATGCACCATGTCTTCTTTAGAATAGAGCATATACTGTAGAACAAACACATTGTAGGTATTAGGGCATATAGAGCATACAACTGTGGTCTGGATTTGCAAAACATCATATTGTAGAATCTTGGGGTAAAACCCACTTAATATTAACAACATTACCTTGAAACATGGTGCTCATGGTTTGTTGAAGTTGGTCTTCAGCCACTTGGGAATAATGTACCAGTGCAGGTCCGTATGCTTAATCTGAGCTATAGTAGTCAAGGCATGGGCAAGGATTGCGGAAATTAGAAAAAGACAGGCAAAATATGATAAATAATAGTAAAAGAAAAAGAGGGTAGGGGAAGGAAAGGGAAAAGAGGACTGGAGGGTGGGCGCCAGGCCGGGCAACCCCCCCACCCCCTTGATACCATCTTCAGTGAAAGCTTGATGAACCCAAGAAGAAGATCCAGATAGTCTAAGTGTCTAGGCAGAATAGCTAGCTTTCATGTTGTGCCATCAATTCTTTCCAGGTGTTGTAGATTAGCCAGCTCAGTACTCCCGTCTTGGTTGGGGCAAAGGTGGACTTTCAGTGTCTAGGGAAGTGGAAAGATAGCGCTGGACCTGTAGGTTTATTTTACTGTTATTGTTATCTTAAGTTGTTAATGTTGGTGTAAGTTATCTGGTTCCTGGGCAGCTTCTACACCCCAGATCTCCACAAGCTCCTTGGCTTGTAGTGCAATGTAAAAGTTTTTGACATTTAAGTGCCCGCCACTGCTAAGAGATCCAGATACAACTTTATTCCATTAAAAGTCAGGGGTCCAGATCAAGAAATATCCAAAGTGTTTCGGGGGTCTACGTGCCCCCTTCATCAGGGCTAGAAAGAACATAAGAAGATTATCATGTCAATCTGACATTTCGGGTTTCATTTTTCATGCTGCTTTCCTGTTGCTGTCTCCTCCTAGTCCCTGGGTTTCTCCAGGGACTCCGCCAAGCGCGTTGGGACCCTTCGGGTAAGACTGTGCTATATCAAGGCACCTCTCAATCCAACTAAATACAATGTCCCCTCCATGGGGTCATAATTAACAGCCAATAGTAATGAGAGTGTCAAAATAATTACATAAAAAAGAGAACATGAGTGTTGAACAAAAATAAGAATCTGAGTGCTGAAAGATAAATAAAATAAAAAAATTATACTAATAATAATAATAATAACACTAATAATAATCATCACTATTATTAAAATGATACGATATGGATAAGATGTTCACCTAATAAAAAGAGAGAAAAAACTCTCAAAACCGTTATGTGTATAAATTGAACCATATATTATACAATCTGAATATATAGTCGTAAAAAAAAATAATAATGATTTAAAAAAATAAGACGTAAACAAAAAAATTATAATAATGACATAATGAGCCAACAGGGAGCTTTAGCCTGCTGTTGGCTGACTCTGGGGCACAGGAGAGCAAAAGTAAGTGCACTCCTGTGACCCACAAGAGAAGCATGGCCAAAAAAGCTTTGCCCATACTTCTCTTTTAAACTTTTTAAAGTCATGTTTTTTTTTTCTCAATATGTTCCAAAGTATGACTGGTAAATTAAAAAAAAAAGTTGCCTATCTTTTCTTTTAAGTCATTTGATGTCAAAACATGCAGGATGAATGATCTGAATGCAGGATAACACTCTGTCAGAGCGAACATTTTTTCAACAGATACATTTACATAAAAAAATGAAGTGGCTTCTCAACACGTGACTGATTAGTTATCACTGTGTGAATCCCCTATAAGAACCCAACTGAAGCTGCAGCCTATGGTAGTGTCAGGACCTAAAGGAGCCAAGGTTTGTGACATTCGCATTATTTTAGATTGTAAGCAAGTTTGTATACTAAGATTTAATGTAGGCAGCACAAGTAGTAGTGTAGTCATGACATTTTAAATGTAAAGCTGTGTTCCAGGGTGTATTTGTTTAGCAACCCTCTGGATGTTGCCACACCTGTCGGACCTTTATCTGGCAAAAACTTTTAAAACAATACAGATGATATTATTTTCCAAATGCACTAATGCTAAATTTTTTAATAAAGTGTTTGTATAGCCAATGTTTTTATACATTTTGGATAGAGTGGGAAATAGTTGGAACCACTGTCTGGTTTGACTTTGTTGTTTAAAAAAAAAAAAAAAACGATCACGTGCATTTTTTATCCGTTGTGGTGCATTGCTAGTCCATTCATAAGGAATAGGCTGTAATAATGCAAATCACATCAATGTACAATGCATTGTGCCTTAACCACTTGCTGACTAGGCCTTTTCTGGAACTTTTTGTTTACAAATTTAAATTTGTATTTTTTGCTAGAAAAAACATTATATATATTTTTTTAAGAGAGGCCCTAGAGAATAAAATGGCGATCGTTGCATTATTTTATGTCACACTTTATAGAATTAAAAGAATTGATACCTAACATGTCATTCTTTAAAATTGCGCATGCTCATGAAATGGCAACAAACTACGGTACTTAAAAAAACTCCATAGGAGTAAATTATTACAGGTTACTTGTTTAGAGTTACAGAGGAGGTCTAGTGCTAGAATTATTGCTCTCGCTCGAACGATCATGGTTATACCTCACATGTGTGGTTTGAACACCATTTACATATGGGGACGTGACTTACGTATGCTATCGCATCTGCGCACAAGCAGGGAGGAATGGGGCGCTTACATTTTTTAAATGTATTTTTTTATTTTTACACTGTCCCTTTATTTATTTATTTTAGATCACTTTTATTCCTTAGAAATAAGCAGGTCCTCTTTATTTTGAGATCTGGGGTCAAAAAGACCCCAGATCTCTCATTTACCTTTAAAAGCAAAAGAAAAAATGTTGAATAATTTCTTTATGCCGAGAACCAGACGTGACGTCAGAGGTCACTCTGGTCCTCCGTGGGTATAGAGCTGAGTGGGGGCCATCTTGCCCTCACTCGAGTTCCTACCTAGCCATCGGCCGCATCCAAACACTTTCAGGTTTACCGACAGCTCCGGTAAGCTCGAAAACGACCGCTGCTAGCTGCTGCCATAACCCAGGTATTTAACTTCAAAGTAATGACGTATATATACTGTGGGCGGTCGGCAAGTGGATGTGCACTAACCCACTGTAATAGATCCACATAAGTGTGAATCCAGCAAAAATCTATTTCTAGCCAAGACTTTTGTATTGGATGTGGATAGAATAGGGAATGGTTAGAACCTCAGTAATGCTGCGTACACACAAGCAAATTTTCCATCAGAAAAATCTTGGATGGTTTTTCTAACGGAATTCCGCTCAAGCTTGGCTTGCATACACACGGTCACATAAAAGTTCGCTGAACTTTCGACCGCCAAGAACCCAGTGACGTACAACACTAGGACGAGCCGAGAAAATTAAGTTCAATGCTTCTGAGCATGCGTCAAATTGTTTCCGAGTATGCGTAGGAATTTTGCGCGTCGGAATTGCTACAGCCAATCGGAATTTCCGATCAGAACTTTTTCCGACCGAAAAATTGAGAACCTGCTCTGCAATCTTTTGCTGGCTGGAATTCAGCCAGCAAAAGTCCGATGGAGCATACACACGGTCACATTTTCCGACCAAAAGCTCTCATCTGGCTTTTGCTGGCCGAATTTCCGATCGTGTGTACACGGCATTAGGCATGTTTTGCTGTCTATGTTGTATTGGGTTGCTCTCTCTTCAATTCCCATCCTGAAGACACAACAGGAAATCTCTACAAAATGAATGGAAGTCCATTCTTGGATAGTTGTGGGGTCATTGCTCTAACCTCCTTTTCCAGTGATAATCATAACATTTTTGATTTCCTATCAATATCTGTCCCATTGACAATAGTCCCCGGGACAAATAGAAAGGTGAATCTGTCCTGCTGGGACATAGACAACAATTAAAAAAAAAAAAAAGCTGACATATATGCTATGGAAAAAGGTATCGCAATTATGCAAGGTAAAGAGGAGAAAGTTAATAAAAAATGGACAAAATGGTCCCTTTTTGCTTGCTCTAGGGAATAAGGCTGTGCACTAATGGAGGGGGAATAGAGGGCTTTTTTTTTTTTTTTAATAAAACGGCAGAGGTCAAAGTCTATACCATTATTATAATTATAAAATAAGCAATGTGACTTTAAAGATTTTGGATATTTACCTAAAATAGAACCGAATTGTGGTATGTTATATTTTGTGATACGCATGCAATTGAATTATGTCTGTTTGTTTGCATAAAACATTTTTTTATAAAATCAAATATAGAATTTAAAAAAAAAAAAACAATAAAAACCTGACAGATGATCTAATCCTTCACTACTCTTGACAAAATATAAAAAATGTTTTGTCTATATATATATATATATATATATATATTAGGGCTGTTACTGATTAAAATGTTTGTGTTTGATTAATCAATTTTTTTTTTAATCGATTAATTTTGGACGGAAAAAGTCTGAGAGCAGGACCTAAAATTTTCCGACAACAAAATCCGATCTGACTTTTTCTGATCGTGTGTATAGAATTCTGGCGCACAAAGTGCTACGCATGCTCAGAATAAATTTGGGGATGAAAGCTATTGGCTACTGGCCTCTTCGTAGTCCCGTCGTACATGTTTTACGTCACTGCGTTCTGAACGATCGGATTTTCCAACAACTTTGTGCGACCGAATGTATGCAAGACAAGTTTCCGACAAAATCCATCGGAAAAAATCCGACGGATTTTGTGGTCGGAATGTCTGACCGTGTGTACAAGGCATTATGCCTTGTACACACGGTCGGACATTCCGACCACAAAATCCGTTGGATTTTTTCCTGGAAATCTGGAAATCTGAAGCTTCAAAAACGTAATCAGAATTATTAAAATACAAATGGAGTATTTTCATGATTTAGAATCATGAAAGCTTTTGAAAAACTTCAGCATAAAGTACAGGTACAAAAAGTATATAAATTACGTGTGACCATACAGAGTGTCAGGTTATGTGTTCTTGGTAGTGAACAGGTACAGAGAAGTGAAAATCTGTAATTCTATTTCTGTATCTTACAGATGGTCTTCCTACTCTGCACTATGCTTTTGGTGGCACTTTCTATAGAAGCTGCTCCACCGAAAGATCAGATCACTTACTTGCCTGGCCTGGAGAAGCAGCCATCTTTCCTACAATACTCTGGGTACCTGAATGTACCAGGAGGCAAATATTTCCATTATTGGTAAGTTTCTCTATATTGAACATCTACTAGCAAGCATTAATTTACCTAAGCTCAACTCCCACTAAGATCTGTATACTTTAAACCTTGTGCAGGTTTGTGGAGTCTCAGCAAGATCCCAGCTCTGATCCAGTGGTCTTGTGGCTGAATGGAGGTCCTGGTTGCAGCTCTCTCGATGGTTTCCTGGCAGGACATGGCCCTTTTCTGGTGCGTCTGTTGTTTCTTCTGATTGACCTGCCTTTCATAAAATGCTAGGTGCCTGGTTATCTCTGAGCTCAACAAGTAATTATGTCAATTAAGTTAGAACTCCTGGTATGCGTATTTTATCAATCTAAATTACTAAGAATTTTTAGAAGCCACTGGTTCAGCATGACAGCTAGGCTAATAGCATTTGCAAAAGAAGTCAGTAATGGAACCCTCCATATTTCTCATAGTAAAGGTTAATATTATATTTATATAAAAGAACACCTGTCATGAGAGAAATTCAAGGGCTACGATTAGTGACATCCTTCTCACAATGTAAGTTGCCTACGGAAACTGTTCCTGGTTTCAGTACTTAAGGATCACAGATATGGGAAATGTATCCAGTGATTGAAATTCAGAGAAAGGTGAGAATTTCTGATATCCATTCTTGAAGAATTAAAGCCTAAGAGCTAGCCAACTATCATTCTACGTAGGAGAGTCAATAATGGTGGCCTCCATATCTCTTGCACATTTGGTTTTCTTTAGGACCCGTGTTGGTGTTGGTCTGCATCAGATGGGTCTTGCATTCCTGTAAAAATCTTTGGGAAAACAAAACCCACTTGATGCAGGTCAGATCCACCCATCAGTACATTCTGAATGATCTCAGATACATCTCAAACTGATGCAATCACAATAAGCCCACACAGACCCTAGAAGTCAACCTTAACATTGCTCGTTTAGTGCAAAAGAGGTGGATTTTAACGCTGGCCTCTCTGCTTTATATTCTCTCCTTCCCTTGGCCTCCCAGTAAATCTCTTTGCCATCGGAAAATAAGCAGTAATATTGGATATCGAGGAGCATGTGACTTCTTCCCCTTAATACCACATGGGTGCTTGGCAAATGGCCACTCAGGCCTCTAAAGTTGACACACTGGGGAAGTTAGAGAGTCTTTAGCAATGTGGAAGATCTAATAAATGAATTTGGTGATTACATAATATTCTTCTACACCTTTGGCTTAGCCCAATTACGCATACTGTAAAATGCTGCAGGGACCAGCTATGACAGGAACCTGTTGCTTTGCCTTGCATAGCAATGCACCTGTTTTCCTTAACTATCAGTAGTTTAGTAGAACACACTAACAATTTTACTTTTGACATTGTGGAAAGATCTGGAATATTTCTAGAGTTATTGGGGTTTCGAGAATCAGAGTTTTTAAACATAGAACAAGTAGAATCTTGAAAATAGAATTTTGGTTGATTTCCTTGTAAACACTTCAGACATATTTTCATTATAATTGCCTCCTGATACTAGGTACAAGAAGGTGGCAACACACTGAAGAGCAATCCTCATTCCTGGAATAAGGTAATATTCGCTTTCTTAAATGCAGTATCATGTCATCTGTAAGGTACTACTTGAGGCTTACAAGGTAGAATGAAGCAGTCTTATAGGGACTACATAAAATTAATACAAACCTTGCATTCATCTGGAAGTTGGGCATGGGTTCTAAACTTCCAGAACTGTTATGTTTCAACATCACCATGGAAAGCCAAATCTGTTACATGTGGGCTGCCCAACCCAATCCCATCAGATTGCCTCACTCATAGTACCTGCATGTAACTATTTGAAAGTTGTTTGCTCTTCTCAATTGACTCATAAATCCAAACAATATGGGCGAAATTAACATTGTATCACATTGGACGGTACTTCCTATATACTGATATAGCGTATTATTATGAATGCAAAGGACATATACAGTAGTATATGTTATGGCAGTCGAAGGAACATATACAGTAGTATATGTTATGACAATCGAAGGGTGAACACACCTACCAGCCACATATATTTCTTGTTTTCTTCTGTTCCACCAATAAGTATTCCAAATTGTTTTGTTAATGTATGTCATCATAAATACTGTCTTTCATGAACTGATAACCTAAAATGACCATATTGGATGATAAAATTGTGATTCAAGTGTCAATTTTGAGAGCACATATTTGGGGAATGTACATAAAAATGGCCCAAGTTGTAAATGCTGTATTGCCAATAAAAAGCTAGTTTTAGATGTAATATTTTTAGTAATGATGTTGACTTCTCTGTACAGACAGTAATTTATAGGGCAGCTTCTTGTGGATACCAAAAGTATATAGCTGACAGCATATATAAGATTCATTGTGAGCTTCCTTTCACACCTTTGCTTTTACTCTCTTTATCTTTTACTTTTCAATCAGTTTTTATTGAATTTCATAACATACAGTAAAGATGCAAATTACACATTGTATGCCGTTAAAATAAATTAACTCAGAATAGCACTTATAAATTAACTCAGAATAGCACTTATTCTCTCTTTATCTTTTAGATTGCAAATATGCTGTACCTGGAAACCCCGGCTGGTGTTGGATATTCCTACTCTGATGACAAAAGATATCAAATAAATGACACACAGGTGACATTTTATTTATCATTGTGTAGCATACAGTCTATAGTTCCTTTCAGTCATTTGGTGTCTCCCCCAGAAAACAACCTAATAACCTAAGACCAAATTGCATTTATTTTTGTAAAAATGTATTATATATATATATATATATATATACAGATCTTGTCCATTTTGGAAACCAATATCCTGTGTATGGAAGAATCTGATCAGACTGTTTCTCCAAAACTTCACACTGCTTCTTTGCAAACCTACAGATGTCCATTGGAAGATCCCTTTAAATCTAAAATTTCCAGACCATTATCTTGAAAGGCAATATATGATGCTCTGTTGACACAATTGTTATTAGATATGGTCACACACACGCAGAAATGGTCATGGTTTAACTAGAGCTTTCAATTTACTTTTGTTTTCGGTATGATTAGATCGAGGTGTTATCGTCACTCCACAGAAAATATGATAACTGTAAAATAATTCTAAAAACTTTATCTGTCTGATAATCAGACCATGCATGGGAAAATTATAGTGTACAATACCAACCCTTTCAACTCACGAATGCCCATAACATTACTACTCCAACGTCACACTTCACCAAAAAAAGTAAATTTCACTCTTTCTCTCTTTGACTTGCTTCTGTGTTTTTACACTGTAGGAAAGCAAAGAATAACATACAAACTGGAACAACGAAAGCTTCAGCAATTAACCTTACTGCAATTGAAACAATAAACCTGTTTAATTTAATTGAGCTCCAGTAGTTCTAATTTTCCGTAACATAAAACTTTAAGCTAAGACTTGATGCTAGGATGAGTAGATTTGTAGGATCTCAAATCCTAAAGGAATAAGTCAGATTGAGCCCACACACGGGCGGATATTCCGACAACATAATTCGATCGGACATTTTCCGTCGGACTTTCCGACCGTGCGTACAGGGCATTATTCTTATTTTTGAAAGAACTCAGTAGATAGGTTGTTCCAAAAATCTTGGAGAACTAACCACAGATCTTCCGTGAATATAGGCTGCCTCAAATCTTTCTGTCTCTTCATGTAATCCCAGATAGACTTGATGATGTTGAGATCAGTTCCTATCACTTCCAGGTCTCCTTGTTCTTCATTACACTGAAAAAAGTTTCTTAATGACATTGGCTGTATGTTTGGGGTTTTTATCCTGCTGCAGAATAAATTTGGGGCCCATCACACACCTTCCTGATGGTATGGCATGATGGTATCTGCCTGTATTTCTCTATCATTGATCCTAAAAAAAACTCCAACTTCATTTGCAGAAATACAGCCCCTAACTTTAAAGGAACCTCCACCATGCTTCACTGTTGCCTGCAGACACTCATTATTGTACCGGTCTTCAGCCCTTCCTTAAAAAAAAAATGCCTTTTGCTACAGCCAAATATTACAATTATTTAATCATCAGTCCAGAGAACCTGCTGCCATTTTTCTACAGCCCAGTTTTTGCATGTTTTCGTGCTCAGGACATGGAATTTAGGCTAACCCCCTTAACTATTCACACAAACATACCACAATGATTAGTGTTGCTGGCTATACCTGGTGGCACTAATTGTTTGGGAAAAACCCAACAGGCTGGTTGAAATTTGTGTATTTATATTTCCTTGGTCACATTTAGTTGTGCTGATTAATATATACACACTGTAATCAAATAGATCTACTTGTGTCCATACATGGATTGAAATTTGGCTGGTCCCTGCAGAGCTGGCCAAATTTAGATCTGGGAATGGCCAGCTTAACATAAGAGATGTCTTTTGCCAAGGTCGCAAACAAAGCAATACTCTAATTTAACCACTCAGTAAAACTTACCTTAATGTACGTATCTTAATTAAAGTAACACTAAAGGCTTGCTTTTTTTCCTTTATAATAATAAACATGTCAAAGTTACCTGCTTTGTGCAATAGATTTGATGGGAAGCCACTTCCTATGAAGGAACTCGTGCAGGTTCGCTCCCAAGCCACCTTGTCTGCATCCATTGATACAAACATGGCTGCAAGGCCCCTCCTTCTGCTCCCTCATCATAGAATACATTGGTAATGCAAGGTAAAAAAAAAAACAATGCCCCGTACACACAATCGGACTTTCCGACAACAAAACCGTGGATTTTTGTTCAAAGGATGTTGGCTCCAACTTGTCTTGCATACACACGGTCTCACAAATGTTGGCCAACAATTACGAACGTAGTGACATACAAGACGTACAAGCCTACGTGATATCTCCATTGCAAACGCTAGTTTTACAAGACCGATCGCTTCCAGCTGGTACTTGATTCTGAGCATGCGTGGACTTTTGTCCGACGGACTTGTGTACAGCCGATCGGAAAGTCCGACAACAAACATTTGTTGGCGGAAAATTTGAGAACCTTCTAGCCAACATTTGTTGGCGGAAAATCCGCCAACAAATGTCCGATGGAGCATACACACGGTCGGACTTTCCGCCAACAAGCTCACATCCAACATTTGTTGGCGGAAAATCCGATCGTGTGTACGCGGCATAAGACTTTACAAACACTTAAATTCAGTTAACTTAATTAAATTAAGGTAAGGTGAGGACTTTACCTTAATGTATAGCTAAAAATCAAAGCTTTTTTTCTTCAATTTTTAATAGAATCTATCAAGAAAGCCATTGATCATAACTTTGATGATGTGTTAATCAACAAATTACAAGCAGATCCAGACTGGATATAGGGTGACCGGGCCACACAGCGAGAGGTAAGCGGAGACAGCGGTCTGGACAGGGCTAACACAGACTGCGGCTGCCGCTCACCTCTCACTATGGCTGGCTGCAGGGCTGAGCTGAGTCTCTCTCTAACACACAGCTCAGCCTCAGAGCCAGCGCTGACAGTCCCCCCCCCTCCGCACGGACGGGAGAGGAGAGAGAGCTTATCTGCTCCTCCTCCTGCCCCTCTCCTCCTGTATCTGCCCCGCCCATACTCCCCAGAGATGTGTGGGTGGGAAGTTTGACCCCAGTAGAGGAAAGCTGCTGACAGTCTATGCCTGAGCCTACATCCTGAGGTGAGTAAGCTCACCCTCTCTCCTGCCTCCCAGTGTATAAACTAATTTATCACCTTCACTCAGACAGTACACAAATGTACGGCCTCTCGGGGGGTGAGTCTTGGTGCGGAGCGACCGCATATTTGCGTACCACACTGCAAACACAGCTATGCTGAGAGCGAGCCCCTTGTGCACTCCTGGCGCAATTACCGGCGGCTAACGGAAAGCTCCCGATCACTGCTTGAGATGAGGAGCTTTCCGATCATGTGACCGCTATGACAGTCAGTCGCAGTGGTCACATGATCATAAACCCTGCCTTCTGGCACTGGTGCAAAGGTGTTAAGAGGTGCTCTGTGGACTCTGATGCAGAGCTTTGAAGGGGAGCTTTGGTGAGCAGAGACCCCCTTACACCAGAGTCCACAGCATTCCCCCTTACATCAGAGCCACCCCCCTAAATAAGGGTTCCCAGAACATCCCTTACATCAGAGTTCTCCTTTTCATTAGAGCCCCCCCCCCCCTTTACATTAGAGTCAACAGAGCTCTCCCTTACAGTGGAAGTGGAAGTTCTGCGGACTCTAAGGGGGACTGTGCAGATTCTGATGTAAGGGGGGCTCTGTGGACTCTGATGTAAGGGGGCTGTATGGACTCTGATGTAAGGGGGCTCTCTGGATTGTGATGTAAAGGGGGCTCTGCAGACTTTAATTTAAGGAGGGCTCTGCAGACTTTAATGTAAGGGAGCAGGGGGCGGGAGGAGCTGGATATCTGCACAGTGAGCAGAGAGTAAAAGGGGGCACTGTGATTAGAGAGAAGGGGGTCCAGTCCGGGCCTGATTACAAGTGTTTTCATGGCAGAATCAAGTTCAGCAAAATCACTTCATCCCTACTAGATCCCTACTTTAGTCGGATATGTCTATGAGAAGGTTCTATTCAAGCTGTGGTTACATCCTTTATACCATTATTTTTTATTACCAATTCCAGTAAACAACTTTTTGTTTCTTCGAATCCTTCCTCTTTATCTTTTAAAGGCTTCCTTGCCCTTTGCTGTATTTCAGTGTTATCTACCTTTGTACATATCTCACGCATGCCTTCTTTTTCAGGTTGCTCGGGACAACTACATGGCAATGAAAGATTTTTTCCGTCTGTTCCCAGAGTTCAGTAAAAATGAATTTTACATTGCAGGAGAAAGTTATGGAGGCTTTTATGTTCCAAACCTGGCTGTTGAATTATCAAAAGATGATAGTATTAACCTGAAGGTGAGACCTTATTTTTATACAGTAAGACTCACTCAGAATACATATTTTGAAAATGATTTATGGATGAACTGTTATGCCCCGTACACACAGTCAGAAAATCCGACCACAAAATCCATCGGATTTTTTCCGACGGATTTTGTCCGACACTGGTGTTGCATACACACGGTCGGACAAAGTTGTCGGAAAATCCTAGTCTTGGTACGTATGGCTTTGAATCTGTTTGCAAGGTGTTTGCCTGCCTTGTTAGCGTTTGTGTAGTAATTTAGTTTTAATCGTCTAAGATGTTTGTCATACTGTTGTGTTAGTATCTCCCGGAGTTGTTCTCGGAGAGAAAGTAGTTTAGAGGCTATGGGAGCGGAAAGCGTGTGTTTATTTTGGGATTCAAGGTCATGGATGTCTGAAAGGAGTTTATGAAGCTGCTGAGACCTCTTCTTCTTTTCCCTAGCACCTATTTGAATTAGGACACCCCTCATGAAAGCCTTATGGGCATTCCACAATACATGAGGATTAGACACTGAGCTCTCATTGTCTATAAAGAAATTGTTCAGCTGTTGTGATATAGGTTTGCACAATGAGGGTTCCTGAAGTACTCTATTGTTGCATCTCCAGATAGGGGGTGAGGAGGAGACTCCCTTTTCTAAAATAGAGATGGAGATGGCTGCGTGGTCAGACCACGTGATGTCATGAATATTGGAGACAGATACATTTTGTAGGAGCCACCTATCTGTTATAAACATGTCTATTCGAGAATAGGAACAATGCCTATTAGAAAAAAAAGTGTAGTCTCTTTCATTGGCGTGAAGACACCTCCAAGTGTCAAACAAGTCTTCTGCGTGTAGAAGGGTATGAAGAGCCGGGAGATGTTTGGTGTTATTTGCAGTCGCGTCCATTACCGGGTCTAAGGTGATATTAAAGTCTCCACAGATCAGTACATTACCATGTTTCATTGAGTTAATTTTCTGGAGAACTGTTTTAAAGAACAGTATCTGGTGTTTATTTGGAGCATATACAGTAGCTATGGTATATGGTTGTGAGTTAATGTTTCCGGATATAATGAGGAATCTGCCTCCTGGGTCAGAATAATGCTCTTTGAGTTGAAAGGATAGAGTATCTTTGATTGCCAGCAGTACTCCACCTGATTTTTTGATTGGGTTGCAAGCCATATATATATATGTGGATAGTTTCTGTGAGTGCAGGTCGGTATTTTTTGTTGTTGGAAGTGCGTTTCTTGGACGCATAGGATATCCGCATTGTGGGTGGTGGCCTCTCTCCATAGAGAGAATCTCTTTACTGGATGGTTAAGCCCTCGCACATTGAGGGACAAGCATGAAATTGTCATTGTATAGGGTATGGTGCACGTGTGTGGTATGATGTCGGTGGAGTACTCACTGTGGACCCATCGTATGATACAGTCATCTGTGGTTCTGCTGATGGAGGAATTGTCAGAAGTTCCGATGTCAATGAGGAGTCGTTACTACTGCGCATAGGATCTTGCATATCATGACAAAAAGAAAAGAGGAAACAGAAGGAAAAATTAAACAAAATTAACAGGTGCAGAATAAGAAATGGATCCATAAATGATCCTCGAGCAGGTGTAACTGCTATTGGTATGTACGGGCTACTAAGGCGAGTATATAGGTCATACTCATCCTTGGAGGCAATCATGTGTGTTTGCTATAACATGTTCATTTGCTCCCTCCAGAGGCTTTTTTGTTGGAACGCTTATGTGAGACCACTTGCCATTCGTTCTGTACGTGGGACGGGCCTTCTGCTGGAGATGGTTGTAAATTTTGGTCAGGAAGAATATTCCATTTCCGCAAGGCATTGATCCCTTCTTCTAGGGAGGTGACTGACACTGTGGCACCATTGTGGGTGATGGAAAGAGTGGCAGGATATTTCCATTTGTGGAGGATATTGTGATTTCTCAATGCTTTAGTGATAGTTAGTAAGTTGCGGCGGGGCTGTAGTGTGTGCCGGGACAAATCTGGGAGTATTTTGATGGTTGCATATTGTTGGGGAACAGATTCACGTCTGCGGGATACTTGTAGGATCTGGTCCTTAATATGAAAGAAATGCACTCTCAGCAGGACATCCCTGGGGATATCATCTGGTAGGAAGGACGGTTTGGGTATTCTATGGATCCTGTCCACCGTGAGGTCATGTGCTGTCGCTTCAGGGACCAGGGTGGAGAATAGCGTTTGTGCATATTGTAGGAGTTGGTTTGGGGGTACAGATTCTGGGATACCCCTCAATTTGAGGTTGTTCCTTCTGGATCTATCCTCGAGGTCTGCCAGCTTATCCTTGATCCAAGTAATATCATCCCCCTGCGCTGTGTGTGCATCCACCATAACATTGTATGCTGAGGTATAGTCCTCTATTTTTTGCTCTATGTGATTCACTATCTGGCCTAGCGTATGGACCTCCCTCCTGCAGTCTGCTATCCCTCTCAGCATGTCAGCCTGTAGTGAGGAACGAAGGGACAATAGCATGTCCTTGAGCATTGTGTCTGACACAGGTCTGTCTGCTGTGGGGAAGTTGGAGATGGGGTCCCCCTCTGTGGATGCCTGTGGTGCAGTATTTGTGTGAGGCCCGCTTACCTCCATGATGGGATCCGGTTGCGGCCTAGTCGGCGAGTCCCGCCGCGGCCTAGATTTGGCCGGGCTGCGCGTAGTGGGGCTGGATGGTCCCGAGGAGGATTCGCTGAGGGAATTACTGGATCGGGCCTGAGCAGTAGAGATGCTGTTGTGCGGTCCGTGATGTCCGCGCTCAGTGTCCGGCCTCTGCTCCCGTCCGCCGCCGCCGCCATCTTGGATGTCGCCGCGCGCAGCAAAGTAGTTTGTCATTTTTTGCGGCTGTTGGGGGTTTTTTCTGTGTCTCCCCATCCTCGATCTGGTCCGCAAGGTATTGCCTCTGCTCCGGTGGTGTTTGGGGCTGTGTATTCCTCCGGATTGCGTCGATGGCTGTGGATTGCCCCCTGTGGACGAGCGGAGCTCCAGACTACACGTCCATCTTGGAGTCCGGTCGCCACGCCCAAAAAAAAAAAAAAGTTGTCGGAAAATCCAATCATTCTGAACGTGGTGACGTTTGTTGCCTACGACGGGACTACATAGAGGCTAGTAGCCAATAGCTTTGGTCTTGTAATGTGATATGAGCATGCGTGGCACTTTGTCCGTCGGAATTCGCTACACACGATCGGAAAAAGTCCAATAGGACTTTGTTGTCGGAAAAATTGAGAGCAGGAGATAAAACTTTGTCCGTCGGAAAATCCGATGGAAAATGTCCGATGGAGCCTACACACGGTGGGAATTTCACACAACCATGTGCGATAGGACATTTTCCGTCGGAAAATTCGACCGTGTGTATGGGGCATTAGATGTAAAATATTGAGCAGGCTGTTAAATTATGACCTAATCGCTATAGCTCCCTTAAGACAAGCAGTGGACTGATTGGGTGGATCTGCACTTTGCAAGTGCAGTTGCTCCAAAGCTTAGTAAATGAGATGAAGCTTCACTTTGCAACGAATACCCATAGAATACCCAATCACATGCAAGGGAAATAAAAAAAAGGATGTTTGCTTGCAGATGATTGAATGATGGAAATCAGCAGAGCTTCCCCTCATTTACTTGTCTCTGGAGCAGCTGCACTTGCAAAGTGCACAGTCTATTTGCCTTTAGTAAATCCACCCAGTGTCTGTATAAACTGCTTTCCTACTAAAAGCTACTTTGCCAAAAAAACTTGCTTGTTTTACAGTCAATAAAGATAAATAAAGTGTAGCGCTAGAACAATTGGATCAATGGCCTAGCTAAACAAGTGCCAAAACCAACATAAGTGCCAATTACCAAGTGAATGGTAACATATAAATAAAAAATCAATGAATAATAACAAATCACGTGATGTAAATTGTCTTAAATAGCAAATACAAAAAACGTGACAAGCAAATCATTACACATATTGCGATAGGTATATCAAAAAGTGTCTTTTTGCATCAAAGCAATATGAGTGCAAAAACTTGGTGAAAAAGATCCTTGAAAAGTGCACTAAAAGTCCCAAGTGTTTGATCCGAGGTTTTAACAATCTTTGGACCACCGTATACGAAGTGACTTGCAACCACCAGTGTGACAGCACCACCACCTATGAGGATGTAGGCTTACCAGATGGCTCAGACCCAAAAGAACGTACGTTCTATGAGTCGAGAAAGCATATAATATCAGCTGGCAGCTGGAATACAGCCTCCGGGATTGCGTCCCCAAACTTTTGAAGAGGTCCGTCCCCGTATAGGAGTATATGATATCGAATTTCTCGGCTCTCTCACCATCTCCTTCCTCCAGATAATGTCACAAATTCCATCCAACTACCGGACTAGTCAATGTTTCTAATCCCAGAGCAACTGCAGAGACCCCTGTCTGCTGTACAGACAATACAACATTAGGATTAATATGGTCCCTACAGGGGTCCTACCCTTCCCATGACATACAATATATGACTTCAATGTAATCAGATGACACTTTAGAATAACATAATGTAGGATTAGGGATGAGCCGAACACCCCCGGGTTCGGTTCGCACCAGAACCTTCGAACGGACCGAAAGTTCGCGCAAATTTTCGAACCCTATACGTTATAATGGACGCGAACGTTCGAAATCAAAAGTGCTAATTACAACGGCCAATATGCATGTTAATGTCATAAAACAGGTTTGGGGACCCGGGTCCTGCCCCAGGGGACATATATCAATGCAAAAAGAACTTTTAAAAACTAACGTTTTTTCGGGAGCAGTCATTTTAATGATGCATAAAGTGAAAAAAAAAAAGTGAAATTTTCCTTTAAATATGGTACCTGGGGGGGGGTCTAAAGTATGCCTGTGAAGTGGCATGTGTTTCCCGTGTTTAGAACTGTCCTTGCACAAAATGACATTTGTAAAGGAAAAAAAGAAGCCATTTAAAACCATTTGCGGCTTTAGGTTTGTTCTTAAGTAGAATCTGAACAGGTACATTATGAAGTGTAGCTCCATCCCAAAAAAATCTATTTTTAAGCTTTTTGGAGAACATAGGGAGGGGTTATCACCCCTGTAACATTTGCTGTCTTTGCACATCTGTTCAGAACATGTCACCTCACTTTGCGTCCCAATGACAAATGTTTTTGGAAAAAGTGGGGTTTTAATTGAAACAAGGATTGGTGATAAAGTATCAGTAGAGAGGAGATACCTTTTTCCCAAATTAAATCTAACAGGATAGAATTTCCCTTCCTAGGGGTAGATTTCCTCTCACTTCCTGTTTTCTCTTTCCATTTGCAAGTAGGAGTCGTTTGTAAGTTGGATGTTTGAAAGTAGGGGCCTGGCGTATATACTCTGCAGAAATTTGCCCTATTAGATGTTGGTGTAGCCACAAGACTGGTGGGCACAGGAATGGGCCCTGCTGTGAGTTAATAGATCAAGATTTGTAATTGCATGCACCTGTTGAACAGGGCAGAAAAATTGGGGGTGGTGGTGGTGGTGGACGGTGTTGCCACAAGACTGTAAGCTCTCACAGTTACTCTTGGTGGGCGCAGGAATGGGCCCTGCTGTGAGTTATTAGATCAAGATTTGTAATTGCAAGCACCTGATGAACAGGGCAGAAAAATTGGGCCTTTGGCGGTGGTGGTGGACGGTGTTGCCACAAGACTGTAGGCCCTCATAGTTACTCTTGGTGGGCGCAGGAATGGGCCCTGCTGTGAGTTATTAGATCAAGATTTGTAATTGCAAGCACCTGATGAACAGGGCAGAAAAATTGGGCCTTTGGCGGTGGTGGTGGTGGACGGTGTTGCCACAAGACTGTAAGCTCTCACAGTTACTCTTGGTGGGCGCAGGAATGGGCCCTGCTGTGAGTTATTAGATCAAGATTTGTAATTGCAAGCACCTGATGAACAGGGCAGAAAAATTGGGCCTTTGGCGGTGGTGGTGGACGGTGTTGCCACAAGACTGTAGGCCCTCATAGTTACTCTTGGTGGGCGCAGGAATGGGCCCTGCTGTGAACTATTAGATCAAGATTTGTAATTACCCGCCCCTGTTAAACAGGGGCTGAAAAATTGTGCCTTAGGCACTGGTGCTGGTGCCACAACACTGCAACCCCTCACAGATACTGTACTTGGAGCACAGCAGTCACACGTGTTGCGAAGCATTTTTTTAAAAAATTGTAATTACCCGCCCCTGTTAAACAGGGGCTGAAAAATTGTGCCTTAGGCACTGGTGCTGGTGCCACAACACTGCAACCCCTCACAGATACTGTACTTGGAGCACAGCAGTCACACGTGTTGCGAAGCATTTTTTTAAAAAATTGTAAGTACACGCCCCTGTTAAACAGGGGCTGAAAAATTGTGCCTTAGGCACTGGTGCTGGTGCCACAACACTGCAACCCCTCACAGATACTGTACTTGGAGCACAGCAGTCACACGTGTTGCGAAGCATTTTTTTATAAAAATTGTATGTACACGCCCCTGTTAAACAGGGGCAGAAAAATTGTGCCTTAGGCAAGGCACTGGTGTGGTGGCATGGATCATTGAGGAGGAGGAAGAGGATAGTCAGTGAACATAAGAGGACAGTCACTCAGCATCAGCATAGGCAGTCTTGAAGGGATGTGACATTAAAAATTATTCGGTTATATCCGCCTCAGGTGCCTGGTAGCTGGTGGTGATCCAAGACTGATTCATTTTGATGAAGGTCAGTCGATCAACCGAGGCGGTGGACAGGCGCACCCTATGATCGGTGACAAATCCTCCAGCAGCACTGAATGTGCGTTCGGAAAGAACGCTGGAGGCAGGACAGGCCAGTAGCTCAATTGCATACTGTGCAAGCTCTGGCCAGTGATCCATCCTCAGGACCCAGTAAGCCAGAGGATTTTCGGTGGGAAAGGTGTCCAAGTCTGACCTTGCCCCAAGGTATTCCTGCACCATGTATATCAGACGCTGGCGATGGTTGCTGGAACCGATCATACCTTGGGGCTGCGGACTAAAAAATTGTCTGAACGCATCGGTCAGACGTCCACCTTCCCCACCGCTCCTTCTGCTACTGACCGAAGCCTCAGCAACTCGTCGCCCAGGACCAGGAGTTTGTAACCTCCCAGTTTCTGGGAACGCGTTGCACAGACCTTTCTGCAAGGCCTCCCTGAGATGTCTCATCCTCTGCTCCCTCTGCGACGGCAAGATAAGGTCCGCAACCTTACCCTTGTACCGAGGATCAAGGAGAGTGGCCAGCCAGTAATGGTCCCTCTCCTTGATCCGAAGAACACGAGGATCCTTCCGCAGGCTTTGCAGGATCAGGGAGGCCATGCAGCGTAGGTTAGCTGAGGCATTCGGTCCGGAGTCTTCTGGGTCACTGAGGATGACATGATCGCCAGCCACCTCCTCCCAGCCACGTACAAGTCCACTGGTTTGTTGGGACTGTACATCATCCCTAAAAGACTGCTGCTGCTGATGCTGAGTGCCAGGCTCCACCTCCATGCTCACACAATCCTCCTCCTCCTCCTCCTCCTCCTCCTCATCCTCTTCCTGTGTGATGGGTGGGACAGAAGGAACACTGTCCGGATAAAGGGGGCCTTGAGAGGCAAGGAAGTCCTCCTCTTCCTGCCTCTGTTCTGCCTCAAGTGCCCTGTCCATTATCCCACGCAGCGTATGCTCCAACAGGTGGACAAGAGGGACAGTGTCACTGATGCATGCACTGTCACTGCTCACCATCCTCGTGGCCTCCTCAAATGGTGAGAGGACAGTGCATGCATCCCTGATCATGCTCCACTGACGTGGGGAAAAAAAAACAAGCTCCCCTGACCCTGTCCTGGTGCCGTAGTCGCAAAGGTACTCATTGATGGCCCTCTGCTGCGTGTGCAGTCGCTGCAGCATGGCCAACGTTGAGTTCCACCTGGTGGGCATGTCACATATTAGGCGGTTCTTGGGCAGGTTCAGCTCCTTTTGCAGCTCAGTCAGCCGAGCACTGGCATTATAAGATCGGCGGAAATGCACACAGACTTTCCTGGCCTGCCTCAGGACATCCTGTAAGCCTGGGAACCTGCCCAAGAACCGCTGCACCACCAGGTTGAGGACGTGAGCCATGCAGGGCACATGGGTGAGCTGCCCCTGTCGCAGGGCGGAGAGGAGGTTGGTGCCATTGTCAGAAACGACCATTCCTGGCTTAAGCTGACGTGGCGTCAACCACCTCTCGGCCTGCCCCTGCAGAGCTGCCAGAACCTCTGGCCCAGTGTGGCTCCTGTCCCCCAAACACACCAGCGCAAGCACGGCATGGCATCTTTTTGCCTGCGTACTTGCGTAGCCCCTTGTACGCCTACGGAGCACCGCTGGTTCCAAGGACAGAGCACTGGAGGAAGAAGAAGAGGAGGGGGTGGAGGAGAGAGGTGTGTCACAACCAGTAGCAGTAGTAGCGTTTTGGAGGCGTGGTGGCGGAACAACCTCCAACACTACTGCACCTTGTCCTGCATCCCTCCCAGCTGCCAATAGAGTGACCCAATGTGCCGTGAAAGAAAGGTACCGTCCCTGTCCATGCCTGCTGGACCATGAGTCAGCGGTAATATGCACCTTACCGCTGACCGCCCTGTCCAGCGAGGCATGGACATTGCCTTCCACATGCCGGTAGAGAGACGGAATCGCCTTCCGTGAGAAAAAGTGGCGTTTGGGAACCTGCCACTGAGGAACCGCACATTGAACAAACTCACGGAAGGGCTGCCAACTGAAAAGGCAGCAGCTGAAGTGCTAGCAATTTAGCCAAGCTAGCATTCAACCGCTGGGCATGTGGATGGCTGGGAGTGTACTTCTTTCTACGGTCCAGCAGCTGGGGCAGGGAAATTTGCCTGCTGCAATCGGACGTCGGTGTACTGCAAGTACTTGGTTGTGACACACCTAATTCTACACCTTCAGTCCTCTCAGAGCAGCTTTCAGAGAGCACTGAAGGTGTAGTGGGGATGGAGATCCCAGCTGATGAGGAGCAAGGAGAGGTCCGCTTAGTTCTTTGGTGTGGGTCTTTTATGTGTGCCTGCCAACGAGCTGCATGGCAGGTCGACATATGTCTGGTCATGCTTGTGGTGCCCAAGCGGCTGATGTTTTGGCCACGCGAGATACGCTTGAGACAAATATTGCAAATAGCAGTGGTGCGATCTGATGCACTCGTCTCAAAAAAGGCCCACACCAAAGAACTTTTCTGATAACGTGCAGAGGCAGCGCCCTGCACAGGCGGAGCTCTGCGGTGTTGCACAGTTGCTGTGCTGGCCTCTACCTGGCCTCCAGGGGGCATCCTGCCTCGTTGGACATGTGACGCCGCATCCTCCTCCTCCTCGTCCTCCTCCTCATCCTCTCTCCCTTCAGGCACCCACGTGGAGTCAGTGACCTCATCATCCCCTCCCTCTTCACCACTAGAGCAAACCTGGCAGTAAGCTGCAGCTGGTGGAACAGTACTGCCAGATTCCTCAAGCTGGGTATCATCATCCGAGCCTTCGAATCGTTGGGCATCCTCCTGGAGCATGTACCCAACACTGTGCTCAAAGAGTTCGGGGGACTCCTCAGGAGGACATGGTGGGTCTAGGGAAGGGGTGGCTGATGATGCCATTGAGTACGCGTTGGCAGCTGCTCTGCCAGTACCCTGAGCCTGGGTGAGAGAGGATGAGGAGGATGAGGAGGGCTTGGTCATCCATTCTACCAAGCCTTCAGCATGATGCGGCTCCACATGTCCAGCTGCCGAAAACAAAGACGCGCGTGTCCCATGGCCACGTGCTGATGACGATGCACGATCACGTCCACGGCCACGTCCACTAGAAACAGAGCCTGCCTGCCCTGTGTTCTTGGCTCTGCACGCTCTGCCTCCCCTTGGCGGTCTTCCAGTCATTGTAGTCGGTAGTCCTGTGGGTGCTGCTGAGAAGAATATATAGGAGCTCTGTGTGATGCCACTAACACACTAGAAGTCCTATGGGTGCTTCTGCAAAGAAAATATAGGAGCTCTGTGTGATGCCACTAACACACTAGAAGTCCTGTGGGTGCTTCTGCAAAGAAAATATAGGAGCTCTGTGTGATGCCACTAACACACTAGAAGTCCTGTGGGTGCTGCTGAGAAGAATATATAGGAGCTCTGTGTGATGCCACTAACACACTAGAAGTCCTATGGGTGCTTCTGCAAAGAAAATATAGGAGCTCTGTGTGATGCCACTAACACACTAGAAGTCCTGTGGGTGCTGCTGAGAAGAATATATAGGAGCTCTGTGTGATGCCACTAACACACTAGAAGTCCTATGGGTGCTTCTGCAAAGAAAATATAGGAGCTCTGTGTGATGCCACTAACACACTAGAAGTCCTGTGGGTGCTGCTGAGAAGAATATATAGGAGCTCTGTGTGATGCCACTAACACACTAGAAGTCCTATGGGTGCTTCTGCAAAGAAAATATAGGAGCTCTGTGTGATGCCACTAACACACTAGAAGTCCTGTGGGTGCTTCTGCGAAGAAAATATAGGAGCTCTGTGTGATGCCACTAACACACTAGAAGTCCTGTGGGTGCTGCTGAGAAGAATATATAGGAGCTCTGTGTGATGCCACTAACACACTAGAAGTCCTGTGGGTGCTGCTGAGAAGAATATATAGGAGCTCTGTGTGATGCCACTAACACACTAGAAGTCCTATGGGTGCTTCTGCAAAGAAAATATAGGAGCTCTGTGTGATGCCACTAGAAGTCCTGTGGGTGCTGCTGAGAAGAAAATATAGGAGCTCTGTGTGATGCCACTAACACACTAGAAGTCCTATGGGTGCTTCTGCAAAGAAAATAGAGGATCTCTGTGTGATGGGACTAACACACTTCAAGTCCTATAGGTGCTTCTGGGAACAAAATATAGCTCTGTGTGATGGGACTAACACACTTCAAGTCCTATAGGTGCTTCTGGGAAGAAAATATAGCTCTGTGTGATGGGACTAACACACTTCAAGTCCTATAGGTGCTTCTGGGAACAAAATATATGATCTCTGTGTGATGGGACTAACACACTTCAAGTCCTATAGGTGCTTCTGGGAACAAAATATATGATATCTGTGTGATGGGACTAACACACTTCAAGTCCTATAGGTGCTTCTGGGAACAAAATATAGGATCTCTGTGTGATGGGACTAACACACTTCAAGTCCTATAGGTGCTTCTGGGAACAAAATATAGGATCTCTGTGTGATGGGACTAACACACTTCGAGTCCTATAGGTGCTTCTGGGAAGAAAATATAGGTCTGTGTGATGGGACTAACACGCTTCAAGTCCTATAGGTGCTTCTGGGAACAAAATATATGATCTCTGTGTGATGGGACTAACACACTTCAAGTCCTATAGGTGCTTCTGGGAAGAAAATGTAGGTCTGTGTGATGGGACTAACACACTTCAAGTCCTATAGGTGCTTCTGGGAAGAAAATATAGGTCTGTGTGATGGGACTAACACACTTCAAGTCCTATAGGTGCTTCTGGGAAGAAAATATAGGTCTGTGTGATGGGACTAACACACTTCAAGTCCTATAGGTGCTTCTGGGAAGAAAATATAGGTCTGTGTGATGGGACTAACACACTTCAAGTCCTATAGGTGCTTCTGGGAACAAAATATATGATCTCTGTGTGATGGGACTAACACACTTCAAGTCCTATGGGTGCTTCTGGGAACAAAATATAGGTCTGTGTGATGGGACTAACACACTTCAAGTCCTATAGGTGCTTCTGGGAAGAAAATATAGCTCTGTGTGATGGGACTAACACACTTCAAGTCCTATAGGTGCTTCTGGGAACAAAATATATGATCTCTGTGTGATGGGACTAACACACTTCAAGTCCTATAGGTGCTTCTGGGAACAAAATATATGATCTCTGTGTGATGGGACTAACACACTTCAAGTCCTATAGGTGCTTCTGGGAACAAAATATAGCTCTGTGTGATGGGACTAACACACTTCAAGTCCTATAGTTGCTTCTGGGAAGAAAATATAGGTCTGTGTGATGGGACTAACACACTTCAAGTCCTATAGGTGCTTCTGGGAACAAAATATAGCTCTGTGTGATGGGACTAACACACTTCAAGTCCTATAGGTGCTTCTGGGAACAAAATATAGGATCTCTGTGTGATGGGACTAACACACTTCAAGTCCTATAGGTGCTTCTGGGAACAAAATATAGGATCTCTGTGTGATGGGACTAACACACTTCGAGTCCTATAGGTGCTTCTGGGAAGAAAATATAGGTCTGTGTGATGGGACTAACACACTTCAAGTCCTATAGGTGCTTCTGGGAACAAAATATATGATCTCTGTGTGATGGGACTAACACACTTCAAGTCCTATAGGTGCTTCTGGGAAGAAAATATAGGTCTGTGTGATGGGACTAACACACTTCAAGTCCTATAGGTGCTTCTGGGAACAAAATATATGATCTCTGTGTGATGGGACTAACACACTTCAAGTCCTATAGGTGCTTCTGGGAAGAAAATATAGGTCTGTGTGATGGGACTAACACACTTCAAGTCCTATAGGTGCTTCTGGGAACAAAATATATGATCTCTGTGTGATGGGACTAACACTTCAAGTCCTATGGGTGCTTCTGGGAAGAAAATATAGGTCTGTGTGATGGGACTAACACACTTCAAGTCCTATAGGTGCTTCTGGGAACAAAATATATGATCTCTGTGTGATGGGACTAACACACTTCAAGTCCTATAGGTGCTTCTGGGAAGAAAATGTAGGTCTGTGTGATGGGACTAACACACTTCAAGTCCTATAGGTGCCTCTGGGAACAAAATATATGATCTCTGTGTGATGGGACTAACACACTTCAAGTCCTATAGGTGCTTCTGGGAAGAAAATATAGGTCTGTGTGATGGGACTAACACACTTCAAGTCCTATAGGTGCTTCTGGGAAGAAAATATAGGTCTGTGTGATGGGACTAACACACTTCAAGTCCTATAGGTGCTTCTGGGAACAAAATATATGATCTCTGTGTGATGGGACTAACACACTTCAAGTCCTATAGGTGCTTCTGGGAAGAAAATATAGGTCTGTGTGATGGGACTAACACACTTCAAGTCCTATAGGTGCCTCTGGGAACAAAATATATGATCTCTGTGTGATGGGACTAACACACTTCAAGTCCTATAGGTGCTTCTGGGAAGAAAATATAGGTCTGTGTGATGGGACTAACACACTTCAAGTCCTATAGGTGCTTCTGGGAACAAAATATATGATCTCTGTGTGATGGGACTAACACACTTCAAGTCCTATGGGTGCTTCTGGGAAGAAAATATAGGTCTGTGTGATGGGACTAACACACTTCAAGTCCTATAGGTGCTTCTGGGAACAAAATATATGATCTCTGTGTGATGGGACTAACACACTTCAAGTCCTATAGGTGCTTCTGGGAAGAAAATGTAGGTCTGTGTGATGGGACTAACACACTTCAAGTCCTATAGGTGCTTCTGGGAACAAAATATAGGAGCTCTGCCTGCCTGCCACGAACACACTACAAGTCCTATAGGTGCTTCTGGGAACAAAATATAGGAGCTCTGCCTGCCTGCCACGAACACACTACAAGTCCTATAGGTGCTTCTGGGAACAAAATATAGGAGCTCTGCCTGCCTGCCACGAACACACTACAAGTCCTATAGGTGCTTCTGGGAACAAAATACAGGAGCTCTGTTTGCTGCCAGTGCCTGCCTGCCACGAACACACTACAAGCCCCTCTTTCTAAATCAATCTTTCTAAATGAATCTATCTAACTCAATCTCTCTAAGTAAATCTCTCTAACTAAATCCAGCAGAGTGACACAGAACGATCCTGCTCTATCTACGCCGGAACAGCATGTGACCGGCGCAGACGGCGTGGCGGCCTTTTATAAGAGGGGGCGTGTACTAAAGCCCCTGAGCTGTAATTGGCTACAGGCGTCCTGCCTGTAGCCAATTATGGCTCTTCGAGTTTCCGGCGCTGTGATTGGCCAAGCATGCGGGGTCACAGTGCATGCTTGGCCAATCATCAGCCAGCAATGCACTGCGCCGGCCGCGCCGGCCGCAATGCATTGCGGGGCCGCTCGCATCACACGAACGTGATGCGAGCGGCCAAAATAGTTCTGGGCTCGCCGAGCGAGCAAACACCCGGTGCTCGATGCGAACATGGGTTCGCATCGAGCACCGGGCCCATCCCTATGTAGGATATATACAGTTGTGCTCATAAGTTTACATTTATGATTTCTTCGCCATTTTTCAGAGAATATGAATGATAACACAAAAACTTTTCTTTCACTCATGGTTAGTGTTTGGCTGAAGCCATTTATTATTAATCAACTGTGTTTACTCTTTTTAAATCATAATGGCAACAGAAACTACCCAAATGACCCTCATCAAAAGTTTACATACCCCAGTTCTTAACACCTTGTATTGCCCCCTTTAACATCAATGACAGCTTGAAGTCTTTTGTTGTATTTGAGGATGAGGCTCTTTATCTTCTCAGATGGTAAAGCTGCCCATTCCTCTTGGCAAAAAGCCTCCAGTTCCTGTAAATTCTTGGGCTGTCTTGCATGAACTGCACGTTTGAGATCTCCCTAGAGAGGCTCAATGATTTTGAGGTCAGGAGACTGAGATGGCCACTCCAGAACCTTCACTTTATTCTGCTGTAGCCAATGACAGGTCGACTTGGCCTTGTGTTTTGGATCATTGTCATGTTGGAATGTCCAAGTACGTCCCATGCGCAGCTTCCTGGCTGATAAATGCAAATGTTCCTCCAGTATTTTTTGATAACATACTGCATTCATCTTGCCAACAATTTTGACAAAATTTCCTGTGCCTTTGTAGCTCACACATCCCCAAAACATCAGCGATCCACCTCCGTACCTTTCATCATAGGCCTTGTTGACTCCTCTCCAAATGTACCGTTTATGGTTGTGGCCAAAAAGCAAAATGTTGGTCTCATCACTCCAAATAACTCGACTCGACCATGCAGCCCATCTTTCTTCAAGTGCCTCAGTGGCGGCTGGTGCTCAAAATTTTTGGGGGGCGCAAACAAACTGAAAAATTCTGAAAAAAACACATCAATTGCAGCCTCACTTTGCCATCAAATGCAGCCACTGTGCCCATCAATTGCCGCCACCGTGCCCATCAAATGCAGCCACTGTGCCCCTCAATTGCCGCCACTGTGCCCATCAAACGCAGCCACTGTGCCCATCAAACGCAGCCACTGTGCCATCAAATGCAGCCACTGTGCCCCATAAAATGCAGCCACTGTGCCCCATAAAATGCAGCCACTGT
The DNA here is from genome assembly GCA_028564925.1 of Lithobates sylvaticus. Lineage (NCBI taxonomy): Eukaryota > Metazoa > Chordata > Amphibia > Anura > Ranidae > Lithobates > Lithobates sylvaticus. Next base: position 146,195,161 of record CM053037.1, read on the forward strand.
GCCCCACAAAATGCAGCCACTGTGCCCATCAATTGCCGCCACTGTGCCCATCAAACGCAGCCACTGTGCCATCAAACGCAGCCACTGTGCCCATCAATTGACGCCACTGTGTCATCAAACGCAGCCACTGTGCCATCAAATGCAGCCACTGTGCCCCATAAAATGCAGCCACTGTTCCCATCAATTACCGCCACTGTGCCATCAAACACAGCTACTGTGCCATCAAACGCAACCACTGTGCCCATCAATTGCCGCCACTGTGCCCATCAATTGCCGCCACTGTGCCCATCAATTGCCGCCACTGTGCCCATCAATTGCTCCCACTGTGCCCCATCAAACAATCAAACACAGCCACTGTGCCATATCAAATGCTGCCAGTGTGCCCCCCGTCGGCCCGCCGTCTGCACTTACCTGTCTCGGTGGGACAGCTCCTCGATGTCTTCTCCCGCCTTCTCTTCATCTGCTATGATGCATAAATCTATCTATTGGTGCTAGGCGGTGGCAGGAGAGAGGGGGCGGCGCCCGTGCGCCCTCTATGGACGCACCGCCACTGAAGTGCCTTCTTATTGTGCATCTTGAAACAACCACACCACATGTTTTCAGAGAGTCCTGTATTTCACCTATTTTTATTTGTGGGTTTTTTTTTTTTTTTTTCTTGGCATCTTGAACAATTTTCCTGGCAGTTGTGCCTGAAATTTTAGTTGGTCTACCTCCTTTTATCAGAACTCCTCATTTTCCACGTCTTGATTAGAGTTTGAAGACTGCTGATTGGCATTCTCAATTCCTTGTATATCTTTTTATATCCCTTTCCTGTTTTATACAGTTCAACTACCTTTTCCCACAGATCCTTTGACAATTCTTTTGCTTTCCCCATGACTCAGAATCCAGAAACATCAGAGCAGCACTGGATGAAAGATGCAAGGGTCTGTCAGGAGTCCAGAAACTCATTGACCTTTTATACACACACACTAATTACAAGCAAACAGATCACAGGTGAGGATGGTTACCATTAATAGCCATTCAAACCCCTTTGTGTCAACTTGTGTGCATGTTATCAGGCCAAAATCACCAGGGTATGTAAACTTTTGATCGGGGTCATTTGGGTAGTTTCTGTGGCCATTATGATTTAAAAAGAGTAAACAGTTGATTTAAAATAAATGGCTTCAGCCAAACACTAACCATGAGTGAACATTTTTTTTTGTGTTATCATTCATATAAATTCTGTGTGTAAATTTATGAGCACAACTGTATCTAAGTCAATACTACAACAAGACATGTACTACCATAGTTATACAATATTACTGCAATTAAGTCCAGATTGATTGTCTTAATAAAATTTGGGAATTATGTGCAAATCTGGGGTGGGGACAATTGTCTACTCTAAAAAATTTGTGGAAGGGGGCAACCCCTTACTTTTAAAATATTTTTTTCCCTGGACAGGATAGACTTTACATGGACTTCCGTTGTTGAATTGTGGGTGGGTCTGGGGAAAGCTATCTAAAGCCCCATACACACGGTCGGACTTTTTCATGGATTCTGTCCCATCGGACAATGTTGTTGAAAAATCAAACCGTGTGTATGCACCATCGGACAGTGTACGTCGGATTGTCCGACGGACAAAGTCTTATCTCCTGCTGGAAAGATTTGCCGACAACACGGTCCGATCACACCAAATCCGATCGTGTGTACGGTTGTCCGACCGGACAAAGTGCTACGCATGCTCAGATCACATTACAAGACCAAAGCTATTGGCTACTAGCCTCTACGTAGTCCCGTCGTAGGCAACAAACGTCACCACGTTCAGAATGATCGGATTTTCCGACAACTTTGTCCGACCGTGTGTACGCAAAACCAACATCAGACAAAGTATGACGGACAGGATCCGACCGACCTGGTCCGCGGATTGTCCGACCGTGTGTATGGGGCTTTAGACTTGTGGACATGATTATAGTATCAGGTTGATATATTTCCTCATCTAGCATGCCCATCAAACACATGTTGGGATCCAGTTTTAGTTGTTAGCAAGATTCTTGAAATAACCTGTACTATTTCTCTCCAGTATCTAGTCAGCTTGGAGCATCTCCATAGCATGTGGACCAGGTCCTATTCCAGTGTGACATCTAATTTTTATCTTTGAAGTGGAACTACACTTCATCTGGGTACCACAAACCAAAAATGGTACTAATATTTACAATGCCTTCAAAAAGTATTCATACACTTTGACATTTTCCACATATTGTCATGTTACAACCAAAAACATAAATGTGTTTTATTGGGATTTTATGTGATAGGCCAACACAAAGTGGCACATACTTGTGAAGTGGAACAAAAATGATAAATGGTTTTCAATTATTTTTCACAAATAAATATCTGAAAAGTGTGGCGTGCATTTGTATTCTGCCCCCTTTACTCTGATACCCCTAATTAAAATCTAGTGGAACCAAGTCACATAATTAATAAATAGAGTCCACCTGTGTATAATTTAATCTCAGTATAAATACAGCTGTTCAGAGGTTTGTTAGAGAACCTTAATGAACAAACCGCATCATGAAGGACAAGGAACACACCAGACCGGTCAGGGATAAAGTTGTGGAGAAGTTTAAAGCAGGGTTAGGTTACAAAAAATATCCCAAGCTTTGAACATCTCATGGAACACCGTTCAAGCCATCATCCGAAAATAGAGTATGGCAAAACTGCAAAGCTACCAAGACATGGTAGTCCACCTAAACTGACAGGCCGGGCAAGGACAGCATTAATCAGAGAGGAAGCCAAGAGGTCCATGGTAACTCTGGAAGAGCTACAGAGATCCACAACTCAAGTTGGAGAATATGTCCACAGGACAACTATTAGTTGTGCACTACACAAATCTGGCCTTTATGGAAGAGTGTCAAGAAGAAAGACATTTTTGAAAGAAAGCCATAAGGAGTCCCATTTGCAGTTTGCGAGAAACCATGTGGGGGACACAGCAAACATGTGTAAGAAGGTGCTCTGGTCAGATGAGACCAACATCTTACTTTTTGGCCTAAAACATTTTGCTATGTTATGTGTGGCATAAAACTAATACTGCACATCACCCTGAACACACCATCCCCACTGTGAAACATGGTGGTGGTGGCAGCATCATGTTGTGGGGATGCTTTTATTTAGCAGGGACAGGGAAGCTGATCAGAGTTGATGGGAAGATGGATGGAGCCAAATACAGGGCAATCTTAGAAGAAAACCTGTTAGAGTCTGCAAAAGACTTGAGACTGGGGTGGAGGTTCACCTTCCAGCAGGACAACGACCCTAAACATAAAGCCAGAGCTACAATGGAATGGTTTAGATCAAAGCATATTCATATGTTAGAATGGCCCAGTCAAAGTTCAGACTTAAATCCAATTGAGAATCTGTGGCAAGACTTGAAAATTGCTGTTCACATACGCTCTCCATCCTGTCTGACAGAGCTTGAGCTATTTTGCAAAGAAGAATGGGCATAAGGCCACTTTCACACTGAAGCGCTTCTAAACTGCCAGTAAAAACACTGAGCGCTTTTGAAGAGCTTTTCAGGCACTTTTGAAGAGCTTTCCATTAATTTCAACGGGGAGGGGAGTTTTTCACAGCCCTGCCAGCACACTGCCCCAGTGTGAAAATGTTCATTGATTTTAATGGAAATAAGTTTTCATGAGCTTTTTAGGCGCTGTTTTTAGCGTGAAAGCGCCTGAAAAGCGCCTCAGTGTGAAAGTGGTCTAAATGTCACTCTCTAGATGTGCAAAGCTTTTAGAGACATACCCAAAATGACTTGCAGCTGTAGTTGTAGCGAAAGGTGATTCTACAAAGTATTGACATAGGGGGGCTGAATACAAATGCACCCCACACTTTTCACATATTTATTTGTAAAAAAAATTGAAAACCATTTATCATTTTCCTTCCACTTCACAGTTATGTGCCACTTTGTGTTTGTCACATAAAATCCCAATAAAATGCATTAACTTTTTTGGTTGTAACATGACAAAATGTGGAAAATTTCAAGGGTTATGAATACTTTTTCAAGGCACTGTAAAGCAAACTCCTCCATTCATCCATGTCTCCATGCTTTACTTTGTTGAAAAATCACTTTGAAAAACACCCCCATTTCTGGCTGTGGCCATCTTTAGTAAGGGCAGATGATTCATGCAGCATTTACTTCCTGCAACCCTCCTGCCCTCAATGTTGATTGAGAGAGTGAAGTTCCACTTTAACCTTGTTACTGTAGCGAGACACAACTTTACTTACTCCCTGTGGTGTCATCACCATACTTCTAAAATTCTTGCAGGGGCAGCTGCTGGAAGCTCATATTGATGTAGTCATGCCCCCAGAACTACATATTCCAGGAGACCATTCTCTGCACATAATACTGTATGTGGACAGACTATTGGAAGCAAAGGCAGCATTGTTCTGATGGGAAAAAATGTATTTAGGAATGTGGAGAGGCACAGTACACATTCTGTAGTTTAGAAGGCAGGACTGACAGCACTGCTTGGGACACCACTCCAGCAAAGGCACTACCGTATATACTCGAGTATAAGCCGACCCGAATATAAGCCGAGGCACCTAATTTTACCACAAACAACTGGGAAATTGTTTTGGTGGGCAAGTAGGTGGGACAACAAATGGTCTATCGCATCCCAGAATTGTATAACAGTTTTAATAGTAGGCCATAATGTGCATAAGGTAAAGGCCAATACCCCTGGGGGATGCTTGGAGTAAAGATAGACACTTTAAAACGATGTATGCATGTGAGAAGGTAAACGTTTATTCAAAAATGTACACAGTGAACAAGGGAATGCTCAGAAGGCATGGTATGTTTGCAATGAGGATACAATCAGTTGATACAGTTTATAACATGTCAAAAGAGCAGAAACATACAAAGCATTATGACAGAGGTATAAACTTGCTTGGTGCATAAGGTAAGGAAGATGCCAACATGTTTCGGACTGTGGTCCTTTGTCAAGGCAATTTGTATCCTTAGAAACTCATCTGAATAGATGAAAGGTCATATAATTAGTCTCAATATATCAATACATTATATTTGCACTGGAGAAAATCTATATTGCTGGAGGAGATTTATCTCAAAGAGAGGAAAAAACACAATGAGGTACTCACATGTCCTGCCAAAGCTCAATTGTTTGTCATATGGAACAGCCACTGAGCGTGGGATCCAGGGAATCAAGGGTGTATGCAGTAAAAACAGAGTGTACTTATACACTGGGATATAAGAGACCTGCTGAGAACCCCCTCAGAATACAAGGTCCAACATACAGGGTTTAGGGCTGAAAGCCCAAGTCCTGTATTGAACACAGTGGGTCAGCGAGTGTGTCACTGTAAAAATAAAGTAAAATGGGAATAATCAGAAACTGGGAAAAACAAAGTAGGAGTATCTGGCTACAAAGGAGTAGACCTAGTATTTACCTGAGTATAATTTGTGAGTAGAGGATAGGAGGTCAACTCTGGTCAGTCAGCAGCATGAGACTGAAGCCAGAGTGTAGAGGGTTTATATGTGGTCAGATAATGGACAACAGCTGTGGGTAGGTGTGTAACAACTAACCTGAGGCCGCAGTGCTGATTGGCTGCTGTGTTATTGGGAGGCGGGCGCCAGAAAGCGCTGTGGTAACCTCCCAGTGTGGACCTCTGACGGGGCGGTGCCGGGCGCGGCCGCGTCATGACGGCGCGGCCGCGTCCGGCGTCGCGACGTCACCGACGCGGGACAGACGGTCGCCGACTTCCTGGTGCGCTCCACGGTGGAGCGCAAACAGGAAGTAGACCAGGAAGCTGGTCTGGATGGAAGGCGAGGGGGTGACGCGTGCGCAGTGAAACAGATGCGCACGCGCACCTGGTCTTACCCGCGCCGGGTATTCAAAATAGAGGGGGAAAAGAAAAATGCAGGTGAAATGTTAGTAGGTTGGTCCGTAAAGGGCGGATGATCACAAATGAGCGATGGGGGACATGCAGGTTTAGTACAGTAGACAACCTAGTAATATATATGGCCTGTAAACCGTTGGAGGGAAGGGGAAAAGAACATGTAACAATTTGATGCACAGTATATAATGCATGAATGGAAAAAACATGTGTCAATAATACATACAGAAAAGCATATATCAATACATATACAGTATGAGGTACATGAACATATATTCCTATATGCTGTGAGGGAACATCCAATCCACAGAGTAAAAGATATAATAGTAATACAGGCAGTGTGTGTAGGGGTGTGGGTGCTTAAACGTGGGAGACCATAAGTTAAAGGTCTAATTCACAGACTCCGGTCTCGAAGCCCTCAAGGTAAGGTTTGAAGTTGAAGGCCTCGTTTAGGCCGGGAGGTGTGGTGGCATTGAGGTGGAAAATCCAACGAAGTTCGCTCTGAAGGAGCGCTTTGTTGTAATCACCACCTCGGTTTGGGGGGGGGGATATGGTCTAGAGCTCTGAATGAGATCTTGGGAATAGTATCAGAGTGGACAATAGAGGTGTGTCGTCCCAAAGGTAAATCGGGATCTCTTTGGTTTATACTGGTAACGTGTCCATAAATTCGTTTCCAGAATGGTAATTTCGTCTTACCCACGTAGAAGCACCCACATTCACATTCTAAAAGGTAAACAATACCAACAGAACGACAATTTACATAATGCTTAGGAAAGAGGCGTTGACCATTGGGTAGAAGGTTATGTAGATTGGATTTGGGTAGGTATTTGCAATAGTTGCAATTGCCACATGGATAGGTGCCCTTAAGCTGTCTCTGGGATTTGTTACTACTCTTATATTCACTAGTAATGAGTTTATCACGGAGAGACGGAGCACGTCGATAGGTGATCAAAGGTTTGGGCGGAACAAAGGGGGAGAGGGCTCTGTCTGTAGAGATGATGTGCCAGTGTTTAAGTAGTATTTGAGTAATTTCATTGTATTGTTGGCAGTAATTCGTTATGATTCTAAGGGGTGGTTGTGTGGAGGGCCCAGATGGTTTAGGAATGAGTAAAGCGGAACGTGATTTAGATTTCGCTTTTTTGTAAGCGTTTTTTAAAACGCTATTTTTGTAACCACGTGCGCGAAGTCTGTCCCTCAATACGGAGGCCTCGTGTTCAAAGGAGGTATCCGTGGAACAATTGCGTCGGGCACGTAGATATTGAGCAAAGGGAATGGATTTAAGTAAGGGTTGGGGGTGAAAACTGGAGGCTGCAAGAATGGTATTACCTGCAGTCGGTTTGCGAAAAAGTTGGCTTTGTAGTTGGCCATGTCTGTCCTTGCTAAGGGTAAGATCAAGGAAAGAGATGGAACTGTAGCTATATGTCATTGTAAATTTCAGATTGAGAGAATTGGAAGTATTGAGGTATATGAGAAAATGGTGTAGGGTATCTATGGGGCCCTGCCACAGAATCAAGATGTCATCTATATAGCGGCGGAAAGACGCTATATGTTTAGTGTAGATGCTCGCAGCATCAGTGATAAATAGGTTTCGTTCCCACTCCCCCAGGTACAGATTGGCGTACGCCGGTGCACAACAGGTGCCCATGGCGACGCCCTGTACCTGGAGGTAGTGGGAACCATTGAAGGAGAAAAAGTTATGAGTCAAGATGAATTTGAGTGCTCTGATAATAAAGAGCGATAACTCATGGGAATAAAGGTTGGCATTAGACAAGGTATGTTGAATAGCAGTGAGTCCTAAGGTGTGAGGAATAGAACTGTAAAGGGCCTCAACGTCGATGGCAACCAGGACAGTGTTGGCATCAACGTGGAGGTCCGAGAGATCTTGGAGTAAGTGTGTGGTATCACGTATATATGAAGGTAGTGCCTGTACTAGGGGTTGGAGTAATTTGTCTATATAACGACTAAGGTTGTCAGTAAGGCATCCACGTCCGGAGACAATAGGTCTACCTGGTGGTCTGGGAAGGTTTTTGTGTACCTTGGGTAAGGCGTAAAAGGTGGCTTCTCTCGGAAATTTGGTTCTGACATAGTCGGCAGTAGATTTGTCAATAATGTGTTGTCTAAGGGCATCATCAACGAGAATATATAATTCCTGTTGGAACAACCTGATTGATGTACTGGGAATTATGGCATACCATTCGCGGTTGCGTAGTATATTGAGACACATGTCAAGATAATCTAGTTTGTTAAGAACAACAATATTTCCACCCTTGTCCGCCGGTTTGATCACTATCAGAGGGTTGGTTTTTAAATTTTGTAAGGCCAGATGTTGGTTGTAAGTAAAGTTTTTTTGTTTGGGATGAGTGGGATGGATTTGCAAATGTCGAATTTCGTTCGTCACTGACTGTAAAAATAGTGCAGCACGTGGATTGGTGCTGGGTGAAGGAAAAAAACTTGATTTTTTCTTGAGCGAAGTATGGTGTGAAGAATGTGGATTGGAAGGAGGAATTTCGTCCTCAAAGTTGTTGAGCACATTGTCAAGGTCAATGGTGTCAATCAAATCTGGTGGATTGTTTTCCTCCAGTAGTTCAATGAGCTGCTGAAGAGCAGTGGTCTCAGTGGCGGTGTGCAAAACATTGTCAGTAAAAGGGTTGGGAGTGTACATGCTGTGTAGAAGTAACTTACGGACAAAGAGATGTATATCTTTAATGACTGTGAACTTGTCAAGCTGTGAAGTTGGACAAAAAGTAAGTCCCTTCTCAAGGACTGAGATTTCGTGTTTGGTAAGTGTATGGGAGGAAAGGTTAATGATGTTGTTAGAGGATATTTCTAGCGTGTTGGTCGTTTGGTTTTTGGGTTGAGAGAAGTGGATTGGTGATGTGTCTGTAGTGAAGTTCGCATTTTGTCTAAAAAATCTGCACGTTGGGATGCAGATGGAAGTGAGTGCGATCTGTGTGTCTTGGCGTTAGAGGGGGCCACCGGCGAGTCCCCAAGGGGGGAGGTGCCGGGGGTCCCCTCCACGTCAGACACATCGTCACTCGAAAAATTTGGTGTGCGTCCACGTTTGGGCTTACGAAGCCCCAAAGGGAGATTAGGTTGATGGGGTACGTGAGTAGAGGTGTAGGTCTTGTCAGTGGAGGAACGAGGATTCGGTGGTCGAAGACCAGAACGTGTGGTGTTGTCGGAGCGATTTGTGCGATTTGTATCGCTCCATTTGTATGCACGTTCCTCATGAAAGGCTTTCTTGTCACGAAAGAATTTTTTATCCTTTTGTGCAAGAATATCATGGTTAAATTTGTCAAAACGGGTTTTTAACTGTTCGTCAAGTGAAATATATAGAGGATGTGTTTGAAATTGCTCAAGCTGTGTGTTGATCAGTTCAAGTTTAGTATCTAAAGCAGTCATTTGAGACTCATATTCAGTAATCAATAATTTCATGAGTTCATTAGAGCAATGGGACACACGCATGTCCAACACCATGCACTACTTTGAGTCTAATGAGTATGTTCAGTCACAACTCAAGTATACCTTCCTCAACCTTACCCATACCGTCCAAAAGAAGGCCTCCCTCTTTTGGCACATAAAATCTTTTAAAGAATATATTGCCCATGGCATTAACCCCTTTGGTCTCCGGGTACAAATCTTCCCCACTTTCCAGGACATTCGCCCGGACTTCAAGGCCTCCTGGGAAAATGTCCTGAAAAATTGCTCTAATGAACTCATGAAATTATTGATTACTGAATATGAGTCTCAAATGACTGCTTTAGATACTAAACTTGAACTGATCAACACACAGCTTGAGCAATTTCAAACACATCCTCTATATATTTCACTTGACGAACAGTTAAAAACCCGTTTTGACAAATTTAACCATGATATTCTTGCACAAAAGGATAAAAAATTCTTTCGTGACAAGAAAGCCTTTCATGAGGAACGTGCATACAAATGGAGCGATACAAATCGCACAAATCGCTCCGACAACACCACACGTTCTGGTCTTCGACCACCGAATCCTCGTTCCTCCACTGACAAGACCTACACCTCTACTCACGTACCCCATCAACCTAATCTCCCTTTGGGGCTTCGTAAGCCCAAACGTGGACGCACACCAAATTTTTCGAGTGACGATGTGTCTGACGTGGAGGGGACCCCCGGCGCCTCCCCCCTTGGGGACTCGCCGGTGGCCCCCTCTAACGCCAAGACACACAGATCGCACTCACTTCCATCTGCATCCCAACGTGCAGATTTTTTAGACAAAATGCGAACTTCACTACAGACACATCACCAATCCACTTCTCTCAACCCAAAAACCAAACGACCAACACGCTAGAAATATCCTCTAACAACATCATTAACCTTTCCTCCCATACACTTACCAAACACGAAATCTCAGTCCTTGAGAAGGGACTTACTTTTTGTCCAACTTCACAGCTTGACAAGTTCACAGTCATTAAAGATATACATCTCTTTGTCCGTAAGTTACTTCTACACAGCATGTACACTCCCAACCCTTTTACTGACAATGTTTTGCACACCGCCACTGAGACCACTGCTCTTCAGCAGCTCATTGAACTACTGGAGGAAAACAATCCACCAGATTTGATTGACACCATTGACCTTGACAATGTGCTCAACAACTTTGAGGACGAAATTCCTCCTTCCAATCCACATTCTTCACACCATACTTCGCTCAAGAAAAAATCAAGTTTTTTTTCCTTCACCCAGCACCAATCCACGTGCTGCACTATTTTTACAGTCAGTGACGAACGAAATTCGACATTTGCAAATCCATCCCACTCATCCCAAACAAAAAAACTTTACTTACAACCAACATCTGGCCTTACAAAATTTAAAAACCAACCCTCTGATAGTGATCAAACCGGCGGACAAGGGTGGAAATATTGTTGTTCTTAACAAACTAGATTATCTTGACATGTGTCTCAATATACTACGCAACCGCGAATGGTATGCCATAATTCCCAGTACATCAATCAGGTTGTTCCAACAGGAATTATATATTCTCGTTGATGATGCCCTTAGACAACACATTATTGACAAATCTACTGCCGACTATGTCAGAACCAAATTTCCGAGAGAAGCCACCTTTTACGCCTTACCCAAGGTACACAAAAACCTTCCCAGACCACCAGGTAGACCTATTGTCTCCGGACGTGGATGCCTTACTGACAACCTTAGTCGTTATATAGACAAATTACTCCAACCCCTAGTACAGGCACTACCTTCATATATACGTGATACCACACACTTACTCCAAGATCTCTCGGACCTCCACGTTGATGCCAACACTGTCCTGGTTGCCATCGACGTTGAGGCCCTTTACAGTTCTATTCCTCACACCTTAGGACTCACTGCTATTCAACATACCTTGTCTAATGCCAACCTTTATTCCCATGAGTTATCGCTCTTTATTATCAGAGCACTCAAATTCATCTTGACTCATAACTTTTTCTCCTTCAATGGTTCCCACTACCTCCAGGTACAGGGCGTCGCCATGGGCACCTGTTGTGCACCGGCGTACGCCAATCTGTACCTGGGGGAGTGGGAACGAAACCTATTTATCACTGATGCTGCGAGCATCTACACTAAACATATAGCGTCTTTCCGCCGCTATATAGATGACATCTTGATTCTGTGGCAGGGCCCCATAGATACCCTACACCATTTTCTCATATACCTCAATACTTCCAATTCTCTCAATCTGAAATTTACAATGACATATAGCTACAGTTCCATCTCTTTCCTTGATCTTACCCTTAGCAAGGACAGACATGGCCAACTACAAAGCCAACTTTTTCGCAAACCGACTGCAGGTAATACCATTCTTGCAGCCTCCAGTTTTCACCCCCAACCCTTACTTAAATCCATTCCCTTTGCTCAATATCTACGTGCCCGACGCAATTGTTCCACGGATACCTCCTTTGAACACGAGGCCTCCGTATTGAGGGACAGACTTCGCGCACGTGGTTACAAAAATAGCGTTTTAAAAAACGCTTACAAAAAAGCGAAATCTAAATCACGTTCCGCTTTACTCATTCCTAAACCATCTGGGCCCTCCACACAACCACCCCTTAGAATCATAACGAATTACTGCCAACAATACAATGAAATTACTCAAATACTACTTAAACACTGGCACATCATCTCTACAGACAGAGCCCTCTCCCCCTTTGTTCCGCCCAAACCTTTGATCACCTATCGACGTGCTCCGTCTCTCCGTGATAAACTCATTACTAGTGAATATAAGAGTAGTAACAAATCCCAGAGACAGCTTAAGGGCACCTATCCATGTGGCAATTGCAACTATTGCAAATACCTACCCAAATCCAATCTACATAACCTTCTACCCAATGGTCAACGCCTCTTTCCTAAGCATTATGTAAATTGTCGTTCTGTTGGTATTGTTTACCTTTTAGAATGTGAATGTGGGTGCTTCTACGTGGGTAAGACGAAATTACCATTCTGGAAACGAATTTATGGACACGTTACCAGTATAAACCAAAGAGATCCCGATTTACCTTTGGGACGACACACCTCTATTGTCCACTCTGATACTATTCCCAAGATCTCATTCAGAGCTCTAGACCATATCCCCCCCCCAAACCGAGGTGGTGATTACAACAAAGCGCTCCTTCAGAGCGAACTTCGTTGGATTTTCCACCTCAATGCCACCACACCTCCCGGCCTAAACGAGGCCTTCAACTTCAAACCTTACCTTGAGGGCTTCGAGACCGGAGTCTGTGAATTAGACCTTTAACTTATGGTCTCCCACGTTTAAGCACCCACACCCCTACACACACTGCCTGTATTACTATTATATCTTTTACTCTGTGGATTGGATGTTCCCTCACAGCATATAGGAATATATGTTCATGTACCTCATACTGTATATGTATTGATATATGCTTTTCTGTATGTATTATTGACACATGTTTTTTCCATTCATGCATTATATACTGTGCATCAAATTGTTACATGTTCTTTTCCCCTTCCCTCCAACGGTTTACAGGCCATATATATTACTAGGTTGTCTACTGTACTAAACCTGCATGTCCCCCATCGCTCATTTGTGATCATCCGCCCTTTACGGACCAACCTACTAACATTTCACCTGCATTTTTCTTTTCCCCCTCTATTTTGAATACCCGGCGCGGGTAAGACCAGGTGCGCGTGCGCATCTGTTTCACTGCGCACGCGTCACCCCCTCGCCTTCCATCCAGACCAGCTTCCTGGTCTACTTCCTGTTTGCGCTCCACCGTGGAGCGCACCAGGAAGTCGGCGACCGTCTGTCCCGCGTCGGTGACGTCGCGACGCCGGACGCGGCCGCGCCGTCATGACGCGGCCGCGCCCGGCACCGCCCTGTCAGAGGTCCACACTGGGAGGTTACCACAGCGCTTTCTGGCGCCCGCCTCCCAATAACACAGCAGCCAATCAGCACTGCGGCCTCAGGTTAGTTGTTACACACCTACCCACAGCTGTTGTCCATTATCTGACCACATATAAACCCTCTACACTCTGGCTTCAGTCTCATGCTGCTGACTGACCAGAGTTGACCTCCTATCCTCTACTCACAAATTATACTCAGGTAAATACTAGGTCTACTCCTTTGTAGCCAGATACTCCTACTTTGTTTTTCCCAGTTTCTGATTATTCCCATTTTACTTTATTTTTACAGTGACACACTCGCTGACCCACTGTGTTCAATACAGGACTTGGGCTTTCAGCCCTAAACCCTGTATGTTGGACCTTGTATTCTGAGGGGGTTCTCAGCAGGTCTCTTATATCCCAGTGTATAAGTACACTCTGTTTTTACTGCATACACCCTTGATTCCCTGGATCCCACGCTCAGTGGCTGTTCCATATGACAAACAATTGAGCTTTGGCAGGACATGTGAGTACCTCATTGTGTTTTTTCCTCTCTTTGAGATAAATCTCCTCCAGCAATATAGATTTTCTCCAGTGCAAATATAATGTATTGATATATTGAGACTAATTATATGACCTTTCATCTATTCAGATGAGTTTCTAAGGATACAAATTGCCTTGACAAAGGACCACAGTCCGAAACATGTTGGCATCTTCCTTACCTTATGCACCAAGCAAGTTTATACCTCTGTCATAATGCTTTGTATGTTTCTGCTCTTTTGACATGTTATAAACTGTATCAACTGATTGTATCCTCATTGCAAACATACCATGCCTTCTGAGCATTCCCTTGTTCACTGTGTACATTTTTGAATAAACGTTTACCTTCTCACATGCATACATCGTTTTAAAGTGTCTATCTTTACTCCAAGCATCCCCCAGGGGTATTGGCCTTTACCTTATGCACATTATGGCCTACTATTAAAACTGTTAAACAACTGGGAAAACGTATTGACTCAAGTATAAGCCTAGGGTGAGAAATGCGCAGCTACTGTAAGTGGAAAAGAGGGTCAACAATGCCCATTTGCAGCTTCACTGTGCCCATTTGCATGCCTCACTGTGCCCATTTGTAGCCATCCCCAAACATCCCCAAACTTCAAACGTGGTAGTTAAGTGTTCCTAGATGCCCCCCTAGCTGCAGCCAAAATTTGGGGTCTCTGGACCCAAAGGGTCCCGAAATGACATGCTGCAGATGGACACAGTTGACCGACTTTGGGGCCCTGTATCTCGGGGTCACTTGGTGCTAGGAACCCCATCTGGATATGTTGTAGTGCTAGTTCCACTGGTTTTGAATACCAAATTTGGGGTTCCTAGCACCAAGTGTCCCCTAGATATGGGGCCCCAAAATTGGGTCGGAAAATGTCACACACTTTTCTGCAGCAGAGAATGACATTTTCCGAACCGATTTTGGGGCCCCGTATCTCAGGGCCACTTAGTGCTAGGAACCCCATCTTTGGATATGTTGTAGTGCTCGGTCCACTGGGTTGGCATACCAAATTTGGGGTTCTTAGTGGTCCCGAGATATGGGGCCCCAAAGTCGGGTCGGAAATTTTTTTTTTTTTTGCTGCAGAAAAGTGATTGACTCGAATATAAGCTGAGGAGGGCACTCTCAGCACAAAAAAATGTGCTGAAAAACTCGGCTTATACTCGAGTATATACGATATGTTATCAAACAAGAAATTAGGAACAGACTGGATTTCTGGCAGATCAACATGTTTTTTTCTGTACTTGGAGTGTTTTTAAATAAAAACATGGGGAAATGTACATGTATTTTAACAATGCATTGAAAATGATTTTTTATTTTTGCCTAGATATACAGTACACTTGTATATAATATATGTTTATATATTTGCAGGGAATTGCTATAGGAAACGGACTGACTGATTATGACATAAACGATAACTCTCTTCTTTACTTTGCCTATTATCATGGTCTAATAGACACCAAGTAAGTGAAATGTTTTCAGTACATTTTTCTTTAATCAGTCTATTGCCCCCAGCAGGTTGGTGGGGTGAGGGGGTCTGTGGAGTGAACCTGTGTTTTGCCTATACTTACCTGCTTTGCACTTACCACTTCTTTTGGTCAGTGGAAGCAAATAGAGGAAACATTTTTTATGATCCAGTCAAGTCAATAATTAGAAGTTACAAAAGACTGAAGACTGTCTCTGAGACTCATGTGACAGCCCTGGAGGCTTAATCAGCCAGCCAGCAAGTTCCAGCACTGTCACATGAGATGAAGGGGAAAGGGACACATGCTCCACCAGAGGCGGCTCTCTAATTAGACAAATTAGGCGGTCGCCTAAGGCCTCGCGGCCTCCTAATTTGCCTGTGCTCAAACACTGATTCTCTCTCTCCCCCCTCTTTATCTCACCCTCTTTTCTGTGCTTGTATTTATATATTTTTTTCCCTATTATGGGAGTGAGTGGGGCCTCATGTGTAAGTTTCGCCTAAGGCCTCACAAAGCCTAGAGCCGCCTCTGTGCTCCACCTAATAGAAATTGCTAGGTATTTACCCAGAATGGAGTTGGGGGGTAGCTAAGAAAGGGTATTTTTAGTTGGGAGGATGGCAAACATGACATCCTGTTACTTTGCCTTGCATGGACAAAGCACAGATTAACTTTAAAGCTCAACTTGAAAATGATCTCTTGAGTCAATTGCTTGTTTGGATCTAGAGGACTCCTTAAAATAGATGTACTTACCCAATCCTCAAATCCTACACATTGCAAGACCGGTCCTTGCCGTGTCTTCTCCCCTAGCGGTCTAAGGTCCTGGCATCATTAAGACCAGTGCAGGGTCCATAGTCTTTTTCTGGATTGCCGACTTGGGAATGCCGCCCGGCGGGGGAGTGGAGGATGAGGTAAGTAAAAAAGCCTTCACTTTCCCCTAGACCAAGCAAGCAATTAACCCTTATGCCCCATACACACGTGCGGAATTTCCAACAGAAAAAGTCAGACGGGAGCTTTTCATCGTATATTCTGACTGTGTGTATGCCCCATCGGACTTTTTACATTGAAAATTCTGACGGACCTAGAAAGAGAACATGTTCTATATTTTTCCAACGGAACCAATTTCTATCGGGAAAAACGCTCGTCTGTATGCTGTTCCGAAGTACCAAAAACGACGCATGCTCTGAAGCAAGTACGAGACGGAAGCTATTGGCTACTGGCTATTGAACTTCCGTTTTCTAGCCCCGTTGTACGTGTTGTACGTCACCGCGTTCTTGATGGTCGGACTTTGGTGTGACCGTGTGTATGCAAGAAAGCTTGAGCGGAATTCCGTCAGAAAAACCTTCAGAGTTTATTCCATCGGGAAAACCGGACGTTTGTACCGGGCATTACAGTGCAGACGAAGCCCCACTATAAGGAATCATTTTCAAGTTTCCCAGAATTGTACTTTAAAGTTCTGTGACCGATCATACTGCTGCGGTTATGTCTATCCACTAATAGAAGAACAAATAAGGTGTCTGTACATTTTTTTTCGCTTTAGATTGTGGTCAGAACTGCAAGCTGCCTGCTGTAAGGATAATAAATGTGATTTTATAAATCCCAAAGACCAGATATGCAAAGTAAAAGTGAGTATTAGATCCATTTTAAGAATTCCCATAGGGAAACATAGAAAACTATAAGTTACTGTCATTTACATTAAAATATTCTGCACATACGTTGTTTATTAACCTGCAGATCAATAATTTCAGTAAAACCATGTCTCCAACATTGCCAGATCTCACTGAACTGGCCCGGGTTTTGAAAAGAATCCAGAGCATGTGCCACAATTGAATTGAATGGGCAGTTACTGGGCCAAGCTGATCACCACAGAATTCAATGGATAGCCAGCAGGGCAAACTGTCTGCCAGTTAGTTCAGTGGCACCACCAGGCAAATCTGTCCAAACAACCACCAACACTGAGGCATGTTTTCCTTTGACTGGGGCAGTTTTAACTGTACTTATTTAATTATTTATAGCTGGACTCCATACAACTAAAAAATCTTCCCTTGCAGTGGGGCAACCAGTAATAAAAGCATGTCAGGGTAAGGTTGGTAACTGTATTTAAATGTAACTCCAAAGAAAAACTATATTCTTAGGGGAAAGGTTAGGTTTTTATTGCTGTCTATGGCCACACTTGAAAAATGTTTTTTAATTTCTTGTCCTAGTTACAACACAGCCAATGAGCACACATCAGAAATTAAAAGTAGATGTAAACCTTGCACACCTTGGCCAATCCACCTCTGTGTACTACAAAATACCTACTCCCTATATTACGATGTGAAGAGAGGGAGGTATTCTGTAGTCCTAATGCACTTTCTGTCTTTAAACACCCTGCTGTTCCATAGACACCTTAGTTGAATTGAAAGACTAGAGAGCCACAACGGAATGTTGAAGACCAAATATGGAGGGTTTTATTCCATTGCTGTAGTAAACGCATAAGCCAATAGGCGGGTTTACTAAAACCGTTGAGTGCAAAATCTGCTGCAGCTCTGCAAAGAAACCAATCAGCTTCCAGGTTGTATTTTCAAAGTGTAGCGCTCACCCCGAAAGGGCCTTCTAATTTGGTCCCAAGGTTTCTTCCCAAAGAAGTGTTGTAGCAGCCAAGCACACAGTCTCTGATACTCTTCTGGCTCAATAATTAGTCTAGGGGTACCTTTTTATGCTTTATTTCAAACTTGGATGAGTGCAAGATAACAGTGGGATACTCCAGCAACTTTAGTAGTAACTTGAGGATGCCTATGTTCCTCTTAAAGATTCATAGTGCAGTCCTTGTAGCAGTAAATGATGGGCCAAGCTACACAGCGACACCAAGAACAATGCTCACTTTAAAGCGGAGTTCCACCCTAAAGTGGAACATCCGCTCATTGGAACCCTCCCCCCTCCGGTGTCACATTTGGCACCTTTCAGGGGGAAGGGGGGTGCAGATACCTGTCTAAGACAGGCATTTGCACCCACTTCCGGGCATAGACTCCCACGGGAGTCTATGCCTGATCCTGTCCCGCCGTGCTGTCTGCTGGGACACACACGGGTCCCAGCAGACAGCGCGGAGCATTCTCATTGCGCTGCGTGACTCGCGCATGCGCAGTAGGGAACTGGGAAGTGAAGCCACAACGCTTCACTTCCTGATTCCCTCAACGAGAATGGCGGCAGCAGCAGCCAAGAACCGATCAATTTCTCGGCTTCGACTGCTGACAACGCTGGACCCTGGAAGAGGTTAGTGTCCATTTATCAAAAGTCAGTATCTGTAGCTGCTGGCTTTTAATATTTTTTTTTTTGGTGCAATCCCTCTTTAAGTACAATCTGACTCTGATGCAAGAGACATAGTAGCATCACACAGTCACTGAGATCTCACACACACAAATGTCTCTGGATAGTTGGATGCCTCCTTCCAATATCAGCCAGACATTTCTCCCATGAACTCTTCAGACGAGATCTCCAAAAAAAATTCCAACGTCAGCTCCAGCAAAGTTCAAAGTTCAGCAGTATAGATGTGGTGGCATGGGCAGAGGAGAGGGGCAGCCAGAAGGGGAGGCAGTGCCTGAAGAGGTGGTACTGGGAGCAGTAGCCACAGGGCCAGCTAGCACTGAAACTTTCTATTTTTGCTACACCATAGGGGCCCGCGGTCCCTGCCTGCAAAGGGCATCTGCTTTAGGCCTGGCTGAGCCAGTGTCAGGCCTACAGTGCTAGCTAGTCTGGGAAGTGCAAGCAAGTGATGTGCTGGATGAGTGAGGAGTAATAGTCTGCAAGCAAGAAAGTGCAGGAGGAGAAGAAGAGATTGTATATATCGTGGTGTCTATAGTTGGTCCCAATATTGAGTGTTGATTACCTGGGCATCTCATAAGTTTCCCATCCTCATCCAATTTAAATTTCCCTCAATAGAACATAAAAAAAACAAGTGCGAGGACTGCTTTCATGTCTCAGAGCGATTGAAAAGTGTGTGCCTGACTGGGGCAGGGTGACAGACGGACCACTACATTCAGCAGCCCCTACTCGGGTACCTCTACACATAAGAAATCCTCATGTTTTAAACTGAGTTTCACTTTAACCCCTTCACACCACCTCTGGGTGACCCTTTAAAGGGGCTCTAATACTGGTAGGTAGGGTTGCCACCTGTCTGGGATTCACCCGGACAGTTCGGGTTTGAAATCATGTGTCCAGGTTTCAAACTGCCTGAAACCTGGACACATTATTCAGACTGGACTATGGCTTCCCAGCAGGGTTGCTGGCTGCAGTTGTCTAAGCTGAGAGTGTCTGTTACAAGCTCTTTCACACTGCCCAAAGCCATCACTAACAATTGGCCCCCTACACACACACACAGACGGGAGAGGATAGAGGGCTCAATCTGCTTCTCTCCCTCCCACCACTACCCCTCTGTGTCTGCCCAAACTCTAATCCCTAGTGCCTCAGAAAAGGAAAGTGGGGGATTTCAAGTCCAGCAGCCTCAGATACATCTGGATGAGAGGTGCTGACTGCCAAGGGGCGTGTGAGCTCACCATCCTTCTCCCTCCTGCCTCTGAGTGAATACACTAAGTTAAATCAAGGTTCTCAGAGCACCCCTTACATCAGAGTTCCCCTTTACACCAGAAGCCACAGTGTTCCTCTTACATCAGAGTTCTTAGTGCCACCCCTTAAATCAGGGTTCCCAGAGCATCCCTTATGTTAGAGTCCCAGAGTTCTCCCTTACATCAGAGTCTGCAGAGTCCCCTCTTACATTGTAAGTTCAGATGTAAAAGGGAAACTCTGCAGATTCAAATGTAAAGGCAAACTCTGTGGATTCAGATGTAAAAGGGGAACTCTGTGGACTCTGATGTAAAGGGGGACTCCTATGATTAACTTCATATGATTAGAAATGTTATTTAATTGCAAAATATATGTATAGTTTATACTATAAAAAAAAATTGCTGTGTGCTGCTAAAGTGTTTGGGTTTGACTTGAAGAAAAGGTGGCAACTCTACTGGTAGGTGACATGGCTTGGATCATGCGACTGCTTACAGCAGTGACATCATTCGACGCTTGTTACACTGCCTTCAGATCACAAGTAATAACACTGACAGTGACAGCTCCATCAGTGTGCTACTAGAATTACAGTCAAAACCAGGGGAGTTGCTAGGGCGGCGCGGGGGGGGGGGGGGGGCTATGGGAATCAGCGGTGGTAGTGGCTCAGGGTTTTTTGGCTGGGCGGTGGGGTTGTGTGGCGAGGGTAAGCTCACTTACTGGTTGCTGCCTGGCTTACCAGTGCCCATCAATGCTGACCACTAAACTCACCTACCTGACACGCACTGACATACACACACTGACCTACCTGACACTGACCTACCTGACAGCTCAGCCTTGGTGTGCGGTGCGCCCATCATCACAGCAGGGAGGAGAGGAGAGCCGAGCGGGGATCTTATAGTGGCGTGGCGGCCACATTGTAATTCCCGCCTTCTGGAGCCTGCAGCGCCCATGATGGACGTCACACGTCCCACAGTCCCACCATTGGACCAGTGGGACATCCATCATAGGCAATGCAAGCTCCAGAAGGCGGGACCTGCTATGTGACTCGGCCACACTTGGTGGCACTCGGAGGCGCACGGCGGCGCTCGGAATCAGATCGGTCGTCGCTCAGCGGTGCTCGGGGCTACTAACACAGTTATGCATCCCTGAGAGCCGGGGCTTTTCGGGGGCATATTCGGGGCTCCAGCCCCCCCAGCCCCCTCTTCCAACGCCACTGGTCAGCAGACTTAGCGCACATCCTCTAACAACACATATCAAAAGTTTCTGAGAGACAGCCAGAAAGCTTGTATTCAGCAATGGCAGCTTCCAGTGGCGGCCCGTACATTAGGGGTGCCCTGGCGCAGCCCCATCTCTTCAGGCCACCCCCCATATGGAAATGGATAAATTCATGCTATGCATGAATCTATCCATGGCTGCCGCGGCCACCCCCTATTCACGCGTCCGGCCCTTTTTCGGGGCGACGGGGGCATGAATTACAGCGGCAGGGGATTTGTATGAAGCACCTGATTAGACCCAGAGGCTTCAAAATAGGGTGGGCTCGGGTCGCAGAGAATGCGACCGGATCCCATCCAGGTGTATTAGAACAGAAAATGAATATTCGCTGTTGAAACACTGATCCTCAATCCGGCCAATCAGAAGCGGGCGTGAGACCCGTCTTCCGATTGGCCGAAAAGACTCCCGATTGGCCGCCGAGGAGGAGGGAGAAAGGGAAGCCACCGTCCTGTTTGCTGCCCCCCCCCCCCCCCCAAAATGCTTCCACCAGCCGCCACTGGCAGGTTTCATGATTCTCACATGAAAGAACCCCATTAATGATTTTTCTCTTTGTCTAGACAATGGTTGCTTATTCCCAAGCTCGTAGTTTTGAGCTGAATAGGTACAATTTATACAAGAAATGCGAACATGGGAATCCTGAAGAGATCAGGTATTTCAAAATACTGTCTCGTATATATGTATTTTTCTCTTCCTATAGAAGTATATATTGGTTATACATATTAACCCTTTCGCTGCCAGTCGTTTTTGCACACGTTTAAAAAATAATTTTAGGCCTGAAGATTACACAAAACCCCCAAACATTACTTATTTTCTGAAAGCAGACACCCTAGAGAATAAAATGGTGGTAGTCCCAATTTTTTATGCCACACGTTATCACCGCAAAGGTATTTCAGTAAAAACACACTAAAGTGAACTTTTAGGGCAAACAAATGCAATAAAATACCCACATTTATGGTAAAATATAAAAGACTAGATTGCAATTTTTGGGGTTTTTTTTTCTTAACTTTTCTTTTTCATCACATAGGGGATAGAAAGCCCCCTATGAGATAATATTAAGGTGACAGGTTCTCTTTAATGAGAAATGCAGGGTCTAAAAAAAAACCTGCATGTCTCTTTTGAGCTCCACTGAATGTTTTGAAATGCAGATCGTATTGCAAAACATTGTTTTCCAGCTAAACTAGCCGGGGGACACTGAGAGGCTGACCCCAATGTGACGTCATAGAGGTCACTTTTCGGGTCAGAGCAAGTACTATGTACGGACCTGGCAGCGAATGGGTTAATGGATTAATATTTGTTTTTGGAGCATTTTCTGAGATACAGTTTAAAGTACCAGCAAGACTACATTAGAAATGATGTTACAATAAAAAAAAAATGTATTACTTAACCACTTCAGCCCCGGAAGATTTGGCTGCTCAATGACCAGGCCATTTTTTGCGATAGGGCACTGTGTCGCTTTAACTGACAATTGCGCAGTCAAAGTTGCGAAGTTGTACCCAAACAAAATTGCCGTCCTTTTTTTCCCACAAATAGAGCTTTCTTTTGATGGTATTTGATTATCTCTGCGTTCTGAGATTATTATATTCTGGCGCTATAAACAAAAAAAGCCGACAATTTAAAAAAAATTTTCCTCAGTTTAGGCCGATATGTATTCTTCTACATATTTTTGGTAATAAAAATTGCAATAAGCGTATATTGATTGGTTTGCGCAAATGTTATAGCGTCTACAAAATAGGGGAAAGAATTATGGCATTTTTATTATTATTTTTTTTTAACTAGTAATAGTGGTGATCAGCGATTTTTATTGGGACTGCAACATTATGGCAGACAGATCGGACACTTTTGACACCATTGGCATTTATACAGCGATCAGTGCTATAAAAATGCACTTATTATTGTATAAATGTCACTGGCAGGGAAGGCGTTACCAGTAGGGGGGCGATGAAGGGGTTAACTGTGTGTCCTAGGGAGTGATTCTAACTGTGGGGGGATGGGACTGCCTGGGTGAGGAGAGCGATCATTGTTCATACTAAGTATGAACAACAGATCGCTCTCCTCACCCCTGACAGCACAGAGATCTGCTGTTTACATTGACAGATCTCCATTCTGTCTCTGTGTAGCGATCGCTGGTGTGGGCACACGCATCGGCTCCGGCGTCACGCCCCCTAGTGGTCAAAAGGCGATCTGACGTACAGCTACGTTGGTTTGCCCGGGGAGCCAAGGGGTTAAATACATTTTTAGACATGTGCGATTTGTTTCATTATGAATCGAAATGCGGACACAATATGCGTGATTCTAGATCCAGGTTTAGATGTATCCGATTCTCTGAATCACAATAGTAACGGGTTTCAAGTAATCTGAAATAAATTATAACGAAAACAATCCGTATTCATTTGTTTCATTCAGATGACAGGATGCCATAGTTTGGGTCTTTTGTTAATGTTGGAAGCATCCGAAATAACGTAACAAAATAATAAGTTATCCAAATCCATTTGTTTTTATTCTAGTGAACGTAGCATGATAATTCTAATGAGATTCTTTTTGTATCGGGGTTGAAACCATGTCTTTAATTCGTATGTGCGTGGCCCAACAAATAAAGTAAATAAAGTAAATTTGTGATGTAAAGTGAATTTGTAATTGTCAGTCAGTTTCACAGTCTAATGCAATTTTTAGGATCTGACGGCATTAATTCCGTGGCATCTCAATAAAATGAATAATTCCAAATATTTTCGTTATATAGGAATTAAGTAATAATCTTCAGAAAAATAACAAATTAATATGTTAAAACGAATATAGTCAATCTTCCAAAATTACAAAAGAATAACAGAACTCCCGAAAATACTAATACTAACAACGAATATATACTCTCCCGAAATAATTAACCGCTTCCCGACCGCCTCACGCAGATATACTGCGGCAGAAGGGCACGTACAGGCAGATTAACGTACCTGTACGTGGCCCTTTAGGAGGCGGCTTGCGCGCCCGCCGGGAGCTCCGTGACTGTGACCGCGGGTCCCGCAAACTCGATGTCCGCGGGGATACCCGTGATCGTCTCACGGAGAGGAAGAACGGGGAGATGCTAATGTAAACAAGCATCTCCCCGTTCTGCCTAATGACACTGTCACTGATCACCGCTCCCTCAGCGGTGATCAGTGTAGTGTCTCACACAGCCCCTCCCCCCACAGTTAGAATCACTACACCGCCGCCTAGTGGTTAACACTGCCAGTCACATTTACACAGTAATCAATGCATTTTTAATTGCATTGATCGCTGTATAAATGTGAATGGTCCCAAAATCGCACCAAAATTGTCCGACGTGTCCGCCATAATGTCGCAGTCACGATAAAAATCGCTGATCGCCGCCATTACTAGTAAATAAAAAATCATCAATAAAAATGCCATAAAACTATCCCCTATTTTGTAGACGCTATAACTTTTGCACAAACCAATCAATAAATGCTTATGCAATTTTTTTTTACCAAAAATATGTAGAAGAATACGTATCGGCCTAAACTGAGGAAAAAAACTTTTTTTATATATTTTTTGGGGCTATTTATTATAGCAAAAAGTAAAAAATAATGAGTTTTTTTCTAAATTTTCGCTATTTTTTTGCGCAAAAAATAAAAACCACAGAGGTGATCAAATACCACCAAAAGAAAGCTCTATTTGTGGGAAAAAAAGGATGTCAATTTTGTTTGGGAGCCACGTCGCATGACTGCGCAATTGTCAGTTAAAGCAACGCAGTGCAGAATCGCAAAAAAAAACGCTCTGGTCTTTGGCCAGCCAAATGGTCCGGGGTTTAAGTGGCTAATAGTTCTGAAAACAAATCATTCTAAAATAATGATTATGATGGAACAAAATGATTTACTTAACGAATTAAACCGAAACGAAAATAAAATTTCTGTCGTGCACATGTCTATACATTTTATGGCGCTTGATCAGCCTTTCTAAACCCATAAAAAAAAATGTTGAGGATCCATCCAAATTATTTTCTATAATAGATATTTTGTGGTCCACTGGATAAGTCAGGGGCCGCACCTAAGGCCTTTTGTATTTACCAAGTTAACCACCACTGGTTTTGAGGAAAATAGGTGTGTTGACAAATAGTCTCAAGCTTGCACTCTTCTATTACAAGCAAGAAGAATATTTACATCAATTGATATAGAACAGCAGAAGAAGAGCTGTAATCATTTGCAATTAAAGTGACACTAAAGGTTCATTTAAAAAAAATAATAATAACAAACGTCATACTTACCTCGACTGTGCAGCTTGTTTTGCACAGAGTGGCCCTGAACCTGCTCTTCTGGGGTCCCCCGGTGGCTCTCTCGGCTCCTCCCCACATCAGATAACCCCTAGGAGAAGCGCTCTCCTAGGGGGTTACCTTGTGGGTGTGCTCCCGAGTCCAGCATTCGGCGTCCATAGAGGTCGAAATGCCAGACTCGGCCCCGCCCCCCGGCACCCACGTCATTGAATTTGATTGACAGCAGTGGGAGCCAATGGCTTTGCTGCTATTAATCTATCCAATCAAGAGCCGAGAAACCCCTGCAGAGAAATAGCGCGTCCCCGTGGGATAGGTTTGAGGGTTCAGGTAAGTAAAACGGGGGGGCTAGGGGGATAGGATGCATTAAGGTGAAAAAAACACAAACCTTTAAAAACCCTTTAATGTCTTTTAGCACTGAATTTTCCAATCTTTTCTTTTTATTACAGGGATTTAGGAGACCACTTTTTAGTTTATATTCCTGGTATATACTCCACTAAAGTCCACTCCAATTTCCGCATGGTAAGTACCCACGTCTTACTGCTGCGCAAGGTACAGTATATAAAGTGTACAGCTAGCCAGGGTACCATAGATTAAAAAAAAACTATAAATAAACTTCACTAGTAAAGTTGGTAGTAGTTAAAGTGGTTGTAAAGCTCAGACATGAAAAAATAAGTATGGTGTGTGCTAGCCTGAATTCAAAGCTCCAAGTATGGTCCCAAGTATGGGGGGGGGGCGATACCCTCTTTTTAGAGGGTCCCAGCTCCCACTTCCTCCCGGCGCACCGCGGCACTGGAAGGGAGATCACCTCTCTCCCTCCCTCTCGGCAATCATCTGGACACATCACAGGTCCCAGATGATTGCCCAGCCAGTCAAGGCATGCAGCGCGGCTCGCTCATGCGCAGTGGGTGCCCGGCTGTGACAGCACAGTTACAATGCCGGTGCCGCAGAGAGGTGGGGGAGATGAGCGGGGCTTCGTTCCCCCACATCACTGGATCCCTGGACAGGTAAGTGTCAAATTATTAAAAGTCAGCGGCTGCAGTATTTGTAGCTGCTGACTTTTAATTTTTTGTTTTTTTTTAAGCAGAACTCCGCTTTAAGCTCATCACACATATTATAATCTGATTGTATTCAGCCATCACTAAGGGGTAACGTCGAAAACGCATTGGCTGTTTTACAGCTTTGTACATGCATTTTATAAATAAATACCATTTTGGATATCATCCCTTTCCTACAATCTGATTGTACGATCTCTTTTAGATCTACCAACAAGCATGTAGTGCAAGGGTCTGCCTGACTGGATTCAAATATTTTGGGTAGTTTAGGTAGGTCCTCATATTGCATAGTTTTGGTAGATCTAAAAGTGGCACTAAAGTTTCCTATTAAAAAAAAATATTTATATAACAAACATATTATACTTACCTGCTATGTGCAGTGGTTTGCACAGAGCAAGCCTGACCCTCATTTTTTTAGGTCCCCCGCCGGCGCTCCTGACTCCTCTTCTTCAGCCAGTGTCCCCGATAGCAAGCTACTTGCTCTGGGGGCACTAGTGCATGCCCGTTCCTGAGCCCCCGCTCTATGCTCCCCCATTCTCTTTCCTCATTGGCTCACTGGCAGTGTTTGACAGTAGCAGGAGCCAATGGCTCCCACTGCTGTCTCAGCCAATGAGGAATGAGAGACCCGGGAGAAGCAGATAGGCTCAACTCTCATACACATCGCTAGATCGAGAGCGTGAGTATTAGGGGGGGCTGAGGGGGCTGCTGCACACAGAAGGTCTTTACCTTCATGCATAGAATGCATGAAGGTATAAAAAAAATGGGCCTTTAAAACCACACAAATTGATTGCACAGAGATTGCATAGTCAGATTATGTGTATGGTGAGCCTAATGCCGTGTACACAAGACCGGACTTTCCGTCAGACTAGGTCCGACGTTTTTTCCGACGGACTTTCCGAACGAACGGACTATATAAATATATAAAACCACAAAATATATAAAAAATCTAGGGGGGGTACCTCATCCTATATAACGTTTAACAAAAAGACAAAGAAAGAGAACCAACTAGATGGACTATACCGGTACCTGAACAAGATGTGCAGACAAATACTAATACATTTCTATTATTTTTATTGATACAAAATATAATCTTATATACATTGAATTAAAAGATAATAACACATGTACATTCACATGAGGATATTTAGAATCATAGAGGGTGTCATAAATACTGATTGACGCGTTTCGCCAAAAGCTTCTATAGAACCAAGTAGATATGATCATGACACCTATAAAAATCACAGAAAACATGGGAGATATGAGATATGTAGGTCAAATTGATATCATATATAATTTTATTAGTAGTTCATTGGTACAGATGTCACCAATATTTTTAGTTACTCGATTATACGAGCCTACCTTAAATTGGTCTAAGACCAAAAAGCCAACACCAAGAGTGGACTTGGCCACACACAATCACACCAAAGTCCGAAGAATTTGAATGTGATGACTAACGACTGGACTAGAATAAGGAAGTTCATAGCCAACTAGCATACAGACTAACTTTTTTTTTCAACTGGATTTTTCGACCAGATTTTTCGACCGGACTTGTGTCCATCGGAAAGATTTGAAACATGTTCTAAATATAAAGTCTGTCTGATTTTTCAACAGCAAAGTTCTGATGAATCCCACATACCATAGAATTGTCAGACGGATTCGTTCCGTCGGATCTTTGCTGTCGAAAAGTCCGGCTGTGTGCATAAGCCCCTCACATGGGGTGTATATATTACAATTGACAGCAACGGGACTGCCTACATGGGAATGCACGGAAAACCTGTGCATCCCCTTGCAGGTAAATACGACCCACACACAGGGCATGCATATATACGCCCCATGTGAACAAGGACTTAGTCTTCAGGGTGCCATAACAACTGTTGCCTGGCATCACATAATATATGAGTGAAGATATGTCAGCAGCACAACTTGGATCTTGTTGCAAAGTTCAAGCATTTATTAATAAATTACATCAACTCTTTGAAATCAGGCAGGAGCACTATATTAAATGCTTGATAAAGTTGTTCTGCATGACTCCGAAAACGAACTACTCCATGATATTTCAGTCAAGCTTAGGAATTTTCAGCATGAATCAAGATGTTCTAGAGACAAATTTTTGTACATTTACCTTATATACTCGAGTATAAGCAGACACGAAAATAAGCCGAGGCACCTAATTTTACCACAAAAAACTGGGAAAACTTATTGACTCGAGTACAAGCCTAGGGTGAGAAATGTGCAGCTACTGTAAGTGGAAAAGAGGGTCAACAATGCCCATTTGCAGCCTCACTGTGCCCATTTGCATGCCTCACTGTGCCCATTTGCATGCCTCAGGTCCCCCGAACTTCAAACTTGGTAGTTAAGGGTTCCTAAATGCCTATCTGCAGCCAAAAATTGGGGTCCAAAGGGTCCCCAAATGACATTACTGCAGATGGACACAGTTGATCGACTTTGGGGCCCCAGATCTCGGGGTCACTTGGTGCTAGGAACCCCAAATTTGGTATGCATTTATCTGTGCTTGACTCGAGTATAAGCCGAGGGGGGCATTTTCAGCACATAAAAATGTGCTGAAAAACTTGTCTTATACTCGAGTATATACGGTAACCATTTTCTTCAGCAATGGGGGGGGGGGGGGGTAGAATGCTGCAGAGAATGGTGCTCATGTAGTGATGCCCTTACTGCTTTCTGTGGTACTCTCCTGTGTGTCCAGTGTGATGTGGTGATGTACCACTTGGGGGTGTGTCCTTAAAACCCTGGGCTCACAGGAAGTAGTTAATCACACACATAGGTTGGACTTGATGGACTTGTGTCTTTTTTCGACCTCACCTACTATGTAACTATGTAACTGATGCTGAGTGCCGATCCATGGAGGAGGACATGTGGGGCAATTATGGGGTGTGGAAAGTTGAGCGCTGCTTAGCAAAGAATTTTTTGTTTTGTTTTATACTGGAGGTCCAATTTAAAAAAAAACTAAGCTGGAAATGGGCTTTAACTGTACTAAAAAAAAATCTTCTAAATCAATTCTTAATTGTCTCCAACTTGTGTCAAAAATGTTTTATTTATTTTGGATAGACTATGTAGATATAGTTTTAATTTCTTTAACTTCTTTATTTTCCAACAGAAGTTGCAAAGGCTGGCACAGTTACAGAAGCCAATAAAACTGAGTGTACCCTGTTTGGATGACACAAGTATCACAACCTACATGAACAAACTCGAGGTGCAAAAAGCATTGCACCTCCCTCATCTGAAACCAGGCTGGGATGTGTGTAGGTGAGCCGTGGACAGCTTAATAGCTCATTACAAATATATTATACTGACTTCCCCTCCGTGCTTAGGCAGTTATGGGCGGAAAAAAAAAGTGAAAAATGAAATAATTGTGCAAAATGTCGTAATTTTAGCAACATGCGTTGGAGTCAGCAGGGAAGGTGAAATGAATACCCCGACGTAAACTGTTTACTCTGCTCAGTTATCACAGGACACAGGAGCAATCTCGCTCACTGTGTCCATTTCCTGACAGTTCGTCCCCACAGCTGGCAGGAGAGGAGAGGAGGGGAGCCGGCTGTGGGGGACGAGGAGGGGCAGATGAGAACACGGGGGCCGGAGAACGGGTGGGGTGGAGATGGGCACGGAGGAGGCCGGGGGAGGAGCACACAGGAAACAGCTGGGAATGATCGGTGCGGTGAGAGGGAACAGCTGTGAACACCGATCTCCCTGTACACGCGTTCCGATTATCCTACAGCAGATCGTACGACTTTTGTTGCATAAAACTAATATGGAATACAACAGTGCAAAATGTGCTCTATTTAGTTACGATTTTTGTCGTACGATTCCGAAAAACCTTCCATATCCATATCGGAAATTATATCAAATACGTGTGACCCCTGTGTCTGCCATGCCTTTTCGGCTCTCCGTTCGTAGTGTACAGGCATATTCGTGTATTTGCTCTCCGGAACGTTTCTTTACACACGCTTGTTCTCTGAACAAACGGACAGAAGTAATGCAGGACCCAGCACTTCCAATTTCCATATTGGCTGTCCATAATGTCATGAAAAAAGAAAGGAGGACATGGTCCAAGCAATGGCTACAGGACCGTCAGAAATACTTTTCAAGGAATATCCTGATGAATAATTAACTACAATATTATCATCTGTTGATTGATGCTTGAGGGATATTATGATTGGCTACAGGCGAGTTTCTGTTCGTATATAGGAGCATTTTCGCGGTACGAACATTGTTTACATTCTCCCATCTCCTTCCGGGTTATTTCCGTGTTTCCGATCATGCTTAGTGTTTGTCTATTGACTTTTAGTGGACGCCTACTGTACTGATTACATGATTGTCGTGCGATGGGCTGTCGTCCGAGCAAAGTTTTCTTGTTTGTCCCTTCGGATTTGGTTGGACGGACTGTCGCGATCGGCTGTTAAAAGCTGTGTACTAACAATCAGATTATCGAACGATCTATCCTAAAGCGATTTTTATCATCCGATAATCGGAACATGTGTACGAGCCATAATGCTTTTTTATTGGTTTTTAAAAACGACAACTTTACAATTTGTACTTTATGCCCCGTACACACGGTCAGAAATTCCGACCACAAAATCCGTCAGATTTTTTCCGACGGATTTTGTCCGACACTGGTGTTGCATACACACGGTCGGACAAAGTTGTCAGAAAAAAAGATCATTCTGAACGTGGTGACGTTCGTTGCGTACGACGGGACTACGTAGAGGCTAGTAGCCAATAGTTTTGGTCTTGTAATGTGATCTGAGCATGCGTGGCACTTTGTCCGTCGGAATTCGATACACGCGATCGGAAAAAGTCCGATAGGACTTTGTTGTCGGAAAATTTGAGAGCAGGAGATAAAACTTTGTCCGTCGGAAAATCCGATGGAAAAAGTCAGATGGAGCCTACACACAGTCGGAATTCCCGACAACATTGTCCGATAGGACATTTTCTGTCGGAAAATCCGACCGTGTGTATGGGGCATAAGGGTATGCGCCCACCTACCCAAGTGCATCAAGTACTGGTCAGATAATTTCCTCTGTCCCCATTCCAATGATTTTCACTGTGAGAATAGGAATGAACGAGGCCATGGCATGCATGCAATAGGAAGAAGAGGGATGCTTTCAATAGAGAGGTTTTTCTGACTTGCAGAAGTAAGCATTGGTATTGGCCAGGTGAGCTTCACTCAGGGGTTAGGGGCATGCCTTAAAAAAAAAGCTTTTGAAAACAAGAGAAGGGCACACACCGACCTAGTGCAATTCCATTATAAACAGCTTCAGCCCCGGAAGATTTGGCTGCTGAATCACCGGGCCATTTTTTGTGATTCGGCACTGTGTCGCTTTAAAAAATGGATGAGAAGGCCTGGCTCGCAGTCTACGCTCTAATTCATCCCAAAGGTGTTCTATCGGGTTGAGGTCAGGACTCTGTACAGGCCAGTCAAGTTCCTCCACCCCAAACTTGCTCATCCATGGCTTTCTAGACCTTGCTTTATGCATTGGTCCAAATCATTAGGCAGAGGGGGGATTATGGCGTGGGGTTGTTTTTCCAGGGTTGGGCTTGGCCCCTTAGTTGTAGTGAAGGAAACTTATAAGGTGTCAGCATACCAAGACATTTTGGACAATTTCATGCTCCCAACTTTGTGGGAACAGTTTGGGGATGGCCCCTTCCTGTTCCAACAGGACTGCGCACCAGTGCACAAATCAAGGTCCATAAAGACATGGATGAGTGAGTTTTGGGGTGGAGAGCCCTGACCTTAACCGGATAGAACGCCTTTGGGATGAATTAGAGCGGAGACTGCGAGTCAGGCCTTCCCATCCACATCAGTGCCTGACCTCACAAATGCGCTTCCGGAAAAATGGTCAGACATTCCCATAGACACACTCCTAATCCTTGTGGACAGCCTTCCCAGAAGAGTTGAAGCTGTTATAGCTGCAAAGGGTGGGCCAACTCAATATTGAACCCTACAGACTAATGCCCCGTACACACGGTCGGACATTCCGACCACAAAATCCGTCGGATTTTTTCCGATGGATTTTGTCCTAAACTTGTGTTGCACACACACGGTCGGACAAAGTTGTCGGAAAATCCGATCATTCGGAATGAGGTGACGTACAAAACGTACGATGGGACTACGTACAGGGCAGTAGCCAGTAGCTTTCGTCTCCAAATTTCTTCTGAGCATGCGTGGCATTTTGTGCGTCGGAATTCTCTACACACGATCGGAAAAAGTCAGATCGGATTTTGTTGTCGGAAAATTTTAGATCCTGCTCTCCAATTTTTTCCGGAATTTCCGATGGAAAAAGCCGGCTATAGCCCACACATGATCGAATTTTCCGACAACATAATCCGATCTGACTTTTTCAATTGGAATATCTGACCTTGTGTACGGGGCATAAGACTGGGATGCCAATAAAGTTCATGTACGTAAAAAGGCAGGAGTCCCAATACTTTTGGTGATATAGTGTACTTTAAGGATGCAATGGGCTTTAAATGGTTCCCAAGGGCTATGGAAGCTCCTTTCAAATTTCCTGGATTATTCTTGTGCTCAAATTATTTATTTTATTTTTCCATAGAAAGAAAATGAAAACACAGTAAAAACAGTAAATAAGTACAATAAAACATTTAAAGTGACAGTATACTAAACTAAACTACACTAAAATGTACAAACGCCCACTCTCAAAAAATGTAAAAACACAGTAAATATATATTTTTTTAACATTGCACCAAAGCAGCTTAATGGTGTGGATCCATGCACTTTTAAATGGCTCAAGTTTGGTTCCAAATGCAACAGGTGCATGGCCGTCTTTAATATTGATTGGACCCTGGGAAAATGTTTCCTTGCCCCCCCCATATAATTTCGCTCTCCACCTGCTCTGAGACATACAATAAATAGCAGCTAAACTTTAATTCAGATTACTGTATCAGATCATGCAGTTATGCAATTGGTTGCCAAAGGTTACAGTGTATCATTACTGCTTACTGACTGGTTGCTAGAGGTTACAGCACACATTACGGCTTGCTGATTAGTTGCTAGATGTTACAGCACATGATTTCTGCTTGTTGATTGGTTGCTAGAGATTACTGTACAGTAATACTGCTCACTGATTGGTTGCTAGAGGTTACAGCACATCATCTTCTCACTGCAGGGGGCATGATATACAATATGAATGCCGCCTTTATTTACAGATCTATGCTGCCGGATGCAGCTATTTACATATGAATTCTGCTGCTATTTACATATGAATGCTGGTTATTTACATATAAACATAGGGTCTGCAGGTGAGTTATCTGTACACAACAATAGGGCAGAGCTGGGCAGCATTAGTAGCAGCACTTCACACTGAGATATCAGGACACAGCACAGAAATAAAACTTCAAGAGACAAGGGAATTTAAACTGGGATAGTTGGGTAAGTATGAGGCAGCTGCTTTGGGCCCCACAACAATGACAGGGCCCAGGGCAGCTGCCCCTTTTGCCCTGCCTTAAAGACGGCCCTGAACAGGTGGTATAATTTTCACAGGGCGATGTGTACTAACATGGTCGCTGGTCATGTTAACATTTGGATGAGCAGACAGGGAGGCTGTAAGACCAAGTCTAAGCCACCTCTTGCCTGAATGTGTATGTGAGGCTTTTCTAAAAAAGAAAATTCTCTGTAGGCTCTGGAACGCAGCAGAGTAATAACCGGGTTTCTGTTTTCTTATAGTGCGGACGTGTTTTGGATGTACATCAGAGAGTTGACCAATGTACGAGCTCAGTACTTGGAACTCCTAAACAAGGTAACCCCATACTATCTGAAATGTTCATTGCGCGCCAACCATGTGGTGCGATGTACTCAAGGGAATATTATGTTACACAGGTTCCCTTTTCTGGGCTATTTCAGGTTTAGACTTTATACAACTGGGCGTTTAACGCAAGTAGTTTGCGTTCTGGGCCTTCATCCCTGGGCACATACTGCCTTAAATGTTAGTACCACATGATGCACCATCCAGCCTGTCCAGCTGCATCAGCTTTCAGCATCTCATAGTTTAACAGGCTGCCAGCAGAAGGGTTGAATCATCCGCCTGCACCTAAATGCCAGGATCTCATGTACCGGGATTACATGCCTGATGTGCATTAAGCCTTAAAGCGGAGTTCCAACTATGAACATTTTTTTTTTAGGATGAATATCTTAATATTTATAAAGTTGTTACTAGCACTCACGTGTCTGTTTAAACGGTGCTCGATTGCCGATTTAATTGAGAAAGATCTCTTATATTCATTGTTCTTGTCTATTACCATCTTGCTTGTGGGCATGTGAAACCCACAATCACTATCTTCCGGGCTCTGGTGCAGCTGAGCGACGCCCATGCACCGCCCGTTCTCGCGCATGCGCCGTATGTACAGCGCTGCGCCATACACTTCTGACGTTGCCATCACAACGGGCGTCGTCAGAAGTGCCCGCCCCTGTTGTGATGGCAACGAAGCTCTCGGCACTGCCCAGTGACTCCTGGGAAATGATGACAGACATCTCCCAGGAGCACTAGAGAGCACGGGCGCCGAGGGGAAATGATGTCAGGCACCGTGGAGAGGAAGAGGCAGATTACGAAGGACCCCCTAGCAACACACCTGAAGAGGTGAGTAAAAAAAAAAAAAAAAAAAAAATTCCAAATGTTGTTAATTGTATTGAATGCAGCTGAATAATTCTAAATTTATTTTATGAGTGGAACCCCGCTTTAAGTGCTACTGCTGGCAAAATGTAGACAATTAGTCAATGTTGTAGTCATTGCACCCAAATATATTTACTATGTTCATGATTCTAAAAAGGCCTTATACATTTAACCAGATGTCAATTAAACATAGGTCACTTCATACACAGGCATAGATTCATTCCTTCTGCCTTCCTAGGAATATTATCTGGCGCTGCCTTTTTTCAGCCTCAGTCAAGCAGCTAGCCTTAGAGTGTCACTAAAACCACATCATAAAAAACTATCAATAAATGCTGTATTACATTCTGTTCATACTTACTACGTCACTATCAGATTCGTATTCTGTATTCTGCAAAAAACCTGATTGATCCTACTGTTCTCTATCTCCATCTTCTGCACATGTCCCCAATTCAGCTAGGGATTTTGCAGATGTGGTGGCAACTCTGCACATGCTCAGTTTTCAGTGAGTTCCTATGCTGAGCATTTCCTATCACATCTGAGCAGCCCGTGGGACTATAGAGTCACACATGTGATAAACAGAGGTAAATGGCAGCCCACTTGCTCCCTCCTCTGCCATGCCCACTAACCAGCTAAACACAATGGGGGTGAGATATTACATGTACGTTAATGGAGGCTTCACCTCCCTCTTATCCTAAGACACAGGCTGAGGGGCGTGACACAGCCTGTGACTGGCAGGAATCTGCCCACACAATGTTATTGCCAAAAAAATAATAAAGATTTTACTTAAAATATATATTTGTATGACAATTACTTAAAATATATGTGAAAACGGAAGAGAAATGGATTCGGGACTTTACATAAGGCATGTCTTTCTTGATAAAAATTAATGAATGAAGTACTTAATTATAAAAAGATTAAATGTCACAATCCCCAATGGGCAGTCCATAAAATTATAATGTATTAAATTGATGATTTAAGTTGATAAAAATATGATATATAACGCATAGTATACAAATATACAATGTATAAGGTATACAAAGATTACCATAATTAATATAATAATAATAACATATTTAATATTGATCATAAATGGACATGATTGGTACAAACAACAGCAATGAACTGTTGGTGAACATATAAATCAATTAAGCATAATTATCATAATAAATACAAGCAGTACATAGTATAAAAAGAAAACAAATTCATAATTGTAGACAAGCTTGACTTGGCACCCCTGAGTTTAGACTCAACGTGTTTCGTGGCGTTTAAAGCCAATCATCAGGAGTAGGATGCATGAATTTAGCTACAAAATAGATAAATAGGTAAATAAAGTAACAAATGATGTATTATGCTCTCTAAATGAGAAAAAGAGAAGCAAGATCTGGTGATTTATACTTTACCTATAGAGTAACCCATAGGTATGACCCGGCAGCTCCTAAGGTGGAAAAAAGATGGCTTGGAATGAACTATCTCATCCGGGGTTGAGGCGGAAGACCCCCTCCAACTCTCCCCCCCCCCAATTCCCCCCCCCCCCAATTTTCTCGGATAACTGGGTAGACCAGACGGTGGACCATGGGACCCAGCAGCCAGGGAATGGACCGGACAGCCACAGCACAACCTCAGGATCAGAGGTGTATACACACAGGACATGGACCCAGCTCTCCTAGAGTAACTGCCTGTCTCCTGGAATCTCCTCCATGCTCTTGAGGCTGTGCTGGGAGACACAACAAACCTTCGGGCAATGGTACGTATTGATGTGCCCTTCTGGAGGAGTTGGACTTCCTGTGCAACCTCTATAGGGTCCAAGTATCGTCTCATGCTACCAGTAGTGACACTGACCCTAGCCAAATGCAAAACTAGTGAAAAAAAGTCAGAAAAGACGAGTAGGGGAAAAAAATGTCAGTGGCCTTCAACCGTAAAACCATTCCTGTTTTGGAGGTCCTCTAGGGCACCTGTTAATTTCATTAACATCAAAGCAGCTGAAACTGAGTAACAAGCCCCTCTGCTACTTAACTGACCAGATCAATATCCCAGAAGTTTAATTGACTTGATGCTATACTCTGTTTAAAAAGTGTTCCTTTCATTTTTTTGAATATATATATATATATATATATATATTATATATATATATATATATATATATGTAGCACTAACCCCCGAAGGAGCTGCTGGTTTGATTTGGGTTTACCGTTACCTTCTTGACCTCGTAGATGTCTAGGGGTTTCCTGAGGTTGATGGCCCAAAGAACTGCAGAAACTGACACTGGATCCGCTTTGGGATTTTTATTTGCAAAAAGGGTAGACAAACACAGTCTCTCAATTAGGTAGGAAGTTCAGGTACTCTTGGAACTGCTCAAAACTGAATGTCTCTCACTATAGACTCCAGAGAATAGCCATTCACAACTGAAGCACGTGGTCTCAGTACCTTAAGTACCCTCTCCCAGAAGGCACAGCAAGACGACACTCTCACTGGTTGGTTCCAAAGGAGATTGTCACTCAATGCGCCCAGCCAAACTGCGTTCTCGTACTTGCCAGAAGTGACAGCAACACCTATGGCCAAGCAGAACCCAGTGCAATCCAGCCAGACTGGTACTGATACCATAATTTGGTACAATTAACCCTAGAACCCAACTGTGGTTCAAGGAACATTAAATTTACAAAACAAATAGCGCGTGCTCGTCAGGAGCCCGGTGCTACATACATATACATATATATATATATATATATATATATATATATACACACACACACACAGACGTACATTAACTTATAAATGTTATGGTAACATCACCACTGGGCTGAAGATAAACTCTGAAAAGAAGAGAGCTGTGGAAGGGGCATAGCAGGCTCCACCCACTGCAGAAAACTACAGGAGGGGGCGGAGAGAAGACTGGCCACCATGGACAAGGAGAGAAAGCAGAAGTGATTGGTCTTTATTGCAGGAAGCTTTCACACAAGGGCAAAGTTTTACAATGGATTACTTCACAGATTGGGACTAAGAATACACAAAGCACACCAAGCTTGGTAGTAAGAATACATATGATCCTTGTAAGTAGACAATAGTTGCTTGTTTTCCCCGAGTCCAGCTTTCAGTGACCTAATTTCACACAAGAGACATACTTCACCTTAATGTATAAAATGATGCTCCTATCCTGAGGGTTACATTCTGCTTCCCAAGCTTGCCCGAGGCATGGAAAGACGGTCCTGTATTTATAATACGTCACACCAACTCTGTTTATGGGAAGGGGCAGGGAATGTACCTATGTGGCCTTTACAGCTCCTTTCTGTGAAATAACTGAATTATTCCTGGCATGCCTATAATGGTAGAAAGAGCATTCTCAGAGTCTGAAATTATGGTGTTGATTCACTAAAGTACAGTTGCTCCAGAGCTTAGTAAATGAGGTGAAGCTTTACTTTGCAACCAATACCCAATGACATGCTGGAGAAAAAATAAAACATTTTGCTTGCACATGATTGGATGATGGAAGTCAGCAGAGCTTCCCCTCAGTTACTAAGCTCTGGAGCAACTGCACTTACAAAATGCAGTCTTTTTGCCTTTAGTAAATCAACACCTATATGTTGTTACTAGGACAACTCAAGCATATCTAAAACCAAAACTTTTGCCATCTGTGTCTCACTGGGTAGAATTACCTTTAGTTCATATTGTAAAGATGCAAAATCTGCCAAAAAGTAATCTGCCCTTCTTTTTCCTAGGCCAGTGCATGGAGGGCGGGTGGGCATGAGGGGGTGAAAGCAGGCAGTTGAGCTGTGATTTTACTGCCCACCTAAACAATGACATGCAGCCATTCAGGGCTGTACTGTTGCTTCAACCACAATGCCTTGGTTTGCAGCTGTAGCATAATTTAAACCTACTGTTGCTGTTGCATGACCCAATCAAGTTAAAGCAATGCATACAGTTACATTGTGGTGGTTAAGCCTTTTGAGGGGTTAAACAGGTGCTGAGGAGGCAAGATATTGCCACCCAGCCATCTGTCAACCACCC
The DNA here is from genome assembly GCA_028564925.1 of Lithobates sylvaticus. Lineage (NCBI taxonomy): Eukaryota > Metazoa > Chordata > Amphibia > Anura > Ranidae > Lithobates > Lithobates sylvaticus. The sequence goes on from CM053037.1 coordinate 146,234,181, forward strand.
TCTTAAATGAGAAGTACAGCCAAGGTTCATTTGGCTGTACTTCTCCTGTGGATCATAGGAGTGCAGTTTGTTTGTTTTCAGCAGACAGCAGGCTGAAGCTGACTGACATCACAGAGACGGTCCAGGCTCGGGATCCGTCCACATGCCTGGACTGGCACCTTGCTCAGCCTCTCAGCGAGCCTCTGAGAGCCTGAGCTGGCCACTCCCACCCCCTCTACAGCCCTGCGCCCCAATGAGGGTGGGGGGCAGAGCAGACGCCAGTTCTCTGCTCAGGGAGCTGTGAGAAGTGATCAGCGGTGTTTGATTGCTCAGTTCTCAGTCTTAGAGCCTGCGGGGGACAGATGCAACATTCGATTGATGCTGCATCCACCTAGCTAAGTATGATTCTGAAAAACAAATACCCCATACTTCTCTTTTAAAATCGATCAACCGCGGATTGCGTTTCAGAGGGATGGCAGGGGCCTCCACACATCTGAACAAGCCCTTACTCTGTTTCCTTTTTAATATCTCACAATAAGCGTAGCTCTGATCTGGCCCACATGTCCCTGGCCCTAAAGCAGACATCTGTAGAGGTAGTTATGATTATGGTATTAATGGCACATAGTAGACCATAATGACCAATCAGGTATCCCTTTATTGCAGACAGATGGAGGGAATATGATTTTTGCTATGGGACATTGCACTGCTCTTTTTCATAAACCCTTACCTCTGACTCCGGACGACCCTTTTAGGGGTTCTCTACATAGTTACACAGTTAGTCCAGTTAAAAAACACAATACCATCCAGTTCAACCAAGAGGCCAGTAGGCAGGCCCCCAATAATGTATCTATCGTGATTGGCTGTCACACGATCAGGGGCCTGTCCCACTGCATCCCAATCATAAAAAGTGGCCAGGAGCTATCAGTGATAGCTCAGTCACAATGCTAGGGGTGCAGCGTGAGCATGCTTCCAGCACAAAACAGTGATGCCGGCTGTATGTATATATGTGGCAGTACATCATTAAAGCCCACTGCCACACATATACGACCTGTGGTGTTAATATATAAGCCTGCATGTGTTTGTATTGTCAGCTAAATTGATGGATTTTCCTTCTCTGTAGGGCTACCGTATTTTTGTATACAGTGGAGATACAGACATGGCGTGCAACTTTCTTGGTATTGAATGGTTTGTGCATTCCCTCGAACGAGAGGTAAGTGTATTTGTGTCTACTGTTTAGTGTTAAAGCTCACCTACAGCCTAAACAATTATGAATATAGTAGAACTCTTGATAACTTTTCATTGCTTTCTTTAGTCCTATTTGGGAGCTTTAGCCTCACTTCTTGTCTTTACACTGGTCTAGGCAGAACAGGAAGTGAAGAAATTCTCCCCATTTCTTGTTTATTTGGCAAGTTTCAGACAGAACAGGAAATGAGGGAAAATACCCCAACGGGGACATGGACAACAGTAAAAACAATGTTTCTAGTAGATTAACGTGACCCAGTAAGGGGGTCTATAAAATCACAAAAGAATTAACCTGTAATGATAACTGCATTTTACATACTTGTCCATGCTCTGGAGTCAGGCTCGGAGGCCAGTAGCTATAGCAGCGGAGCAGGTCGTCACACAGGTCACCCTGGCTGATGACACGGGTTCACCTGAGGTGCGGGGTCTAAGCACTAACCGGTATTCACTAGAGCTCCTGATGGTGGAGATGGGCTTTGCTATGTGTTAGTACCAGGTCGCAGTCCTCAGGATAGCCCCACCAGGAGGTGAGCAAGCCAGGGTCCAGTAGCAGATATAGCAGGTAGAGGTCAAGCAGAAGCGTAGTTGAGAAACAAGCCAAATGTGAGTAATGAATAGCTGCAGGTTGGGATTCAGCAGAAGCGTAGTCGAGGAACAAGCCAAATGTTGGTAATGAAAGATAGTGAAGATACAGTTGGCAGCAGGAGAGACAAGAGCAAGATATTGGCTGGTAAAGGCACAATATTTTGATGACCAGGAAGTACAGAGACATGGTTTAAATCAGAAAGTTCATGGGAAGAGCAAAGAGTTCAAGGTTCAAGGCAAACAAGATTCAAGACAAGATCATTCAAGGAATTGTCTAAGGAGCTGTCCAGCCTTCCAGGTGGCTTAGCAAGTAGAGTCAGCGCAGACACAGCAGAAGTTCCAGGTTCAATCCAGGTCCTAACAGTCTGTTTACTAAAACTTCACACTGTAGCAGAACCTCTGATGATGATCCTTTTCGGGTCTGTTGGTTGAAAAGCTTATCCCCTCAGTCTGGTTCTTCCTGCTGAACCCCACTCAGTAATGACCTAAGAGCCACTCAACATATCTGGGAGCAAGGCGGACAGGTATGTATAAAGCTGTTTTCCTTACATGTTAGTTCATTTGTGACTTTTAACCACTCCCCATCCGGCCACTGCATATATGCGGCTGAGCAGGACAAGCATCATTCTGGGAGGATGTGCCTGTGCGTCTTCCCACTTCTAGCCCAATTGGGGTATTGGGCTGTGATTGACCCTGGAACCATGTAATTGTTGTGACCAATCAGAGCAAACACAGGAAAATAAGTAAAAAAAAAAAAATCTGTCATTGCATACAACTGTGATTTCTGTGAATGGTACAGGGCCAATCACAGCAGCCCTGTACCATGTGATAGCTGTGGTCAATCACAGTAGTAAACAATGACATCATGAATGAATGCCAAACACAGTTAACTTTTTACTGTGGCAAGGGTGGCCACTCTGCACTAAAGCACGTACATGTACATGATTTAAATTTCCAGGTAGGTGGCCATATCGATTAGTAAAAGCAGAACACATTACACATTGTTAGGCACACAGTTAACCCCTTGATTGTCCCTAGACCTTAACCTTTCCCAGCCATTTTCATTAGTACAGTGACAGTGTTTTAAATTTATGAACAATGATTATTTATATTAGTTTTAATGTTTATATAGCACCCCGATCACCTAACTCCACCCAAATGTATAGGTTCTCCCAGCAGGCTTAGGGGCCCAAGAAAACCTCTGACCATTGGCTGAGACACCCCATATACTCCTAATCTGTCCTTGCATTGCCCTTGTCCTATCTAATGTCACCAGGTACCCGGCCACCCAGCGACAGAAGAGAAGTTCAGCAATTCCAGACTTAGGGTGAAATCAATTGATCCCTAACAATTGGCCAAGGCAACTATACCTGGCAGGTAAATTTAGGAGCAACCCTGCCTAGACTTCAAGGTGCTACATCTACGTTTTTGGTTATAACATGACAAAATATTGAATACTTTTTCAAGGCACTGTGTTGGAATCAAACATGAATGTTATATTTCTAAAGTTCTACACATCTGAGAAATGTGGCCCCAAACAGGATCTGCATAGCAAAAGGAGTTATCTTCAGCCCACCTGGTGTGCATGAAGCTTCAAATAGATTGAGGACGAAGATGGCCTAGGGCACATAGACTACAGAAGCCCAGTCATGGATTGTCATGGGAACAATGATTGGTGCAAAAGCAACTAGGATTGGCAAGGGGGGGGGGGGGGGAGTTTGAATGAGTGAGTTTTGTTAAAAGGAATTGTTGCACAGAGCTCTCTCTCTGTGTCTCTCTGCCTTGCTCTCCGAACACAGCTGATGGTGATTCTATTCAAGCCTCATGGCTTGGCAGCCATTTTGAGGTTTTCATGGAGGGCCTTGTGATAAGTATCTTTGATATTCTTGTATTATGTGATTTGATTGTTAGCTTTGTGATATTGTAATGTCTTTTAATACTTTATGTTAGCATTCCTGATTCTTGGGAAATAAATAAGATAGTGTTTTACTAGCAGCAGTGTGTATACTTTCATAACTAACTTTATATCAGTGTGCCTAGCAGGGTTTAATAGACCTGCTAACTAGTTGTATACTGCAGCGAGGTCCCACACACTGTAACTTGATAAAATTGAATTTTCTTCTGTATTCTGTAAAAGGTGCAGAACTGGGAGGTGGTTAGTGGGTGGAACCAAAGAACAGTGCTCGGAAGTGGGTAGGAGGCAGAGACAAGGGGTGACTTGGAAGGAGGGAGTACCTGCACGCCCTGAGTATACATATCAGGAATTTGGAGAAAACTAGTAATTGCATTAGGCATAATTAGTAGCTGCTTCCATGGTCCTCTTATGATAGGTTTACTTTAAGGACAAATGTCCTTGAGGCAATTCAGTTCGCAGTTGCAGCGCTATACGAGTTATTCATTCATTCAATGTTAGGGTTATGTTTAGAGCTTTTGGTTTGTGTTAGGAGATGTAGAAAACGTTTAAACTGGATCTCTGGATCACACAAGAAATGATTTGCCATCTTTTCATATCTAGCTCACCTTGGAACTCTGTGATAAAGTATATGGCCTCTGGCTTTAATATGAGGCATTGAATAACTTGATATTTTACAAAAGGGTCTTACTGGTATCAAAAAATACATATAAAATTGTCCTCTGCTATTAAGTAATATTTTCATCATATTATATCCTATTTTGTACACTGGAATGCGTTTTTTATAGTTGCAGGAACAGTACAGGGCATGGCTGTATGAGGAAGAGGGCCATCCACAGATTGCAGGATTTACAAAGCAATACGCCAATCTTACCCTTTTAACTGTGAAGGTACTGTATCACTAGCTTTTGTACTTTCCTTTGATCAAGCAGCAAAACAAACATTTCCTTGCCCTCCACTAATTAGGACACTACACATACATTCTCTCTGTAGGATATTAATTACATAGCTTTTCATTGACCACAGTGTTCTTACTTATGTTTGGTACAGCCTGTGTCTAACACTTTGGGGTCTGTTTATTAAAAAAAAAAAAAAAATAACTGTGCAAATGTCTCAGCATTCACTGCAAATTATCCCCATAATGTGCCTAAAATTTGAAATTTCAATGATCGTCAGCTCTATCTAGTGGCCATAATGAGGTATTTTCCTGATTGAGGTATTTTAGGAAAATACTGCATTATGGCCACTAGGTTGAGCTGTCCTCAAATCAAAGGAAAAACACAAATGTCACACATTACAGGGATTAATAGCTACAAATTGGAAGGCCGGTGTGCCGGCCTGAAGTTATGGGAGGAGCCCGGAGGGTATTTAAGCAGCCCAAAGGCCGCTGGTCTTTGTCGGTTTCCTGTGCGAGATATCTGATACGTCAGACATCTAGGACCGACTCGTTCGAGACAAGCGCTGTTTGTGCCGGTTCGTGAGCTCCGTTTCGTCTGTTCGTCTCCCTGTGTTGTTGCAGTCCCGTGTTCCGTGTTCGTGAGTCGTGTTGTCCCTTAGTGTCGCACTCGTGTTACCGAGTCGCAGTTCCGTACAAAGAGTCTGGTTCGGCTGTCGCAGGTAGGGCTTCGGCTCCCATGTTTTACGTTCCCATGCACTGTTTATCATGTCACTAAACTGTGGTCTGCGTAGCTCACGAACCACGCCCAGCTTGTCTCGAAACACTTAACAGTTACACGCACGTTTTTGGTTGTACACAATCGGGAGCCACCTAGCGGCACGCACAATTCATGGCCGCCCGCCATGACACTCCGACCGATGCCGCATCCGGCGCTCAAGGGTTCCCCTACGCGGTCGGATTACGCAGTCTTTGAATCGTTCAAACATGGCTCACTCACGGGTGCCGTTCGCACTCACACGCATCATTCATGTCCTGTCATATCGTTCAAATCGGTTATGCCAGCAAGCATGCCGAATCGCTGTTTGCATTCCGAATCGCTGTTGGCAGGTTAACTGTACGAATTACTTCGACCGTGTCGAATCATTTCATTGTATTAGCATGGCAATCATTTCGTCATTACAATGTGGCTAACGCGTCGAGCCATCCGATCATGCTAAGTCATTTCGCATCGTTTTAAACAGGGCGATTCATGCCATCATTTCATTTCTGGCCGCACTCAGATTCAAGTCATGCCGCACTTCAATGCACTGATTTGTCTCGGGGTGCCCAGGTTACGGCCGCATTACCATACAGGCTTTAGAGATTGGCTCACCGCTCGTACGGATGCGGGCTCGAGTCTAGTCTTTGTCATGGTTCGGTCACTTGTCACATATCGGTCTGAATCCGGTCGCATCCGAGATGCAACGGTTCGCACCGATTCGCCTAGCCGCTCGGCCTCCTTTCTATACATGCTCCAGAGACAGATTCAGTTACAAGTTGCCTCGGTCGGTTGAAGTCTAGTCTTTGTCATGGTTTCGGTTCTGTCACTTACCTCTGGGGGGGTCCGGTCGCATCCACGGGTGCTCCGACCGGGTCAATCCAGACGCCCAGCTGCCGGGCCTCATTTCGATACATGCGCCAAGGGCAGAATCGCATCACAGGTTTCTTCATTTTTGATTCTTGTCCTTGTCATGGTATGTCATTTCTGTCTCACCTTACCACGCCCGGCACAAATTCAGTCACTTCCCTGCACTAATTCATGTCGGCGTGCCCTAGGCCGGCCTCATTTCAGTACATGCGCCAGGGACGGAATCGCATTTCAGGTTTTCGGTCATTTTTGATTCTTGTCCTTGTCATGGTATATCATTTCTGTGTCACCTTACCACGCCCCGGCGTTAATTTAGTCACTTCCCCGTACGAATTCGCGCCGGCGTGTACATAGGCCGGCCTCATTTCAGTACGTGCTCCAGAGTTCGATCAAAAAAAAAAAAGAAAATGCTCAGTCGCTAGACAGTGGCACGATGATCAAGGCTCTGTCATACAAGTGCTGGCGTTTCACCTCATGCAGTAGCACTGTGAGTCGAATCCTGTGGCGTCTAGAGTGTCACAGTTCGGCCCCAGCGTACCCCAGGCAGTTGGCCTCATTTCACGGTTGTCTCATTTCTGTACGTGCTCCAGAGTTCGGCTCACAGTCACTCGCATACGTTATGACTGGGCCTGGCCTCTGTCACGGGAGGTTCATTTTAGTTAAGGCAACATGTCATTTCATTTATTTGTGTTGTTGTCTGTCATTTAATTCCACAGCTGTCATGCCAGTCAACTCCTAAGTCACTATCGCCTGTTGTCATCAACATTTGGGTACCGTCGCACAAGACGGCAGTGGTTTCAGGCTCTTAAATGGGTACTTTCTCTCACACTCTCTCAGGTCAGTCGGATTCAGTAGGTCCACCTGCACCAACTTGATCAGGGCTCCAGCAGGTAATTAAAAAAAATAAAAAAATAAAAAAAAAAACGCACAAAGAGGGGGCACCTGCTTTTCACTTCAGGTACGCATACCGTAGGTTACACGTCCAAACTCATTTCTTGTCACCTCTTTATAGGCCCAGCCTGCAGACACGTGACCAGTCAACTGAGCAACGGGTCTTGGCAGCCGCCATGTTGTCAGTCGGCAGCGATGACCTCACCACCCCGCTATCTCCGGCGTCAGCCTCTGAGGCTGGCAGTGCCCAGTCCCTCAGGGCATGGACAATCCCCAGGCTGTCTGCCGAGCTAAGGCGCAGAGGGATACCCTTCTCGTCCGCGGCCAGGAAGGCGGAGCTATTCAGGCTCCTCTTCCCACCACCGGCTGCAGCAGGCTCCAGCAGCCAGCAGGCGTCCCTGGAATCTATTTCAGCCGCCGTCACTCAGCTACACACCCTCGTATCTTCCCTGTCTTCCTCGATCATTGAGGTCCAGGACAGGGTGACACGCCTGGAGACCAGCCCGGCCGCCACGGCTCCGGACCCTGCCGTGGTCCCAGCCATCAGTGCACCGGCCGCAGGTAGCGATCTTGCCACGACAACCATTCATCCTTCCCACCTGGTGCCACCCAACGTGAGGAAGGACATTCTAGAGGGCAGAGACATCAACCTGGCCTCACTCATGATCTCGGTCCATGATTTGGCTGAGAACAAGGCGTACACCTGGGGGGATGTCTCGGTGGTTTTGAAGGCTAAGGATCCGAGGCTCAACAGAAAGCTCACGGTGTCCGAGTTCACACTCGCTTTCGGTATGTTCAGGGACGTGCTCTGCTCAGCCTCCCCTGGCAGGCGAGAGGAACTGGACCTTTACCTCCATTTAATCGTAGACCTGGGCCACAAATACGGTGGTTCAGCGTTCTACGATTACCATCGGTCCTTCTCGGCCAAAGCCGCGGCCAGGTTCTTGCAGTTCCATTTGACGACGGACTGGAGTGTAGTGAACACAGAGTTGTTTTACCGCCACTTTGCGGGTCTACGGTCTCCACTATGTGCTGTCTGTCAGTCAGCGTCCCACACCGCGGTCTGGTGTGCCAACATAGTCTCCGTCCACCCGACAGCGAGCATGGCCTCTACCAGCACGAGTCAGGCGCAGCAGGCCCCGGCGCAAGGGCAGAAGATGGACAAGTTGGGACGGTTGGGGGTGCCGCCATTTGCAACAACTTCAACTACGGCTCCTGCAATTTCAGCCAGTGCCGGCTGTTGCACTTCTGCACCCTATGCCAGAGGGCGCACCCCAGGGTCCTGTGTGAGATCAAACAGAAGAAACCGTGACTAAGCCGGGTCAATGTCCTTTGGCTTGATGTCTACTTGACCTCACACCCCACTCCGTCACTCGCCAGCTACCTTATCCGAGGCTTCACCGATGGGTTTCATACCGGGCTCATTACCCTGCCCCACGCCACCCATGAATGCCGGAACCTGCGGTCAGCAGCAACGGACGAGCCAGCTATCGATCTCCTTCTCCAGATGGAGTTGGATCGGGACTTTATGATAGGCCCGTTCAGTCAGTCCCCCTTTAGCATCTGGAGGGTCAGCCCTATCGGGCTTGTACAGGGGAAATTTTTCAATAAAAAACGTCTGGTGTATGATTTGTCAGCGCCTCATTCTTCCGTCGTACCCAGTCTCAACTCGCTCATTCCCTCTGAGGAGTTCTCCCTGAAATACGCTTCGGTAGATATGGCCGTCCAGGCCATACTCAGGGCAGGGGTGGGTGCTTGGCTCTCGAAGGCGGACATATCTGACGCCTTCAAGCTGCTGCCTATTCATCCCTCCCTATGGTGCTGGCACGGCATCAAGTGGAGGGAGCAATATTATTTTGCAACCAAGTTGACCTTCGGGTCTAAGAGTAGTCCTTGGTTGTTCGCGACCCTTGCGTGGATCCTTCTCCATGAGGCACAGTGCCACGAGGTCATCCACTATTTGGACGACTTCCTTCTGATAGAACCACCCGGGGCTCCCCCAGGGGACCTCGGAAAGTTGAGGGCTGTTTTCAACAATCTAAACGTCCCCATAGCAGAACACAAGGTTGATGGCCCGGCGCACAAGATCACGTTCTTGGGCGTCGACCTTGACACCCAAGTCATGCAGGCAAGCCTTCCCGCAGACAAGTTGGACCGTATCAGGACGGTTTTACAAGAATTTACTCGGGTGGGGGGATGTACTCAGAAGCAACTTCAGTCTCTCCTCGGGATGTTGAATTTTGCTATGAGGATCATCCCCCAGGGCCCCTCCTTTGTGTCCCGGCTGCTGGTCTTCCTGTCCTACACTCAGGACCCAGACCAGGTCATCAGGCTGGATACGGCAGCTAGAGCAGATCTGGCCATGTGGGAAGACTTTCTCAACAGTTGGAACGGTGTGTTCCTGTTCATCCCAGTAGTGTCCTCGCTGTCACCTCAGGTGGTGACAGATGCGACGGCATCCACAGGATGTGCAACCATTTTTGGCCATTTGTGGTTCGCCGCCCCCTGGCCTCCACAAGCACTAGCCACACCAGGCTTCACTACCACGTCAGCCCTCTTCGAGCTGTACCCCATCGTAGCAGCCGCTCACCTGTGGGGTCACCGTTGGTCTGGGCAGACTGTGGCTTTTACGACAGACAATCAAGCCACAGCCGAGATCATCAGCAAGGGCGGGTCTAAATCCAGGCCCGTCATGTCCTTCCTTCGCAGACTGGTCCAGTTATCCCTACAACATCAGTTTAATGTTTACTGTTCATTTGTTCCCGGGAAGTTCAACTCAGCAGCGGACGCACTCTCCCGTTTTAACTTTATTTCTTTCTTTGAACAGATGCCGGGAGCCTACCATCTCTCAGCCACTATCCCGGATTGGTCACAACTGACCTTGGACTAGCCCCACATTTACAATCAGCTACCAACATCATCAATTCTTCGCTTGCCCGCAACACCCTTCGGGCCTACCGGACGGCCTGGAGGGCATTTAATAAATTCCTTCCCCAACGCCCCCGTGAACCTTCCAGCGTCAAGCAGGTTCTGGCGTTTATCGCTTATTGCCATTCTCACCTGGCACTGTCACACAGCACGATACGCCAGTACGTGGCCGGGGTGCAACACTACTTGTCTCTTCAAGACCCCGCTAGGCCTTCGGTGTTCTCCTGCCACGCAGTAAGGGCTCTTCTGCGCGGAGTTCAGAAACACCGCCCGCTAGTCAGCCCTAAGCGGCTGCCGAGTTCACTCGCAATCACCCAGCTGGTCCAGTCTTGCACAAGAGTAACCTCTTCCGCTACCGGGATCACTACGTTCTTCACTTGTCAATGTCTAAAACTCAGCAGCGAGGTTCCGGAGCAGATATACACCTGTACAGGACCCACAACAACTGGTGCCCAGTCACCGTGTTAAACCGGTTGATGGCACTACTGTCCGACCGCCCAGATACCAGCCCACTTTTACCCTTTCCAGTTAAACCTCTCAACTCATCACAGTTCATGGAACATGTCCGGGTCCTTCTCGGCAATCTGCATTTGGACCCCAGCCAGTACTCTGGTCATTCCTTCCGGATAGGGGCGGCCACGACGGCCTCAAGACAGGGGGTTCCGGACCATGTGATCAAGAAACTAGGTCGGTGGAAGTCGGCCTGCTTCTCTTGCTACATACCTGACCCACAGCTGGAGATGGCTCAGGCCTTTGCCCGACTCAGCCAGTAACATTTACCATTAATAAATAATTATTCCCTACCTGAAAGTTTTTGCCCCCTTATTTTGGTGTACCATACGATAGACCAAGGCACGCTTTCGGGTCTATTTCATGTTGGTGAGTTTTGTGTTATACCTGTGCGTCATCATTACTCATATCGTCCGTAGGGCTCTAGACCATAAATTGGAAGGCCGGTGTGCCGGCCTGAAGTTATGGGAGGAGCCCGGAGGGTATTTAAGCAGCCCAAAGGCCGCTGGTCTTTGTCGGTTTCCTGTGCGAGATACCCACCCGCCCTCCCCTTCTTTAGGGCTTCTTCTAAGTATTCTTACTCCAGACTGAATACTCATTTCACATTATTCCATAGCTACTTATTTTATCATTCCTTATCTAGGGTATGCCCCCTTATTTTGGTGTACCATACGATAGACCAAGGCACGCTTTCGGGTCTATTTCATGTTGGTGAGTTTTGTGTTATACCTGTGCGTCATCGTTACTCATATCGTCCGCAGGGCTCTAGACCATAACTGTGTGAATGCAGAGACATTCGCACAGCAAAACTTTAACAAATGGATGACTTTGTTTCTTTAATAGTCTTTTCACATTTTTAATGCACTTTCTGCCATGCTTACCAAAGTCATGGAAAGGAACACCAGAGAGTACCTAAGTGTAGCATTAGAAATACTTTAATGATAAAAGCCAATAAGCAACTCACACATCCCAGTACAGATCCCATGTGGATGGATGGCAGATCACTCCATTCCAGGGAAACAGCCTCACCGCCACTGGCCCGATGGAAGAAACCAGGAAGAAGGCCCAGAACCAGGAAGCAGTAAGCCAGGGATCTCAGTGGAGTGCGGGGCTGGACCAGAAGTGATGTCAGATGTTGCTGGAAGGCAAGCTTAGATATAAAAAAGGAGCCCGGGTGGCTCCAAAATGCATAGCCACGCATCCTTTGCCCTCCAGCAACATCTGACATCACTCCCAGTCCAGGCTGCATTCCACTGAGATTCCTGGTTCCTGGTTCTGAGCCTTCTTTCTGGTTTCTTCCATCAGGCCAGCGGCATTGAGGCTGTTTCCTGGAATAGAATAATCTGCCATTCATCCACATAGGATCTGTACTGGGATGTGTTTATGATAGGCTCCATATTTTGCTACCTTTGTGATGTGCTTATTGTCTTTCTATCATGCCCCGTACACATGATTGGAAATTCCACCAGCAAAAGTCTGATGAGAGCTTTTGGTTGGAAATTCCGACCGTGTGTATGCTCCATCTGACTTTTGCTGGCTGAATTCTCGCCAGCAAAAGATTGAGAGCAGGTTCTTTATTTTTCAGTTGGAAAAAGTTCAGATCCGAAATTCCGATCGTCTGTTCAAATTCCGACACGCAAAATTCCTACGCATCCTCTGAAACAATTTGACGCATGCTCGAAAGCATTGAACTTCATTTTCTGAGCTCGTCGTAGTGTTGTACGTCACCGCGTTCTTGGCAGTCGAAAGTTCATAGAACTTTTGTGTGACCGCGTGTATGCAAGCCAAGCTTGAGCTGAATTCCTTGGATGTTTTTTCCGACGGAAAATCCGCTCGTGTGTACGGGGCATTAGGCGATCTCTGGTGTTCCTTTCTTATTCTTACATAGAATTCTTCAGTCTATTCTGAGGTGCTGCCGCAAGTGTATCAAGATTTATAATGCATAATGACTATTTCTCCTTACATGAACACTTTAACTTTTCATGCTCCCACAGTTGTCTTTCTTGGGCCATTAGTCAGCCACACTATGTGAACCTCTTGTGTTATTTTTTATTTTCCTTCTTTTATACTGTTTAGCCCATACAAACTTTTTTGGGTATGGCTGAATACTGAAAGAAAGCTGGGTACCAAAAATATCAACTCCACTGCATTTTAACCATAAGTGAGCACAAATAGTTTTTTTTTACTTTGGAATATTTCTTGACAATAGCTTTAATATAAGAAATACAAGAAGTGAACATATACCAATGTTAATATATAACCATTAAGATCCCAAAACTAACAAACAACATCAAAGCAAAAAACGTACATCCAAGGAAGCAGGTCCTTGACAGCACATCCAAGATTAGGATCCATTGGTCAGCTACACCATCCACCACAAAGACAAAATTCAAAGCTCGCCATACTATGGGAGTCTTCCCTTCTTCAACTCCCATGAAACTCAAGCATAGTTTATATGAAAGATGCATGTAACAACTTGTCACCCAATACAACCTTATAAGTTATTTTTGGCACTGTGGTCTGATTTTCCGACGGAAAATGTTCGGTCGGATCATGTTATCAGACTTTTTCTGTCGGAATTTCGGAATTTCCGACGCACAAAGTTTGAGAGCTGGATCTCAAATTTTCCGACAACATGGTCCGATCACGTCAATTCCGATCGTGTGTAGCCTAGTCCGACAGACAAAGTGCCATGCATGCTCAGAAGAAATTTGGAGACAAAAGCTATTGGCTACTGGACTCTATGTAGTCCCGTCGTACGTGTTGTACATCACCTCGTTCGGAATGATCGGATTTTCCGACAACTTTGTCCGACCGTGTGTGGGTAACACCAGTTTTTAACAAAATCCGTCGGAAAGTATCCAATGGATTTTGTGGTCAGAATGTCCGACCGCGTGTACGGGGCATAACAAATTCTACACAAAAAGGGGGAGGGAGGGAGTGTGGGACAATGTTCCTTCAAAGCTCATTGTCCTTTGGTCCCTGGTCTTACAGATTTGGTCCACCCCTTTTGTGATGCCACTTCAATCCTTTACCAGACCCTACACGTCTCCGTTCTCTCATCTTCTATCCGCCTACCCTGTCATGTGCCCTTTCATTCAGGGTTGTGCCATTCAGGGCAATCTTTACTGTTGGTCATAGTACCCAGTCAAATTATGCAATTTAATTTGTCCCCTGCCTTAGAAAACGAATTGTTGGAACTTGACTGCACCTCCATTCCCTTCTCCATTTTTCCACATGGAGACCTTCTCTTGCTTTGTGCTGTGTTAATAATTAAATAATTTTGGTATAGACCAAAAGAAAGTCTCAAAAGGAATAGGTATCACCTTTTTCTGTCAATTGTTCAATAAGCAACATGTTAACCTGCTTCACAGGACTATTACCTCTGTTAATCATCTAATCATAGATCCCTTTGCTTATTGTTGTCTAAAGGCCATTTGCCAAACAAGTAAGGTCTAAGCAACCTAACCCACCAAAAACCTTTCCTTGTGTTGGGTAAAGCAAAGATTTCTATCCAAAAAATATGTGTCAACAGGCAGAATTGAAAATCCGTTTACATGACCAGATCTCCTTGTGCATACGAGATTTTTTTTTAAGGCCACATTGATTATCCCCCACATAATTTGGAAGTCTGGCTCAAGTGTCCAAACTTTGGATCTGATAATGGTATCAACATTTATGGAAGATTAGTGGCCTGAACGGGCAGCGCTAGTCTTAATTTCCTGTTCCTCTAAATCAATGTTTCTCAACTCCAGTCCTCAAGGCGCCCCAACAGGTCATGTTTTCAGGCTTTCCATTATTTTGCACAGGTGATTTGATCAGTTTCACTGCCTTTAGTAATTACCACAGCTGTTTCATCTGAGGGAAATCCTGAAAACATGACCTGTTGGGGCGCCTTGAGGACTGGAGTTGAGAAACACTGCCTAAATCACCACTGACTAATAATGATTTCCCTTTTGTTTGTTCTTTGTAGGGAGCTGGCCATATGGTAGCAGCAGACAAACCCAAAGAAGCTTTCTTATTATTCCATCATTTCATCAATAATGAGCCCTTCTAGGACATGGTCATCTGTGACGCGAACTCTCAAACCTTTATCAACTAGATTCTTGTAGAATTCTCTGCGGCATCTGTTTGCTACACCTTGTGTTGCCAATCACAGCAGTTTACGTTTTCTTAGTGTCTGTTGTTGTTGTGTTTTTTTTGTTGTTTTTCAGAATGTTAACATTTGCAATAATACATGCCTTTTGCTGGATAGATACTTATGTGTGCTGGTATTTTAGCTAGATAAAGTGAGATTTTTGTGCTTAGGCTCATATAAACAATTTAACATGCTCATGTAATCTCAATAATCCTTTTTAATACTTTAATTTCTGTAGCTTTCATTAATGCCATTTAAAGTATATGTAAACCATCAGCAAAAAAGGAATGTGTATATAAATAAAAAAAAACATTATAAATATTTTTCCACTCTTTTTATAAGTAATCACAAACCCTCTGCTCTCAGCTGCTTTAGGATCTTAGAGGTGGGGGAGGAGAAGCAGCAGAACACTGGTCTTCCCAGTGAGTGGCTGTGCAGGGAGGGCGTGTCAGCACAAGTGTGATAATTGGAGGAAAGCAGGCTGAGTTCCCAACCCTGCTAGATAACTGACCGTGCTGTGCTCTTATGCCTAGTGTGGTCAGTTTTTTTAATAGGAAAGCAGAGGAACTGGCAGGAACACCAGGTATTTCATTCAAAGTACATGGTACATATCAGGAATATGAAGTTTTAGGTTGACATATTCTTTGAGACACATCCTATTTTAGGATGACAACCCTGTGTTCCTGTCTTCCATTTGTACTCCTGTGTTGCCACACTATCATATGGGCTTCTGATGGAGACAAAAGTAGTTGTTTCAACAGAAGCTAGGCAAGGTTCACATCTGTGCTTGTGAGGTTGATGCCTTTTTTATGTTTTTTGTGGCACCTTTTTATGCATTTTTTGGTGCGTTGTCATGCCCCCTGCAGTTTTTATTATTTTTGGTAGTAGGCGCAGAATGGTTGTTAATCACAAAACCTGTTTTTGATGTGGTTCCATTGAAGTCTATTAAGCTGAAAACACACCTTTCTGTATGTAAAGTCCCTGCACCTTTCCAAAAAATGTATTTCAGGAAACTGCAAAGATGTGAATGGGGCCCATAGCATATAATGTAAAATAGTTAGTTGTGCAGATCTGAACACGCACTAAAAACGCATTGATATGAATCTAGCTTTAGGCAGACTAGGTCCAGTGTTGTCACCATTGGGAAAGACAGCCAGATGAATACTAAATAGCCATTGCTGGAGTTGACAAGCGGCTACATTATATCAGAACCATTAAGCTATAATAAATATAAAAAAGTGAAAACTAGTATTTCACTGAAACAATGGCAGTTGTTTATGATACACAGTGCTTTAGCAAACTAAATGTAATTCACTTAGGCTGCATTCACACATGATTGCAGATAGAATCTCCACGATTCTGCCCCATGATTTCCAAACGCTGCATAACGCAGGATGCATTTGCAATGCCATTACTTCTAATCTCACCCCAATCGCACCGGTAAATCGCGCTGCAATCGCGGCAAATCACAATGCGCAACGCTGTCGTAAAAAAGAAGCTCCTGTTTCTTTTTGATCGACAAGTGTTGCGATTGCAGAGTGATTTGCCGCGCAACAATCGCAACGAAATTGGGGTGCCAGTAGAAGTAATGGCAATGCAAACGCGTTTTGCAGCCATTTAAAACCGCAGGGCAGAATCGTGGCAATTCCATGCGCGATCATGTGTGAATGCAGCGTTAGGGTTTACATTTACTTTAAGAACATAAATAATAAAATGGACCTGTGCCCAGATCATGCACCATAAATTATTCACATATTGTGAATAAGCAGTAAAACAATGGACGAGCCATAATTATCTCTGTATCTATAAATATTATAGAGAAATTACTTTTCAATGTTGGCAAAACACAGCCCCAGCTTTTTTTCTATGAAGAACAGATCCTGGCAGGCTTCTAATTAGAAAGAATTGCTTTAAATCACCTAATTGGGATTTTAGAGGAAACTGAGTCTCTAGAGATGTATAAATTGGAAAGAAAAAGTATGTGAACCCCTTGGAATTGGCTGGTTTTCTGCAGTGTAAACAGGAAGAGCCGGTGATCGGATTTTCCTCACTCGCGTCTGTCAGACGCGAGCAGAGGAGAGCTGATCGATTATCATTGCAGCCCCCCTGAGGATGCCCATACTGGACCACCAGGGACGCCACTAGGACCACCAGGGATGTCACCACCAGGTATGCCACCCTAGACCACCAGGAATGCCAATCAGTGCCCACAATGGATGCCATCCATCAGTGACATACATTACAGTACATCAGTGCCCATCCATGCCACCTATCAGTGCCCATCCGTGCTTCCTATCAGTGCCCATCCGTGCCACATATCAGTGCCACCTATCAGTGCCCCATCAGTGCTGCATATTAGTGCCCATCATTAGTGCCCATCAATACCACCTCATCCATGCCACCTTATCAGTGCCCATCAGTGCAGTCCCATCAGTGCCCATCAGTGAAGGAGAAAACTTATATATTTACAAAGTTTTGTAAATTAAACCAAAAAAAATTTCGGTCTTTTTTTTATTTGTTTAGCAAAAAATTTAAATCCCAGAGGTGATAAAATACCACCAAAATAAAGCTCTATTTGTGGGAACAAAATTATAAAAATTTAGTTTGGGTACAGTGTAGCACAGAGGCGGCTCTCTGACCGGCCGGCAGTGTGTTTTATATTGTGCTCGTTTACTTCTTACTCATGTAAGTGCTTTTAATCTTTCTATGCTGAATAAACAATTTTATATCAGTATTATGCTATGGGCGGCCCCCTTCTTTTATATATCTGAGAAAACTAGTTGGATGTTTCTGGGTGGAGCGGACGGTGCAGAGATCCTTCTTTCTTTTTTGAGTGATCGTCCCTGGGTTGATCGGTCCTACCAGTTATCATCTATCCTGGAAGCTGCAGGCTTTACGTACAGTGCTTTATATATACAGCCATCTGGTAAGCGTTCAATCTAACAGGTGGTTGGGATCGCACACAACTTCTGCATGTCACAGTGTGATAATATAGACCTGTCACGGTGGTGTTTATTTTCTGAATACTACAAGTCTGTCGGCTACATGAAACCAGATCTTGTGTTCTAAAGAAGATATTCAACTAGGACTATTGCAGTCACCACTGGACTTTATTATTCATTTAATTTGTGTGCTCCTCCATGGTCACGTTTAATGTGTAGACTATTCTTTTTGTTTAAACAATTGTTTGGCCATTTGTGTTCCCTTTTTTCCATTTATATCTAATTAGCTGATATTGGCGCAGCTTTACCCATTCATAAAATTAGGCGGTCGCCTAAGGTCTCCCACTCCCAGGGGCCTCGCGGCCGCCTAATTTGCCTGCTGTGTGTGGGAGTGAATGTCCCCTGGTCAGTGCCCTCAGAGCATTTAATGCGGGGCAAAAGCCTGCGGTACGCATAACTAGGTTTTCCCCAGCCACTTGAGCACTGCCTGAGAGCCCAGGATCACGAGTGTCTGCATGTCCCCTCCTATGGCTCCTCCCCTTCTGCCGCGCACTGAGGATCTCCTTCTCCTACCATGTGCACTTGCAGACAGAGCTCCGATAATGCCGGCAGTGACTGAGCAGCTCCCTGATCAAATCCGCAATGGAGCAGGCGCCTGCGGATCATCCGTGTCTCAAGGTACTACACATGATACTCCTGCCGGACAGGACACTAACAGCATCCCATGACCGGCGCCCGAAAATCACCTCACTCACACACAGAGCAGTGCACTGATGATACGTTTGGCGTCCAGCATATGATACCACTTACTGACCGCTGTCATCATCATTATCCTGTTCCTGTCATCCTATCATCATACTTCTTATCATCCCTCCTGCATCCCTCTGCCAGCTTCCTATATCCCCACCCCCTGTTATCTTCATCCCCCTGCACCCCTCTGCCAGGTTCCTACCACCTGTCATCTTCATCCCCCGGCACCCCTCTGCCAGGTTCCTACCACCCCACCCCCTGTCATCTTCACCCCCCTGCACCCCTCTGCCAGGTTCCTACCACCCCACCCCCTGTCATCTTGACCCCCCTGCACCCCTCTGCCAGGTTCCTACATCCCCACCCCTGTCATCTTCATCCCCCTTTACCCCTCTGCCAGGTTCCTACCACCCCACCACCTGTCATCTTCATCCCCCTGCTCCCCTCTGCCAGCTTCCTACATCCCCACCCCCTGTTATCTTCACCCCCCTGCACCCCTCTGCCAGGTTCCTACCACCTGTCATCTTCATCCCCCTGCACCCCTCTGCCAGGTTCCTACCACCCCACCCCCTGTCATCTTCACCCCCCTGCACCCCCTCTGCCAGGTTCCTACCACCCCACCCCCTCTCATCTTGACCCCCCTGCACCCCTCTGCCAGGTTCCTACATCCCCAACCCCTGTCATCTTCACCCCCCTGCACCCCTCTGCCAGGTTCCTACCACCCCACCCCCTGTCAACTTGACCCCCCTGCACCCCTCTGCCAGGTTCCTACATCCCCACCCCCTGTCATCTTCATCCCCCTGCACCCCTCTGCCAGGTTCCTACCACCCCACCACCTGTCATCTTCATCCCCCTGCTCCCCTCTGCCAGATTCCTACATCCCCACACCCTGTTATCTTCATCCCCCTGCACCCCTCTGCCAGGTTCCTACCACCCCACCACCTGTCATCTTCATCCCCCCTGCACCCCTCTGCCAGGTTCCTACCACCCCACCACCTGTCATCTTCATCCCCCTGCACCCCTCTGCCAGGTTCCTACCACCCCACCCCCTGTCATCTTCACCCCCCTGCACCCATCTGCCAGCTTCCTACCACCCACCCCCTATCATCTTCATCCCCTCTGCCAGCTTCCTACATCCCCACCCCCTGTCATCTTCATCCCCCCCTGCACTCCTCTGCCAGCTTCCTACCACCCCACCCCCTGTCATCTTCATTCCCCCTTCACCCCTCTGCCAGCTTCATACCACTCTACCCCCTGTCATCTTCACCCCCCTGTACCCCCTCTGCCAGCTTTCTACCACTCCACCCCCTCTAATCTTCATCCCCCTGTACCCCACCTCTGACATCCTATCACCCCACCCCCTGTAATTTTCAACCTCCCCCAGTACCCCTCTGCTAGCTTCCTTCCACCCCACTGCCTGTCATCTTCATCCCCCTGTACCAGCTTCCTACTATAATCATCAAGCTGGCATCCTATCACCCTATCCCCTATCATTATAGGGGAGATATCTCAGCCTCTCATCCCAATGCTGCCACCATCACCCTAAACTGTATCCTGTCATCCGACCAACAGTACCCCAACAATTGCATCATACACCACAATACTGCTCTGCTACCCAGTGAGCGGTAATGATGTGCTGTAACCCCTATCAAACAATCAGTGAGCATTAATAATGTGCAGTAACCTTTAGCAACCAATCCAAGAGTGATAATGATAAGCAGTAACCTATAGCAACCAATCAGTGAGCAGTAATGATGTGCAGTAACCTAAAACCTAAAATAACCAATGGGTAAGCAGTAATTATGTGCAGTAACCTCTAGCAACCAATCAGTGATCGGTAATGATGTGCAGTAACCTCTAGTAACCAATCAGTAAGCCTGAAGCAATCAGTGAATGTGAACCAGAACATCTCATCAGCTGCAAGCAATAGCAGGATCTACTGCCATCCTAGCCTTCACCCAAAGCCAGAACCCCATTACATGGCAGGAGTTGTAGTTCTCCACACCACACACTAGACTTGGCCTTCCAGAGCCTGCGCTCTGCAGAGACTACACCTCCCAGGATGCACTGCAGGGTGCCCAAAGTGAATGTGTCAGCTTCTCCTGCTTGTAGTAGGGGGACAGAGGAGTGTATAGAGGGATTATCTGTCTGCACTCTGTCTGTGGCAGGATTGTCTGTGGCTCTAGTGTTGGGTGGCTGCTGCAGTAATGTGGCGTTACCGTGTTGTATCATGTCTGCAGCCTCTGACCATCTCTTGTATCATGTCCGCAGTCTGACCATCTCTTGTATCATGTCTGAAGTCTCTCAACCATCTCTTGTATCATGTCTGCAGTCTCTGACCATCTCTTGTATCATGTCTGCAGCCTCCGACCATCTATTGTTTCATATCTGCAGCCTCTGACCATCTCTTGTATCATGTCTGCAGCCTCTGGCTATCTCTTGTATCACGTCTGCAGCCTCTGACCATCTCTTGTATCATGTCTGCAGCCTCTGACCATCTATTGTATCATGTCTGCAGCCTCTGACCATCTCTTGTATCATGTCTGCAGTCTCTGACCATCTCTTGTATCATGTCTGCGGTCTTTTCTGCAATAATTTCTATCATTCTAATATTTTTTCAATTATGAGAGTGAGTGGGGCCTCATGTCTAAGGTTTGCCTAAGGCCTCACAAAGCCTAGAGCCGCCTCTGGTGTAGCATGACCGCACAATTGTCATTCAAAATACGACAGCGCTGAAAGCTGAAAATTGGTCTGGGCAGAAAGGTGCCCTGTATTAAAGTGGTTAAACATTCGCAGTGCTGGAGTAAAAAGGTAAGTGAATCCCTAGATTATTTACTTCAATGAAAGCTGATTGAAGTCAGTAGTTTGCACAACTGGAGAATGAAATTAGTTTGGAGGTGTGGTTTGTAGCTACTTTGCTTGATAAAAGACAGTCAAACATTTTAAGACTGTTGTTCATAGAAAGCATTAGCTGATGTGAACCATGCCTTGCAAAAAGGATCTCTCTGAAGATATTCAATCAAGAATAATTGATCTGCAGAAGGCTAGAAAGAGATACAAAGCAATTTCAAAGTATTTAGACATCCATCAGTCGACTATTGGACAAATTGCTATAAATCAGGGATCTGCAAATTAGCAGACCTCCAGCTGTTGTAAAACTAGTCCCATCATGCCACTGCCTCTGGGTGTCATGCTTGTGGCTGTCATAGTCTCGCCGTGCCTCATGGGATTTGTAGTTCTGCAACAGCTGGAGGTCCGCTAATTGCATATCCCTGCTATAAATGCAGACAGCTTAGTCCACTCTTCCTAGAAGTGGGCACCCAGCCAAGATGACTCCCAAGGCACAACACAGAAACTTCAATGAGGTAAAGAAGAACCCACGATTAACAGCTAAAAGGCTTGAAGACATCACTGGAACTGGTAAAAGTCCCTGTTCATGAGGCAACCATATGTAAGTCTTTGAACAGGCAGGGTGTTCATGGTAGAACACCACGGAGTAAGCTGCTCTTCAAAAAAATGAATGCTGCATGCCTGAAGCTTGCCAAAGAGCACCTTGGCAAACCATAACGCTAATGGAAAAATGTTTTGTGGACTGGTGAAAAAAAAGTTGAATTGTTTAGGAAGAATACTTAGCACTATGTATGGCTTACCAACATCAAAGCACCAATGCAACGGTGAAATACGGTGGAGTAAACGTCATGATTTGAACTTGCTTTGCTGCCTCAGGGCCTCCACCACTTCCCATCATCAAGGGCAAAATTAATTCCCAAGTGTATCAAAATATCCTTCAGGATCATTTCAGGGTTGCTGTCCCATCACCCATGTAGAAAAACAAAAAATAAAAAATGATCTGGCACACACCACAGTGACAAGCTTCTATTTCTTGTTGCAAACAAGAAAAAGCTTTGGTCATGGGACTTTAAATGAGGGAAGTCACTGAAAAAATAATATAGTGAAAATAGGTAAAAATATAAATATAATTTAGAGCCCTTTAACACTGTGCCGCCCTAGGCGCCAACGGTAAAGACGGCTTTACCATCGTTTTAGCGGCGCTATTCGGCCGCTAGCAGGGTGGTTTTAACCCTCGGGCTTTCACACTGGAGTGAATGGAGCAGCTGTTTTAGGGCGCTTTTTGCAGGTGCTATTTTTAACGCTATATCGCCTGCAAAACGCCCCAGTGTGAAAGGGGTCTTATTCTGAAATCAGAATCAAACCATATCATGATTGAGTACATGCAATAAAGTAATAAATTCATGACAGGCCATGGAAAAACCGACATATATCACATAGTAAATAAATGAATTCATAGTATACAGTAGATAATAAATTTATACATAAAAAGAACATAATAAATAATAGTATATACATCAGACAGTCCAGACCTGTAATTTGAACACATGATTGGTAAAAAGCATACATGATAAACAAAATGAGAAATTTCATAAAAGTACAATAATAAAGGGTCAGATGGTCTTGGTATAACGGAACTCTACGCGTTTCGTGGAGTAATATCCACTCATCAGGAGTAAGATGTAAAATGTCTGAAAAATTTAGAAAAAATCAGAAAAATATATAAAAACGATAAGACAAATTCCCTAATTAGGATCAGATGTGTGGGATGGTACGTACATATTAGCTAAAGCAGAGCCCAGCTTAACGTGGGAAAAGGGGAAGGCATCAGGTGCAATGTCTCACCCGGGGCTGAGGCAGGAGAAGCCCTATTGGACCACGGCAACAGCTTAGAGAGGGGTCAGGATTTCCAAAAAATTATGCATGTGAGGTGAACAATTGGGGGACACATCTGACCTGCACCAATCTGAAAAAATGCAGGGCAGTGTATGAATATAACTTGGTAATATATACATAAATTGAGAAAAGGTGAGGATATTGTGAGAAATGTGGCCAAAATGAGAGACATGAGTGAGTTGCCCTCCATTTAAAAAACTACAAAGCACAGAAGCAAAAAACGTGATAATAAAACCAAAACTATGAAAATAGTGAAAGGCGTTGTATAAACCCTGGGACTAAAATCTAGTGGAACCAATTGCCTTCAGAAGTCACCTAATTCGTAAATAGAGTCCACATGCATGTAATTTAATCTCAGTATAAATACAGCTTTTCTGTGAAGCCCTCAGAGGTTTGTTAGAGAACTTTAGTGAGCAAACAGTATCATAAAGGCCAATGAACACACCAGACAGGTCAGGGATAAAGTTGTGGAGAAGTTTAAAGCAGGGCTCGGTTACAAAAATCTATTCACACACACACACACATATACATATATCAGCCCTCAAAAATTACACTCGCACACTCGCATTTTGCGAGTGATTTTTGAGGGCTGGCGAGGAGAAGAGAGGAGAGCCGCCACTGGTAGATCACAGCAGGGAACATTCAGACTTTTGTTTCATAAGCTGTGAGTTCTTTTTGTTGTTTCTCACTTTGTTGTTTTTGGGACACTATGCGTGCTCCACTTGTTCATCCACTTAAGTCACCCTAGCCCCCAATTCACATCACTACTTTACTCACACATCATTCCAACTATTCATTTTCAATCACACTTGATTCCTCCTCACTACAACTTGACACTTTGTTTAATCTTACCCCCCTGGTCATTAGTTTCTCGGCTGATATACACTCCCCAATTATTTATTCATTAATTCACTTGGCACTATATACCATCTTATTTCATCACACATCTACATTCAACACCATATATATCCCCCTTTTTTAGATGGATCGCTCATAATTTTGGTTTCCCCCCCCCTTCACTGTCCAGGGGGACCTTGGTCTCTGGGGTGTGTTCGTTGCCGGTGGTGCCTGGGGAATACCACCACAGCTCCCGCGGCTATCGATTTTCCTGGCCGGTTCCTGCCCTCCGCTGCTCCCTACCGGACTCATGATTGGTCTGAAGGTATGAGTGGGGATTCTAATCTTATCTAATTTTCTTCTTTGTCTTCAGTATTTCCTTATCTAATACTTACTCCTAATACTCTTTTAGAAATTTACAATGCATCTGCTCCTGAAGAGTGGCAATGTGAGCCACGAAACGCGTCGAGCTGTTTGATGCTTCCCATACTACCAGTTACCACTGAGTCTATGCTCTTTCTGGATCCTACCATTTTGAATATATTATACCTTACTATCCATGGAGACATGTATTACTAATGAGTCTGGTGACTTTCTGATGCTACCATTGTGATACTACTGTGCTGTTATACTAATGTGCGACTATGTAACAAATGTAATACGTTGTGGAATTAAAAATGTCCCTGTACCATTTATCTTAGTTTACCGTATGGAAATTCTTTTATCAGGCAACAGTAATGGTCACAAAGATGTACTACCTACCAGACATCACTAGGTCTTGTCTCCCTTTGGGCTACATGATTCATATAAAGTCCCAAAACCCTGCTTCCCATTATTCCAAGTTCTCGGGGATGGAGGCACATTTTGATGTCCTCATATAAAGTCCCAAACTCTCTATTTTCCATTTTTATCTATCCTACTGGGGATGGAATTATATGTCAAACTCTGTGTATCCTTATTGGGTAGCATACAGTATTTATTCAGTACTGTGGAGACACATAGATACGTGTCCGGTAAATATCCTGATGTCACTTTTGTGTCACCATTACGTTGTTATGTTACTCTGTTACTGTCTTTGCTTGTTTAGCATGATATGACTATTTTTACTATGTTATAATACAACGTTAACGGTCATGAATATGGTTTACCCACCAGACATCAGGACACGCTGCTACCCTAGTGACTACTTAATTCATATTAAGTCCCCAATCTTACTTCTAACTACCCTAATATCGGGGATTGTTCCCTACTTTTACCCCTACTTTTGATTCATAAGCTGTGAGTGTTCCCCCGCCGTGCGCCGTCACATAAGCTCCTCCCCTTTTCCGGGACTTTGATAGACAGATCACCCGTCCAATCCTAGGAC
Source organism: Lithobates sylvaticus (assembly GCA_028564925.1). NCBI lineage: Eukaryota > Metazoa > Chordata > Amphibia > Anura > Ranidae > Lithobates > Lithobates sylvaticus. Next base: position 146,259,529 of record CM053037.1, read on the forward strand.
GGGTGACATGTATCAAACTTCCCCGGACAAGGGGAGGGGCTTATGTGACGGCGCGCCGCGGGGGAACACTCACAGCTTATGAAACAAAAGTCTGAATGTTCCCTGCTGTGATCTACCAGTGGCGGCTCTCCTCTCTTCTCCTCCACAGGTAGGCAGCACATGGGGGACACAGGCTGCAAATGGGGGGGAGACACAGGCTGCAAATGGGGGGGACACTGGCTGCACATGGGGGGGGACACTGGCTGCACATGGGGGGGAGGACACTGGCTGCACATGGGGGGGAGGACACTGGCTGCAAATGGGGGGGGGACACTGGCTGCAAATGGGGGGGACACTGGCTGCAAATGGGGGGGACACTGGCTGCAAATGAGGGGGAACACTGGCTGCAGATGGGGGGGGACACTGGCTGCAAATGGGGGGGACACTGGCTGCAAATGGGGGGGACACTGGCTACACATGGGGGGGGGACACTGGCTGCACATGGGGGGGACACTGGCTGCACATGGGGGGGGACACTGGCTGCACATGGGGGGGACACTGGCTGCACATGTGGGGGACACTGGCTCCACATGGGGGGGGGGACACTGGCTGCTCATAGGGGGGGGCACTGGCTGCTCATGGGGGGGACACTGGCTGCTCATGGGGGGGACACTGGCTGCACATAGGGGGGGCACAGGCTGCACATGGGGGGGACACAGGCTGCACATGGAGGGGGGACACAGGCTGCATATGGGGGGCACAGGCTGCATATGGGGGGGGCACAGGCTGCATATGGGGGGGGCACAGGCTGCATATGGGGGGGGGACACAGGCTGCATATGGGGGGGACACAGGCTGCACATGGGGGGGGGACACAGGCTGCACATGGGGGGGACACAGGCTGCACATGGGGGGGACACTGGCTGCACATGGGGGGGAGGACACTGGCTGCAAATGGGGGGGACACTGGCTGCAAATGGGGGGGACACTGGCTGCAAATGGGGGGGACACTGGCTGCAAATGAGGGGGAACACTGGCTGCAGATGGGGGGGGCACTGGCTGCAAATGGGGGGGACACTGGCTGCAAATGGGGGGGGGGGACACTGGCTGCAAATGGGGGGGGACACTGGCTGCAAATGGGGGGGGGACACTGGCTGCACATGGGGGGGCACTGGCTACACATGGGGGGGGGACACTGGCTGCACATGGGGGGGGGGACACTGGCTGCACATGGGGGGGACACTGGCTGCACATGGGGGGGACACTGGCTGCACATGGGGGGGGACACTGGCTGCACATGGGGGGGGACACTGGCTGCACATGGGGGGGACACTGGCTGCACATGGGGGGGGACACTGGCTGCTCATGGGGGGGGCACTGGCTGCTCATGGGGGGGGGCACTGGCTGCTCATGGGGGGGGGCACTGGCTGCTCATGGGGGGGGACACTGGCTGCACATGGGGTAGACAATGGCTGCACATGGGGGGGACACTGGCTGCACATAGGGGGGCACAGGCTGCACATGGGGGGGGGACACTGGCTGCACATGGGGGGGGGACACTGGCTGCACATGGGGGGGGGGACACAGGCTGCATATGGGGGGCACAGGCTGCATATGGGGGGGGACACAGACTGCACATGGGGGGGGACACAGGCTGCACATGGGGGGGACACAGGCTGCACATGGGGGGGACACAGGCTGCACATGGGGGGGACACAGGCTGCACATGGGGGGGGACACAGGCTGCACATGGGGGGGGACACAGGCTGCACATGGGGGGGGGACACAGGCTGCACATGGGGGGGACACAGGCTGCATTAACATTAAGGTTGTTAATATTTTTATAACTTAATTGCATAAAACATTAAAGGCGTCATTTAATGAGATAATTTATGAGGGCGGGTTTAGGGGCGGGGCAGGGTAGGGGTTGGGCGGGGCAACTGGTGGCGAGTAACCCTTAAGGCCTGGCTAGTAGCTCAGGACTTGAAATTTTGAGCCCTGCATATATATATATATATATATATATATATATATATATATATATATATATATATTTTACACATACATACATATACACACACATATATATATATATATGACAGTAGGGCAAAGGACAGTGTCGGTAGGGAAGTGGATGGTGTCAGTAGGGTAGAGGTTGGTGTCAGTAGAGCAGTGGACGGTGTCAGAAGGGCATTCGGGGGCTTTGGTGAAATATCAGGGGTCTAAACAGAGCCCTAATGTCTCACTTTGAGACACAGAAATGGACTGAGGACAGATAATCTCCAGTCCCATTCTCTGCAGCCAAGCAGCAGGGGGAATCTGCCCAGCACAGGGTGATTAGGCTGTGCCCAGGCACACCTGGCACACCCTGTGCACGCACCTATGGATACATGCCATTCGAAATAATTAAAGTGTATGGTACTGCACCCCTAGAAAAAAAATACAAAAACTTCAGCTTTAATTATTATACAAGTTGCTAATATATGTTATTTATTCGTTTGTAAAAAGTAATTTTCCCTATTTGGGTTTAGGAAGAAGATTCTGCTGTGCAGTGATCCCTGTAGATTTGCTTGTCTGCCCCTACCATTTGTACTTATAGTCCGCAGTATACAGGGATACACATACCTTCAGTTTAAGTGAGGTTACGAACCATTCTACTCCTAGAAAATTGCAAGCCATATCTACATCTCCGCTGTATACAAAAATGGGGTGGCCCTATATATGTATAAAAAAAAAAAAATACACCAACAATTCCACTTATAACAGTAACAAATGCTTATATAATAAGGTATAGAGCCGTGTACATATGGCAGTCACCATTCCATTCTGAATTCAGTTAACTGATATCTAATAGGTCATTTTTGGTTACACTTTGTGTACCATCTTTGCTCCTTGAATAACCTTGACTCAAGGTCCGTTCACATCTCTGCAAGAAAGATGCAGCGCATTTTAGGGGTAGTGTGTTTTGATGCATTTTATGGGCATTTATGTTTTACCACTCATCCCTATTGAGGGGGTATTTTTACAGTATGTTTTACCACTTATCCCTATTGAGGGGGTATTTTTACAGTATGTTTTACCACTTATCCCTATTGAGGGGGTATTTTTACAGTATGTTTTACCACTCATCCCTATTGAGGGGGTATTTTTACAGTATGTTTTACCACTATCAAGTGGTTAAAATGTCTAAAAACAATTGAACAAGGAAACCTGCTGCAAATGTAGAACTACAGTTTAAAGCTTCTCTTTCATATGCATCTCTTAAAAAGCTTATATTTCACATTTGAAGCTGGTTTATTTAAAAACTTTCTACCAGCTACAGTAAATGATTTGCTAAGGATTTGGTAAATAGTGCATTCATTTTACCAATGCTTTAACCCCGGGATAGGCAACCTGTGGGGAGACTAAAAATCCGATCATGCCTGTGGCTGTCAATTTTGCAATGCCTGGTTTGCCAAGGTTGCCTACCCCTGCCTTGACTCCTGGTAAAGTCTGGATATTAAATATTTGGGTGGGGTTTGCATAGCTAGTCAGAGTTTTATTAACCTGCCTGGCGGTATTCCAGAGTGTAGCTCAGGGTGGAATTTCAGAACCAAAAGCGGTAACCCCGAGTCACACTCGGGATCGCATCGCAGGATCCAGGAAGAGCTTACTTACCTTGTCCCCAAGATCCTGCGATGTCCTCCCTGCAGTGTGAGCGGCTCGTCCTCCGTTCGATCTATCACGGAGCCGGGCTCCATTCCCTGCGAGTGTTGCGACGCACGGGGACAGCGAACGGCGCCAAATTCAAAAAGTGAAACACACAAAACATATACAGTACACTGTAATCTTACAGATTACATTACTGTATCAATTTATTTCACATCCCTTTTGTCCCTAGTGGTTTGTCCAGTGCCCTGCATGCAGTTTTATATTATATAAACTGTTCTCTCTGCCTGGAAACTGGAGATTGTCCATTGCAACCAAAACCGTCCCTTTACATCAAAAGCGGTTTTTAGACCAGCTAGAAAACAGCGATAATAAATTAGAATCACTCGCAGAATTGAGGGGAGATCCGTCATCAAACACTGAAAATAATGACAGCGACAATTCTGCAACTGAGCAAATTTCAATGTTTTTGATTTGATTACATTACTGAATAATTTTTATTATTATTATATTATTACTTGGTATAATTATTTATTATATTATAATTTATGATTTTGTTTTTCAAACTTTATCATACCCGGGATGTCTACTAGACTCTTGTTTGGACAGATTTAAAGAGGGAGTCCAGTGAAATTTTTCTTTTTTTAAAAGTCAGCAGCTACAAATACTGCAGCTGCTGGCTTTAAAAATATGGACACTCACCCGTCCAGCGCGCCCGCGATGTTGGCACCCGAAAGCCGATCTATTGATCGCCTCTCAGGTGCTGCCGCCACCATCTTCGGTATGGGAATCAGGAAGTGAAGCCTTGCGGCTTCACTTCCCAGTTCCCTACTGCGCATGCACGAGTCGCGCTGCACAATAAGGACATCTCTGCTGTCTCTGGGATCAGTGTGTTTCCCAGCAGATAGCGGGGGGGATGACAGGAAGTGGCGTAAATACCCGCAGATTCTGCGGCAATCTATGCCCGGAAGTGGGTGTAGATACCTGTATTATACAGGTATCTGTACCCCCCACCCCCCTGAAAGGTGCCAATTGTGGCACCGGAGGGGGGGAGTGTTCCGATGAGCGGAAGTTCCACTTTAGGGTGGAGCTCCGCTTTAAGTGAGTTATTCCTAAGAGTTACAGGCCTACAATATAAAACGCAAAATTTTCATGCAAAATAATGGTACCGCTTTCAGCACCAAAAATCTGAACTAATCATACCGCCAGGGAGGTTAATGGAGGTGTAAGTCTATTGCAACATTTATTTTGATGATGGTATTCCTATGTCCTTTTTTTCTAATCTGGCTGCTATATTTGTATCTATCTCCATTAAAATGTGTACTTCCATAAAAAAATATTTTTTAAATAAAATAAAATACCTATTGAGGGGGCATTTTTATGGAAATTGTCATCTAATAGAAAGAAGCAACCTACTTTTTTAAATCCAAACAAAAACCAAGTGCATAAAATTAGAGGCACAGGGGCACCGCCCCCCTAATCCATGCGCCCAGCACCTAATACATGCAGGGCACCGTACGCATTGTTATTATTGTTTTTTTTTTTGAAGCACATAATTAGAGCCTGAGGCTCTAATTGGCTTCAAAAAGGGTGGGCTCAGTGCCAGTTGTGTGACATCAGCAAATACATTTTCACTAATGTCTTCCTGCTTCTTCTCCTGGCCAAACAGGAAGCAGGTCCCGTGACCCAATTGGCCACGAGTCCCAAGTCCCGATTGGCCACAAATCCCAAGTCCCGATTGGCCACGAGTCCCAAGTCTCGATTGGCCACGAGTCCCAAGTCCCGATTGGCCTCGAGTCCCAAGTCCCAATTGGCCGCGAGTCCCAAGTCCCAATTGGCCACAAATCCCAAGTCCCGATTAGCCACAAATCCCAAGTCCCGATTGGCCACGAGTCACAAGTCTCGATTGGCTGCGAGTCCCAAGTCCCGATTGGCCGCGAGTCCTAAGTCCTGATTGGCCGGGAGGAGAAGTGACTGCCGGGAGGAGACGCAGAGAGGAAGCCGTGACTTGGATAGGGTAAGTGCGGGGCTGGCAGGAGGCCAGGCGGGCAAGCGAAGCGGCGATCAATCGATCCCCCCCAAGAAAATTGAGCACCAGCCGCCACTGGTAAATACCCTTAATAAAATATACCCAACACTTACTTAGCTAAACTTTAGGGAGATATAGAATACCCAAATTAATGCAGCTCTGTATTCTCTGTATTTACCATTACATCATTACATTTATTTTTGAATGCAAGCAGTTTAAGTACCTGAATTTGACCTCTCCTTCCATAAATACTAGTTGCTTGGCTATCATGCTAATCCTGATACTGTGAGGGAGATTTACTAAAACTGGGGCACACAGAATCTGGTGCAGCTGTGCATATTAACCAGGTTTTATCCTTCGTTCACACTAAAGGCCGGTTTGAAATCGGCATTTCAGTGCGAGTTTGGGGAAGATTTAAAAGACACCATGGGGGTTCATGCATAGATGTATATCAAAATCCCCCCCCCCCCCCCCAAAGACAAAGTCAGCATCGCATCGATTGGGACAGTGCAATTGCCGGCAATAGGCTGTGATTTGACATGTCAAATCGCTCTGATGTGAACAGGGGCTTAGCCCAGGTTCACACTGATGGGGGTTAGAAATTTCGAACTGACAATGCAGTTCAACTTTGGGGGCGATTTTAGAGACATCTGTGCGGGTTCATGCACAGATGTCTTTTCAAATCGCCCCCCCGAAGTCATCAAAAGTAGTACAGGAACTTCTTATGGGAATTGGCGGGGCACCACAAAGTCGGTGACGCACCAATTCAGATGGTGCCATTGCCGGCAATAGCCGCCGATTTGGCATGCAATCAAATCGCATGCCAAATTGACCCCAATGTGAACATGGGCTAAATGTCAAAGCTTAACTGAACAAGCTGAAGTTAGAAGCAGATTGGTTACTACTGAGCAGCGGATCTTCACAGGGCGGATCAATACGGATCCGTCCCGTGTGAAAGGGGCCTTAGCCATCCCTTCATAGGAGCGAAAGGTGTAGGGTGTTAGATCACCTTTTCCTGAACAGAACTTTTCTTATTTGCTCCTTTCTGATCTGTTAAATATACCAGTGAAAGTGTTTTGTGATATCTGTACAAGTGTACAATCAGTTGATCCTGCCAGAAATCTTGTCAATTGATAAATATTCAGCTCTCTTCCTCTGCTGCTTTTTTAGCAGTTCCATTTTTTTACCAGCCATCTCAATGGACTACAGGAAATCTCCCCCTATGTTATGTAAATGCATTGAAGGGGAGGTGTCCACTTACTACCCTAGGGTAACTGCACTGCTACTTCATGTACATGGGCGTCCGCAGGTAGGGGCAAGGGGGGTCAAGTGCCCCCACCTGGAATCAGGGATCGGATCTTAAATTCAGCACAGTTGCGTCGCTATCGGGGTGCGGGCAGCCCGCACCCGGGTGCCACTCACCAGTGGGGTGACACCATCAAGGTGCTGTCAAGCCCCCCCCCCCCATCAATGTAGTGTGGCTTTTTTTCCCTGAACTCGGCGGCGCTGTGACAAGAGAAAGGCGAGCTGTGGGCTGTCAGAGGTTTCCCCTGCTTGCCCCCCCTTTCTCCTGTCAGGGAGAAGAGACGGCGGCTCTCACCGGGTTCCCCGCCCAGCTTCCTGCCCACTCCGTTCCTTCCCTATTGGCCATAACTGAGGGTCAATCAAAGGAGACTGGGAGAGGAGAGCATCATGGGACATGTAGTCTCAAAGATTGGTGGCCCCATTTTCCACAGGGAGGAGGCTACAGCTCGATCAAGAGAGAGATTGAGAGACTGCAGCCTGGAAATAAGCTGAGGGAAAGAGTGCTACAGGACAAAGAATGAGGAGTGTGCTGGGCAGAAACCAGAGAGAGAGCCACGCTGCCCAGCGCCACCAGAGAGAGAAAGACTGAGCCACTACCAGAGTACAGACATGCTACACTACTGACCAGAGTCGCCCCCGGGGAACCCAGAGTGAGTGATCATCCAGCTGGAGGGATCACTGCTGTATTTTCGCTGGGTCTGGTAAGAGGGCCTGTTGGCCATTATCCATTACTTACCCTAGGGACTGTAATACGTCTGCAGTCTCTGACCATGATAATGTGATAATGACATTGTCGAAAAGGGGTGGTACATGGGTGACCCTAAAATGATGCCCCCCCCCCCCCCTGAAAAAAGTTCTGCGGACGCCCATGTTCATGTATACAGTTAAATAAATGAGCATTGTCATCCTACGACAGTAAGTACTGTATGTTACTGGCAGGATCACCAGATGGAAAAAAAAGCCTGAAAAAAAGAAAATGAATGCAGTCACCACATCGGAGCACTGATAAGCTACCATGAGTTACATTTTTATTCTGGGGTATACATACACTTAAACTGTTTCAAGAACACATCCTTTCGGTCTCTGGGAATGACCTTCATACCATTACTAGATCAAGGAAAACCAATTATTTTACAGGATATATCTTAAAAGAATTATTTTCAGTAAAAAAGAGGCCATGTAGATACATTCCCTGCCTTTTACCATAAACAGATTTGTTAGTGACGTCTTGTGAATACAGGACTGCCTTTCCATGCCCCGGGCAAGCTTGGGAAGCAGAATGGAACCCTCCGGATAGGATTATTATTTGATAAAATAAATCAAGGTGAAGTATGTCTCCTGTGTGAAATAAGGTCACTGAAAAATGTTCACAATTCACCTTCTATACGGTTTGGTGAAGACGGTTGTCATATGACAATACAAGCTAGAGATTGAATATTCTGCTATAGCACATACTGTAGCTAAACATTCTCAAGGTAAACGGATTTGACATCTTTTATATTTCTCTTCCTAGCCTGTATTAACGTCTTGCCGACCACGTAATGCACACATGCGACAGCGGGCTTATATGCATCCATGATCCTCTGAGGTTCTGTGCTATGAGCACGCTCACTACATCTCTGTCACTGTCTGAGATTGGTTAGACTGCCGATCATGTGACTACTGTGACAGCCAATCAGAACAATCCCATGATCAGGCGACACAGCAGCAAGGGGCTGAAGTGTCTGTCTTGATAAAATAAAAACAAAAACATGTATATCTCTGCAATGCATGCACATGTTCAATCCTATCCATATAAACCTGGCTACACTGACTGCAGCCGCAGGCATCATCCGGTACCTTTTTTTTCTTTTTTAGAGTACATGGTAGGGCTCGCTTGTAATAACAATTGGAGCAGCTAACTAGTCACTCAACAACTGGGGGAATCCATAGTGGAGAAGGATCTGGGGGTTTTGGTAGATCGGCCCTGTGTTGATCACATGCACTCTCCCAAGTAAAAAACACACCAACTTGAGCATGTGCAGCTTGTCCCCTAGCCTCTGTTCTATCAGGAGATGGGTTGGGGACAGTGGAAGAAGGGAAGGAACAGAGAATACAGGATCAAACAAGCTTTTTTACACAATGCAGAGGATTAACCCCATAGGTTCTAAAGTGAGTATAACAAGCATGCTTTACTGCATATACAGACTAATTTTACTGTTGTGGGTTTAGTAACACTTTAATATCTACCAGCAAATGAAGTCCCGATTTGTTCTGAAAAAAACAAGGAACAATTCACCTGCTGTGCCTCAAGATCGTGCATACTTTTAAAGGCTATCGGAACTGAAAAAAGGTTAAGAAATGCTGACATGCACTACCCACCTTTGCTGTTTACCACACAACTCATTTTAATGGAAAGTTACCTTCTTCAGGAGTTCTAAGTACTGATCTCATACATCCTTCAACTCACTGTTAAAAAGACTGAACACTTCATCACTAGGAGAGATCAGAAAGACAATTACTATAATCCTATAGAGATGTTATAACTGATTATTGGCAATTGCAGGATTTACAGAAACAGTATTGGGCCTATAAAAATGGAGCTCATTTAGGGGTTAAAAGAAATACCACCTTGTTTGCCCAATTAGATTCTTCCTTTAATTTTCTAACCTTTCTGGGAAATTATAAACAGACAAGCTAATTGGGTGCTATCACTAAAGCCGGGTACACACAATCAGATTATCGGATGAATTTTCTTCATTTTTTTTATGCTGCTAGTCTGATATCGAAAGTAAAGAGGTTACTCACCATAAGAAAATTCTCATACGACTAGTTTTGTATGTGTTCTTTCGTTTCTGAGCATGCGTACTCTTGCTCTTACGAAATTGTACTGATTGAACGAAAATCGGACGTTGTGTTAACATCCAACAAAAAATTTAGCGACTGCACATCCAGTTTTTGTCGTCCGAAAAATAGGCTGTTGAAAGCACCGTACTAACGATCAGAAAATTGTCAGATTGTTCTTCGGATGAAATTTTACTTCCGATTTTCTGATCGTGTGTATGGACCCTAACACAAACAGTTCAGTTCCAGTTAATTAATGCCACGTACACACGATCGGAATTCTCGTCGGAAAAAACTCTGATGGTTTTTCCGACGGAATTCCGCTCAAGCTGTGTTGCCTACACACGATCACACCAAATTCCGACGGTCAATAACACAGCGGCATAAAACACGTTCGACAGCACTATAAAAGGGAAGTTTAATGCTTCCGAGCATGCATCTAATTGTTTCCGAGCATGCGTTGGAATTTTGCGTGTCGGAATTGCATACACACGATCGGAAAATCCGATAGAAAGGTTTTCCATGGGAAAAATTGAGAACAGGTTCTCAATTCAAAGTCCGTCGGAAATTCCGACAGAAAAAGACCGATGGGCATACACACGGTCGGGAAAATAAGATGAAAAGCTCCCATCGGACTGTTTCCTTCGGAAATTCCGACCGTGTGTACTCTGCATAAGACTCTATGGGGGAAATTAACACAGACTTGCACAAGTCTTCTAAATTGAGAACATGGAGCAGGTGCATAGTTGCCAACAGTCCCGATTTTCCCGGGACAAACCCGATTTTGGAGAAGAGCTCCCGCTGGAGGCATGGCAGGCGGTCTGGAGGCAAGCGGCCAAAACCTCTATATGTACTCACTACAAGGAAAACTCCTACAAAATTCTCTTCTTTTGGTACCAGACGCCTGCCATACTCCATAAAATATACCCCTCCACCTCAGATAGATGCTGGCGCTGCCAGCAACACAGGGGTACGCTCTTCCACATATAGTGGACATGCCCACTCATAACTCCATTCTGGGAACTCACTCAACAGCTACTGACACGTCTATTTGAGACGCCAATAGCGCTAACACCCAAACTTTTTCTACTAGGCCTATCCCAACCAAAAATAGCTAAACCTAGCAAAAAACTGCTCAGACACATATTGACCGCGGCGCGGTGTTTAATAGCCCTCAGCTGGAAGTCCACAACCCCACCCTCACAAGAGGCCCTATACTCCAGGGTTAAAGACGTCGAACTCATGGAAAAAATGACAGTCAGGATCCGACAAAAATTGGATGAACACAACACAGTCTGGGAAAGGTGGCATCTGCGGGAGGACTAAGGCAAGCCGTCATGGGAACCGAAGTGAGAACGTATCTATACCCCCTACCCCTCCCCCCCTTTTACCTCCTTCCTCCCCTTCTTCTTTTCTCCCTTTTCTTCACCCTTTGTAATGCAGACCTCATCTGCATGCTTTATATATGCGTAATTACATATGTTCTATGCTAAGAGTTAAAACACAATTTACTAGCTGGACATTGTTTGGAAACCAACGTAGCATCCATAGGCGCACCCATAGAATAACATGCATGTAGCATAACCGTTGCCTATGGGAACATTTACTTGTCTGCCTGTATGTAATGTTAAATAACTTTTTTTGAATTGAACAATAAAACTGTTAATTGGAAAAAAAAGAAAATGTTATTCAGACATTTCTGCGCCTGACAAGCACTTGTTAAGCTGGGAATTCCTGGTTGGCCCTAAGGACTCAAAATAAGAAACAACAGACACACCAGGAAAGGGCCGTGTCCTTTTAGGAAACCACCCAGGGAGCTGCAACCTGGCCCTCCATTTAGCCACAGGACCACTGGACTAGAGCTTGGATCTTTCTGGGACCCCACAAACCTGCCAAGACAAAAGTGCACAGATCAGAGAGAGGATCTTAGGTGGAGGTATGTAGGGAAGTGGATGCCTAACATACGGTAAATCACCAATAATGTAAATATTTGCCCCCTGGTACATTAAGATACCCAGAGTACTGCATGACTGCTGAGGTGCAATTAGTCCAGGTACTATGAAACTGTAAATTATCTGTATAACCGTCTTTTAACCCTTGCCCCTTCATACCAATAAATAACACGCTGACAACTGCTAAGTTGGAAAGGGCAAGGCCACAGCTTTATTTCTTTAAATCCAACACATAACATATGAATAGTTCAAACAAATGAATACTTCAAACAGTGCCTGTCACAGTTATACTGTGAGCACATAATCCAAAGTAGGGGAAGGAGATAAGAAGGGGGGAGGCCTGTCCTTACCATAAGTGCTAGACAGGCCGTCTGCTTTCCATTTCCATCAACAGCGGCCATTTTATGCTGGCAAGGTCAAGAAACTGCAGCAAGCTGTGACGTACCAAAGAAAATTATAGGGCGGGAGGGTGGGCAGCTCTTCCAAACGGATCTTCCAGAAGGATCCAGAATTTCTGGGCGCGGCACTTTTGTCAAGCTCAAGCCCAGCCCAACCCACACCCACCACCAATCTTTAATGACCCTTTGGTCACTTCGACCCGCCCTGGACATGCCCCCAACAGTCAGGGCTCTCTTTCCCTATGGGGTCAAGAGGCCTTCAGGAATCATGGTTGCTCCTCCAAGCCAGGCAAGTGGGAGATCTGATCTTTCTGGGGAGCAGCTTCTATAGAAAGTGCCACCAGGACCACAGAGCAAAGTAGAAGGACCATCTGAAATATTCAGAACCAGAATGATGATTATTAGACAATGGCTAAAAACATAGCTCCCAAATGTCTCTCATTTGGAGGGACTGTCCCTCTTTTGATCCCAAATCCCTCTGTCATTTATGCACCCTCAGTTGTCCCTCTTTTTGGCCTGATGTGTACATCTCTATACAAAATGTACCATTTTACTACCAAACGTGTTATGCTACACTTTTTATCCAACCTCTATATAACTGCATTTTTTTTATTTTGAAAAGCCAATTTAAAGGAAAAGTAGAGGTAATGAAAGCACTGGTGTGGTTTAGCCAGTCATTTTTTGCATATTAGATTGTGTCCTTTGCCTACATACTGTCTTCTAAAAGGTGTCCCTCTTTTACCATTTCAGAAAGAAGTTGCGCTGTCCCTTTTAAATGAAATAAAAAAGAAATGCACAAACACCAAAAAGTGTGATAAAAATAAAATTTTACCCCCTTCCTGACCAGAGCACTTTTTGCGTTTCATGCAGTGCGTCGCTTTAACTGACAAGTGCGCGGTTGTTCGACGTGGCTCCCAAACAAAATTCATTTTTTTCCCACAAATAGAGCTCTCTTTTGGTGGTATTTGATCACCTCTTTTTTTTTTTTTTGTGCTATAAACAAAAAAATAGCGACAATTTTGAAAAAAAACACATTATTTTTTACTTTTTGCTATAATAAATATCCCCCAAAAAATCTATAAAAAATGTTTTTTCCTCAGTTTAGGCCGATATGTATTCTTCTACATATTTTTTGGTAAAAAAAATCGCAATAAGTGTTTATTGATTGGTTTGCGCAAAAGTTATAGCGTCTACAAAATAGGAGATAGTTTTATGGCATTTTTATTAATATTTTTTTTTTTTACTAGTAATGGCGGCGATCAGTGATTTTTAATCGTGACTGCAACATTATGGCGGACACATCGGACAATTTTGACACATTTTTGGGACCATTGGCATTAAATACAGCGATCGATGCTAAAAAATTGATTACTGTAAAAATGTGACTGGCAGTGAAGGTGGCGCTGTCGGGGTTAAGTGTGTCTTAGGGAGTGATTCTAACTGTGGGAGGGGGAGACTGTGTGTGACACGTCACTGATTACCGCTCCCGATTACAGGGAGCTGTGATCAGTGACAGTGTCATTAGGCAGAATGGGAGATGCTTGTTTACATTAACATCTCCCCGTTCTTCCTCACCGTGAGATCATCACGGGTATCCCTGCGGACATCGAGTCTGCGGTATCCGCGATTGCGGTCACGGAGCTCCCAGCGGCGTGCGCGCGCCCGCAAGCCGCCTCTTAAAGGGCCATGTACAGGTACATTAATCTGCCTGTATGTGCCCTTCTGCCGCAGTATATCTGCGTGAGGCGGTCGGGAAGCGGTTAACAGAGTTCATTTCATCAGTGTTAATTTTGATGTCAAATTTCTATTTACTTTTAGTCATAGTCTTTTAAATAAAATGCCATTTTAGTTTTAGTCGTATTTTAGTCATCTGAATTGTTTTAGTTTTATTCATAATTTAGTCATCTGAATTGTTTTAGTCATTTTTTAGTCTACTAAAATCTCCAGTACATTTTAGTAAACTAAAATCTAATGGGTTTAGTTAAGTTGTAATGCATTATTTAAGCATTTCTCTAGAATTACCAAACTAGAATGAATCTAATCTAGATTTCCCAAACTTATATACTTCTGGAGTGAAAATCTAAGAACATTAAGCCCTGATTCACATTTATGCTACTTTAAAATCATGCTACTTCACTTGAAGTAGCACGATTTCAAAGTAGCAGGTCTGCGCAGTTCATGCACAGATGTCTATGCAAGTCGCATTTCAAATCGGTGTGGCACCGCAAAGTCGGAGTCGCACTGATTTGAACGATTCCATTGCCGACAATAGGGTGCGACTTGTCATGCAATTTGGAATTGTCAAATCGCATGACAAGTCGCACCGGTGTGAACGGAGGCTTAGTCGTTGTGATATATAATGACTTTATAAATAAAATCAAGTTTCATTAACAAACAAAAATATTGCTTTTTGACAAACAGAAGTGCAGCAAAAAAAAACTGCAAACTCTATTGGCTTATTCGTATGGGGTAGTGCAATAGTGCAATACATGTTTAAACTTTTACGTGCTATTATTATAAGCTGGAGATAGAATTGTGTTGCCAATTTAGAAAAGGCCAGCAGAGGGTGCCAAAGAGATAGCGTGAATGAGTGTAATGTGTGAAACTGCATAGGAAAGGGAAAGCATCGATGGGAGCCCGTGTATCTCAGCCAATACAGCTTGCCAATAGAGTCAGGAGGCTGGGGCTTTACAGACAGGAAAGCAAAAGTCCAGGTGGGTAAATGTCCCTCCCTCACATTTTCATTCCTTTTTTGTTCGTTGATAAAATATGTAATTGATTTTCGTAATAGTTTTTGTTAATTGACCTAATACAAATTTTATTTTCGTTTAGTTTTTGTCACTGAACACATGCAGCTGACGAAAATTATGATGAAAATATTTTCAGCGACGAAGATTAACACTGCATTCCATGCCATGAATGATCTTGAAATCTTCCATGGCACCTCCATACAGGGCTGGTGCAAGGATTTTTGACACCCTAGGCGAAACCTAATTTTGCCACCCCCTTGGCTCCACCAAATGCAGCCCCACTAGCGCCCATCAAATGCAGCCCCACCAGCGCCCATCAATGCAGCCTACCAGTGCCCATCAATGAATGTTTGCTTGCTTCCATTCATTCGGGAGTCGGGACACAGTCCTCCGTTGCCACTGCGCCTCTGACACTATGAGGGTTATTTACGAAAGGCAAATCCACTTTGCACTGCACTTGGAAGTGCAGTTGCTCTACATCTAAGGGGTAGATCTGAAATGAGTGGAAGCTCTGCTGATTTTATCATCTAAACATGTGCAAGCTAAAATGCTGTTTTTTATTTTCCTTGCATGTCCCCCTCGGATCTACAGCGACTTTACTTCCAAGTGCACCTTCAGAGCAAAGTGGATTTGCCTTTCGTAAATAACCCCCTATGTGTGAATGGAGCGGGGGCTTTCTGCTGTTGCTGAGACTTAGTTACTTTCTGCAGAGAGAAGAGAGTAGGAACACCAGTGGCCAGGAATCCTATTGGTAGCACTGGCCCTGCCTCCATAAATAATATCAGCTGCTTACCAGACATACAGACCCTACATGAGAAGAGGTCTAAAGTTGTCAATGTGTATTAGAAAGCCTCCAGAATGACCATATACAGTGGATATAAAAAGTCTACACTTCCCTGTTAAAATGTCAGATTTCTGTGATATATATAAAAAAAAAAGAGACAAAGATAAATAATTTCAGGACTTTTTCCACCTTTAATGTGACCTATAAACTGTACAACTCAGTTGAACAACAAACTGAAATCTTTTAGGTGGAGGAAAGTAAAACTAAAAAAATTTAAAAATATGGTTGCATAAGTGTGCACACCCTTAAAGTGGTTGTAAAGGCATTCTATGCATTAAGATAAAAAGCCTTCTGTGTGCAGCAGCAGCCCCCCTAATACTTACCTGAGGTCCCTCTCTGTCCACGAGGGTCTCATCTGTCCGAGATTCTCCCTCCTGATTGGCTGAGACACAGCAGCGGTGCCATTGGCTGACACTGCTGTGAATCAAAGCCAGCTAGCCAATCAAGGGAGAAAGGGGGCGGGGCCGTGTCAGGGCTCCATGTCTGAATAGAGGTGGAGGTATGGCGGCGGTGGAACGCAGGACGTCACTTCCGGTCAGCGTCGTGTAAGCCACGCCCTTATGCGTTTCGTCACTTCCGACTTCAACAGAGGTCGGAAGTGACGAAACGCGTAAGGGCGTGGCTTACACGACGCTGACCGGAAGTGACGTCCTGCGTTCCACCGCCGCCATACCTCCACCCGGAAGTCCAGTGTGTGTCTCCACAGGCACACACCATACTGACAGGATGTGCAGGGGCTGATGCTGGCGAAATTATTCTACCATCTAAAACGCAAGTGACCACTATATGCTAATGTGAAAGATAAATTAATGTACGCTGCTAATCTTTTGGGGCCATTTTTGGGAATGTAATTTATGCTTTTTTGTCAATAAACGGAATTACGCTATGTGCAATATTTTACTTTGTCCCCATGGCGAGTTTTGTTTGGAGCTAAATTTCCCCCTGGACCCCTGATGCTGGTGTTTCCTTGGTGATGCTGATACTTGGCTGGTTATGACCCCGTCCTAGCAGAGGAGTAGTGGAAGCAGAGTAATATACCTTGATGACACATATGTGACAGGCGTGTTTTATTTTGATTTCTGGTGAGTTTGAACCCCTCGGGGAGTGTGCCTCACATGGTGAAATTATCACACGGGATGATACGGTGTCAAACTATACCACAGAAGAAGTCACTTTGATTTAATTTACGAACTGTTCACTCATCACCACTGCTGCACCCAAGGAACTTTTATCTATTCACTCATTTGATTGAGGACTTATTATACATATCTTATGTTTTATATTTCAACATTTTTATGGTCCTTATGAGATAATAATTTTTAGCGCTGTTTTTAGTATATTATTTCGCACATACATCACAGTCTGAATTTTTATACTATCTATTTTTTATAATGTTTTTGACATACTTATGTGAGTTGAATGTAAATTTTATATTTTAAAGATTAAACTTTTTAGACGGTATTACACTATTGTTTGCCTCTATTATTTTCATTATGTGGCATATGTGCGGAAGCTTGGTGGAAGTAACCAGGAGACACTGATATCCATAGCAGGAGGGGACCAGTGTGGAGCATCAGTATACAGCAGCCAGTACATTAATAGGATACATCTGAATGACCCTCTCCATCTGCTGATAACCACTCTAGGCTTAAAATTTAAGCCCTTAAGGTAAGGGTACACCCGATGGGGGAGGAGTGCACATTGCATGAAGACACCTGATCACTTTATTAATGTTATGGACATTGTTGTTCATTTTTCATTCTATGGACTGTGTTGAATTATTTTATATCACTTTGGATTGTGTGTGATTCACGGAGCACGAGAACATTTATTTCATATAAACATCATATACACATATATATATATATATTTTTTTTTTATTTCACTTTATGGAATGTAATATATTGATTTATAGCACAGTTTTTATGCATTAACGGTCAGTAGTAGCACGGCACTATATATATATATATATATATATATATATATATATATATATATATATTACAGTTTTTTTAACATTGTGGGAAGTGCAAGCAGCTGTTTTTAGTTTTATTTCACGGTAGTTTAAAGATTTGGCAGCTCACAAGGTTTTACCCATTTTTGTTTTGGGAGACTTCAGATGTGTTTTTGCAAAATTTAGCCAGGCTTGGATGTTTTTTTTTTTTTTAAGAAAATGCTTCCGTCTTGCCACTCTACCCCATAGCCCAGACATATGAAGAATATGGGAGATTGTTGTCACATGTACCACACAGCCAGTACTTGCCAGATATTCCTGCAACTCCTTCAATGTTGCTGTAGGCCTCTTGGCAGCCTCCCTGACCAGTTTCCTTCTAGTCTTTTCATCAATTTTGGAGAGACGTCCAGTTCTTGTCACTGTTGTGCCATATTTTCTCCACTTGATGATGACTGTGTTCCATGATATATCTAATGCCTTGGAAATTCTTTTGTACCCTTCTCCTAACTTATACCTTTTTAACAATGAGATCCCTCTGATGCTTTGGAAGCTCTCTGCGGACCATGGCTTTTGCTGTAGGATGCGACTAAGAAAATGTCAGGAAAGACCTATTAGAACAGCTGAACTTTACTTGGGGTTAATCAGAAGCACTTTAAATGGCAGGTCGGTACGGACTCCTATTTAACATGAGTTTGAATGCGATTGCTTAATTCTGAACACAGCTACATCCCCATTTATGAGTATGCACACTTATGCAACCATATTATTTTATTTTTACCCCCACCCCCCAAAGATTTCAGTTTGTTTTTTAATTGAGTCACATATAGGTGGAAATGTTTCATCTTTGTCTCATTTTTTTTACATCACAGAAACCTGACATTTTAACAGGGGTGTGTAGACTTATTATGTCCATTGTATATAAGTAGAAACTATTTGTATTCAACAGAGTTCCGACTAAATCTTCAAATCCGCTCAGCCAATGTCATCATCACAATAAAGCACAAACACAAGAACTCCATAGTGTAAAACCGCTCCATTTAATCGTCTTAGAATAGAAAGCATGTAAGGCACACCAGAACGCATTTATGTGCCGCTACATCTAGTGGTGCCACGGTGTCACAGAACATATGAAATATGACTCATGGCATGGAATAGACCCAGTTTTTGTGTTTGTTTATTTCACTTATTTATTAATTTAAAGCAGGGATATGCAATTAGCGGACCTCCAGCTGTTGCAAAACTACAAGTCCCATCATGCCTCTACCTCTGGGTGTCATGCTTATCGCTGTCAGCGTCCTGCTATGCCTCATGGGACTTATAATTCTGTAACAGCTGGAGGTCCGCTAATTGCATATCCACGATTTAAAGGGACAGCACAACAACTTTTTATTTACAATTTATTGTGCATCAGTATCTGGATGTTTTTTGAGTGCTGCTGTACACATTCATTGGGGGATTATTTTGCACTGAGCGCAATTTGTTAGATTCGAATTTCAGAAAGATGCAAGGTATGGATAAGGCTACCTAAATCTGAGCATATTTAAAGCCTAGCTCTGGTAATCGTTGCAGAAAGTGTGTGTGGTGTAATGCAACCTATATATCCTTCCTCAAGACTTGTGTTGCAAAACAGGTTCAAAAGCATTGAATTATGTCAAAGAGGATCCAGATAGATAGTTTGAACTTTGAAAAGATCTATTGAAAGTGATCTGTACAAATAAAATGTATCACTGCCAGGAATCCAGCTTTAATACTGAACATGGTAAAATTTGGGCTGGGTTCACACTACCCCATGCGATTTTGACACAATTAATAGTGAAATTATGTAGTATGACTTTGGTTGCATTACATTCTATTCCAAATCACACTGAAAAATCACACCAAAGTAACACCCTTTCCCAAATTGCCTCACACCAGGATGGGAAAAGAGACGGGGAAAAATCCCCACTGAGGACACAGAGGGAACTCTACTGCTACAAGAGACCCTATACCTAAAGTGCATTTTTAAACTTTTCTGTGCCAATAATATTTTATACAGTGTCTAAACTTAAGCCTAAATATCTCTGTTTCTTATCCCTTAGAAAGAAACTGAGAGATTGTTCCCTCTGTACAGAGCCCTGTGTTGATTGTCAGCAAAGGGCTGTGGGCTGTGATTGGACACGGCCCAGGCGCCAATCCAAGTGTAGTACGTTAGTGAGTTTTAATACTCATATAGATTACAAAAGGTAAAATGTGAGTAGGCATTGAGCACAAAGTGCATACGGCGTCTGCGGGAAGGATACGTCCAGATGGCTTCTGCGGTGGGTACTCGAGTGAGCCGCGCCAGTGGATGCCGACGCTTCATGGAACTTGGAACACACAGGGAGCCAGAGATGACGTCACTTCCGGGGAGCAGATGCCTATCGCCTCACCGCTGCCCAGAAGTGACGTCATCTCTGGCTCCCTGTGCATTCCAAGCTCCAGGAAGCGTCGACATCCACCGAAACAGCTCGCTCAAGTACCCACCGCAGAAGCCATCAGGACATATACTTCCCGCAGACACCATATGCACTTTGTGCTCAATGCCTACTCACATTTTACCTTTGTGTGTACCCTAATCTATATGGGTATTAAAACTCACTAACATACTACACTCAGATTGGCGCCTGTGCTTTTTATTTTTTTTTCCTCAGTTGTTCCAGAAACTGCTTCTTGCTTTTCACTGGGCTTCCTTTCAAGGTATTTTACATAGACCCCATGGACTAGTTTATAGACTTTATTTAGAGTCCCTTCATGCTTCCGTAATTACCCTCATTATCCCTATTCCCCAAGACGTACGTCAGACTTGTGTGCTTATACTAGGCTTGATGCAAGCACCAACTCATCCATGTGTGTGATTGAACACAGCCAATCAGCAGGTCCTGGTCACAAATCATTGACCGGGACGTGCTGATTAATGCCGCGTACACACGTTCAGACTTTGTCTGCCGGACCTAGTCCAGCGGCCAAACCGCCGGACTTTCCCGAGCGTGTGACTTGCCCACATACACCCGGGACTTCTGCGGCAGACAATGAAAATCAACGGACTTGCCCACACACGGAGCAGTCCGTTCATTTAGAACGTAATTGCAGGTAGACGGGGCTAGTGAAGGCAGTGAATGCCGTTGCGCTAGCCCCATCACCTGGCATGTATTTAAAGGGAATCCCCACGCATCCCCCCCCAAATCCATCTCAGACCCTTGTCCGAGCACGCAGCCCAGGAAAAGGGTGAAGACGAGCGAGCGCCCCGCCCCTCCTGAGCCGTACCAGGCCGCGTGCGGCCCCCCCACCCCAAAGCACCTTGTCCCCATGTTGATGAGGACAAGGGCCTCTTCCCGACAACCCTGGCCGTTGGTTGTCGGGGTCTGCGGGCAGGGGGCTTATCGGAATCCAGGAGCCCCCAGATCCCGGCCCCCCACCCTATGTGAATGAGTATGGGGTACAATGTACCCCTACCCATTCACCTAAGGTGTAAATAAAAAAAAAAAAAAAAAAAAAAACACAATTTTTTAAAAATATTTTATTGCACTGCTCCGGGGGTCTTCTCGCCGGACTCCTCCGCTCATTTACCGAGCAGAGGTGGTCTTCTTCCTCCCCCAGACGGCGGCGACGACGACGACGAAGAAGATAGCTCTTTTACCGAGCAGAGGAGCCCAGCTATCTTCTTCGTCGTCGTCGCCGCCGTCTGGGGGGAGGAAGAAGACCACCTCTGCTCGGTAAATGAGCGGAGGAGTCCGGCGAGAAGACCCCTGGAGCAGTGCAATAAAATATTTTTAAAAAATTGTGTTTTTTTTATTTACACTTTAGGTGAATGGGTAGGGGTACATCGTACCCCATACTCATTCACATAGGGTGGGGGGCCGGGATCTGGGGCCCCCTTATTAAAGGGGGCTCCCGGATTCCGATAAACCCCCCGCCCGCAGACCCCGACAACCAGGGTTGTCGGGAAGAGGCCCTTGTCCTCATCAACATGCCGCACGGCCCCCCTTTCCCCAGAGCACCCCCCAAGTTGAGGGCACGGGGCCTGGTACGGCTCAGGAGGGGGGGGGGGCGCTCGCTCATCCCCACCCCTTTCCTGGCCTGCGTGCTCGGATAAGGGTCTGAGATGGATTTGGGGGGGGGGGGGGGGGCGTTTTTTCGGCGTGGGGATTCCCTTTAAATCCATGCCAGGTGACGGGGCTAGCGTGGCGGCATTCACTGCCTTCGCTAGCCCTGTCTACCTGAAGTCACGTGCTAAATGAACAGACTTTCCGATGATCGGCAAGTCCGTTCATTTCCAAAAGTCCAGCGGACTAGCATACTAACGTCGGGATTGTCCGCCGGACTGCCAAGTCCAGCGGATAATTTTAAAACAAAACTTAAAACCTAGTCCGCCGGACTTTTGGCGCCAAAAATTCCGCCGGCGCCCACACACGGGGGGAATTGACAGTTCGTGTGTACGCGGCTTAAGTCCCATTGCGTTCAATCAGAGCAGAGCCGGCAAGGGCGTGCATCCTGAACCTTGTGGGAAAGTTGTGTCATGCAGGTACGCTACAATGCCTGTATGAGCCACCCTGCTGCAGTATATGTACTATGGCCAGTTGGAAAATGGTTTTAAAGCAGTGGTAAAGCCTGCTTTGTTTTACCTACAGGTAGGCCTACCTGTAGGTAAAATGAATATATCTTTAACATGCACCGTTAAAGAGATCTTCACCCTGCATTCACCTAGAGATGCATGCATTTGCAAATTTGTGCAAACTAAACCCCTGTTTTTAATGGATACTGTTGGCCAGGTTAATTCAGCTTGGAATTTTAAAATAGTCGCTCTCTTGCTCACTCCCAAGGACTAGACACCATAGGGGTTGTAGTGTGCATAGAGCAGTGCATATGCACACTGCTCGTTCCAAAATGGAATTGGGGGGGGGGGGGGGCAGATGAGCTAACAGAGAATGTTATAAGGAGGAGTAAAAACACTGTGAGAAACGATTGAATGAAAAATAGATTACAGGGCCATTCAGTAGTAGCTGTGTATATATTACTTTTGGAGAGCAAGGATATAATTTTAGGGGGAGATTTACTAAAACTGGTGCAGCTGTGCATAGAAATCAATTAGGCCCCTTTCACACTGGGGCGGTTTTCAGGCACTAAAAAGAGCGCCCGTACACCGCCTGAGAAAAACGGCCCCATTCACTCCAGTGTGAAAGCCAGATTCACATATGTACGGCCGTGGTTGCCAACCTGGGGTCCGGTGCATTCCTATTCACCGGTTCCGGTGCAATTCAGGTCAAAATTCTTGCCTGAATTTTTCCAAAACTGCACAGGACCCTTTTGGAATGCACTCTGCAGCCACCCCAGACATGTGTAAACCGGCTCCATTGAGAGCCAGTCACACTCACATGTCATGCGAAATGGATGCAGTGAAAACCACATCCAAATTCACACATATGTGAACCCAGCTTAAAGCATGCCCTTATCACACCCCATAGGGTAGCATTCTCCATCTTAGTTTACAGATTTTTCCCTGCATGCAGTGATGATCTTCAGAAGTAGTGGAGGACAGCAGACAGGCTTCACCAGAGCTTTGTGATAGCCCAACTTGGAAGCAAAAGTTACATTTTTAGATGGGGTAGGGTTTGGTTAATACCTACTTTATAGTTGTGTTACACGTTCCCAAGCAAGGCATAAACAAGCCCGTGTTGTAATCCAAAAAGGAAGAGATTTTACACGGAAACAAAAGAAAAAACATCATATTTTTTATTTTAAAATCGTACATCAGAGGGAATGTTCATATGTATTATGCTAGGCATGTCCCTATGCACTGAAGAGGAGGGCAACACAGCAACAAGCCAGCAGGCCCCAAACAACTAAACCAGAACAGGTTAGAAACCTCACACAGCCTCTGCCAAATGCACCAACCAAAACGAAGCATCATCAATTGCTGAAACATCCATGTGGTAGAAGTATGCACCGAAGACCACAGAGAAATTGTAGATATGGAAGCTGTGTAACCCTTCCCTGGGCCTTCAGAAAGCACAGAAGGAAACAGACAGATTAAATTCAGTAATAGACATCAGGTAACACATGATCGTACAAACCACATCCAAGGTGTGAAGAGACTTGTCCCCCAGTGTCTAAGGCAGTGATGGTGAACCTTGGAACCCCATTTCCCATGATGCTTCATGATGTGCATCATGGGAAATGTAGTTCCAAAACATCTGGGGTGCCAAGGTTCACCATCACTGGTCTAAGGCATAGGACACAAATAAAGGAAACAAAGTCCTGGTTGAGATGGTAAAAAGAATGGCTGAGGCTGTAAAAATTGAAGCCTTGCTTAACGGGGAGTGATTATGCCTGGGAGAGGGAATTTCGATCTTAGTTTGCCGTGTCTAGTCACCTGACGGTAGCAGCATAACCCTATTGTAATGGAGAGGACAATACTGTGTCCTAGGATGTACAAGAACATCATAATAGATGTAAATTATCAAACCTTGTCACCTCCGCGTCTTGGTCCATGTACAGCATCAAAGGCTTCAGTTGGTTTTTATAAGGAAGCTTTTTAATCAGTCACATGTTATAAAACCATCTTTTTATTTTATTTTTTAGATTGAGGAGAGAGCAAAAAAAAAAAAAAAAAGCCCCACACAACACACAGTCTTATCATGCATTTTAAGCTTTCCTGTTGCAGTTTAAAAACAAAAAATGAGATAAAAAAGGGAAACAAACATAAAAAGGAACTTTATTTAAATTTTCCAGCAATGATCAAGTAATAAAAAATAAAAATAAAAAAAAAGGGAGAAAAGAAAAAATTAATAAGTGCACATTTAAAGCGACATGGTCAGGGGGAGAAAAAAAAAAAAAACACAACAACTGTGTCCTTCAAAAGTAGAGCTATTCTAGCTGACTTTCCAGCAGCTCGTGTCCTACCTCCTCTCTGTTTTGGCACGGCAGCCTCCTAATCAATCAACACTTTTGGGAGTGCCAGATAACGGTGTCCCCTTCCCCGCGCTGGAGTGCCATCCTCTGCCCCCCTACGTCACTGCTGGAGTCTTGTAGTGGGTCGGAGGAAGGTACAAGTACACGGCAGGTGACACAGGCATCAAGAACTTCCAGGGACAGCAGAAGACAACAGAGTGGGGATGATAGGAGAAACAGGCTACTGAAAAGAAGTAAAATACCTCTTCTCTTGCAGGGCACAATTCTTTGTGTTTTTTACCCTGAAAGGGTTCATTTAACCAACATTACACATGGGTAACACTTCAAAAAGGTCATATGATAAGCTTCATTTCTAGCAGCTCATCTGACAAAATGCAAAAAAGGAAGTGGTCAACTGCTGACAAGATCCACAGTAGATATGAAAAAAAATAAAGTCAACATTTTAAAGAGCAGTAAGTAGAAGTTAGTCTACAGTGCTATATCTAGAATGACCCTGAGATAAATCACATAAATAGGGGTAAGGTGTATGTGCATCTCAAATCCAAAAACCTTTTTTTGGTTTTGAACAGAGTAAGGAATGATTAAACTCCAAGCAGGTTTTTTTTTTATTTTATTTTTTTTTTTTTGGGGGGTTTGTGGCACATTTGAGAGATTTCCATCCTATGCCGAGTGTCACCACTGGAAGATTTCCCCTCATGTCCTGTTCTGGTAACAACTGCAAAATGTTTGATTTGCACAACTTTTGTCCCAATAGAAAATAGTAATCAGAAGACAAATAGGATGAATCTCTCCAGAAAACACATGCAATTTAAAAAAAAGTTGCTGTGTGGATCAGGGGGGCATGTATGTATGCATGTGCCAGCATGTGTCAGCCATCATAGTATTGCAAAGACAAACCGGTATATTAACAGCACAGGAAAAGAATCAAAGAACCTGCTGATTGGTGCTTTGTAGAGCGGACTTTAAAATAACAGTCAAATCAGTCCTGATGTTTGCGGGACTCGGTTGCTAAATATTGCCGAGGAGGAGATGTCCTATTCAGATTTAAAAAGGCTCATTGTTGATGTAGCGACTAAACACAATAAAGGCCGGGCTGGGCTTGTCAGTCGGTACCATATGTCCAGCTCCCTGCGAGAAGAGAACAGTGTCATTGGAGGTTACCATAAAGCATCTGGATAAATGGAGAACCTTCACATAAAAGGAACATTTTGCAATTAGCACAACATGGCGGTTAGGTCAGATCTGTGGTGCCACTATACTACCACACAGGTACATGCTAGTGGAGGAGAGCAGTGGATTTTCATTGTCCACCTCATTTGATCAACAGAAATACTTTTCATGTCTCAGTTTAGCAACTGAAAGCCACTTGATTAAAAAAAAAAAAAAAAAAAAAATACACCCTTAAAAATAGGACACCTAAACAAACCATCACTAGAGTAGCCAATGTCTTTTCACTGTGATTAAATTGAGACCACCTTCACCAGCCTCCCAAACCCAATGGTCTGGGGACAAATTCCAGGCCACCCAGAAAGGCAATACTTTAGTGTCAACAGTGTTGACTCTTGTCTGCCCCTTCATGAGGGTTCACAGCTACCTTGAGTGAAGCCTGGTACATACTAAGCTTTTTTTCCCCCCATTCAACCCAGTGGGCTAAACGGAGGGGAAAACAAAAAACAACCAAAAACACACGCCTCCGAGAAGCTCAGAACATGAGATGTTAGAACAGCAATCTCCCCCCTGAGTTATTGTGTTCTGATAAGGGGACTGACTGCCCCCCCCCCCCCCCCCATTCCCTCCCCAAGCCAGAACACAATAGTTAGCACTGGCAGCGAATGGCTAATCAAATGCTGGTTTTCCAGCATGCCTCTTTGGCTGGCTTCTGACACCATGTGTACCAGGCTTGAGTCTTAGCGACTTGTGTGTTGCTCCAACTTTGAAGCTGGGGCTACTGCCAAGGCATGCCTGCTAACACACACACAGCCAACTAGCTGTTGAGTGTGCCCATTATAAATGTGTATTCCGGGCTCAGAAAAGGTGGTCTTGGATTGACCCGTTTTGCTCATCATTTCAGCTGACAATGAATTTCAGTAACACCGGTCTGTTGATCCTTATGGAGCTCACAAAACCAATATGTCTATTCAGCTGCATAAGGTTTTTTATCCAAAGCTTTTTATAGAGCAAGGCGAACAAGCCAGGTAGCCATAATTAAGCTGACCAGAAAAAAAAAAATAAAAAATTCCCCACTTTCCACTCTAAAACACTGAAGAGGATAACCATGCCTTCTTAAAATGTGACCATACTCTAAGGCAGGGTGGATTTGAATCAAGTCAATTTAAAATCACTAGTAAAAAGGCTTGATTTAAAAATCAACTCGATTTAACTACATCAATACTGGGCACTTCCGCCCCCTTCCTTCACAGACCATTTTTCAGCTTTCAGCGCTCTCGCACTTTCAATGACAATTGTGTGGTCATGCAATGCTGTACCCAAATACATTTATCATTTTGTTCGGACAAATAGAGCTTTTTGGTGGTATTTATTCACAACGCCGTTTTACATTTTTTGCGATATAAGCGAAAAAAAGAGCGGAAATTTGGAAAAAAAAACATTTTTAATTTTCTTCCATTTTAAAAGAAATCCAATAAAATCAAATTTGGTCATGAATTTAAGCCAAAATGTATTCTGCTACATGTTTTTGGTAAAAAAAAATTCTGTTAAGTGTATAATAATTGGTTTGCGTGATCACGGACAGATGTACGCAAATGATCATGTACAGATGTGCGCAGATGATCACGGGCATGTGTGCAGATAATCATTGGGATATGTGATTTTAGTGGGACATATGAGTTTGTATTATTTGGGGACATTGTGTGGGGACATGCGTGTTTACACTAGACTGGTGATCAGTGAGTAAAAAGCTGTAAAAAACAGTACATTCACACTGATAACCAGACGGCTGCAGCGATCCGCTCACCTCACCGATGACTTCCGTGTGAGGAGAGCAGATTGCCTAGCAACCGGCTCTGTGTTTACATCACATGATGGCTGTGATTGGACACGGCCGTCATGTGATCAGGAGGGCCAATCACAGAGCCCTCCTGCCGATCAGAGATGCGCTGAGTCCGGGTGACACAAGCGCATCGGGATCGCACCGCTGCGCAATCCCCCTCCTTCTGAGGGACGTTCCTGAACGTCCACTCAGGAGAGAGCGCCCACCCGCCCAGTGTCATTTACACAGGAATCAGTTCATTTAAATAGCACCGATTGCTGTATAAATGACAATGGTCCCAAAAATGTGTCAAAAATGGCCTACATGTCCGCCATAATGTCGCAGTCCCAAAAAAATAAAAAATAATATAATAAAATGCTATAAAAACTATCCCCTATTTTGTAAACGCTATAACTTTTGCGCAAACCAATCAATCGCCAATTGCAATTTTTTTACCAAAAATATATAGAAGAATACGTATGGGCCTACACTGAGGAAAAACAAATGTTTTTTTTATATATTTTTTGGGATATTTAATATAGCAAAAAGTAAAAAATATTGCATTTTTTTTTTCAAAATTGTGGCTCTATTTTTGTTTATAGCGCAAAAAATAAAAAAACTGCAGAGGTGATCAAATACCACCAAAAGAAAGCTCTATTTGTGGGAAAAAAGGATGCCAATTTTGTTTGGAAACCACGTCGCACGACCGCGCAATTGTCAGTTAAATCGATGCAGTGTCGAAACGCAAAAAGGGGCCTGGTCCTTTGGCTGCAAATTGGTCCAGGGCTTAAGTGGTTAAATGTAAGGACTTATTCTTGCTGGTAGTTAGAATCTTTATTATTTGCAAACAAAATGAAGGTTTCCCCATTTAGAATAATAAGCTGTCAGGTTAGTAAAACAGCGATATCAGAACCAATTCAATCATACATTTTTTAGTGTACATAGATTTGCAAAACAATGAGATAAAAGAATATTCCTGAACTTTGTTTTGTTTTATCTCATGGTTATTGTGAAATTGTGTGAATGCATCAATGCAGTGCATGTTATCTCAGCTTGGATTCATTGAATGTAAATATTGAAGAATATACAGCCTTATGCTACATAACCAAGCTCCATTTCATGCTGAATAAACTAAAATTATTAATGCATCTTAAAATAAGAAAATAAGATATTTTTATCCACCCTCCTCGAAGGCCATTTTTGCATTCTTCCTACATACAAACAGGTTAACCCACCTCCATAGCCATGGTGTCTACATCTAACAAAAGGCCTACAAACCTGAAACTGACCAATTCTCTTATTTCAGGCTGTATCAGTCCTTCAGGGGTCCTGAATGCACAGTTAGCCAATGAGATATAAAGGAACGGTGTGTATGGCTACGCTAGGTCTTTAAATGGAGAGAATTAAACCCTCATCTTTTGATGAAAGTGACTGTGTACATAATCCTTCTGTTTTAAGAAGGAAGCACTGAACACCATCATAGGATATGTATTGTTTTAAAGGTGCAACTTATTAGCAAGAAGAGAAGTAGCACTATATCTACAACGCTCACCTTTATTGTAAGGAAGGTCAGGTTGGAAAATTCCTTTACAAATCCACCAATTTGCTGCTGGTCTCCATCATTGAGAACCCATGGGCGGCGCTGTACCAGCAACTGATCAAAGAAAAATTTAGATAACAACAAGCAGGAAAAAAAAAGAAATAAATAGAAAAGCTATAAAACACTGTAAATAACCTAATCTTTGAGAATTTAGCAGGCCTGGGCCATAAACATTTACCAACAGGTACCCTGGAGACACCGTCAACTGCCCCTTCAAGACAAAGTGACAGTGTCTGCTGATAGGGCACTATCCCACCCTGGAAGAATTAAATTAAAAAATTTATTAAAAACATAACCATTTGTGTTCTCTCGATGCTTCCCAATTTGCTACTGCTTTACCAAAAAGGCTTCCAGGTATGGAGGAAAAAAAAAAAAAAAAAAAAAAAAAAAAAAAAAAAACACCCCACAAGTAGCCAATTTGTTCTGCTTCATTGCTCGAGTGCTAACAAGGGGCAAGTTGATAGGAGGAGAGAGCAAAGTGACAGAAAGAGGAGTTTATTAGTATGCTGCTTCCCCCCCCCCCCCCCCCCCCCCCCCCCCATTGTCTAATCACAGGCTGGGGAAGGGACAAGACCTGACTGCAGCAGAGAAAAAAATTTTAGTATCCTGCCCTGTGATGTGTAGCAGAGCTGTACTCAGGACTGAATGAACAAAAAATTATATATATATATATATATATATATATATATATAGTATTTTGCCATTTGCCTGTAAATCAACTGTAAAGGCTAAAAGCACAGCAGGATATACCTTCTGTTGTAGGGAATCCACAAACCACTGGTCACCCAAGAAGTTGCAGGCCATGTCTACATCTCCATTATAGACTAGGATTCGGTATTTCTAAGAAGAAGAAAAAAAAAAAAGTTTGTATGTGTATCCAGCTCAGTAGTACGTTCCTTATGACAATGCTTTCATAATGATGAATACCGTATGTATTGGCGTATAACACGCACTTCTCCCTCCTTAAAAAAATTGGGGGAAAGTCGTGGGTGTGTGTTATACGGCGATCCAAAAAAAAAAAAAAAAAAAAAAGGAGCGGCGACGAAAATTTGCTCGGCTCGCAGTCCCGCCTCCCTGCGCTCACTCCAGAAACAGCATGGAGGCGGGACTACGAGCGGAGCCGAGCAGTCGGCTCGGTCTTTTTCGGCGGCAGGAAATTTAAACGTTGGCAAGCTGCAAATGACGCTTAAATGTACGTTTTTTTTTTCTTTCCCCAAACTTCCCTCCAAAAACTTTTTTTCCTTAAAATGCCCTCCTAAACTTGGGGTGCGTGTTCTACGCTGATAAATACGGTATATAAAAGGCTGAATGCATCTCACCATAGCGCCAAGCAGCTTCAAGTAGTGCTCCTTCATGCTCTCATAAACCCGACCATAGCTTTGGTAAACATCAAAGCTGAAAATAAAATAATGTATTGTATCATAAATGAATTACTTGTATGTGGAGTGTTCCATTTCACTGTATACATTATTATTGGGCACCTACAAGAAAAATGGAGTAAAATTATTGTAAAGTAACCAATTATAGGTTCAGGTCAACCCAAAAGTGATATTTTCATTACTACAGGAGTTTGGTGGCTTGAGTCAGTCCCCATCATCTTTTAGGTCTCAGATACCTAAACATAGCAATTGCTTTGCCATAATGCCCAACCTTGTTCCTGTCCATGTGGGAGTTTTGGGTGCTCCCACCCACCTTGTGCTTTCCGGCTCTTTTGGTTGCATTCCCCAGAATATGGCAAATACAAAAATACCCAACAGAGAGAGTGGGATCCCCCCTACTGAATCTCATGAGTCGATACCTTCAAAACCTGGCAGATGAAAATGAATCCATACCAGAACCTCAGGACACTGCTGACAGACCAACGTTCAGCCTGGAGACTGGAAGGTTTTACAGAACCTTTTAATTTTGTGTTATGTCATCTTTAAAACAGCACCAGTTATCATATTGAGGCACACTAGTCCTGCCCATTGATCAGCACCAAATGTTGACCAAACCACTGCAGGAAATTTCAGAAGCCCTTGAAACCCTGTTTATGACAACAGGTCCCCTTTCCCACTTCCAGGAGGCGGGCTGCATGCTTGTTGTAGGTAACCAACTTAAAGTGGAATTCTCCATGGCGCCGGCATTCTCACTGTGGGCTCCTGGCTGTGGCTCCACAGCCGGGCACGCACTGCGCATGCGCGAGCTGCGAATGGCCGGGCAATCTTCTGGGACCTGTGACGTGTTCCCAGAAGATTGCAGGGAGGGGGAAATAGGTGAACTTCCTTCCAGCACTAGAGCCCCGGGAGGACGTGGCAGCTGGATACCTTAAGAAAATAAATAAATGACATGCCATGGGCATGTCAGTGGGTCACCGTCACTTAAAGCGGAAGTTTCATTTTTGGGTGGAACTTAAAATGTACTTAACCACTTCAATACTGGGCACTTTCACCCCCTTCGTGCCTAAGCCAATTTTCAGCGCTCTCAATTTGAGTGACAAATTGTGCGTCACACAAGATTGTACACAAATTAAAAAATCCGCCCCCCCCCCCCCCCCCCCCCACACACACACACAAAAAGAGCTTTTTGGTGGTATTTAGTCACCACTGTTTTTATGTATGTATGTATGTATGTATGTATGTATGTATGTATGTATGTATGTATGTATGTATGTATGTATGTATGTATGCGCCATTACTAGTAAAAAAAAAGATAATAAAAAATGCCATCATAAAACTATCCCCCATTTTGTAAACACTATCTTTTGTGCAAACCAATCGCTTAATGCGATCTTTTTTTTAACCAAAAATATGTAGAAAACAAATACGTACCGGTCTAAACTGAGGAAAAAAAAAAAATGTTTTTTTTTTTTTATACATTTTTGGGGGATATTTATCATAGCAAAAAATAATGTGTTTTCTTTAAAAAAGTCGCTTTTTGTTTATAGCGCAAAAAACGTAAAACTGCAGGGGTGATCAAATACCACCAAAAGAAAGCTCTATTTGTAAAAAAAAGGAATGGCAATTTTGTTTGGTAGCCACGTCACACAATTGTCAGTTAAAGCGACGCAGTGCCAAATCGCAAAAAGCGGTCTGGTCTGAAAGTGGTTAAACAAGCAGTTTATAGGCTCTCCACTTATGCTGTCAGCGCGAGGAAAGGCGTGCCGATAACTGGCTTGTGTTTACGTCATGATCAGCGGTGATTGGACATAGCTGATCCGAGGTTGGCTCTTTACCTTGATCTGTGATCCCGAGGACAGTGATCACAGAGCGCAACCTCCGATCACAGGAAGTCATCCATGCTGTAGCCGTCATTTGGCTATAGCGTGGTTGGCAAGTGTGCCCTTGTATTAGTTTCCTGTAATCCCTTCTAGAAGAGCATTTAGAGAGGAAAGGACAATACTGTTACCCAATCAGGCTTTAGTGCCATATACAGTGCTGCAAATTCAACAGACAGAGCCTACTAAAATGGAGAAGAGCGCACAGACCTCATAAGTAAGCTGCTGCTCCTTCACTATCCAATCAATAAATCTCAAAGCTGTATTGCTTTGACTACAGTGGAGAATAGTAAATGAACACGACATAGCGGTATTCCATGCGTCTTAAGGCTGCTTACCTGCAGACCTCCCATTTATTGACATTAGGAGATACATGCAATGCCTTCCTCACATATTGGTCATTCAAGAAGGTGCTGGAAGCTGTACTGTTCACACAGGGAGGGTCCAATCTCACAGGTTTATTGAGGGCGGATATAAAACGCAACTTCTGTTCCACACACAAAACATGTTAGCATTAGTACCACAATACAATCATTTAGGTAAAATCATCAAAATGCATTTTGCTGCCCATAATATTCAAAGTCATCAAATGGCAATTAGAGATCACATTTTATCATTCAGAAGAACAGGGAACGTCAAGATTTATTTATGCATTGTTAGTCGTGCACTCCACAAACCTGATCTTTATGGAAGAGTGTCAGGAAGAAAGCCATTGTTGAAAGAAAACCATAAGAAGTCCTGTTAGTTTGTGAGAGGCCATGTGGGGGACACAGCAAACATGTGGAAGAAGGTGCTCTGGTCAGATTAGACCAAAATTTTACTTTTTGGCCTAAAAGCAAAAACGCTATGTGTGGCAGAAAATGAATACTGCACATCACCCTGAACACACCATCCAACCGTAAAAAACATGGTGGTAAAAGCATCGTGTTGTGGGGATGCTTTTCTTCAGCAGGGACAAAGAAGCTGGTCAGAGTTGATGGGAAGATGGATGAAGCCAAATACAGGGCATACATAGAAGAAAACCTGTTAGAGTCTGCAAAAGACTTGTCCTGCTGGAAGGTGAACCTCTGCCCCAGTCAACGACCTAAACATACAGCCAGAGCTACAATGGAATGGTTTAGATAGGTTTAAAGCATATTCATGTGTTAGAATGGCCCAGTCAAGTGAAAACAGTTATTTTCCTTCCACTTCAAAATTATGTGGCACTTTGTGTTGGTCCATACCATAAAATACATTTACGTTTTTGGTTGCAACATGACAAACTATGGAAAAAGTCAAGGGGTATGAATACTTTCAAAAAGGCGCTGTACCTTTTATTTTATTTCTTGCTGCTTGAGGATTTTAACATGTTCTCTAATGTTAACCATTTTTCTTTATTTCCCTCCCCAGGTCATAATGAGGTTTTGTTCATTTAGCACTGCTCTCATTTTCACAAGTCGATCTGCCCATAAAGGTCACCCACAGAAATTAGGGCCAGGCATACAGGAATGATCGATCTTTACAACCACAAAGGTCCCCAAGCACTCCACAAGCCTGTAAGGTTGCCTCTGCTGAACTAGTAAGTTTATGTCAATGTCGAGGGGAGAAAGAAGCGTGACAATGGAACTGAATTACCTTGCTGAAGTGACCATGCATCTCTGGTGACAGCATCCCTGGGAAACTCACAGCAATGTGATCACCTTTATCCCTGTGGAATAAATAAAAGCTGTCAGCCCTAAATTGTTAACTCATAGGAAATGGAAGTCAGTTTATCCAAAACGTGCATGTATAACAAGACAATGAAGCTGCTGACTACTATAGCCCCTTCCCGACTGCCCCATAGCAGATTTACATGTGTGCACCTGCTGATCGTTGAGTACACCGACAAAATGCCAATCTGCCCATCTAAACAAGGCAGATTGTCATTCTGTCAGTAGAGAAGACATGGATCCTGCGTTTCTGTAAAGCAGAAACACTGATCCATATCTTCCACTAGTAAAAGCACTTCCCTCACTACACTGAAACATTACCTAGGCACACAATTAACCCTTTGATCGCCCCTGATGTTGTTAACCCCCTTCCCTGCCAGTGTAGGGAGTGCATATTTTTTTTATCACTGATCACTAATGTCACTTGTCCCAAAAAACATCCTGAAAGATATGCGTGGACACAAATTGAGTTTAGGCGTTTCCTGTGAAGTGTACTGGTAATCAGAGCATACAATGGTGCGTTTCCAACCATGTGAAAAAAAGAAAAAAAAAAAAATATTCTGTTCCAGCATGACAGTGCCCGTATGTACAAAGTCAGGCCTAAAGAGACAATTTGATGAGCTTGGTGTGAAGGACCTAACCTACTGAACACCTTTGGGATGAATTGAAAATTCCATTTGCAGGCCAGATCTACTCGTGCAACATCAGTACCTGCCCTTACAACTGCTCTTCGAAGGAAGAGCACAAATGCCCACAGATCTACTGCTAAATTTAGCAGAAGACCTTCCCAGAAGAGTGGAGACTGGTATACCTGCAAAAGGTGAAAAAAGGACAACCCAATATATTAATGCACACTGTTTTGAAATGGATGTCCAACAAGCTGATATAAAAGTGTGATGGTAAGGTGTCTACACACTTTGACCACGTAGCCAACCTCCAAGGATGGTGGGGAGCAAGAGGTCTTCCTACTCTCGAATTTCCCTGAACACTGGGACTCTGAGATTCTTAACCCACTAATGACAGTATGCACAGAACTTCATTCCCTCACTGTACTACACAGAAAGGCAATACGGATGAGTTCCGATGTCTCACACGTTGAGGAAACAATGCCATCAATACATAAAACTACATACCGAACCTCGCCAGGGGCTCCTCCAGCACATGCCTCATACAGATTGTAAATGTTCAGCCCTGTGTTGTATACATCATGCATAGCTTCTTGGACCTGCATACAGAATGATGAACACAAAATGTTAACATGCCAAGTAAAAAGTACTTATAAGTTGTTAGTGTTCTAGGGAGTGTCAAAGGCAGCCAAAACTTTTGTTTTCAACAGAGTAAGCAAGAGTCAAAAGCTCTGTCAGTGTCCCCCTCAGGGGAGTTTTTCCCTCAGTGAAACCAGGACAAGAAATGAAAGGCTTTGTCACTGGGGTAGGAAGACCCAAGCAACAATAAAATCCCACCTTCCAAAAGGGATATAGATAGCAATAAAGGCATATTTATTTACTAATCAGAGATATTTCTCTGTACTTCCCATCTATGCGACACTCGGTCACCAGGGTGGGAAGCAATAGTAAATCTCAGTGATGGGATCAAAAACTCAGCTAACAAAACTTGGCAGGAGAATTCGGCTCCATGTAGAAAACAAATAGAATGTTTTGGCTGAAGTGGGGCCTGATCAAATGAATTGTTTGTGGGGCACACTTACCCGCAGGGCGCAGTTTGTATCTGCGCTGTTGTAGAACTGACACTTCCCTCCCTGGCAACAGAATTTCTGCAGCTCCTCCCAAAGGCTGCAGGGAAACAAAGAAGCACAAAAATGGGTCACTTGGTAAAGAAGGTGGTTCTCTTTTTTTGCATTTAGCCAGTCAAGATGGGATAATTACTATTTTGTAAAGGGATCACACTCTTGGAAAGATTTAAAAAAAAAAAAAAAAAAAAGAAGCCAGTAATGAAGGAAATATGGAACTCCCCCGCTATTGACTTGCTTTCTAAGCATTAGGATATCTGTTCCCCACCACCCTATAACCACATACATATTCCCACTAAATAGTAAAAAGGATGAGTATGAATATAATAATATTATATTAAATTACATCTCCACTTCCCGCCTGGTCAATAGCAGATTGACGTCCTGGAAGTGGTTCAGTTATCCTGACTGGGCGTCATATGACGTCCTTCAGGATAACAGCCGTCGTGCGCCCCTGGGGGGGGGGGCGGTGTGTCAGTCTGACACACCGGCTCTTTACCACGTGATTAGCTGTGTCCAATCATGGCTGATCACGATGTTAACAGGAAAAGCCGGTGATCGGCTTTTCCTCACTCGCGTCTCACAAACGCGAGTAGAGAGCCCATTGGCGGCTCTCCTGAAAGGGGGGGGGGGTCTGCGCTGATTGTTTATCAGCACAGCCCAAAAAAAAAAAAAAAAAAATATGGCCAAAATATGCCAGTGCCCACAAATGGGCACTGACTGGAACCTCTGTGGCAATTTACAAAACAGGGATGCCCAGCAATGCCACCCAGTGTCACCTTATTGGTGCCTGTCAGTGCTGCCATATCGGTGCCCGTCAGTGAAGAAGAAAACGTACTTATTTACAAAAAATTGTAACAGAAGCAAAGAAAAACTTGTTTGTCTTGCAAACATTTTCAGTCTTTTTTATTATTTGTTGTGCGCAAAAAAAAATAAAAAAAAAAATTATAATATTATTATTATGATTAATAATAAATAAATAATTCGCAGAGGTGATCAAATACCACCAAAAGGATTTGTGGGAACAAAATGATAAATAAAAAAAAAAATATTGTTTTGGTGCAGGTGTTGTATGACAGCGCAATTGTCATTCAAATTGCTACAGCGTTGAAGGATGAAAAATTGGCTTGGGCAGGAAGGTGTCTAAGTTCCTGGTATTGAAGTGGATAGAGATTAGATTTTTTTTTTTTTAATTCCCATTTTACATAGGACAGCTTCCTTTTGATTAGACATGCCCATCTTATTATACATTATACCAGTTGATTGCATATTTATGTATTTTACTTTATTTCAATACGATCACAAAGCACTCTATATGATAGTACATACAGAGCGACAGGTACTCCTTTTTGAGGCTGTGTATACCCCCAATGCCTCCTCTTCCTGGGCCAGGGCAGATCAGGGGATGCTGAGCAAACCGCTTACCTGCTGATAAATCAGGTATTTGCAGCTCTGAACCCAGACGCGCTCATATATGAGCACTTCCAGGTGCATTAGACCTAGAGGAGGAGACCAGGGCAGCAGCATTGATCTCATCCACTCTCCATTAGCTTCCCCTACAGTAGCCCTGGTCTTGCAGAGGAACAAGGTGACCTGGGATGAGGTGGAATAGGATCTCTCCCTCCCTACTGGGTGTTTGTCAGCAGCACTAGCTGCATCCATGATCCTGGTGTAAGCACTTCCTCCCAAGGCCAAATATATACAGCCTAAGGGCTGGAAGTGGTTAATAAATGACAGACAAGACATTATGCAATTGCAGTTAAAAACCTTCTATTTCACCCTGCAGTAATCATATTTTGAAAAAGGTCACAAATGTCCTGATAATAGGCCAATCAGAGAGCCTTCCCCTGTAGGTTTGGTCTGATAGGCTCACTCCTTTATCCCATAATTCTGCAATGCGCTACAACTGACAATCCCTATAAAAAATGTTCAATGTTGGTGAAGCGCATGCCACATATCAAATGGATACAGACACTGAAGCCTTAAACTATTATAAGGCTGGATTCACACCTATGCAGTTTTAGTGCTTTTTGCATATTTGCACTACAGTCCATTTAACATGGTTTCCTATGGAACACGTTCTGTAGAGCAAATCTGCAAAATGCACTAAAAATGCATTGGTGTGAATCCAGCCCAACACAAGATTCCTCAGGTGATAATGAAGGCAGAGCCTCCATTATAAGGCCCCTTCAACACAGAGTGGGCTTCCGCTAGCTCAGCGGAGGATCTGTTTGCTGTTCCCCATTGAGCAGGTAAATAGCTGGTCCGTATCCGCTCTGCATAAGCGCACAGACACAGTCCGCTCTCCTCTATTGGCAGTCAGATTTAAAAACAGACTACCTGTCCATTTACACCTGACTGCAGGGTGGATTTGATTTAAAATCAAGTGGATTTAAAATCGCTAGTAAAAAAAAGGCTTGATTTAAATCAGAATTTTTAAAGCGCAACTGTCATCTGTCCCGCAGCGGCTCCTCCTCTGATCCACTGTTGACTCACCGACAGTCTCATTCACTTTTAATGAGATGGTGACACAACAAAGTGAGGGACGTGGCGGCAGCAGGTGAGTGTATGCCCGCCAACAGGCGCTGCCATGTTGGATCTGAAATGACAGGTGCCCTTTAAAATGTAAGGACTTATTCTTGTTGGTAGTTAGAATCTTTAATATTTGCAAACAAAAATTAAGGTTTCTCCCATTTAGAATAAGCCGTCAGGTTATTAAAACAGCGATGCTAGAACTGAGTCAATCATACAATTTGTAGTGTACATAGATTTGCAAAACAATGGCATAAAGGAATATTCCTGAACTTTTTTTTTTCCCCCCCCATCTCATGGTTACTGTGAAATTGTGTGAATGCATCAATGCAGTGCATGTTATCTCAGCTTGCATTCATTGAGTTTACCAAAAATTTTAATATTACAGAATATACAGCCTCATGCTACATAACCAAGCTTCATTTAATGCTGAACAAACAAAATTATTAAAATGCATCTTAAATATATAAAAAAAAAAAAAAAAAAGTTTTAGAATCTTTTAGATTGATTTTTACATTTTTCTTTTCTTTTTTTTTTTTTTATATTAAAAACGCATCGAGGGTAAGGGAGGGCTAGATGTTAGGAAGAGGTGGGTTAGGGAAGAGGAGAATGCACTTGTATTGCTATCAGGTTGTTTTTTTAGGTGTGTATGGGTAGGTCACAGTAGAAGGCCCCCGGCCGAACCAAGGGAGGTAATAAAAATGGGAAGTATGAAGAGTGATAGATTGGATGGATGGGAAGGATGGGAAGGTGGGGAAGGGTGGGTGAGATATTATAGTGTAAAGAATGAGGGATATGAATGGAGGGATGGGAGGGAGAGGCTTAATATGAGTACATGGGAAGAGTGGGCAAAGCACACTCAGATTGTTAATCACGCTTATGAGATAAGTTTAATTCGTATGATTTCACAAGTTTTACACACAGGGGAAACAAAAAGGAAAAAAAGAGAAGTAGGAGAATAAATTTTTTCTTTGCACAGATTAATGGTCACGAGTATAAGAAATAATGATATTTCCGCAATTATAAAATGTCACATTCACGAATGATTAGAAATACACAGGTTGGGGCGTGGCTTGGACGTTCATGTGAGCAGACGTGCCTCACATCAGCTCCTACATCCTGACACAAAGAATCCTGCTGTGAGCTCAATCATCCGCAGAAATAGACCGGAATCTTCGCTCCCGGAGTGGGGGTACCCCTGCTGTGACACCCGCTCGACGAATCCGGACCCCAGGCATGTCCAAATCTAAACCGGAGGCCGCCCAGGCCGACGGACCGGCCCATCATGGCGGACCTCCACTACAGCAAAGACAGACCAAAACCTCCTATGCATCGGCAGCTGCAAAGCTTGGCCAATATGCACACTCACCAAGCAGCCCTAAAACCGCTCAAAAGAGCCACTTACCGGGTACGGATGGAAAGGATGGCGATGGATCCCAGAGACATTCCCCTCAGCCTGTGCAGCATGGTCCTGACAAGATGGCGCCCGCAGCCATGAGGAACGCAGTGAGTACACCTTCATCCCCTCTCCCTGCTCCTGATATTGCTGGCCCATCAGACACAGAGCGCACTGAGCCCACTTTACAGGATATACTGGCTGCAGTACACTCCTATGGCTCCTCTATTACTGAACTATCCACAGAAGTTAAAAGCATTAAAGAGGGCCTAATGCATATTAGACAAGACATGCAAAAAATCAGGGAGAGGGCCACTGCAATAGAGGGCTGAGTCAGCTCCATTGAAGAAGATTTACCCCCCCTTGCTCAGGAAGTACATATCACAGCGGCTAGAACTGTAGAAACAGCAGCTAGAGTCGAAGATATGGAGAATAGACTGAGAAGGTCAAACATTTGCATAGTAGGAATGCCTGAAAAGTCAGAAGGCAAACATCCCACTGAATTTATTGAAAACTGGCTAGCTGACACATTTGGCAAAAATAACCTAACTCCATTCTTTTCTGTGGAGAGAGCACATAGGGTGCCATCTAGACCACCGCCACCAGGGGGCCCTGACAGACCATTCCTTCTGAAATTGTTACACTACAAGGACAGAGATATTATACTACGTTTGGCAAGACAAAAAGCAGATATGATAATCCAAGGATCCAAGATATCACTGTATCCAGATTTCTCAGCTGCAGTCCAAAAACAAAGGGCTAAATTTATAGAAGTCAAAAAGAGAATGCGTGCAATCCCACTGGTCTATTCCATGCTCTACCCAGCTAAGTTAAGAGTTGTGGCAGATGGCATGGTTCATTTTTTTGAAAGCCCCAACATGGCTACTAACTGGCTGGATCGACAGGAGGGTCAACTAAGAAGAGCTGAAAGAGACCACTCTCCAAACTAAACGAAAGGCATCTGCATAGCGATTGCATTACATCCGTCTGCTCACCGTCACAGTATAGGAGCACGTGAAGAGGCTCACCTATTATACTTTACAACCACACACCTCATCTTGGCATATTTTGCACTCTAATTTTTTTTCTCGTTTCTAGAGGAAATCAAGGTTATTGGGCCCCAGCCCTCACTACTACCCCCGAACTAGCCCTGCGGGGCACCTTTGGAAGCCTCCGACGGGAGCGCAAGTGTTTATATGGGCCTTGCCTGGAATTTCTCTAGGCAGGCTGGTTTTTGACATTATTTTTGCTTTTACTTCTACGTTTATGTGTATTTTTGTTATTTCTCAGGCCCAGTTTTACGGGTCGTCTCTCCGCAGGCCTCCGCATAGCACGACTCTCAAGTTTGATCAGGTGATCTACAACGCACTGAAAATGCACACTGACTGGCGTTACTCTGTAACCTCCAAGTACTCAGGTAACATGGGAATTTGGATAGTATGGATTATCCCCGTAAGAAGCTGTGTTCTAGGGGATATGCTGGCCTCTTTTCAACCCTACCAATATG
Source organism: Lithobates sylvaticus (assembly GCA_028564925.1). Classification (NCBI taxonomy): domain Eukaryota; kingdom Metazoa; phylum Chordata; class Amphibia; order Anura; family Ranidae; genus Lithobates; species Lithobates sylvaticus. The sequence goes on from CM053037.1 coordinate 146,300,855, forward strand.
GCAAGCAATAAGAGGGACATAATTCTCTCCTGGAATGTTCGGGGACTTCATGACCCTGGGAAGAGGACTGCCTTATTCACTTTTTTCTCACAACAGGACCCCACTATTATTTGCATACAAGAATCCCATCTTACTAAAGATACCACTAATATTGTGCATATGTCTAAGTACCCTCTGCAATATCATTCGGTACACACTAGGTATTCTAGAGGTGTTAGTATAATGTTTTCTAGGAATACTGCATTTATTGAAAAAGATGTACAAATAGATCCTGAGGGGAGATACATTTTTTTGATGGGGCTATGGGAATCCCAAATGTGTGTTATAGCAAATGTATATGTTCCACCACCCTTCTCAATGACGGTCCTGCAAAACATGGCAAGGTTCCTAGCTAAACACCCGCAAATTCCGGTATATGCCCTTGGCGACTATAATAGCGCCTTGGACAACTCACTAGACATACGTAGGAGATTTTCCCCCCAGGGACCTAGGGCCTTTACACCATTGGCAAGAATTATTGGGGAGATGGGACTGGTAGATCTATGGAGATGTAAATTTCCCACTAAGCCCCAATTCTCCTGTCATTCAGCAACCCACTCCACTCTTTCACGCATAGACTTTGCATTGGGTAATGACCTGGTACAAAACTATGACCCGAAAGTACAATATTTGGCTAGGGGTTTATCCGATCGTTCTCCTGTGCAGCTCAGCCTGAACTTACATAAACCACGGTTGCCATTACACTGGAAGCTGAATCCGTTTTGGATTCAACTGTTCACAGACAAGGATGATATGCTGACGCAAATTAAGCATTTTCTGGAAGACAACAGGAATACAGCTGCGCCAGGCATTGTGTGGGACGCCCTGAAGGCCTCTATTAGGGGTTTATGCATAAAAGAAATTAATAAAATCAAGAAGAACAGTAGGCAGTGGGCTATAGACGTGGCTCAGGCGGTGGAGAAGGCAGAGGCGTTGTACCTGCAGACTCCCACGCCTGAACTGGAAAGAAGCTGGTCCGACGCTCAGAAAACGCTTCGGGCAGTACATACACAAAACAGGCAGAGAATAAAAGGTTCTTCACAGCACAAACATACTTTGAAGAAGGGGAAAAAACTGGACACATGCTGGCCATGATAGCCAGATCGCAACAACCGCCCCATACCATACACAGCATTAAAACCCCAACGTCTTCCATAGTCACCGATACACCTTCTATTTTGCAGGAGTTCCGCTCCTTTTATCAGGATGTATACTCATCCAAGGTATCCTATCCTATGGAAGAGCTAGCACGCTTCCTGGACTCGATTGATTTACCCCAGCTCCAGGAAACAGACAAAAGCCTTCTTAATGCCCCCCTCACGTTAATGGAACTTCAAAACGCACTAGCAACATTCCCAAACTCAAAAGCCCCAGGTAATGATGGTCTACCAATAGAACTATATAAAAACTTTGGTGACATACTCCTACCGGAGTTGCTTCATACACTTATGGAAGCAATAGGCGAAGGCTCCCTCCCCCAATCTATGTATGAGGCGGTGGTAGTGGTTATATTGAAACCAGGGAAAGACCCGGATAAACCAGAATCATACAGACCCATCTCATTATTAAACACCGACCTAAAACTTCTTACTAAAACTATAGCTATGAGACTCTCTACAGTAGTAACTAAATTAGTCCACCCAGACCAATCAGGGTTTATACCCAACAGATCTACAGCAAATAACTTACGCCGACTATACCTTAATATGCAAATCCCCACCGACAACCAAGGTCACAGAGCTATCCTCTCACTAGATGCCGCTAATGCGTTTGATAGCGTCGAGTGGACATACCTATGGAAGGTACTAGAAAGGTTTAATCTGGGAGAATCTATTATCTCCTGGATTAAACTACTATATAAAGAGCCAAAAGCATGTATTCGTATAAACACCCCATCTACCTACTTTGACTTATCCAGAGGGACCAGACAAGGCTGCCCCCTGTCCCCCCTCCTTTTTGCGCTGGCCATTGAACCACTTGCAGCTGCAATATGGGGGAACACAGATATAGTGGGATTTAAGAGAGGGGACACTGAGGAAAAGATTGCACTATATGCTGATGATGCATTACTGTTTCTGGGCGATACCTCTAACTCCCTGACCAGACTGATGGAACTAATAGGGATCTTTGGATCCTTCTCGGGGTTTACCATAAATTGGGATAAGTCGACGATCCTACCTCTGGACCCATTGACAGATCCCCTTCCACAGACTGCCACCCTAATTAAAATAGTTGAGAAATTTAAGTACCTGGGAATAATTATACACCCTGACTTTACACAATATATAAAACTAAATATAGACCCCATCCTCAAAAACTTCCAAAACAAAACTGCCAGTTGGGTTAAACTTCCATTGTCAGTGGTTGGCCGTTGTAATTTGATAAAAATGATTTGGAACCCACAAATTCTGTACGCGCTCCACAATGCCCCCTTATGGATACCTATTCATGTGTTCAAGAAATGCAACACTCTGTACCGTGCTTTAATCTGGAGGAAACAGGTCCCGAGAATTAAATTGGAAACCTTACAGGAGGCAAAGGACTCGGGAGGACTAGCGGTTCCGAACCCATTTTTCTACTTTATAGCTGCTCAGTTACAGCAATTAACGGGCTGGCTCCAGCCCGAGTCCTCTGACCCAATTAGAAATATCATCAGCACACAGTTGTCTGGGGGTGGTCTTGTGGAGTGCATAGAGGCAGGTGAACTCGGACAACTAACTCAATACCCAACCCTTATCCTTATAGATAAGACATGGAGTAAGGCCAAACATATGCAGTACACGGGATACACTAACTGATCACGTATATGGAATAATTATAACTATGTAGAGCTACAAAAATTAACAAATTTCTCCAACTGGTCAAGGTATGGACTGAATTATATTCCTCAACTGTACTGTGGAGGTATACTTCGAGACTTCCAATCAATACATGAGGAATTTAATATACCAAACACGTCATTTTTTCAATACCTTCAACTCAGACATGCTATAGCAGCACAAGCCACATTATCACACTGGGTACTGACGAGACCCACGATACTTACGCAACTCATCACGTCTTCTTCACGCAAGGGACAGATCTCCTCCATTTACAATGCACTGATTGGACATGTATCTAAAGCAATGTCATTACCCTGCAGGAGCGGGTGGGAAGTGGGTCAAATTACAGGTGAAGAATGGAATACCATACTTGACAACGTGTTGAAAGTGTCTCTGTCAGCCCCACAAAAGCTTACCCAATTGTTTATTATCCACCGCACATATCGCACACCCGAAAAATTGCATAAATGGCATAGGCGAGATGACCCCCTCTGTCCCCGATGCTCAGTTAACAATGGAACATTAATACATATGCTATGGAGATGCCCAAAATTACAAAGATATTGGGCAGCAGTGATGAACACCATTAAGAACATATGGAATCTCAAACTTAGTACTGAACCTAAACTTTGTTTACTAGGCCTGTTAGACGAAGATTACACTCCCTTCACACACGCAGCAATTCTTAGAGCACTATTCTTAGCCAGAAAACTCATTGCCAGAAAATGGATATCCACAACCCCTCCTACACACAAGGAATGGTTACAATCTGTAAATGATTCTCTTATCAGAGAACAGCTCACATATAAGCATAGAGGAAGCCCCCATAAATTCGAACGCATATGGGACCCATGGTTGGACACACCGGGACTAGCACCACTTAGCTTGGTTCACAACAGAATCCTGGGTGGGAGGAACACCTCAAATAATACATAAAGGTAATTTCTGTGTCACACCCTCGAACATGTCATTATGCACAAAATGAAAAGGAGACGAAACAGAAGTAAGAACTCAAAACAAAACTCACGATCCACTTCCCAATCGCTTTATTATTTTTGAGAGACATTAAAATATTAAAACATAAAAGCACTTTAGGCCTGCGGAGGTCTTTTACAAAATAGGTTGTATATAGTTTTCTTCTCTCTCCCTCTTTTTCTTTTCCTCGTGTTGCGCATAGGTAATGCTCCTCTCCTATTGGGTCAGGAGGGGAAGTCCGACCTCACCACTTCCCGGCCACAGGTTGGACGGGGGAGGCGGGGAAGGCGTATAACTAACATTACACACGTGTGCATAAATACAAAGACCAAATAGGATATGCTCTAGGACATTAAGGACATGGTACCTGATAGACAATGCTATATCCTGGATAGGCTGGTAGCATCTACAGTAATGCGAATGACTAAGCTAAATGTCCACACTATTTGATTTTGAATGTATAGTCAACCACAAGTGCCTTAGACTGAAACACATCTCGGAAACATTAGAAACGCAAAGTGGTCAATAGTTGTTTTCACATGTGTATATACCTTACATATTGTGTAACTATGTGCACAGGAATGTCTGTGTTTTTCTGTTTTGTTGTATGTTCTTAAAACTTAATAAAAACCATTTGATTTAAGAAAGAAAGAAATACACAGGTTGGTAAGAAGATGGTCACTATATGTTCATGGAATATTAGGGGATTGGGTGATAAAGGGAAAAAAGCTGCAGCACTGTCTATGGTCAGATCCTATGGTGCTTCCATAGTGTGCATCCAGGAGACACATCTTACAAATGTCTCCATCCCCAGACTAGGATGGGGAGAGTTTGCTCCACAGTTCCACTTGACTCATTCATCTTTTTCTAGAGGAGTTAGTATTTTGATCAGTTCGGGGATTACTTTTAACTGTATGCAAACTAAGATTGACGACCAGGGACGGTATATATTTCTACACTGTAAGATTGAGAATAAAGATATTTTGCTGGCCAATGTTTATGTTCCCCCGCCTTTCGACATCAAGGTCCTCCTCGACTTTGTGAAGTTTGTGCTGGAGAGGCCGGGTCTTCCGGTACTGGTCATTGGAGACTTTAACATGGTTTTAGACCCGTCAATAGACAGATTCCCCCAGGGGTCTCATAGGGGGGGGGGGGGTTTGTGCACTGGACGGCCGTTTTTCCAGTTTTTTGGAGGAAATAGGCCTGAAAGACATTTGGCGTCTGAGGAATCCTGGGATTAAGGGATACTCATGCTTCTCCAGCGCACACTCATCATTGTCGAGAATCGACATGATGCTCGGCAATGACTCTCTGTCAAATATGGTAGATCGTATTAGGTATATGCCTAGGGGTCTTTCTGATCACTCTCCACTAGTGGCCTCAATGGAGGTGGGGGAACAAAATATCTACCGTTAAGAAATTAAGTTTATTAATAATTCAACCCCAGCAAACCTTGGGAACGGGACTAAAGCTCAAAAAAGAAAACCGTTTAATTTTAATGGCCAAAGCAGAACAAAAATATATTTTTCGTAAACAAACTGCATTTGGAGAGGGGGAAGGAATAAGCAGAATGCTGGCTCATCTAATTAGGACTAACTCACCTTCATCAACAGTACCGATGATTAATATGGGAGTAGGCAGGACATCTACATATACACCTGACATCGTGGACACTTTTCGTTCGTACTATGAGAATTTATATCACTCTAGTCAAGATGATACTACTGAGGGGATGGATAGATTCTTTGAAGGGTTGGTGGTCCCCCGTCTCTCTGAGGAGGACAGGGCTGTCCTCGACAGCCCTGTCACCCTGGAGGAGATACGGCGGACCATAAGAGAGATGGCAGGTCAGAAAGCCCCTGGGCCAGATGGCCTCCCCATCGAGATCTATCGTCGTTACGGTGAGGTACTTCTCCCTGAGTTGTTGAAAGTACTTAACTCCTCGGCAGCGAGGGGAGAACTTCCCTCGTCAATGATGGAGTCGACCATAATTGTAATCCATAAGGAGGGCAAGGATCCTCCATTCCCTGCTTCATATAGACCGATAGCACTGCTGAACTCGGATATAAAGGTTTTAGCGAAGGTTTTGGCAGCAAGGCTAAATAAAGTTATTCATAAACTGGTCCATAAAGACCAAATCGGGATTTATCCCGGGAAGATCTACTAGTATCAATATCAGACGGCTCTTTTTAAATCTCCAAATCCCCATGGAAGAGAGGAGTAATAGAGCCGTCCTTTCTTTGGACGCTGCCAAAGCCTTCGATATTCTAGAGTGGAATTATTTAGTGAGAACTCTGACGGAATTTCAGTTTGGCCCAAATTTTGTTAATTGGGTGAGACTTTTATATGGATCTCCTGGGGCAAGAGTAAAAGTTAATAATGAATATTCATCCAGGTTCCGATTGCTGAGGGGGACAAGGCAAGGGTGCCCGTTGTCCCCCCTCCTTTTCGCCCTCGCAATCGAACCTTTGGCCCTCTCCCTTAGAGCATCTCCAGTAATAAAAGGCTTTAAACGTGGGGATCTAGAAGAAAAAAAAGTGATACTATACGCAGATGATCTCCTTTTATTGCTCAATGACACACAGGACTCACTACGTGAGACCATGAGCAGAATTGAAGACTTTGGACTTTTGTCAGGTCTTAGGATAAATTGGGAAAAGTCAAACTTACTCCCAATTGACCCAATGGATCGCCCTCTGCCTCTGGAGGCAGAGAGGCTCCAAATAGTTCACCAAATAAAGTATCTAGGCATAATCATCTCAAGGGACCCCAAACAATTTGTAGCGGAGAATCTGAGCCCACTCCTTGCTAAATTTAAAGGGAAAATTCAAATATGGAAAAAACTCCCCCTCTCACCCGCTGGCCGATATAACCTAATTAAAATGGTACTTATGCCCCAATTGCTATATATACACACTCCACAATTCCCCAATATGGATTTATAAAAAGTGGTTCACTAAGGTGGACACATTATTTAGAGAATTTGGAAAGGGGGCGTACCCCGCATAAGTCTGAGGACCTTGCAACTCTCAAACAAAATGGGAGGCGTTGCGTTACCCCATCCATTTGGTTACTTTCTGGCTGCCCAGCTTCAACATATGGGGGGGGGGGGGGGGGGGGGGGGGGGGGGGGGAGGCTGGCGGGGAATGAGGGGAGTGAAGGATTCTCCTCTATACATCGGCACATAACTCATTGTTAGAGACGCTAGAGGCAGGGTCTTTCCAGAGGGAGTTGCCCACGCAGGATTTGATGGCAAAAATGGCGAAGAAAATACTTGGGTATAATGGTTTTACAGCCCACTCCCCTTTGTGGGAAAATAACAACTTAGCTGAGATACAAAAAATGGGGATCATTAGAGAATGGGGCTAAAGTATATTGCCCAGCTTTACCATGAGGGCGACATTAGAAGCTTTCAGGACTTAAGGACCCAATTTCTGCTCCCCAAGAAGTCCTTTTTTTAGATATCTACAAGTAAGGCATGCCCTTACTGAACAGTTCAAAAACCTGACCTTAGAATGGACTAGTATTCCGATACTACAGGATATAGTAGGGGCTCTGACCCGAAAGAGGATGATTTCTAAAGTATACTCATATATACACAAAGGGAGTCGGGAAGAGCCCCAGACAAGCCCTCTAAAAATAAAATGGGCTAATGATGTGGGAAATATTTCGGATGCACAATGGGAAAGGATAATAGAGCTTGCCCCGTGGGTTTCACTTTCCCCTCCTCAAAAGATGTCACACCTTTTCTTAATTCATCGTGCGTACTACACTCCGGCGAAACTATTCAGGTTTGGGTGCAGACAAGACGACACTTGTCCTAGATGTGGGAGATCGGGTGCAGATCTTATTCATATGTTCTGGAGATGTCCTAAATTACATAGTTACTGGAACGAGGTGGTGGCCAGGATTACTCAGATTTTTAAAATTCACTTGGATATGAACCCCATTCTCTGCGTCTTGGGGGGGGGGGGGGGTGGAGGGAAGGGGAAGACCAGTAGAGATTCAATTAGCGATATTGCGATGCCTATTTCAGGCTAGGAAACTTATTGCTCAGAAATGGCAGTCCCTTCTTCCCCCAACAGTGGGGGAATGGGAACAAAATATGGAGAGGGTGATCCTTAAAGAAAGAACAGTTTATATCAAACAAGGGAACTTTGATAAATTCCATCTGCTTTGGAAATTGTGGATCGAAAAAGATTAGGACCTTTTAATATAATTGAGTACCACTTAAAAGAAGCGGATCAAAAAAAAAAAAAAAAATATATATATTAGGCTGAGGGTGAGTCAGAGTTGGATGAGTGAAATATGGATGAGTGGTGTAGGGGGGGACAGAGAGGGGTGGGGGGGGGGGGGGGGGGGGGGGGGGGGGGGGGGGGGGGGGGTGGGGGGGGGGGGGGGGGGGGAGGAAGGCATAATCAACTCCAAAATTTGTTTTTTCCTGCTTATAATATGCTTTATTTGATAAATGCCTGCTGGATGTATGAATATGTATGTAATATTTGTTTTTTTTTGTTAATGTGTAAAATACCTAAATAAACATAAAGTTTAAAAAAAAAAAAAAAAAAAAAAAAAAAACCGCATAGATTTTTATCCACCCTGCCCAACTGCCATCCGATCGACAGAAGGGGGAATGGATCCCAGCCATCCGTTTTTAGAGGATCGGATGTCGGTGGGTGTGAAAAAAAAAAAAAAATTGACACATGTCCGTTTATGCCTGCTGCTCCTTAGAGGAGAATAGAGAGTCCAATCGGGTCCGCCTGAAAAACGGACAGGCGGACCTGATCAGTCTGCTTGAGTGAAAGGGGCCTTAGAAATACGTTTTAGAATGGAGGCAAGACAAAGCACAATTTCTTCAGATCAGCAAAAGATGTGAATCTGCAAGGCCACTTTCAGACATCCCCAAAGTGTATACAGTTCATTACTGAGCTAAATAGTCCGAAAAGGTAAAAGGACACCAGAAAAAAAATAAAGTGAAATTAACTTACTTGCTACCCAATATTCCATGGTAATAGGCAAAGTAGATCAACGAATTGTCATTAATTTCATAACTACTTAATCCATTGCCAACAGCGATTCCCTTAAAAAAAAAAAAAAGTAAAACAAAAATTTCAGGTTACACTTAGGTGTAGATTATGTGTGCATGAGTTCAAGTGAATATTTTTGCCAAAAAAAAAAAAAAAAAAAACAATCCATGTCGCCATTTTAATCGATTTACAGGTTGCAAAGTGGCATTACCACGAGAAAGTAAACAAAACACTGCCATATTTTTTTTTTGTTTCACAGTGCAAAAGGTGTAAATGGGACCTTTAAGAGGCAGCACTTCCGGCAAACACTTTACTAGTTAACTTAAATGTGTAGCTTGCGTCAAGCGCCTAGTTAAACCCCCACCCTTTATATTTTTTGCCTGCAGTACTTATGCGAAGGCGATATCGTGGACCAGCCAGCAAGATCCTTGAAAGGCAAGAAATTCCAAATCCACAGTGCTTGTGAAATCTGGTATCCTAAGCAGTTCCAGGATAGCACAAGGTGGTATGTGATTTCACCATCACTTTGACATCGTGGACAGAAGCTCTGTGTGTGTGTGTGTGTGTGTGTGTGTGTGTGTGTGTGTGTGTGTGTGTGTGTGTGTGTGTGTGTGTGTGTGTGTGTGTGTGTGTGTGTGTGTGTGTGTGTGTGTGTGTGTGTGTGTGTGTGTGTGTGTGTGTGTGGAGATAGATAGATATTTTTTTTTTTACATCGGGTGGCAGAGTCCAACTATTAAGTGGCTGCAAATAAACATAAGTGCAGCGCAACTCAAAGTTCACAATATAAAAAAGTATAAGTCACAACATATCCTCTTTGATCATATTGAATAAGGAGATAGATATCCATGTCCCAGATAAATAAATAAATATACACACACACTGTGCATTCAATGTTATAACTCTCTTCCTTGTGAAACCTTCAGTGACCACCACCTTTAGGTGAAAGGCCTGCTCACCTCAGCGTCAGACCCCACAGAGTCTAATAGGCATCAGCTATTATCCTCCTCGAGCACTGGAATAATGGAACCCCTTAACTTTTTCCTCTATTTTCACAAATTAACAAACAGGGATAAAAAGACTTACAAAAATTTCTTAAATAGGTATGCAAAGATACAACACTTCCTCTGTAATGATGCCAAGTGCTTGGCCCCTCCCACCTATACACGTTGTGTCGCCGTGCCGTCATTACCAAGGAAGTGTTGCATCTTTGCTTGTCTATTGTAGTCTTTTTATTCAATAAATTGTGGAAATAGACTATGGGTCTTTTTCTTGTATCCTCCATCATATGGTAATGCTGAATGTGGAGTTTCTGATCGGGAGAGGAGAAAAGTGAGGGGATCCATTATTCCAGTGCCCAAGGATATATAGATATAGACCGTATTTATCGGCATACAACACGCACTTTTCCCCCCTTCAAATTGGGGGAAAGTCGTGGGTGCGTGTTATATGCCGATACACAAATGACGCTGGGCAAGGCTGCAAATGACGCTTAAATGTAAGTTCTTTTTTTTCCCCCTAAACTTCCCTCCTAAAGTTGGGGTGCGTGTTATACGCCGATAAATACAGTAATTATGTTGATTCAATAGGCTCAAAACAGATATCTTGTCATTATAATTTATATTGTAAATATTTGAGTTGCAGTGCACTTATGTTTATTTTTGGTCTATACATCAGACGGATTTGTGAAATCACTCATATAGTGCTATAGCAGCAATCACAGAAGTATATTAAAAGCTATTTTAGCAGCACTGAGGTGCATACACATTGTGGGTTTTGGTTTTATATTTTCACTTTTGTGGTGTATTTATTATTGTCGGTTAATGTAGCGTGGATTGTAATTTACACTTTAACTATTAAGTGATACCTTGAGTATTCAGCTTTCTGATGAAGGTGGCAATTTTTTTTACACTTGGGCAGCTTATACATTGATCGTTTTTTTTTTCGTTCAACAGGCATGTTGGGAAAGACAGAGGGAAAGACAGACAGACACAAAGACAGACAGACACAAAGACAGACAGACACAAAGACAGACAGACACAAAGACAGACAGACACAAAGACAGACAGACACAAAGACAGACAGACACAAAGACAGACAGACACAAAGACAGACAGACACAAAGACAGACAGACACAAAGACAGACAGACACAAAGACAGACAGACACAAAGACAGACAGACACAAAGACAGACAGACACGGGAATCCAGTCACTGTGGTATTTTATTCCCAGTGGGGAACCTTCTCCACCCTCAGAACACAATGATTAGGGTTTCTGGCTATAGCCAGTGGCACTGATCATTCAGGAAAAACCCGATAGGCTGTGTACAACCAGCCTGTTCATACGTGAATGAAAATTCGGCTGGTCCCCACGGAACTGGCTGAGTTTCGATCCATGCATGGCTGACTTAAATCTCTACACATGCAAATATGAGTATTGATCAATGTAGATCTGTAGTATCTGAATGTATTTATCTCACCTTGAGGTTTATAGTGGAATCTTGTGATACTTCAAGAGCCAGTGATGGAACGTATACACCCCCATAACTTTCACCTGTGATGTACAGATCGTTTTTGCTGTATTCTGGGAAAAGGGTATAAAATTGCTTCAAAGCCAAATAGTTGTTATGTGCAACCTGAAGGGAAAATAAAGTAATGAAAAAGGGGAAAGGGGAAATGAGAAACACACACACACACACACACACACACACACACACACACACCACTAGTTGGCTGTTATTATCCAAGTCACTGACCCAGAACCAGCATGCCAATTAGAAAATTGGCAACTGGATTAGCATAAGAGTCAGATGACTCAACATTGAGAAAATCAGCAATGGTAACCTCCATATCCTAACAGTGTGGGTTTCCTTTATCTATAGCCGCTCAGAAAAGGTTTCCATTAAAAAAGGACAATGCTTTCTGCCCTGTTAACCTCTTCCCATCCAGCACCAGCATCCCTTTCACCGGACTATTTCACCCAGGGGGCAGGAAAGTCTGCCTGATCATGTAACCACCGATTGTCAAAGATAGCTCCTAGGCCCCTAGTAATGATCAGGAGCTGGTGAGACCAGCTCCTGATCATGGGACCACTGTGACAGCCAATGCACTTCCAGCACAGAATCCTCTGCCACCCATGGATGCATATGTGCGGCATGTAGGCATTAGAGCCCACCCTCTTTTTGCCACAACACATATGCATTGTGTGGAAGGCAAGAGGTTAAAGATTGCAGAAGTCCAGATTATGTTCTATGGTTTTAGCTGCACTCCCTGATGTACTGATCTTGAAAAAATAAAAAAAAAAGAATTTTTTTTTTTTTTTTTTACCATTGGAACAAGCTGTCCAATAAAAAATGCTCTAGTCTAGGCTGTCCTCTCACTGCAGTGTCATAGAAGGGGGCATGTGTCTAAAAAGACACATGCTCCCTTCCAGCCCTCAACTACAAGGAAAAAACATGGGCTTATGGGCATAAGGTTTACCCACAATCCCACGTTTTTTCTCAGTTAAGAGGGAGAATGAGAATCTCCTACTGCTGAAAAGTTACCATTTTAATCAAGCTAAATCATATTATACTCTGTTATAACAAATTATCTATCTACTGTGAAATTACTGGTTTGAAGTTATAACTTCAGTAATTTGTTAAGCCACCTGCTTGAGTACAGTTTTTGAAAATATAGTAAAATTACCTTGGGGAACACATACATACATACATACATACATACATACATACATATATTATAATATAATCACCCTAGGGAATAAAATGGTGGCCATTGCAACTTTTAATGTTACACTGTATTTGCGTAGAAACTTTTCAAACGCCAAGTAAATAGATACCCCAACAGGTCACGCTTTAAAAATTGTGCACGCTCTTGGAATGGCACCAAACTTTGGTACATAAAAATCTCCATAGGTGATGCTTTAAATTTTTTTTATAGGTTACATGTTTAGTGTTAAAGAGCAGGTCTAGCGCTAGAATTATTGCTTTCGCTCCAACGTTCACAGCGTATGCAACGTGTGTGTGGCTCTGGCTCGGATACTAGCCAGTCCCTCACCAGCCATTGACCTCACATCCCTGCTTTAATCATCAGAACAGTAAAATCATTCCAGCACCACCTAGAGTACAGACGAAAGATTTGCCGTTTGTGATAATGGAATGTTACACAAGTGTACCAAGATCAGCAACATTGTCTGGGGGGGGAAAAAAAAAAAAAAAAAAAAAAAAAGGAGGAAGAGAGTTTAGGCATCAAAGCTTACTTCTGTGTCATTTGTCTTATAATTTTTGTCATCGGAGTAGGAGAAGCCCACGCCAGCTGGAGCCTCAAGGTACAGAACGTTCGCAATCTGAAAAACAAAGTACAAAACCAATGTACATCCAAGAACTGAGAACAGCAACAATTATTGTGATGCCGGTTATGTTATAAAAAAAGGTCAGTACCTTGTTCCAGGAATAGTCATTGTATTCCAGTGAGATTCCATCTGGCTGGATCTGCAACAAAGAAAAGCAAAGTAAGAACAATGGATTGCCTAGTAATAGCTCCATATAAGAAGTCAGTGAAATTGCTAACTATAACCTAACATTTTACCAAAAACTTTCTAAGAAAAAAAAAAAAAAAAAACAGAAGCCATTATCCTAAGAATAATCATTATTATTAATGACTTTGTTGTTAACAGTGTCCACACACACACACACACACACACACACACACACACACACTACACAATGCAGACAGAGCACAGCTCACACATGGCTACTATGTTATGCAAGCTGCTGCTACAACAACATGCATAGAGCCAAACTGAGACTAGCCAATCAGAAGGAGGAGCTGTGCTGTCATCTGTAGCTGTGAAGAAACACAATCATAGCTTGTACAAGATTAGATCAAAGAAAGGCATTGCTTCACGGCAACTTTTGTTATTTTTAAAATTCTCCATTCTGAAAAACTGCATAGGAGAGACACAGGAGCTGTACCTGCCTTACAACTTTAGCTATTCAACCCTCCACCCAGTTTCCTTGCTGCTACTTTAGTCTGAAAATTAAGTCCTGCTAGATCACTTGATGCTGGCCCCTTTTGCATGTATAGCTGTGTAAAACACATTACCAAAAAGTGCCTATACTGTTCAAAATCTAGCAATACACTGGATAACTCGGCTCTGCACGTGCTCAGTTGCTCTCCATTTTTAAGCACTGCATGGTTAGTAGAGGCCGATTGGTTGACAGGCTGGGTTCACACTTGATATGGCTCACAGCAGGGGTCCGGTGCGTCCCTGTTCTCCGTTTTAGGTCCGAATTTTTGCCTGAATTCGGACCTGAAATGGAGCCAGACACACAGGACTCCTGTGCAATCCGCTCTGCAGCCGCCCTGGAGATGTGTAAACCGGCTTCATTGAGAGCCGGGCACAATCTCCCGTCATGCGAATTAGATACGGGAAACTCACATACAATTTGCACTAGTGTGAACCCAGCCTTAGGGTCCTTTCACACGGGGCGGATCCGTAATGATCCGTTGCTCAGCGGGGATCGCACAGCTGTTCCCCGCTGAGCCGGCTGATGACAGGGCGGTCCCTGCACACTGTGCAGGCACCGCCCTGTCAGTTCTCCGCTCTCCTCTATGGAGGATCGGATGAGCACGGACCGTCAGTCCGTGTTCATCCGATCCGCTCTGCAGACGGATGAAAAAAAAAAATATAGGATTTTCCTCCGTCTGCAGAACCGGACAATTGCGGAGGCGGACAATAGCGGGTGTCAGCGGATGCTCATCCGCTACCATGTAGACATGCATGTATGTCCGTTTTTCATCCAAAAACGGATGGATGAAAAACGGACATACGGTCCGCATGTGTGAAAGGGGCCTTAAGCTGAATTAAACCCTCCTATCCTTTACAGCCAAAAGGAAGTTTCTTCTGTTTAATCTGCAACTGCCATGATGCCGCAGATGTGATCAGGATACTGTTATGTCCCTTAGACCAGTGTTTCTCAACTCCAGTCCTCAAGGCGCCCCAACAGTTCATGTTTTCAGGCTTACCATTAGTTTGCACAGCTGATTTGATCAGTTTCACTGCCTTAGTAATTACCACATCCGTTTCATCTGAGGGAAATCCTGAAAACATGACCTGTTGGGGCGCCTTGAGGACTGGAGTTGAGAAAGACTGCCTTAGACACAGGGTCTTTCAGGGTGTTGCTAGCAATGCTGCCAGTGTCTGCTCAGCAAGTTACACACAGGCTGGATGCACTTCATAACCAGGGAAGGGTTTATTACTCAGAAAGCGATGTACATTCTTACATGGAGTAGTCATATACAACAGGTCTCCCTTTAAGCATCATGCTGCTGCTTCCCAGTCACACACACACACACACACACACACACACACACAGACTGACTTCCTGGTACAGCCCCTCCCAGCATGCATCAGGAGAAAGGGGTTAAGGGTCAGAGTGATTCTGCATAAACATTACAGATACCAACCACTTGATTGGCTTGTGTCCTCAATCAAACTGTCAAACCAATGTGACAGTTAGCAATCCCAGCATTCCAGGAATGCAACTTTTTTTTTAAACCGTTAAAATTGAGGGGTTTAGTTCTGCTTTATGATTTACTGCTGTTCAGAGGCTTCAGCAAAATGAAACAGGGAGCAATGCTGAGGGTCAATTTACAGCACACACTCATTTTAGTAGCATAATGATTAATGTATGTTCCTTGCTAAAGAATGTGATTTTTTTTTTTTTTTTTTTTTTTTTTAAAGTAGCTGTTGTGGGTGGCCAGCACTAAAGAGGGGGGCAGTGGACAACAGAAGGACAGGATCTGGAACCGAGTTAAGTGGGCGGCAGATGTTCCAGCACTGAAGAAATGGATTGGTTAATATAGCTTATGGGGGTGGGGCTGGGATGGCAAACTCGAGTATAAGGAAACCCATCCTTTAAAGCTGGTTCATACTTCGTGCACATTAAATGTATGTTTTCCTGTGCACAAGTGTCAGTTCCGGTAGGCATTGCCTTGCACTTTAACTGCAAGTCTCATCGGGTTTGGCGATGCGACTATTGTTCTGATTACAAATATTACTGGAGACTGACATGAAGGAGCAAAGCCCTGCCTCTACCAAGATGGCCTCTTCCACACAGACACTGAAAGTAAGAACAGCTGCAGTGAGACCACAGAAAGTACTTGTGACTAGTCCATTACCCTCTGCCAGAATTCAGTTGCTGAAAATCTTGTTATCTCAATGACTGCTTCATCAGTTACAGATCTTTTTGAAATGGAATTAAGAATGAGATCCTACCTAAACTCCTCCCTCCACACACCCCAACTCTTTCTGTAACCTTAACCCTTGCCTTCACCATAACCTTCCAATTTGGTGTGTATCGCTAGAGGTGTTTTGTTTTTTTTTCTCTCCTTTGGAAAGTGCATGTGATCAGCACAGGGCCAATCAGCACTGTCCAGACAGAGGGTCAGGGGGGTCCTGCATCCTGATAAGACAGCTAGTGCAGTGTGAAAACTCCTACAAGCTTTAACAAGGCACTGATAGAAGTCACAAGACCACTATATACACTGCAGATGAGAAGTTATTTAGCAGTTTATATTTCCATTTCCATGTTCTGTGTACTGTGGGAGACCAGATATAGTGAACGCAGGGTCATGGGTTTAGTAACATGTTAAAAGTGGAACTACACTTCATCTGAGCACCACAAACCAAAATGAATTAAATTATCCAGGTCTCTATATTTTAGTTCAATCTTATTGAGAGGATAAGCAATACTCAATAACAATCACAAAGTAAGGGAAGAGCATCCTATATACACACACAATAACATATGAAGAATATACGTTTAAGTGGGATAACCTCCGGAATTGTAGATGGTAAAGACAGCAACAATAGAAAACAAACAAAAAAAAAAAAAAAAAAAAAAAAAAAAAGGTAGATTGCACCAATATCAACATCGTGGAAAACATTGAGACATAAATCATTAAGACATTGTGATATTCACTGAAAAACTATTTTCTTACGAAAATTTATGCTGTTGGGAATCACATTTAAAATTAAAAATGAGGTGGGAACTGTTACGCAACAGTTGCTCTAAGAGCGTCTAAAGATGCTTATACAAAAACGAGAAAAAAAAAAAAAAAAAAAAAAAAACAGGATGGTTAGGGACAAGATCCACTCCATCCAGGCTATGAGGTAGTGGCCTCTGGGGCCCCTGCAGCCCACAATGAGAAATCTGAGGAATAGTGGAAAATGGACCATGAAGTCCAGGTGAGGGAGAATTGTTCATCTTTGTCACTTTCCTGAGCCAACAGACGCTCCAGGTCCCTAATGTGGTCCACTTCAGTAGCCCAATCCCCAAGGGAAGGCATGGTTGCAGATCAACGTCGGAGCATCACTACCCGGGCCGCGGCCAGAAAGCGTCGCAATACATTTATTTATTTTTTAGCAGATTTGAGAGGTCCAGGGAGCATAGACAAAAGGGCTACCTCAGCTGAGGGTTGAATAGATGTCACCATCAGCTTGCAGTACAAGTCAAAGATCGTTTGCCAAAATTTATTTATAGGAGGGAAATCCCATCAGACGTGAAGCATGGTACCCCTGGATACCAGGCATCGCCAGGTGTCTGGTAATAACTGGTGTATAGTCGAAGGGCACCTGTACCATCTGGTCACCAGCTTAACCCATTTTTCCTGAGTCTTAGTGGCTAAAGACAGGTTTGTGTCAGGATGAAGCACTTTTGCTAATCCATAGGAGATATAGAGCGACTCAGTTCTGATTCCCATGTCTGCGTGTATGGTGGTGAGGTCAGGAAAAGAAGAAATCGAGCAATAAAGTGTAAAGTTGGGAGACCACAAGTGTTGGGGTTTTTATCCTGCAGAAGCATATCCTCAAATCCCGATGGTTCAGCTATTATGTCCGGTAGAGAGGGAAAGTATAAATATAAGGCGGGGGTTCGGAAAAAAAGGGGTCATAGGTCCCAACAGATTGGATATGGACCCGGAGGAGATTAGTCAGTCCCAAATCTTAATCGTCGCAAGGGAGCAACGGGCACCTACAATGGGTGGAAGGGGTCCAAGGGAGGGCAGAGAGGTCTAATGGGTTCAAGTGACTTTCCAATTGAACCCAAACTTTGGATGAGGAGCGATGGAACCAGTCCAGGATACAGGTTAAGACCGCTGCCTTATGGTATATAAAAATGCATCCAGAGCCCCTCCCCGAACTTTCAAAAGGGATATCGTTTCATAGCGTTGAGAACATTTGTGTTCAGTTTCCAGATTTCTAAGTTTTTAAATTGCAGCCACTATGGCGCCTGAACTTTCTTTCTTCAGGTCTCTGTTTTATCACCCCCATCAAATCATTCTCTGCAGCCATTACCTTTTGTACCACCACCCCTTCCCTTTAGAATGTAAGCTCTACGAGCAGGGCCCTCCTGTACCTTTTGTATACATTGTAAAGCTCTGCGTAAACTGTTGGTGCTAGATAAATTGTGTATAATATTAATAAAATTATGTTGAGAAATCCCTTTTGAAAAACACCACCCTAGCATTTCTTGCCATGGCCATCTTGAGGAAGGGCAGATAATGCATGTAGCATTTACTTCCTGGAATCCACCTGCCCTTAGCTCAGTCATGCAAGCAGGAGAGGGTGTGCTTAGCTGAAAAAGCCCCTCCTGGGATGTAGAACATCATTTGCCTAGGCATGGAAACCAGCAGGAAGTAACTAAAAAAAATGTCAAATAAAAAAACGTTTAAAACAAGCAAATATAGGATATACTTTCCTATTCATTTATAAATGCTAGCAGCATAAAAGATAAAAAATAGTCAATGTTCATTGAAGTTACGATTTAAGTAAACTCAACCTCTCCCACGTTATATTCTTGTGTGCCAGTAGTGGTACATCCTGAGTCAGGATCTCATTTGCTGCACCACACATCAGAGGTGCCTTGTGGCATATCGTTTTAGAAGACGATGGCGACACCAAAATGTCATTCAAAATGGTAACAGACACTGGGAAGCTGGGCTGATTGCAGGGGAATTCTGTATTAGAAGGGAGTGGCAAGTCACCCCTCCCCATTCTCCACTTCTCTTGCTGGTTATGAAAGGACTTGGCAGATGGCCACATTCTCTTTGAACAATTATCCAAGTGCTACCGCAGTTACATACCAGAAAAGGGCCATGTTCTGTCAACAAGCCATCCAGAGAGCTACAACCGGGACCTCCATTCAGCCACAGGACCAGAGGACTGGAACTTGGGTTCTTCTGAGATTCTACAAACCTGTATTAATGAGAGTTATAAGGAGTCAGCAAATACAAAAACCATTTGGATAAAGGACATCACTAAGGCTGCTACGTACCAGTAGTGGAGATGTTTTCCTCCAGGAACATCCAGGTAGCCTGAGAACTGACGGAAAGATGGTTGCTTTCTCAGCCCTGGCAAGTATTTAATCTCATCATCAGAGGGTGCGGAATCTACTAAAAGAGCTCCCAGGAGCACAGCGCACAGCAGGAGAGGACGCATCCTAAAAGAGAAGGCAGGGAAAGGCTAGAACCAGAGGGAGGCAACAAATGAACCAGTGATCTATCCGCTATGGATGCTAGAGGGTTCACCTCCTGGAATTCTATTAGTGCACATACAAACTTTCTAGGAGGCACCGACGGTGGAACCTACCTTATGTCCCATGACTCGCATTATACTGCGCATGCACAGTCAGCTCATTGATTTTAAGTTGGAGGTGGTAGCCTCCAGCCTCTCCGTCCCTGGGGCCTAACCTGCAGCCTGAGGGGAAAATGTGGCCTTCAGACTTCAGTAGTCGGAGCACTGAACTGTAAAAGAGACTCGAACAGCCAAAATCTCCAGATATCACTTGTAACATGTTCCTGTCCACCCCCCCCCCCCCGCAGCATGTCTTCAACCACACCTACAGCAGAGCCACAGTATCTGACCACCTCCAGCAGAATGTCCACAAACAGTATTTTGTAACATTCCATAATTGAAAACTATAGGTGTGGCCCTTTGATGTCAGGGGCCGCATTACATGTACTGAACACTACATGTGGCCCTTTGATGATATCAGTGTATACACCACTCCTAAACCACCCCAAAGATGCTGCTTGCAGGACTTTAATGTCCCGCAAGCACTCAGGCTTTCACACTGGAGTGACAGGAGAGGCGCTTTACGGGCGCTATTTTAGCGCTAAAACACCTGCAAAATGCCTCAGTGTGAAAGTGGCCTTAGTGTGGCCCTTTGATGTCAGGGGCCGCATTTCATGTACTGAACACCAAGCGTGGCCCTTTGATAATGTCAGGGGCCGCATTTCATGTATTGAACACCAAGGGTGGCCCTTTGATAATGTAAAAGCGGTGTAATCGTTGGGGGGGGGGGGGAGTAATCATGCATGTGGTGGTCTCCATAGAGAGCCCTTTAGCGATAGGAGCCACCAATGCAAAGGAAAGTTATTGTGTAAATGTCTGGAACTAAATACAAAACATTCAATAGTAACCAAGACAATGCAAGAGGAAAACAATACACTTTACAATCTCTGTTAAAGTGACACTAAAGGTTAGCTTTCTTTTTAAAATAACATACATATCATACTTACCTCCACTGTGCAGCTCGTTTTGCAGAGTGGCCCCGAACCTGGTCTTCTGGGGTCCCTCTGGGGCTCTCACGGCTCCTCCCCACATCAGATAACCCCCTGGGAGAAGCGGGGGGGGGGGGGGGGGGGGGACCTTACGGGCACACTCCCGAGTCCAGCATTCGGCATCCATAGACACGAATGCAGGACTCGGCCCGGCACTCGCATCATTGGATTTGATTGACAGCAGCAGGAGCCAATGGCTGCAATGCTATCAATCAACAGCTGAGAACCCCAGGCAGAGAGACAGCGGGTCCCCATGGGACAAGTTCAAGGGGTCAGGTAAGTTAAATGGCCAGTCACTGATGGGGTGCATGCGCAGTAGGTGCCCAGCTGTGAAGCCACAGCTGGGTGCCCACAGTAAGAATGCTGGCGCAACGAGGGGGGGGGGGGGGGGGGGGCTTCGTTCCCCCGCATCGCTGGACCCTGGGACAGGTAAGTGTCCGATTATTAAAACTCAGCAGCTGCAGTATTTGTAGCTGCTGACTTTTAAAATAAAATTTAAGGGGCACCCCACTTTAAATCTACTATCTTATGCAAGTATCTGCCTGTTTGGATAATAATTGGACTGTTTGTTTAGGGCCATCTTCATATTTTTGTAAGATTGTACAGTAAATGGTCAAATGTTAGCAATGCCATGGTAATTGTTATCCATTGGGGTTAACAACACTTTACAGCCTGCAATAGAATTATCATTGTGTATATACACATAAGTATAATAATCCTCCCCATTACTACCCTCAGCCCTATCAGAGTTATATAACAACGTCAGATCAGGTCACACATCTATAGAGGCAGATCTTCCTCATACCGATCGATAAGCGCTCACCTTTCCTCTCTGCAGATCACAGCCAGACTTCACTTCCCTCTCTATATGTCCCTCCAACAACTTCCTCCTTCTCATATGACTCCAGTCATGTGACCGGTCTGGTGGCTGGGGATCACGTGCTCCTCCTAGTGGGTGAGGTGGGCGGGGTCTGATGTGCTGAGTTGGCTGATGTGAGCAGACAGAGAGTTCTGGCAGAGAGTGATGTTTGTGTACAGAGCTGTCACTCATAGCAACCAATGTCCTCATGGAGCACAGCACTGAGTACACTTATTACTCAGCGTTCTTCTTTATTTAGAAAGAGCAAACTTTATAAACCACTTCAGTACCAGCCTGAGCTACCCCTCCCCCTCTATCCTGCACTTCAGTACATTAACCCCTTCATCTCCATCCTCCCACTGTGTGTGACCTGTAAAATAAAGCAGAATTAAACTGACATTAAAAAAAAAAAATTCAAAGCCAGGCAGGGCTTTTATGACAGAAAAGACCCTATCGGCCTGTCCTGTCATTAACGCTTCCTCCTACCTGTCAGCTGTCAAGTACACTGAGCAGGGCGCTGATAGGGCAGTACAGCCAGCCCTCCCGTACTGGGCCCGGGCCCCATCAGTTCAAACAGGGGGCTAGGGTTGCCACCTCATCCCTTTAAACCCGAACACATATTAATTACAAAGGTTCTGTGGATGATTAAGGTGGTAATTAAACTCACTTGGTGCCTTATCTGCATTTAAATAGCCTCAGAACCCGTGTAATGCAAAGGTGTTCGGGTTTAACCACTTGCCGTCCGCTCTATAGTCAATTGACGGCCACAGCGCGGACCTGAATCTCCGGAAGGCCATCATATGACGGCCTCCCCTTTGCACGCTCCAGG
Organism: Lithobates sylvaticus; assembly: GCA_028564925.1. Classification (NCBI taxonomy): domain Eukaryota; kingdom Metazoa; phylum Chordata; class Amphibia; order Anura; family Ranidae; genus Lithobates; species Lithobates sylvaticus. Next base: position 146,323,029 of record CM053037.1, read on the forward strand.
CAGGCGCAGCGCATGCTGTGATCCCCGAGTCAATGAGACTCGGGTGATCACAGATCCAAGTAAGGGGTCGATCGCGGGCCCTTACCACGTGATCAGCTGTCAGCCAATGACAGCTTATTACATGATGTAAACAAAAGCTCAGTAATCGTTTTTTATTTCTCCTCACGATGACAGCGTGAGGAGAAAAAAAAGCCGATCACTGGCTTATGTGCAAGGGACATCGGTCCTGAAGAGGAAGAGGCAATTCTGCCTCATCTGTGCCCACCAGTACCCCCTGCCAGTGCCCACCAGTGCCACCTATCAATGCCTACAAGTGCCGCCTATCAATGCCCACCAGTGGTGCCAATCAGTGCCACCTAGCAGTCCTGCCTATCAGTGTAACCAACCAGTGCCGATCAGGGCCCATTATTGCCACCCATTAGTGCCCATCACTGCCACCTATCGGTGCCCATCAGTGCCGCCTCATCAGCGTACATCAATGAAGGAGAAAAACTACCTGTTTGCAAAATTTTATAACAGAACATAAAAAAATATAAACAACATTTTTAGAAATTCAGTCTTTTTAAATTTAACAAAAAATAAAAAACCGCAGAGGTGATCAAATACCACCAAAAGAAAGCTCTATTTGTGGTAAAAAAAATGATAAAAATGTTCATTTGGGTACAGTGTAGCATGACCGCGCAATTGTCATTTAAAGTGCATCAGAGATGAAAGCTGAAAATTGGTCTGGACAGGAGGGGGGTTTAAGTGCCCAGTAATCAAATGGTTAAAGGGATGAGGTGGAAACTCTACAGGGGGCCCAGTCACCTGCTGAGTAGGAGGGCTGGTTGTACTGTCTTATTGCAGACACCAATCCTCCTCTGCCTTCATGTGCAATGCTGCCAGCTTCTCCCTCCGGCTGCTCTACAGGGGAGTGGTTCTAGCACATTCACCCCTTCCATCTGCTGTCTGGGCCCCCCCCTGTGCGCCCCTTTCCCCCGCAGTGCTGCTGGCTTCGATCCTCTCCTGCCGGAAGCTGCTGCGGGAACACAGGGGGATGTTTCAGGTTTCAGGATGGAGAGTGGGGGAAGGGGCTGGTAAATATATCATTTATTGGCCCCTTCCTTTCCTGAATGAACACAGTGAGTGATCAAATGTCTCTTCAGTACTGAAGCATAGTAAACTGTTTACTAGGATTCCGTTTGTGCATGAGCAAGAAGAAACTGATGCTGCAAAAAAAATCTGTGCTCAGTCACTTCAGGCTGAGGGAGGGGGGGTTTCAGGTAGGCTGTATGGGACTCTGTGATTTATAACAGCAGTCATGACACTGAGCCCTAAATGTGCAGAACAGTGTACGTTTGTGGCACCACCCTGTGCCGTGATGATGTGACTCCCATGTGGCACATGCAGGAGTACCGTCACCAAAGCCCAGCAGGACCTGGAAGGAAGACCAGGAGAAGATCGAAGTTGCGGAATCAGCTGGATCGGGTACAGCGCAGCTGCGTTTGACAGGTAAGTCTCTAATATGCTGTGCAGACTAGGGCATCATGGCATAAACCTGGGGCCCCATTTAATATAAAGAAAAAAGTAGAGGGACAGTCCATCACCAGATCATGCCAGGACCGAAGTCTGCCAGGAGAGCAGAGGATCAGGTAAGTAAACCTGTTTCTTCTCTCCCCTTGACAAAATGATTCTTGCACTGCAGGCAGAGCCCCACTGCAATAGATCATTTTATTTATTTGCTCGGAATTGGGCTTTAAAGTTATTGTAAACCTGAGTCATGGAATCTGAGCAGAGCACATATATCTGTAGTGTTTACTTATCTCTCTCCAAAGCTGTAAGTGTCGATTCTCTCTGGTGCTTCGTTCCTCTTTTATCAGCATGAGTCACTTGAGAGAGGTGTAGAGAGAAAAAGACTGCAGACAAACAAGTAAAACTTATGTAGGAGGATTTGTTTCACGTGTATCATCTGAGGCTGTTCACTTCACTGGGTTTATGTAGGAGATTACAACCACCTAAAGCGGAACTTCAGTAATTTTTTTAATTTTTCCATCTATTAAATCTTCTGCCCTTTTTGTTTTAAGCTCGGATAGTAAAACCTTTTTTTTTGCCAGTAAATACCTTATACAGCCCACTTCCTGTTTCTTGTCTGGTAAAAAGCCTAGGCTTATGACATCATGCACAGCTCTCTCCCTCACTCTCGTGAGAGTTTGCTTGGAAGGGTGGGAGAGGGGTGAGTCATAAGACAGCCAATGAGAGCTGAAGAGCTGGAGGTGTGCCTCTCTGTAAATCAAGGAAGTAAACAGGCAGCAGCTTCAGCTGCCCACAGTTAAAATGGTTGCAGCCAGACTCAGTGGATGGAGATTTCTGCAGCATTTTTGGCAAGTACAGAATCACAGTATATATAAAATAATATGCAAAGTTGTTGGAGGGAAGCTTCAGAATGGCAAAGATGTTTTTATTACAAATTATGTGTGCAAGGAACTGCCTAATTGGATACAGATTGAATTCTTAGTTTAGGTAGGTCCTCATATTAGATAGTTAAAGTGGTTGTTAAGGCAGAAGGTTTTTTTTATCTTTATGCATTAAGATAAAAAACTTTCTGTGTGCAGCAGCCCCCTAATACTTACCTGAGCCCCATCTCGATCCAGCAATGTCCACGAGTGCTTTGGCTATCCGGGACTCTCCCTCATGATTTGAACTTGGTGACAGAAACCATGAAATCAGACCGAGACAGAGGTACAGTCAGACTTGTTTAATGATAAAAGTAAATAGAACAAACATAGTCAAAACACAGCCAGAGTTAAGGAACCAGAATGGATAGTCAGACAAGCCAAACGTCAGGAAGCCGGAGATGAGAGTAGTAAAACAGCAAGCAGGATCTGGAGCCAGAAGGGATGTCAGCCAAGCAAGTCTTTTAACAGGACTGCAGGAGATAGTCTCTGTGATGTTGACTAAGGCAAAGGCAGAGATCCTCTGGGCTGGACGGCTTAAGTAGGCAGGACTGACGAGCAGGATATCATCAACAGCTGAGTAACTTTGTGGAAAGATAGGAGCTGGAAATTAGTCGACAGCTGAGCGGCCAGCTCAGAGAAGGAAGGGCTGAGCCCAGCCCTGACACTTGGATGGGGATAGGGTTATTATGGGATGCCCACTTGATCAACAAGGAAATCTTCAGGGACATAAACTATATACATCCAGTATATACACACTTCTCCTCTTCTACCTCCAGCACAGACTTGCTTGTAGAACTACAAATCCCAGGACTAGCTAGCACTGACAAATTGATCCAACACAGACTCAGTCAGATACAAAGTGAATGCCCTTTGCAGGCAGGGACCGCAGGCCCCTTTGGTAGTGTAGCAAAAAAAGAGTTCTTTAGTTCTAGCTGTCCTATTCCTACTGCTCCCAGTGCCACCTTTTCAGGCACTGCCAGCCCTTCTGGTTGCAGCTGCCCCTTTCACTAGCCCTCCTGGCTACTTCTCCACAGTCCTTCCAGACTGACTCTGCATCCATCCCAGACTGCTTGCACCCAGTCCCTTCAGGCATGCCTCTCAGTCCTCTGACTGTATTACTGCACCAGGGTGGCCCTGCGTGAAATCACATACCTGTACCTGATTTTGTGCACAGGGTCTGGGGTGCCCACTACACTGGCGACCCACTCCCGCTGTGATTGGACACATTGGGAGCCAATCAGCGGGTCCGTCGGATGCGATGTGCGCCAGGACCCACTGATCAATCTGAGGAGAGGCAGAACGGCAGTCTGCCTATGTAAACAAGGCATATCTTCGTTCTGCCAGAGGGGAAAATGAAGACCTTGTGTTTTTGCTAAGCAGAAACACGGATCTCTGTTTTACCCCCAGTCAAAGCCCCTCCCCCACAGTTAGAAAGCGCCCCCAGGGACAAACTTAACCCTTCGATCGTCCGTGATGTTAACCCCTTCCCTGCCAGTGTCATTAGTACAGTGACAGTGCATTTTTTTAGCACTGATCACTGTAATAATGTCACTGGTCCCCAAAAAGTGTCAGTTAGGTGTCTGATTTGTCAGCCGCAATGTCGCAGTCCCGCTAAAAATCGCTGATCGCTGCCATTACTAATAAAAAAAAAAATCTAGAAAAATTCCATAAAAATATCCCATAGTTTTTTAGATCCTATAACTTTTGTGCAAACCAATTAAAATGTGTAGCAGAATACATATTGACCTAAATTGATGAAGAAATTAGATTTTTTTTTTATTTTTATTGGATATGTTTTATAGCAGAAAGTAAAAAAATATTTTTTTTTTTCAAAATTGTCAGTCTTTTTTTGTTTATAGCACAAAAACATAAAAACCGCTGAGGTGATCAAATACCACCAAAAGAAAGAACGTCAATTTTATTTGGGTACAGCATCACACGGCAGCGCAATTGTCAGTTAAAGTAACGCCTTACCGTTTCGCAAAAAATGGCCTGATCAGGAAGGGGGGTGAACCTTCCAGGGCTGAAGTGGTTAAGGTAAATCTAAAGTTGATTGAACAAAGATTGTATGGTCAGTGTGTACTGTGTATGGTGAGCTTAGCTTTAGTGAAATAAAAATATAGAACACATAAAATGACAATTGCTTGCCTATTTTCAGAAGCAGCTATGGTTGTCCAATTACCATTGTGCCCCCCCCCCCCCCCCCCCCCCCCCCCCCCCCCCGGAAGCATCTGCTTCCCTTCCTGCTTTACAGGCATTTAAATTAGAATAATAATAATAATTATTATTATTATTATACACAATTTATATAACAGTGTGTGCAGCATTTACAATATAAAGAGAGAGAGTTCAATACAAGAGTGTAATGCCACGTACACACGAGTGGATTTTCCATCGGAAAAATCTTGGATGGTTTTTCCGACGGAATTCCGCTCAAGCTTGGCTTGCATACACACGGTCACACAAAAGTTCGCTGAACTTTCGACCGTCAAGAACGTGGTGACGTACAACACTACGACGAGCCCAGAAAATTAAGTTCAGTGCTTCCGAGCATGCGTCGAATTGTTTCCGAGCATGTGCAGGAATTTTGCGTGTCGGAATTGCTACAGACGATCGGAATTTCCGATCGAAACTTTTTCCGACCGAACCTGCTCTCAATCTTTTGCTGGTGGGAATTCGGCCATCAAAAGTCCGATGGAGCATACACACGGTTGGAATTTCCGACCAAAAGCTCTCATCGGACTTTTGCTGGCGGAATTTCCGATCGTGTGTACGGGGCATTAGAAGGGCCCTGCTCGTGAGAGCTTACATTCTAATAGGGAAGAGTATAAGACCCCTTTCACACTGCCAGCGTTTTTCAGGCGCTACAGCGCTAAAAATAGCGCCTGTATAGCACCTGAAAAAAGCTGCTCCATGCACCCCAGTGTGAAAGCCCGAAGGCTGGCAGGGCGCTGGCAGGGCGTCATAAAAAGTCCTGCCAGCAGCTTCTTTGGAGCGGTGAACTGCTCCTCCACCGCTGCTCCCCAAATCAATGGGGCAGCGCTGCGATACTGCCGGCAAAACGCTGCTCCGGCGGCATTTTGTGGGCAGATTTAACCCCTTTCCGGCCGCTAGTGGGGCGGTTTTAACGCAGCTAAAACGACAGTAAATCGGCGCAAAAATAGCGCCGCTTTACCGTCGACGGCGGCCGCGGCTTGGTGTGAAAGCCGTCTAAAAGATCTGCTTAGCAAAGCAAAGAACAGATATTGTTGCAGCATATTTAACTTCCTTCTATGTTATTAGAACCATACTTGGCCAACTTTGACCATTTATTTGGTCTTTTATTGAAGACCCTTTATTGCTTGACGAAAGCCGATCAGAAATTGCAATTTGTTTCCAAAAATTTCAGAAATGAGATTTCTCACGGCTCTCTGCTCCACTAATTTCTGTAATTAGAAATTTGGTAGGAGTAAGCTTCACTTTCCCTAAAAGGCACTTCACTATACCTCCTGCAGCTGTTTCAGCACAGATAACCCAGACGGCTCTGGCCATTTAAAAATAGTATCAAGCTGCATGTCATCTGAGCTCTGTGCTGGAGACATGGCCGTGCAATGGCAACCATTCACGTGTTTTCACCCTATCCATGGTACGAATGTTCGCATCGACCCTACAGGAACACAAGCTACAAGAGTTGAAAGCTTTGCTAATGGGATCTGCTTCAGCCGAGACCCACTGGAACCTGGCCAGCTGTTTTTAGTCGAGATTGAGGAAAAAGAATGGGGGTGGTGTGGTCACCTAAGAGTTGGTTTGACAGCTCGAGATCCTCGCAGCCTGGAAGTTGTACCAGAATATTCACTGCCAGATCTTGTCAATCAAGGGGATAGCTGGGTATTCGCCATAACACGGAACCATAATAGAGTGGTGACCGAGGAAGGAGAAAATAGCCCTAGCTCGGCAAAAGGACTTCTATCGGACCCTTACCTAAAAGTGGGCAAGTATAAAATTTCTCGTGACAAGCTGGTAGCGCGAAGTAGGCCGGGCCGGTATAGCCACATTTTGGATGACTTGTACAAAACCAATGTGCTGCCACCTACAGCCCGCAGGAGCAGGATTGGGGTATTGTATGAACCACAGTCAGATGGAACTCGTCACATGCACACCATCATTAATGGGGAAGATATGGGTGCCAGTGTCCGTGGAATACCAGCCTCACAGCCGCTGTATGCCGTCATTGATGTCTTCGCCTCCACCAAGAGTGTCCGAGTGATCCAGTTAGAATACGGATGTATGTATCACATTCAACTATTAGCTGAACACATGGGGGGAGGGGGGAATTCCCTATAAGGGAACGTGATGACTCTTTGACATTCAGAAGCAGCTCATATACTATGCATTAATACCAGTTATGGAACCAGTTTAAGAATAGTTGTCCTCAAAAGTATAGGAAGCAGCACAATCAATTTAAAAATTGATGGTTGGCCTAATGCCGCGTACACACGGTCGGAATTTCCGATGGAAACAGTCCGATGGGAGCTTTTCATTGGATTTTCCGACCGTGTGTATGCCCATCGGTCTCTTTCTGTTGGAATTTCCGACGGACATTGGATTGAGAACCTGTTCTTAATTTTTCCGACGGAAAACCTTTCTATCGGATTTTCCGATCGTGTGTATGCAATTCCGACACGCAAAATTCCGTATGCTCGGAAACAATTCGACGCATGCTCGGAAGCATTAAACTTCCCTTTTATAGTGCCGTTGAACGTGTTGTATGCCGCAGTGTTATTGACCGTCGGAATTTGGTGTGACCGTGTGTAGGCAAGACAGTTTGAGCGAAATTCCGTCGGAATTCCGAAGGGAAAACCATCAGAGCTTTTTCCGACGAGAATTCCGACCGTGTGTACGCGGCATTAGAGTATTTACAACATTTTGGAAAATCTCTTGTTGATTTTTGCTAATTCTTCCAATCTCCATGCATGCAACACACAAAAGCCTCACAAGCTATTGATTGATTGCTTTGACATCGGAGAACATTCGGACATGTGTCCAACCATCTCCCAATGTCTTTCAGATCAGCTTCTTCACTAAACAGGAAAGCTTTGGTTGCCTGTGTATTGCGTGTAGACAATGTACAAGAAGGGGGGACAGGATTGCATTTACCATGTTGTTGGCAGTTTGAGGAGGCAGCAAAGTCCTATTATTTACAAATTGTATACATTTTTCTCTTGTTTTGTCTCCATTTCTGGCCACCACTGGACATTTGTGGCCAAATTTAGGAAGAGAATAGTAGAGGCAAAGGGGTGCAGGGGGAAGTCAGAAAGGCTTTTTATAGTTCAAGAATAAACTATCTCTTCTTTGGTGGTCTGGACATGTAAAAAGTAGCTTTATATATACAGCAGATGCCATATTGCTTCCAATAGCTCTTTTTAGTGAACATTACATCAGGAGCAGTGGCGGCTGGTGGTATATTTTTTTTTGGGGGGGGGGGGGCAACAAACAATGCACCCCCCTCCCCCAGTCAGTCATCAGCCCTGCACTTACAGCATCTAGGTCACGGGCAGTGCTTCCTCCGGGCAGGGGTCTCCCCTGCGTCTCCTCCCTCCTCTTCCTAGGTCACTTCTCCTCTCGGCCAATCAGCTGACGGGTCTCAGGACCCGATTCCTGATTGCTCGAAAAGAGAATCAGGAAGGCAATATTAATTTGCTAATATTAATTTGCTATTGTCACACAACTGGGTGGGTCTCAGGCTCTAATCTTGTGCTTCAAAAAACAAACAAAAAAAAAACCCCATTGGAATCAATGCACCTGGTGCCCTGCATGTAGATTAGGGGCCGGGCACATGGATTAGGGGGGCGGCGCCACCGCACCCTGTATGGATGGGCCGCCACTGATCAGGAGATTTCTTATACCCACCATAAATTTGCTCCTGCGTGGTGAACATCACTGCTTTAAAGGTCTTCTTTATACTGGACCTACAGAGATACATACAGTAGTTAGGTTAAAAAATAAATAAAAATAAAAATAAAAAACTATCTAGTTTTACCAGGAGAAACAAAATACTACATATACAGAATCCTATACCCACAACTGATTCAGAGGAAGGCAGAAAAACCCCTATAAAGCATGGTCCAATTTGCCAACGGGAAAAATAATTTTTATCCCCCGAAGGCAATCAGATATTACCTAGATTAAAGTGGCTGTACACCCTTACATATACCCAGTGAAGTGACTGGCCTCAGGTGATACACAGACATGAAACAAATCCTCCTACATAAGTTGTACCTGTTTATCTGTTTAAATTTTTTACTTCATCAGTTTTAAGTCCAGAATTTATAAAGCTTGTCTGTCAAAAAAAAAGTGACGGGCAGCACAAGTAGTGGAAATATATATCCATGGTTTCACATTGGAAATTCATTGGATATTTACACTTATGAACTTTTTTTGTTACCTTATTTTTTTTTGTGTTTACATGCATGGTTTTGCTGCCATTGCAGCAATCATATGTGGACTATTTCTATATTGTTGCATTATGTTTTTTTATCAGCACATATTTCTGATTGAACTGATAATGACACATTATAAATCCTATTTATTTGTATTGTACATTAGCACATTATCCAGCGCTGCACTCCTATCCTTATCCATACAAGACAATTAAAGTTTTGGAATGGCCCAGCCAGAGCCCAGACCTGAATCCGATTGAAAATCTGTGGGTTGATCTGAAGAGGGCTGTGCACAGGAGATGCCCTCACAATCTGACAGATTTGGAGTGTTTTTGCATAGAAGAGTGGGCAAATATTACCAAGTCAAGATGTGCCATGCTGATAGACTCATACCCAAAAAGACAGAGTGCTGTAATCAAATGAAAAGGTGCTTCAACAAAGTATTAGTTTAAAGTGAGTGTAAAGTCTTGTTTTTTTCCTAAAAATAACAAACATGTTATACTTACCTGCTCTGTTGCAGTGGATTTGCACAGGGCAGCCCAGATCCTTCTCTTCTCTGGTCCCTCTTCTGTGATCCTGGCCCCTCCCTCCTGCTGAGTTCCCCCACAGCAAGCAGCTTGCTATGGGGGAACCCAAGCTGAGTCACAGCTCCCTGTGTCTATTCAGACATGGAGCCCTGACACGGCCCCACCCCCTTTCTCCCTTGATTGGCTAGCTGGCTTTGATTCACAGCAGTGTCAGCCAATGGCGCAGCTGCTGTGTCTCAGCCAATCAGGAGGGAGAATCTCGGACAGATGAGACCCTCGTGGACAGAGAGGGACCTCAGGTAAGTATTAGGGGGGCTGCTGCACACAGAAGGCTTTTGGGTGAGCACACTTATGCAACCATATTATTAAATTATTTTAGTTTTACTTTCCTCCACCTAAAAGATTTCAGTTTGTTGTTCAAATGAGTTGTACAGTTTATAGGTCACATTAAAGGTGGAAAAAGTCCTGAAATAATTTATCTTTGTCTCTTTTTTTTTATATATATATCACAGAAATCTGACATTTTAACAGGGAAGTGTAGACTTTTTATATCCACTGTATATGGTCATTCTGGAGGCTTTCTAATACACATTGACAACTTTAGACCTCTTCTCATGTAGGGTCTGTATGTCTGGTAAGCAGCTGATGTTATTTATGGAGGCAGGGCCAGTGCTACCAATAGGATGCCTGGCCACTGGTGTTCCTACTCTCTTCTCTCTGCAGAAAGTAACTAAGTCTCAGCAACAGCAGAAAGCCCCCGCTCCATTCACACATAGGGGGTTATTTACGAAAGGCAAATCCACTTTGCTCTGAAAGTGCACTTGGAAGTAAAGTCGCTGTAGATCCGAGGGGGACATGCAAGGAAAATAAAAAACAGCATTTTAGCTTGCACATGTTTAGATGATAAAATCAGCAGAGCTTCCACTCATTTCAGATCTACCCCTTAGATGTAGAGCAACTGCACTTCCAAGTGCAGTGCAAAGTGGATTTGCCTTTCGTAAATAACCCCCATAGTGTCAGAGGCACAGTGGCAACGGAGGACTGTGTCCCAACTCCCGAATGAATGGAAGCAAGCAAACATTCATTGATGGGCACTGGTAGGCTGCATTGATGGGCGCTGGTGGGGCTGCATTTGATGGGCGCTAGTGGGGCTGCATTTGGTGGAGCCAAGGGGGTGGCGAAATTAGGTTTCGCCTAGGGTGTCAAAAATCCTTGCACCAGCCCTGTATGGAGGTGCCATGGAAGATTTCAAGATCATTCATGGCATGGAATGCAGTGTTAATCTTCGTCGCTGAAAATATTTTCATCATAATTTTCGTCAGCTGCATGTGTTCAGTGACAAAAACTAAACGAAAATAAAATTTGTATTAGGTCAATTAACAAAAACTATTACGAAAATCAATTACATATTTTATCAACGAACAAAAAAGGAATGAAAATGTGAGGGAGGGACATTTACCCACCTGGACTTTTGCTTTCCTGTCTGTAAAGCCCCAGGCTCCTGACTCTATTGGCAAGCTGTATTGGCTGAGATACACGGGCTCCCATCGATGCTTTCCCTTTCCTATGCAGTTTCACACATTACACTCATTCACACTATCTCTTTGGCACCCTCTGCTGGCCTTTTCTAAATTGGCAACACAATTCTATCTCCAGCTTCTAATAATAGCACATAAAAGTTTAAACATGTATTGCACTATTGCACTACCCAGTACGAATAAGCCAATAGAGTTTGCAGTTTTTTTTGCTGCACTTCTGTTTGTCAAAAAGCAATATTTTTGTTTGTTAATGAAACTTGATTTTATTTATAAAGTCATTATATATCACAACGACTAAGCCTCCGTTCACACCGGTGCGACTTGTCATGCGATTTGACAATTCCAAATTGCATGACAAGTCGCACCCTATTGTCGGCAATGGAATCGTTCAAATCAGTGCGACTCCGACTTTGCGGTGCCACACCGATTTGAAATGCGACTTGCATAGACATCTGTGCATGAACTGCGCAGACCTGCTACTTTGAAATCGTGCTACTTCAAGTGAAGTAGCATGATTTTAAAGTAGCATAAATGTGAATCAGGGCTTAATGTTCTTAGATTTTCACTCCAGAAGTATATAAGAGTTTGGGAAATCTAGATTAGATTCATTCTAGTTTGGTAATTCTAGAGAAATGCTTAAATAATGCATTACAATTTAACTAAACCCATTAGATTTTAGTTTACTAAAATGTACTGGAGATTTTAGTAGACTAAAAAATGACTAAAACAATTCAGATGACTAAATTATGAATAAAACTAAAACAATTCAGATGACTAAAATACGACTAAAACTAAAATGGTATTTTATTTAAAAGACTATGACTAAAAGTAAATTGAAATTTGACATCAAAATTAACACTGATGAAATGAACTCTGTTAACCGCTTCCCGGCCGCCTCACGCAGATATACTGCGCCAGAAGGGCACATACAGGCAGATTAACGTACCTGTACATGGCCCTTTAAGAGGCGGCTTGCGGGCACGCGCATGCCGCTGGGAGCTCCGTGACCGCAATCGCAGATACCGCAGACTCGATGTCCGCAGGGATACCCGTGATCATCTCACGGTGAGGAAGAACAGGGAGATGTTAATGTAAACAAGCATCTCCCCATTTTGCCTAATGACACTGTCACTGATCACAGCTCCCTGTAATCGGGAGCGGTAATCAGTGACGTGTCACACACAGTCTCCCCCTCCCACAGTTAGAATCACTCCCTAAGACACACTTAACCCCGACAGCGCCACCTTCACTGCCAGTCAAATTTTTACAGTAATCGATGCAATTTTTTTAGCATTGATCGCTGTATTAATGCCAGTGGTCCCAAAAATGTGTCAAAATTGTCGATGTGTCCGCCATAATGTTGCAGTCACGATTAAAAATCGCTGATCGCCACCATTACTAGTAAAAAAAAAAAAAATATTAATAAAAATGCCATAAAAACTATCTCCTATTTTGTAGATGCTATAACTTTTGCGCAAACCAATCAATAAACACTTATTGCGATTTTTTTTACCAAAAATATGTAGAAGAATACATATCGGCCTAAACTGAGGAAAAAACATATTTTATAGATTTTTTAGGGGATATTTATTATAGCAAAAAGTAAAAAATAATGTGTTTTTTTCAAAATTGTCGCAATTTTTTTGTTTATAGCACAAAAAAAAAAGAGGTGATCAAATACCACCAAAAGTGAGCTCTATTTGTGGGAAAAAAAGGAATTTTGTTTGGGAGCCACGTCGCACAACCGCGCACTTGTCAGTTAAAGCGACGCAGTGCTGAATCGCAAAAAGTGCTCTGGTCAGGAAGGGGGTAAAATTTTATTTTTATCACACTTTTTGGTGTTTGTGCATTTCTTTTTTATTTCATTTAAAAGTGACAGCGCAACTTCTTTCTGAAATGGTAAAAGAGGGACACCTTTTAGAAGACAGTATGTAGGCAAAGGACACAATCTAATATGCAAAAAATGACTGGCTAAACCACACCAGTGCTTTCATTACCTCTACTTTTCCTTTAAATTGGCTTTTCAAAATAAAAAAAATGCAGTTATATAGAGGTTGGATAAAAAGTGTAGCATAACACTTTTGGTAGTAAAATGGTACATTTTGTATAGAGATGTACACATCAGGCCAAAAAGAGGGACAACTGAGGGTACATAAATGACAGAGGGATTTGGGATCAAAAGAGGGACAGTCCCTCCAAATGAGAGACATTTGGGAGCTATGTTTTTAGCCATTGTCTAATAATCATCATTCTGGTTCTGAATATTTCAGATGGTCCTTCTACTTTGCTCTGTGGTCCTGGTGGCACTTTCTATAGAAGCTGCTCCCCAGAAAGATCAGATCTCCCACTTGCCTGGCTTGGAGGAGCAACCATCTTTCCTGAAGGCCTCTTGACCCCATAGGGAAAGAGAGCCCTGACTGTTGGGGGCATGTCCAGGGCGGGTCGAAGTGACCAAAGGGTCATTAAAGATTGGTGGTGGGTGTGGATTGGGCTGGGCCTGAGCTCGACAAAAGTGCCGCGCCCAGAAATTCTGGATCCTTCTGGAAGATCCGTTTGGAAGAGCTGCCCACCCTCCCGCCCTATAATTTTCTTTGGTACGTCACAGCTTGCTGCGGTTTCTTGACCTTGCCAGCATAAAATGGCCGCTGTTGATGGAAATGGGAAGCAGACGGCCTGTCTAGCACTTATGGTAAGGACAGGCCTCCCCCTTCTTATCTCCTTCCCCCTCCTTTGGATTATGTGCTCACAGTATAACTGTGACAGGCACTGTTTGAAGTATTCATTTGTTTGAACTATTCATATGTTATGTGTTGGATTTAACCACATGCCGACCGCGCTATAGTCGAAAGACGGCTACAGCGCGGTCGGCTTATCCTGGGTGGACCCGGCGCATCACGGATCACGGTAAACAGCCGCTGATAGCGGCCGTTTACCACGTGATCGCTCCGTCAAATGACGGAGCGATCACATGTACACAAACCGGCGTCACGTCATGACGTCGGAGAAGCGGAGAGGGGGAGAGACGGGACCAGCGCTGTGGGCTGGATGTGTAGTGCCCACAGCGCTGGTCAATACACTGCCACCGCTGTGCAATACTCTGCCACCACTGTGCAATGCTCTGCAATCACTGTGCAATGCTCTGCCACCACTGTGCAATGTTCTGCCACCACTGTGCAATGCTCTGCAATCACTGTGCAATGCTCTGCCACCACTGTGCAATGCTCTGCCACCACTGCGCAATGCTCTGCAATCACTGTGCAATGCTCTGCCACCACTGTGCAATGCTCTGCAATCACTGTGCAATGCTGTGCCACCACTGTGCAACGCTCTGCAACCACTGTGCAACGCTCTGCAACCACTGTGCAATGCTCTGCCACCACTGTGCAATACTCTGCCACCACTGTGCAACACTGTAATACTCTGCCAATACTCGCCAATACTCTGCCAATACTCGCCAATACTCGCCAATACTCTGCCAATACTCGCCAATACTCTGCCAATACTCTGCCAATACCCGCCAATACTCTGCCAATACTCGCCAATACTCTGCAATAATTTTTAATAGAAACAAAGAATTTTTTATTTTTTTTACCGAATTTTCTGTATTTTTTGATTTATAGCGCAAAAAATAAAAAACCCAGCGGTGATTAAATACCACCAAAAGAAAGCTCTATTTGTGTGAAAAAAAAAAAAGGACACAAAATTCATTTGGGTACAGTGTTGCATGACGGAGTAATTGTCATTCAAAGTGTGAGAGCACCGAAAGCTGAAAATTGGTCTGGTTAGGAAGGGGGTTTAACTGCCCAGTGGGTATGTGGTTAAAGAAATAAAGCTGTGGCCTTGCCCTTTCCAACTTAGCAGTTGTCAGCGTGTTATTTATTGGTATGAAGGGGCCAGGGGAGGGCTGGCCACTTTAGGCCTGGGAGGCAAGTCCAGTCAATTGGCCCATTAACACCTTGCCAATCAGCTGCCGTCGTTATACGGCAGCAGGTTAGCTCCCTGGCGCCCACGGCGTGACGCTGGAGCCGATGCGCGTGGCCAGTGGATAGCCGACGGCGACCTTCAATCACTCCTGAGAGAGCCAGAACTGGGATCTGTCAATGTAAACAGACATCCCCGTTCTGACAGGGGAGTTAAAGAGAGATCTGCTGTTCCTAGTGATCAGGAACATCGATCTCTCTACTCCCAGTCACTACACTGCCCCCACAGTTAGAAACACCTCCCTATGGAACATTTAACCCCTTGATCACCCCCTAGTATTAACCCGTTTCCTGCCAGTGACATTTATACTGTAATCAGTGGGTATTTTTAGCTCTGATCACTGTATAAATGCCAATGGTCCCAATAAATTGTCAAGTGTCCAATCTATCCGCCACAATGTCGCAGTCCCGCTAAAAATTGTTGATCACTGCCATTACTAGAAAAAAAAAAAAAAAATGTCATAAATCTATTTTCTATTTTGTAGATGCAGACACTATAACTTATTATTTTTTTTTTTTACCAAAAATATGTAAAAAAATACATATTGGCCTAGACTGATGGAGAAATATATATTTTTGGGGATATTATAGCAAAAAGTTTAAAATATTGGTTGTTTTTTTTCAAAATTTTGCACTTTTTTTGTTTTTTTTTCTGTAGCGCAAAAAATAAAAACCGTGACCAAATACCACCAAAAGAGAGCTCCATTTGTGGGGGGAAAAAAAAGTCGTCAATTTTGTTTGGGTACAAAATCACACTACCGTGCAATTGTCAGTTAAAGCAATGCAGTGCCGTATGGCAAAAAAAATGGCCTAGTCAGGAAGTGGGTAAATCCTTCTGGGGCTGAAGTGGTTAAACCACTGAATCAGCTCACCATCATCAGTGCCCATCAATGCAGCCTCACCAGTGCAGCCTGATCAGTGCCCATCAGTGCAGCCTGATCAGTGTCCATCAGTGCAGCCTGATCAGTGTCCATCAGTGCAGCCTCACTAGTGCAGACAGTGCTCATAAGTGCAGCCTGATCAGTGCCCATCCATGCAGCCTCACCAGTGCAGAGAGTGCCCATCAGTGCAGCCTCACCAGTGCAGAGAGTGCCCATCAGTTCAGACAGTGCCCATCAGTGCAACCTGATAAGTGCCCATCTATGCAGCCTCACCAGTGTAGACAGTGCCCATCAGTGCAGCCTGATCAGTTCAGACAGTGCCCATCTATGCAGCCTGATAAATGCCCATCTATGCAGCCTGATAAATGCCCATCTATGCAGCCAGATCAGTGCCCATCTATGCAGCCTTACCAGTGCAGACAGTACCCATCCATGCAGCCTCACCAGCGCAGACAGTGCCCATCAGTGCAGCCTGATCATTCCCGCCTCACCCGTGCATACAGTGCCCATCAGTGCAGCCTGATCAGTGCCCCCTCCCCAGTGCAGACAGTGCCCATCAGTGCAGCCTGATCAGTGCCCCCTCCCCAGTGCAGTCAGTGCCGCCTCACCAGTGCTCATCAGTGCCATCTGATCAGTGTCACCTCACCCATGCAGACAGTGCCCATAAGTGCAGCCTGATCAGTTCCGCCTCATCAGTGCAGACAATGCCCATCAGTGCCGCCTTATCAGTGCCCATCATCAGTACAGCCTGATCAGTGCCGCCTCACCAGTGCCCATCAGTGCAGCCTGATCAGTGCCACCTCACCCATCCAGACAGTGCCCATCAGTGCAGCCTGATCAGTGCCACCTCACCCATGCAGACAGTGCCCATCAGTGCAGCCTGATCAGTGCCACCTCACCCATGCAGACAATGCCCATCAGTGCAGCCTGATCAGTGCTCCCTCTCCAGTGCAGACAGTGCCCATCAGTGCCGCCTCACCAGTGCCATCTGATCAGCAGTGCTCATCAGTGCCATCTGATCAGTGTCACCTCACCCATGCAGACAGTGCCCATAAGTGCAGCCTGATCAGTGCCACCTCACCCATGCAGACAGTGCCCATCAGTGCAGCCTGATCAGTGCCCCCTCCCCAGTGCAGACAGTGCCCATCAGTGTCGCCTCACCAGTGCCATATGATCGGCAGTGCTCATCAGTGCCATCTGATCAGTGTCACCTCACCCATGCAGACAGTGCCCATAAGTGCAGCCTGATCAGTGCCACCTCACCCATGCAGACAGTGCCCATAAGTGTAGCCTAATCAGTGCCGCCTCACCAGTGCCCATCATCAGTGCAGCCTGAGCAGTGCCCATGGAATGTGGGGGGGTCAGCCAGGGGTATGTCAGGGTCTGGGTCTGTGTTAAGGCTAGGTACTTACTTTCCTTGCACAGCCTCTTCGGAGGGGGGTGATGCATCTCAGTCACTTCTTCTCTGCCACTCAAGTCAGCGCCCGTTTCCAGCCCACAACTGCTCAGGTCACGTGTGACGTGCCGGCTGCCTCTGAGGCTCCTGGGAGGTGGGAGTTGTAGTCTGCTGCGCTGCTGAATTCCTCCCACCGCCAGGAACTTCAGTGAGGCGGCCAGACTACAACTCCCAGAGTGCAGCGCAGCAGCAGCCAGCCAGCCAGTCGGCGGCTAGTGCTGTATAACACAGTCACACGTCCCAGCCTGGGAAAAATAAAGTAAAAGTTACAGACAGACAGCATCGCGGCCGTAAGGTAGGCGGCCTGGGGGGAGATTTCCACCCTGCCCCCCGGCCCAGCCCGCCCCTGGAAGGGGCAAGGGTTAAAAGACGGTTATACAGATAATTTACAGTTTCATAGTACCTGGACTAATTGCACCTCAGCAGTCATGCAGTATTATGGGTATCTTAATGTACCAGGGGGCAAATATTTACATTATTGGTGAGTTACCGTATGTTAGGCATCCACTTCCCTACATACCTCCACCTAAGCTCCTCTCTCTGATCTGTGCACTTTTGTCTTGGCAGGTTTGTGGGGTCCCAGAAAGATCCAAGCTCTAGTCCAGTGGTCCTGTGGCTAAATGGAGGGCCAGGTTGCAGCTCCCTGGGTGGTTTCCTAAAAGGACACGGCCCTTTCCTGGTGTGTCTGTTGTTTCTTATTTTGAGTCCTTAAGGCCATCCAGGAATTCACAGCTTAACAAGTGCTTGTCAGGCGCAGAAATGTCTGAATAACATTTTCTTTTTTTCCAATTAACAGTTTTATTGTTCAATTCAAAAAAAGTTATTTAACATTACATACAGGTAGACAAGTAAATGTTCCCATAGGCAACGGTTATGCTACATGCATGTTATTATTCTATGGGTGCGCCTATGGATGCTACGTTGGTTTCCAAACAATGTCCAGCTAGTAAATTGTGTTTTAACTCTTAGCATAGAACATATGTAATTACGCATATATAAAGCATGCAGATGAGGTCTGCATTACAAAGGGTGAAGAAAAGGGGGAAAAGAATAAGGTTAGGAAGGGGGTAGAAGGGGGAGGGGTAGGGGGTATAGATACGTTCTCACTTCGGTTCCCATGATGGCTTGCCTTAGTCCTCCCGCAGATGCCACCTTTCCCAGACTGTGTTGTGTTCATCCAATTTTTGTCGGATCCTGGCTGTCATTTTTTCCATGAGTTCGACGTCTTTAACCCTGGAGTATAGGGCCTCTTGTGAGGGTGGGGTTGTGGACTTTCAGTTGAGGGCTATTAAACACCGTGCCGCGGTCAATATGTGTCTGAGCAGTTTTTTGCTAGGTTTAGCTATTTTTGGTTGGGATAGGCCTAGTAGAAAAAGTTTGGGTGTTAGCGCTATTGGCGTCTCAAATAGACGTGTCAGTAGCTGTCGAGTGAGTTCCCAGAATGGGGTTATGAGTGGGCATGTCCAGTATATGTGGAAGAGCGTACCCCTGTGTTGCTGGCAGCGCCAGCATCTATCTGAGGTGGAGGGGTATATTTTATGGAGTATGGCAGGCGTCTGGTACCAAAAGAAGAGAATTTTGTAGGAGTTTTCCTTGTAGTGAGTACATATAGAGGTTTTGGCCGCTTGCCTCCAGACCGCCTGCCATGCCTCCAGCGGGAGCTCTTCTCCAAAATCGGGTTTGTCCCGGGAAAATCGGGACTGTTGGCAACTATGCACCTGCTCCATGTTCTCAATTTAGAAGACTTGTGCAAGTCTGTGTTAATTTCCCCCATAGAGTGTTAATTAACTGGAACTGAACTGTTTGTGTTAGGGTCCATACACACGATCAGAAAATTGGAAGTAAAATTTCATCCGATGAACAATCTGACAATTTTCTGATCGTTAGTACAGTGCTTTCGACAGCCTATTTTTCGGACGACAAAAACTGGATGTGCAGTCGCTAAATTTTTTGTTAGATGTAAACACAACGTCCGATTTTCGTTCAATCAGTACAATTTCGTAAGAGCAAGACTACTCAATTTCGTAAGAGCAAGACCACGCATGCTCAGAAACGAAAGAACACATACAAAACTAATCGTATGAGAATTTTCTTATGGTGAGTAACCTCTTTACTTTCGATATCAGACTAGCAGCATAAAAAAAATGACGAAAAGTCATCCGATAATCTGATTGTGTGTACCCGGCTTTAGTGATAGCACCCAATTAGCTTGTCTATTTATAATTTCCAAGAAAGGTTAGAAAATTAAAGGAAGAATCTAATTGGGCAAACAAGGTGGTATTTCTTTTAACCCCTAAATGATCTCCATTTTTATAGGCCCAATACTGTTTCTGTAAATCCTGCAATTGCCAATAATCAGTTATAACATCTCTATAGGATTATAGTAATTGTCTTTCTGATCTCTCCTAGTGATGAAGTGTTCAGTCTTTTTAACAGTGAGTTGAAGGATGTACGAGATCAGTACTTAGAACTCCTGAAGAAGGTAACTTTCCATTAAAATTAGTTGTGTGGTAAACAGCAAAGGTGGGTAGTGCATGCCAGCATTTCTTAACCTTTTTTCAGTCCCGATACCCTTTAAAGTATGCAAGATCTTGAGGCACAGCAGGTGAATTGTTCCTTGTTTTTTTCAGAACAAATCGGGACTTCATTTGCTGGTAGATATTAAAGTGTTACTAAACCCACAACAGTAAAATCAGTCTGTATATGCAGTATGCTTGTTATACTCACTTTAGAACCTATGGGGTTAATCCTCTACATTGTGTAAAAAGGCTTGTTTGATCCTGTATTCTCTGTTCCTCCCCTTCTTCCACTGTCCCCAACCCATCTCCTGATAGAACAGAGGCTAGGGGACAAGCTGCACATGCTCAAGTTGGTGTGTTTTTTACTTGGGAGAGTGCATGTGATCAACACAGGGCCGATCTACCAAAACCCCCAGATCCTTCTCCACTATGGATTCCCCCAGTTGTTGAGTGACTAGTTAGCTGCTCCAATTGTTATTACAAGCGAGCCCGACCATCTACCCAAAAATTTTTTTAAAAAAAGTACCGTATGATGCCTGCGGCTGCAGTCAGTGTAGCCAGGTTTATATGGATAGGATTGAACATGTGCATGTATTGCAGAGATATACATGTTTTTGTTTTTATTTTATCAAGACAGACACTTCAGCCCCTTGCTGCTGTGTCGCCTGATCATGTGATTGTTGTGATTGGCTGTCATAGTAGTCACATGATCGCAGTCTAACCAATCTCAGACAGTGACAGAGATGTAGTGAGCGTGCTCTTAGCACAGAACCTCAGAGCATCATTGATGCATATAAGCCCGCTGTCGCATGTGTGCATTACGTGGTCGGCAAGACGTTAATACAGGCTAGGAAGAGAAATATAAAAGATGTCAAATCGGTTTACCTTGAGAATGTTTAGCTACAGTATGTGCTATAGCAGAATATTCAATCTCTAGCTTGTATTGTCATATGACAACCGTCTTCACCAAACCGTATAGAAGGTGAATTGTGAACATTTTTCTTTTCAAAAGTTTTTATTGAGCATAAAACAAGTATACAGATATTACAAACATGGAGTAACATCCAATCAGAATCAATATATGGAACTTATGTGTTACAGAACGTAATGAACTCAGGCATATACATGGCTGTACATAAATTTCTGATATTAGTGTGTACAGAAAGGAAACACATCATAACGTAAAATAATAAAGCATGGACATAAAACATTACTTGTAACATCTGGTGATGTATGGGATGCTCACCAAAAACAACAAAATAGATCTGTGTCTATAAATGATAAAATGTAGACAAATATTATTATCTCTAAAGCTCAAGAGTACAAAACTGCTATTATGGTAAGGAATTCAATATCTAGATACCCAAAATGGGATTAAACTTATGACAGAGAAATGGAGCTTTAAGGTATGTATGTGAATTGATATGAAGTCCTAACATAAGAGAGAGAATGGAAAAGGCTGAAAAGGTAAGAGATAATGGAGACTGGTGTGGACACACTTGGCATTTAAACAATTGCTTGTATCGCTATCGACAAGTCATAGAATGACCCAATACATAAGACAAGTTAACCTAATAGATATATCCTATCCTAAATGTTAATAATAGGAAAGGGGAACCTAAGGTGAGGGAAGATAAGGGAGGGGAGGACAGGTAACATGTAAGGCCGAGCCAAAGGACCAGGAGGGAAATGTGTAGACCAGCTACACATTGTAACGCCGAGCGCTCCGGGTACCTCCTCTACCCCGGAGCGCTCACGGCGTCCTTCTCCTTGCAGCGCCTCGGTCGGCTCCCCTGACCGCAGGCGCTGCTTTGTGTCCGGGATGCGATCCTCGGTCTGCCCGGGGATCGCATCCCGCTCCTCTCACCTGTCCCCTGCCTCCTCCTTCGTCGGCGTGCGCGCGCCCCCGCTGCCCAGGCGCGCGCGCGAGAGTCCTCCTTCTCTTAAAGGGCCAGCGCACAACCAATTGGTGCCTGGCCCAATTACAGTTTTCCCCTAATTAATAAAAGCCCACTTCCCCTTCCTGTCCTCGCCGGATCTTGTGTTGCCTTTGTGCCCAGTGAAAGCGTTAGTGTGTTTTGCTCCCTCTGTGTATCCAGACCTTTGCTGTTGCCCCCGACTACGAACCTTTGCCACCTGCCTTGACCCTTTGCTACGTCTGACCTTCCTTTTGCCTAATCCTTGTGTACCGCGCTTGTCTCAGCTGTCAGTGGGGTCGAGTTGCTATTGGAGGACACGACCTGGTTGCTACCGCCGCTGCAAGTCCATCCCGCCTTGCGGCGGGCTCTGGTGAAAACCAGTAGCAACATTAGAACCGGTCCTCCAATACAACCCGTGCTATCGCCCCATTGGCATAGGGGATCCACCTCCTGTTCCCCGTCGTACCCGGTACGTGACAGTAGATCCGGCCATGGATCCCGCTGAGGTCCCGCTGCCTAGCCTCTCGGATCTGACCACGGTGGTCGCCCAACAAGGACAGCAATTGGCGCAGTTGACTGCTATGCTACAGCAGCTTCTACCGTCTCCACCGCCTGCTCCTACATCTCCTCCGCCACGAGTTGCTGCTGCTAGGATCCGCCTGTCCCTTCCTGACAAATTCAATGGGGATCCCAAGCTGTGCCGAGGGTTCCTATCCCAGTGTTCCCTCCATCTGGAGATGTTGTCGGACCAGTTCCCCACAGAACGGTCAAAGGTGGCGTTCGTGGTCAGCTTACTATCTGATAAGGCCCTAGCCTGGGCTACACCACTTTGGGACCGTGGCGATCCTGCCACAGCTTCTATCCCAGCCTTCTTCTCTGAGGTCCGCAGTGTCTTCGAAGAACCAGCCCGGGCCTCCTCTGCCGAGACGGCTCTCCTGAACCTCGTCCAGGGGAATTCTTCAGTGGGCGATTACGCCATTCAGTTCCGCACCCTGGCATCTGAACTCTCCTGGAACAATGAGGCCCTCTGCGCAACCTTCAAAAAAGGTCTATCCAGTCATGTCAAAGATGTGCTGGCGTCGCGTGAGATTCCTGCTACCCTGTCTGAACTCATCCAGCTAGCCACCCGCATTGACATGCGTTATACCGAAAGACGCCTAGAGCTACGACAGGAAAAGGACTTTGGTCGCGTCAGGCGGTTTCCGCGCCTGGCACCTCTCTTCCAGAATCCTCTGCAACCCGTTCCTGCTCCTCTTGCTGAGGAGGCTATGCAAGTGGATCGGTCGCGCTTAACCTCACAAGAGAGGACTCGCCGCCGAGATCATAATCTGTGCCTGTATTGCGCCAGTCCCGACCATTTTTTAAAGGACTGCTCTATCCGCCCCCAGCGTCAGGGAAACGCTCGCACCTAGCTAACGTAGGAGAGGCGCTGCTAGGTGTGGATTCTTCCTCTCCCCGTCTGACCATTCCTGTGCGGATTTCTCTGACCAAGGGATCCTCTTTCGCCACGGTGGCCTTTCTGGACTCTGGTTCAGCAGGAAACTTCATTGAAGCTTCACTCATCAACAAATTTAATGTTCCAGTTACTCGTCTCGTCAAGCCCTTTTTCATCACCTCTGTAAATGGTCAAAATCTGAACTGTATAGTGCGATATCGCACTGAACCTCTTCTCATGAAGATTGGAGTTCTCCATCATGAAAAGATTAGCTTCTTGGTGTTACCCAACTGTACCTCAGAGATCCTTTTGGGCCTACCCTGGCTCCAGTTACATTCTCCTACCCTCGACTGGTCCTCGGGGGACATCAAGAGTTGGGGTCCTTCCTGTCACAGGCATTGCCTCAAAGCGGTACCCATTAAACAACTTTCCAACGCTCCTGCTCTGCCTAATCTTCCCAAGCCTTACCAGGACTTTTCCGACGTATTTTGCAAAAAGCAAGCGGAGGTTTTGCCACCACACAGACCCTTTGATTGCCCTATTGATCTCCTCCCTGGTACCACCCCGTCCCGTGGCAGGATCTACCCTCTCTCCGTTCCGGAGACACAAGCCATGACAGACTATATCCAGGAGAACCTCAAGAGAGGCTTCATCCGCAAGTCCTCTTCCCCTGCTGGAGCAGGATTCTTCTTTGTCGCCAAAAAGGACGGGTCCCTACGTCCCTGCATTGACTATCGTAGCCTTAATAAAATCACGGTAAAAAATCGCTACCCACTGCCTCTCATCTCTGAACTGTTTGACCGTTTGCGCGGAGCAAGTCTTTTCACCAAACTGGACCTCCGGGGCGCATATAATCTCATCCGTATCCGTAAAGGCGATGAATGGAAGACCGCCTTTAACACCCGTGACGGACACTTTGAATACCTAGTCATGCCCTTTGGGTTATGCAATGCCCCTGCGGTCTTCCAAGACTTTGTGAATGAGATTTTCAGAGATCTGCTGTACACTTGTGTTGTTGTCTATCTGGATGATATCCTGATTTTCTCCTCTGGCTTGGAGGAGCACCGTCTTCATGTCCGCCAAGTGCTCCAGCGACTCCGTGATAACCGTCTGTACGCCAAACTAGAGAAATGTCTCTTTGAACGCTGCAGTCTTCCCTTCCTGGGGTACTTGGTCTCTGGACAAGGTCTCCAAATGGACCCTGCGAAACTCTCTGCTGTCCTGAACTGGCCACGTCCTACTGGGCTACGGGCCATCCAGCGTTTCCTCGGATTCGCCAACTATTACCGCCAGTTCATTTCCCAATTCTCCACCATTGTCGCGCCTATTGTGGCACTAACCAGAAAAAGTGCGGATCCGAGGTCCTGGCCTCCTCAAGCTGATGAGGCATTTAACCGCCTCAAGTCTGTCTTTGCCTCTGCACCAGTTCTGTCCAGGCCTGATCCCCTCAAACCGTTCTTCATGGAAGTCGATGCCTCTTCTGTGGGAGCTGGAGCCGTGCTTCTCCAGAAAGACTCCAAGGGCAAGAACGTCACCTGTGGTTTTTTCTCCAAGACCTTTTCCCCCCCTGAAAAGAACTATTCCATTGGAGACCGTGAATTACTGGCCATTAAGCTAGCACTTGAGGAGTGGAGACATCTCCTTGAGGGGTCCGCTCATCTCATCACGATCTTCACTGATCACAAAAATCTCTCTTACCTCCAGTCCGCCCAGCGATTAAACCCACGCCAAGCCAGGTGGTCGTTGTTTTTTGCCCGCTTCAACTTTGAGATTCACTTCCGTCCTGCAGACAAGAATGTCAGGGCTGACGCCCTCTCTCGTTCCACCGATTCCTCTGAGTCCGACTCTCCTGTACAACATATTGTACCTCCTGAGTGTCTGATCTCTTCTGCCCCGGCCTCCTTACTGCAAGTCCCTCCGGGGAAAACCCTGGTCCCTCCACGTCTCCGACTTCAGGTCCTCAAATGGGGTCACTCCTCCCATCTGGCTGGTCATCCTGGAATCAAGAAATCCTCCCAACTGATTTCCAGGTATTACTGGTGGCCTTCCTTAAAAAAGGATGTGACGGACTTCGTACAGGCCTGTACCACATGTGCTCGAAACAAGACTCCTCACCAAAGGCCTGCAGGTCTTCTTCACCCTCTGCCTGTGCCTGAACGACCCTGGGCCCACATAGCTATGGATTTCATCACGGACCTCCCTCCTTCCCACGGCCACACTACCATATGGGTGGTCGTGGATCGTTTCTCCAAAATGGCACATTTTGTCCCGCTTCCAGGGCTTCCTTCTGCACCTATACTCGCCAAACATTTCTTCCTTCAGATTTTTCGCCTTCATGGACTTCCATCCCACATCGTCTCGGACAGAGGCGTCCAGTTTGTGTCTAAGTTCTGGAGAGCTCTCTGCAGTCAATTGAAAGTCAAACTAGACTTCTCCTCTGCCTACCACCCTCAGTCCAATGGACAAGTGGAGAGAGTCAACCAGATCCTGGGGGCCTACCTGCGACACTTTGTCTCGGCCCGTCAAGACGACTGGGCTGACCTCCTGCCCTGGGCCGAATTTTCTTATAATTTGAAAGAGTCTGAGTCTTCCTCTCTATCACCCTTCTTTGTGGTTTACGGCCGTCATCCTCTTCCCCCCCCTACCCATCCCCACTTCTTCCGGAGTCCCCGCTGTAGACGAAGTCACCCAGGAGCTCTCGTCCATCTGGAAAGAGACCCAAAGGTCGCTTGCCCTGGCCTCTTCTCGCATGAAGAAACATGCTGACAGCAAAAGAAGACCTCCTCCGGTATTCTCCCCTGGCGATAGGGTGTGGCTCTCCTCCAAGTACATTAGGTTCCGCATCCCCAGTTACAAGTTGGGTCCCCACTACCTCGGCCCATTCAAGATCAAGGCTCGGATCAATTCCGTGTCCTACAAACTGCATCTTCCTCCTTCCCTTCGCATTCCCAACTCCTTCCATGTTTCTCTCCTCAAACCCTTTGTTCTTAATCACTTTTCCCCCAAGGTCCCCGCTCCTGCTCCGGTCTCCGGCTCCTCCGACATCTTCTCCGTTAAAGAGATCCTTGCCTCTAGAACCGTCCGAGGTAAACGTTTCTATCTTGTTGACTGGGAGAACTGTGGGCCTGAGGAGAGGTCTTGGGAACCTGAGGGGAACATCATTGACAAGGATCTCATCCGCAGGTTCTTGGGTTCCAGGAGGAGGGGGAGGCCCAAGAAGAGGGGGAGACCCAAGGGGGGGGGGGGTACTGTAACGCCGAGCGCTCCGGGTACCTCCTCTACCCCGGAGCGCTCACGGCGTCCTTCTCCTTGCAGCGCCTCGGTCGGCTCCCCTGACCGCAGGCGCTGCTTTGTGTCCGGGATGCGATCCTCGGTCTGCCCGGGGATCGCATCCCGCTCCTCTCACCTGTCCCCTGCCTCCTCCTTCGTCGGCGTGCGCGCGCCCCCGCTGCCCAGGCGCGCGCGCGCGAGTCCTCCTTCTCTTAAAGGGCCAGCGCACAACCAATTGGTGCCTGGCCCAATTACAGTTTTCCCCTAATTAATAAAAGCCCACTTCCCCTTCCTGTCCTCGCCGGATCTTGTGTTGCCTTTGTGCCCAGTGAAAGCGTTAGTGTGTTTTGCTCCCTCTGTGTATCCAGACCTTTGCTGTTGCCCCCGACTACGAACCTTTGCCACCTGCCTTGACCCTTTGCTACGTCTGACCTTCCTTTTGCCTAATCCTTGTGTACCGCGCTTGTCTCAGCTGTCAGTGGGGTCGAGTTGCTATTGGAGGACACGACCTGGTTGCTACCGCCGCTGCAAGTCCATCCCGCCTTGCGGCGGGCTCTGGTGAAAACCAGTAGCAACATTAGAACCGGTCCTCCAATACAACCCGTGCTATCGCCCCATTGGCATAGGGGATCCACCTCCTGTTCCCCGTCGTACCCGGTACGTGACACACATTAAGTATCGGGAAGGGAGCTGTGGGATAGAAGAGTATCATCCTGTAAAGCTTGAAATTCTTGGGTAGTGGTGAATTGTAGCCAGCAAGACCAAGTTTGGTTGAATTTAAATTGCGTTTCTTTGGCTTGATGTATGATCTCTTCCATTTCAGCTGTTTTTTGAATACGAATAAACCAATCTTTGACCGTTGGTGGAAGAGTAGAGCGCCAGTTTCGGGGGATACACATATTTGCCGCCATAATCATGTGCATGGGCAAGGAACGGAAATATGTGCGCATGGAGTGAGCTGGATAGTGTAACATAAATTGAGCTGGGGAGTATTCCAGGTTATAAAATGTGATATCTTGTATGAGTCTATGCACCTTTTTCCAGAAGGGTTGTATTTTGGTGCAGGGAATTGTGAACATTTTTCAGTGACCTTATTTCACACAGGAGACATACTTCAACTTGATTTATTTTATCAAATGATACTCCTATCCTGAGGGTTCCATTCTGCTTCCCAAGCTTGCCCGGGGCATGGAAAGAAGGTCCTGTATTCACAAGACGTCACTAACAAATCTGTTTATGGTAAAAGGCAGGGAATGTATCTACATGGCCTCTTTTTTACTGAAAATAATTCTTTTAAGATATATGCTGTAAAATAATTGGTTTTCCTTGATCTAGTAATGGTATGAAGGTCATTCCCAGAGACCGAAAGGATGTGTTCTTGAAACAGTTTAAGTGTATGTATACCCTAGAATAAAAATGTAACTCATGGTAGCTTATCAGTGCTCCGATGTGGTGACTGCATTCATTTTCTTTTTTTCAGGCTTTTTTTTCCATCTGGTGATCCTGCCAGTAACATACAGTACTTACTGTCGTAGGATGACAATGCTCATTTATTTTACTGTATACATGAACATGGGCGTCCGCAGAACTTTTTTTCAGGGGGGGGGGGGGGGGGGGGGGCATCATTTTAGGGTCACCCATGTACCACCCCTTTTCGACAATGTCATTATCACATTATCATGGTCAGAGACTGCAGACGTATTACAGTCCCTAGGGTAAGTAATGGATAATGGCCAACAGGCCCTCTTACCAGACCCAGCGAAACAACAGCAGTGACCCTTCCAGCTAGACGATCGCTCACTCTGGGTTCCCCGGGGGCGACTCTGGTCAGTAGTGTAGCATGTCTGTACCCTGGTAGTGGCTCAGTCTTTCTCTCTCTGGTGGCGCTGGGCAGCGTGGCTCTCTCTCTGGTTTCTGCCCAGCACACTCCTCATTCTTTGTCCTGTAGCACTCTTTCCCTCAGCTTATTTCCAGGCTGCAGTCTCTCAATCTCTCTCTTGATCGAGCTGTAGCCTCCTCCCTGTGGAAAATGGGGCCACCAATCTTTGGGACTACATGTCCCATGATGCTCTCCTCTCCCAGTCTCCTTTGATTGACCCTCAGTTATGGCCAATAGGGAAGGAACAGAGTGGGCAGGAAGCTGGGCGGGGAACCCGGTGAGAGCCGCCGTCTCTTCTCCCTGACAGGAGAAAGGGGGGGCAAGCAGGGGAAACCTCTGACAGCCCACAGCTTGCCTTTCTCCTGTCACAGCGCCGCCGAGTTCAGGGAAAAAAAGCCACAGTACACTGATGCTTGACAGCACCTTGATGGTGTCACCCCACTGGTGAGTGGCACCCGGGTGCGGGCTGCCCGCACCCCGATAGCGACGCAACTGTGCTGAGTTTAAGATCCGATCCCTGATTCCAGGTGGGGGCACTTGACCCCCCTTGCCCCTACCTGCGGACGCCCATGTACATGAAGTAGCAGTGCAGTTACCCTAGGGTAGTAAGTGGACACCTCCCCTTCAATGCATTTACATAACATAGGGGGAGATTTCATGTAGTCCATTGAGATAGCTGGTAAAAAATGGAACTGCTAAAAAAGCAGCAGAGGAAGAGAGCTGAATATTTATCAATTGACAAGATTTCTGGCAGGATCAACTGATTGTACACTTGTACAGATATCACAAAACACTTTCACTGGTATATTTAACAGATCAGAAAGGAGCAAATAAGAAAAGTTCTGTTCAGGAAAAACGAAAAGGTGATCTAACACCCTACACCTTTCGCTCCTATGAAGGGATGGCTAAGGCCCCTTTTACACGGGACGGATCCGTATTGATCCGCCCCGTGAAGATCCGCTGCTCAGTAGTAACCAATCTGCTTCTAACTTCAGCTTGTTCAGTTAAGCTTTGACATTTAGCCCATGTTCACATTGGGGTCAATTTGGCATGCGATTTGATTGCATGCCAAATCGGCGGCTATTGCCGGCAATGGCACCATCTGAATTGGTGCGTCACGACTTTGTGGTGCCCCACCAATTCCCATAAGAAGTTCCTGTACTACTTTTGGTGACTTCGGGGGGCGATTTAAATAGACATCTGTGCATGAACCCGCACAGATGTCTCTAAAATCGCCCCCAAAGTTGAACTGCATTGTCAGTTTGAAATTTCTAACCCCCATCAGTGTGAACCTGGGCTAAGCCCCTGTTCACATCAGAGCGATTTGACATGTCAAATCACAGCCTATTGCCGGCAATTGCACTGTCCCAATCGATGCGATGCTGACTTTGTCTTCGGGGGGGGGGGGGGGTTGATTTTGATATACATCTATGCATGAACCCCCATGATGTCTTTTAAATCTCCCCCCAAACTCGCACTGAAATGCCGATTTCAAACCCGCCTTTAGTGTGAACGAAGGATAAAACCTGGTTAATATGCACAGCTGCACCAGATTCTGTGTGCCCCAGTTTTAGTAAATCTCCCTCACAGTATCAGGATTAGCATGATAGCCAAGCAACTAGTATTTATGGGAGGAGAGGTCAAATTCAGGTACTTAAACTGCTTGCAGTAAAATATAAATTTAATGATGTAATGGTAAATACAGAGAATACAGAGCTGCATTAATTTGGGTATTTTATATCTCCCTAAAGTTTAGCTAAGTAAGTGTTGGGTATATTGTATTAGGGGATTTACCAGTGGCGGCTGGTGCTCAATTTTCTTGGGGGGGATCGATTGATCGCCGATTCGCTTGCCCACCTGGCCTCCTGCCAGCCCCGCACTTACCCTATCCAAGTCACGGCTTCCTCTCTGCGTTTCCTCCCGGCAGTCGCTTCTCCTCCCCAATCAGGACTTAGGACTCGCGGCCAATCGGGACTTGGGACTTGCGGCCAATCGAGACTTGGGACTCGTGGCCAATTTAGGACTTGGGATTCGTGGCCAATCGGGACTTGGGACTCCTGGCCAATCGGGACTTGGGACTCCTGGCCAATCGGGACTTGGGACTCCTGGCCAATCGGGACTTGGGACTCCTGGCCAATCGGGACTTGGGACTCGTGGCCAATTTAGGACTTGGGATTCGTGGCCAATCAGGACTTGGGACTCGTGGCCAATCGGGACT
Organism: Lithobates sylvaticus; assembly: GCA_028564925.1. Classification (NCBI taxonomy): domain Eukaryota; kingdom Metazoa; phylum Chordata; class Amphibia; order Anura; family Ranidae; genus Lithobates; species Lithobates sylvaticus. Next base: position 146,353,505 of record CM053037.1, read on the forward strand.
TGGGACTTGCGGCCAATCGGGACTTGGGACTCGCGGCCAATCGAGACTTGGGACTCGCGGCCAATCGGGACATGGGACTCGTGGCCAATTTAGGACTTGGGATTCGTGGCCAATCAGGACTTGCTTCCTGATTGGCCAGGAGAAGAAGCAGGAAGACATTAGTGAAAATGTATTTGCTGATGTCACACAACTGGCACTGAGCCCACCCTTTTTGAAGCCAATTAGAGCCTCAGGCTCTAATTATGCGCTTCAAAAAAAAAACAATAATGTCAATGCGTACGGTGCCCTGCATGTAGATTAGGTGCCGGGCGCATGGATTAGGGGGGCGGTGCCCCTGTGCCTCTAATTTTATGCACTGGGTTTTTGTTTGGATTTAAAAAAGTAGGTTGCTTCTTTCTATTAGATGACAATTTCCATAAAAATGCCCCTCAGTAGGTATTTTATTTTATTCTATTTAAAAAATATTTTTTTATGGAAGTACACATTTTAATGGAGATAGATACAAATATAGCAGCCAGATTAGAGAAAAAGGACATAGGAATACCATTATCAAAATAAATGTTGCAATAGACTTACACCTCCATTAACCTCCCTGGCGGTATGATTAGTTCAGATTTTTGGTGCTGAAAGCGGTACCATTATTTTGCATGAAAATTTGGCGTTTTATATTGTAGGCCTGTAATTCTTAGGAATAACTCACTTAAAGCGGAGCTCTACCCTAAAGTGGAACTTATGCTCATCGGAACCCTCCCCCCCTCCGGTGCCACAAATGGCACCTTTCAGGGGGGAGGGGGGTACAGATACCTATATAATACAGGTATCTACACCCACTTCCGGGCATAGATAGCCGCAGAATCTGCAGGTATTTACGCCACTTCCTGTCACCCCCCCGTAAATTGTTACTAACATTTTTTTTTTTAAGTTTTTGTTTTCAGGGTGTCCCACCACTTTAAATCTGTCCAAACAAGAGTCTAGTAGACATCCTGGTATGATAAAGTTTGAAAAACAAAATCATAAATTATAATATAATAAAAAATTATACCAAGTAATAATATAATAATAATAAAAATTATTTAATAATGTAATCAAATCAAAAACATTGAAATTTGCTCAGTTGCAGAATTGTCGCTGTCATTATTTTCAATGTTTGATGACGGATCTCCCCTCAATTCTGCGAGTGATTCTAATTTATTATCGCTGTTTTCTAGCTGGTCTAAAAACCACTTTTGATGTAAAGGGACGGTTTTGGTTGCTATGGACAATCTCCAGTTTCCAGGCAGAAAGAACAGTTTTTATAATATAAAACTACATGCAGGGCACGGGACAAACCACTAGGGACAAAAGGGAGTTGAAATAAATTGATACAGTAATGTAATCTGTAAGATTACAGTGTACTGTATACGTTTTGTGTGTTTCACTTTTTGAATTTGTCGCTGTTCGCTGTCCCCGTGCGTCGCAACACTCGCAGGGAATGGAGCCCGGCTCCATGATAGATCGAGCGGAGGACGAGCCGCTCACACTGCAGGGAGGACATCGCAGGATCTTGGGGACAAGGTAAGTAAGCTCTTCCTGGATCCTGCGATGCGATCCCGAGTCTGACTCGGGGTTACCGCTTTTGGTTCTGAAATCCCACCCCGAGCCACACTCGGGAATACCGCCAGGGAGGTTAATAAAACTCTGACTAGCTATGCAAACCCCACCCAAATATTTAATATACAGACTTTACAAGGAGTCAAGGCAGGGGTAGGCAACCTTGGCAAACCAGGCATTGCAAAATTGACAGCCACAGGCATGATCGGATTTTTAGTCTCCCCACAGGTTGCCTATCCCGGGGTTAAAGCGGAAGTAAACCCATCGATTTAACAGTTTTAAAAAAAAAAGGCATGCCGGGAATGCTAACTGCACATTGGCTGTGCTCTCAACCAAACAGTCAAACCATCCAATGGCTGGTGTCATAAAGGATCACATGTGCAGCACTGTGGCAGTTGAAGATTAAACAGAGGCAAAGATGGCAGCTTCCTTGGCTGAAAACGATAGGGGGGTTTACTTCCACTTTAAAACATTGGTAAAATGAATGCACTATTTACCAAATCCTTAGCAAATCATTTACTGTAGCTGGTAGAACGTTTTTAAATAAACCAGCTTCAAATGTGAAATATAAGCTTTTTAAGAGATGCATATGAAAGAGAAGCTTTAAACTGTAGTTCTACATTTGCAGCAGGTTTCCTTGTTCAATTGTTTTTAGACATTTTAACCACTTGAGCTCCAGCGATGTCCCCGTACTGTTCCCTCAGTAGGTATGAGTGGTAAAACATACTGTAAAAATACCCCCTCAATAGGGATAAGTGGTAAAACATACTGTAAAAATACCCCCTCAATAGGGATAAGTGGTAAAACATACTGTAAAAATACCCCCTCAATAGGGATAAGTGGTAAAACATACTGTAAAAATACCCCCTCAATAGGGATAAGTGGTAAAACATACTGTAAAAATACCCCCTCAATAGGGATAAGTGGTAAAACATACTGTAAAAATACCCCCTCAATAGGGATGAGTGGTAAAACATAAATGCCCATAAAATGCATCAAAACACACTACCCCTAAAATGCGCTGCATCTTTCTTGCAGAGATGTGAACGGACCTTGAGTCAAGGTTATTCAAGGAGCAAAGATGGTACACAAAGTGTAACCAAAAATGACCTATTAGATATCAGTTAACTGAATTCAGAATGGAATGGTGACTGCCATATGTACACTGCTCTATACCTTATTATATAAGCATGTATTTGTTACTGTTATAAGTGGAATTGTTGGTGTATTTTTTTTTCTATATAGGGCCACCCCATTTTTGTATACAGCGGAGATGTAGATATGGCTTGCAATTTTCTAGGAGTTGAATGGTTCGTAACCTCACTTAAACTGAAGGTATGTGTATCCCTGTATACTGCGGACTATAAGTACAAATGGTAGGGGCAGACAAACAAATCTACAGGGATCACTGCACAGTAGAATCTTCTTCCTAAACCCAAATAGGGAAAATTACTTTTTACAAACAAATAAATAACATATATTAGCAACTTGTATAATAATTAAAGCTGAAGTTTTTGTATTTTTTCTCTAGGGGTGCAGTACCATACACTTTAATTATTTCTAATGGCATGTATACATAGGTGTGTGCACAGGGTGTGCCAGGTGTGCCTGGGCACAGCCTAATCACCCTGTGCTGGGCAGATTCCCCCTGCTGCTTGGCTGCAGAGAATGGGACTGGAGATTATCTGTCCTCAGTCCATTTCTGTGTCTTAAAGTGAGACATTAGGGCTCTGTTTAGACCCCTGATATTTCACCAAAGCCCCCGAATGCCCTTCTGACACCGTCCACTGCTCTACTGACACCAACCTCTACCCTACTGACACCATCCACTGCCCTACCGACACTGTCCTTTGCCCTACTGCCATATATATATATATATATATATATATATATATATATATATATCTGTGTGTGTATATGTATGTGTGTGTATGTATGTGTAAATATATATATATATATATATGTATATGTGTGTGTGTGAATAGATTTTTGTAACCGAGCCCTGCTTTAAACTTCTCCACAACTTTATCCCTGACCTGTCTGGTGTGTTCATTGGCCTTTATGATACTGTTTGCTCACTAAAGTTCTCTAACAAACCTCTGAGGGCTTCACAGAACAGCTGTATTTATACTGAGATTAAATTACATGCATGTGGACTCTATTTACTAATTAGGTGACTTCTGAAGGCAATTGGTTCCACTAGATTTTAGTCCCAGGGTTTATACAACGCCTTTCACTATTTTCATAGTTTTGGTTTTATTATCACGTTTTTTGCTTCTGTGCTTTGTAGTTTTTTTAATGACGTGCAATGGAGGGCAACTCACTCATGTTTCTCCCCCCCCCTTTTTTTCACACACTCATGTCTTTCTAGATTTTTGGCCACATTTCTCACAATATCCTTACCTTTTCTCGATTTATGTATATATTACCTAGTTATATTCATAGTGTATGAATAGAACTAGGTAATATATACATCAAGAAAAGGTGAGGATATTGTGATAAATGTGTGCCCTGCATTTTTTCAGATTGGTGCAGGTCAGATGTGTCCCCCAATTGTTCACCTCACATGCATAATTTTTTGGAAATCCTGACCCCTCTCTAAACTGTTGCCGTGGTCCAATAGGGCTGCTCCTGCCTCAGCCCCGGGTGAGACATTGCACCTGATGCCTTCCCCTTTTCCCACGTTAAGCTGGGCTCTGCTTTAGCTAATATGTACGTACCATCCCACACATCTGATCCTAATTAGGGAATTTGTCTTATCGTTTTTTATATATTTTTCAGATTTTTTCTACATTTTTCAGACATTTTACATCTTACTCCTGATGAGTGGATATTACTCCACGAAACGCGTAGAGACCAAGACCATCTGACCCTTTATTATTGTACTTTTATGAAATTTCTCATTTTGTTTATCAGGTATGCTTTTTACCAATCATGTGTTCAAATTACAGGTCTGGACTGTCTGATGTATATACTATTATTTATTATGTTCTTTTTATGTATACATTTATTATCTACTGTACACTATGAATTCATTTATTTACTATGTGATATATGTCCGTTTTTCCATAGCCTGTCATGAATTTATTACTTTATTGCAGCATGTAATCATGATATGGTTTGATTCTGATTTCAGAATAAGACCCCTTTCACACTGGGGCGTTTTGCAGGCGATATAGCGTTAAAAATAGCACCTGCAAAAAGCGCCCTAAAACAGCCGCTTCATTCACTTCAGTGTGAAAGCCCGAGGGTTAAAACCACCCTGCTAGCGGCCGAATAGCGCTGCTAAAACGATGAGCAACGAAAGCCCCCTTTTTTATTTTTTTTTTATTTTTTTTAAACTTCATAATCTTTATTTAGTTTTCCACATTACAAAATTAACAACATACAATAAAAACAGGAACCGGGCCTCGGTAAAGCCGTCTTTACCGCTGGCGCCTAGGGCGGCACAGTGTGAAAGGGCTCTAAATTATATTTATATTTGTACCTATTTTCACTATATTATTTTTTCAGTGACTTCCCTCATTTAAAGTCCCATGACCAAAGCTTTTTCTTGTTTACAACTACTATTGGGGATAGATGCTTGTCACTGTGGTGTGTGCCAGATCATTTTTTATTTTTTGTTTTTCTACATGGGTGGTGGGACAGCAACCCTGAAATGATCCTGTAGGATATTTTGATACACTTGGGAATTAATTTTGCCCTTGATGATGGGAAGTGGTGGAGGCCCTGAGGCAGTGAAGCAAGTTCAAATCATGACGTTTACTCCACCATATTTCACCGTTGCATTGGTGCTTTGATGTCGGTAAGCCATACATAGTGCTAAGTATTCTTCCTAAACAATTCAACTTTTTTTTCACCAGTCCACAAAACATTTTTCCATTAGCATTATGGTTTGCCAAGGTGCTCTTTGGCAAGCTTCAGGCATGCAGCATTCATTTTTTTGAAGAGCAGCGGCTTCCTCCGTGGTGTTCTACCATGAACACCCTGCCTGTTCAAAGACTTACATATGGTAGCCTCATGAACAGGGATTTTTACTAGTTCCAGTGATGTCTTCAAGCCTTTTAGCTGTTAATCGTGGGTTCTTCTTTACCTCATTGAAGATTCTGTGTTGTGCCTTGGGAGTCATCTTGGCTGGGTGCCCACTTCTAGGAAGAGTGGACTAAGCTGTCTCCATTTATAGCAGGGATCAGGGGCGGACTGACCATTCGGCCACTCGGGCACTGCTCGAGGGCCCTTGGCCACTAGGGGGCTCCATCAGGGTTGCCAGCCTCAGTAAAACCAGGGACAGTATGTAAAAATCTGTGTTTTTTTTTTACATCTGTCTCTGAAATGTCCCTTACCGACATCCTTTTGGTCAAAAAATCCAGAGATTATAGCTGCCCCACCTCTCCAGTACCTTCTCAGCCAATAGAAACATGTCTGTGTATACTGTGTGATTGTATACTGTGCGTGTGTATACTGAACCATAATCTCCGATTGCCCGGGGGCCCCATGAGTTGTCAGTCCGCCCCTGGCAGGGATATGCAATTAGCGGACCTCCAGCTGTTGCAGAATTACAAATCCCATGAGGCACAGCCAGACTATGACAGCCACAAGCATGACACCCAGAGGCAGAGGCATGATGGGACTTGTAGTTTTACAACAGCTGGAGGTCCGCTAATTGCAGATCCCTGATTTATAGCAATTTGTCCAATAGTCGACTGATGGATGTCTAAATACTTTGAAATTGCTTTGTATCTCTTTCTAGCCTTGTGCAGATCAATTATTCTTGATTGAATATCTTCAGAGAGATCCTTTTTGCAAGGCATGGTTCACATCAGCTGATGCTTTCTATGAACTACAGTCTTAAAATGTTTGACTGTCTTTTATCAATCAAAGTAGCTCCAAACCACATCTCCAAACTAATTTCATTCTCCAGTTGTGCAAACTACTGACTTCAATTAGCTTTCATTGAAGTAAATAGTCTAGGGATTCACTTACTTTTTTACTCCAGCACTGCGAATGTCTAACCACTTCAATACAGGGCACTTACCTTCCTGCCCAGACCAATTTTCAGCTTTCATCGCTGTCGTATTTTGAATGAGAATTGCGCTGTCATGCTACACTGTACCCAAACTAAATTTTTATCATTTTGGGCACTGATGGGGTTGCACTGATGGGCACTGATAAGGTGGCACTGATGAGGTGGTATTGATTGGCACTAATATGCAGCACTGATGGGGCACTGATAGGTGTCACTGATATGCGGCACTGATAGGCAGCACGGATGGGCACTGATAGGGGGCACGGATGAGCACTGATAGGTGGCATGGATGGGCACTGATAGGTGGCACGGATGGGCATGGATGGGCACTGATAGGTGGCACTGATGTACTGTAATGTATGTCACTAATGGATGCCAATCAGTGCCAAACAATAATGCCTGCCAATCAGTGATGCCCATTGTGGGCACTGGTTGGCATCCATTGTGGACACTGATTGGCATTCCTGGTGGTCTAGGGTGGCATACCTGGTGGTAACATCCCTGGTGGTCCTAGTCACGTCCCTGGTGGTCCAGTATGGGCATCCTCAGGGGGGCTGCGCTGATAATCGATCAGCACAGACCCCCTGTCAGAGGAGCAGCTGATCGCCTCTCCTCTGCTTGCCATTGACAGATGCGAGTGAGGAAAATCTGGTCACCGGCTCTTCCTGATACACTGCAGAAAACCAGCCAATCCCAAGGGGTTCACATACTTTTTCTTTCCAATTTATACATCTCTAGAGACTCAGTTTCCTCTAAAATCCCAATTAGTTGATTTAAAGCAATTCTTTCTAATTAGAAGCCTGCCAGGATCTGTTCTTCATAGAAAAAAAGCTGGGGCTGTGTTTTGCGAACATTGAAAAGTAATTTCTCTATAATATTTATAGATACGGAGATAATTATGGCTCGTCCATTGTTTTACTGCTTATTCACAATATGTGAATAATTTATGGTGCATGATCTGGGCACAGGTCCACTTTATTTTTTGTGTGTGTGTATCATATGCCTAATGTTCTTAAAGTAAATGTAAACCCTAAGGCTGCATTCACACATGATCGCGGGTGGAATTGCCCCGATTCTGCCCTAGGTTTTAAATGGCTGCAAAATGCGGGGCGCGTTTGTATTGCCATTACTTCTACTGGCACCCCAATCACGCTGCAATTTTGCTGCAATTGTTGCGCATTAAATCACTCTGCAATCGCAACGCTTGTCGATCAAAAAGAAACATGAGCTTCTTTTTTACGACTGCGTTGCGCTTTGCAATTTGCTGCGATTGCAGCACGATTTACCGCGCGACAATCGCGGTGCGATTGGGGTGATATTTGGAAGTAATGGCATCACAAACACAAATCGTAGGGCAGAATCGCAGAGATTCCATCCGCAATCAAGTGAATTACATTTAGTTTGCTAAAGCACTGTGTATCATAAACAACTGCCATTGTTTCATTGTTTTTGTGAAATGCTTTTTTTTTTTTACATTTATTTTAGCTTAATGTTTCTGATATAATGTAGCCGCTTGGCAACTCCAGCAATGGCTACGTAGTATTCATCTGGCTGTCTTTCCCAATGGTGACAACACTGGACCTAGTCTGTCTAAAGCTAGATTCACATCTACGCATTTTTAGTGCGTGTTCAGATCTGCAAAAATGCACAACAAACTATTTAACATTATATGTTATGTGCCCCATTCACATCTTTGCAGTTTCCTGAAATACATTTTTTGGAAAGGTGCAGGGACTTTACATACAGAAAGGTGTGTTTTTGGCTCCATAGACTTCAATAGAACCACATCAAAAACAGGTTTTGTGATTAACAACCAGTCTGCGCCTACTAACAAAAAAAAAAAAAAAAAAAAAACTGCAGGGGGCATGACAACGCACCAAAAAATGATTAAAAACGTGCCACAAAAAACAAAAAAAAAGGCATCAACCTCACAAGCACAGATGTGAACTTTGCCTAGCTTCTGTTGAAACAGCTACTTTTGTCTCCATCAGAAGCCCATATGATAGTGTGGCAACACAGGAGTACAAATGGAAGACAGGGACACAGGGTTGTCACCCTAAAATAGGATGTGTCTTAAAGAATATGTCAATCTAAAACTATATATTCTTGATATGTGTCATGTACTTTGAGTGAAATACCTGGTATTCCTGCCAGTTCCTCTGCTTTCCTATTAAAAAAACTGACCACACTAGGCATAAGAGCACAGCACGGTCAGTTATCTAGCAGGGTTGGGAACTCAGCCTGCTTTCCTCCAATTATCACACTTGTGCTGACACGCCCTCCCTGCACAGCCACTCACAGGGAAGATCAGTGTTCTGCTGCTTCTCCTCCCCCACCTCTAAGATCCTAAATTAGCGGAGAGCAGAGGGTTTGTGATTACTTATAAAAAGAGTGGAAAAATATTTATAATGTTTTTTTTATTTATATACACATTCCTTTTTTGCTGAGGGTTTACATATACTTTAAATGACATTAATGAAAGCTACAGAAATGAAAGTATTAAAAAGGATTATTGAGATTACATGAGCATGTTAAATTGTTATATGAGCCTAAGCACAAAAATCTCACATGAACTTTATCTAGCTAAAATACCAGCACACATAAGTATCTATCCAGCAAAAGGCATTTATTATTGCAAATGTTAACATTCTGAAAAACAACAAAAAAAACACAACAACAACAAAGGACACTAAGAAAACTGCTGTGATTGGCAACACAAGGTGTAGCAAACAGATGCCACAGAGAATTCTACAAGAATCTAGTTGATAAAGGTTTGAGAGTTCGCGTCACAGATGACCATGTCCTAGAAGGGCTCATTATTGATGAAATGATGGAATAATAAGAAAGCTTCTTTGGGTTTGTCTGCTGCTACCATATGGCCAGCTCCCTACAAAAAACAAACAAAAGGGAAATCATTATTAGTCAGTGGTGATTTAGGCAGTGTTTCTCAACTCCAGTCCTCAAGGCGCCCCAACAGGTCATGTTTTCAGGATTTCCCTCAGATGAAACAGCTGTGGTAATTACTAAAGGCAGTGAAACTGATCAAATCACCTGTGCAAAATAATGGAAAGCCTGAAAACATGACCTGTTGGGGCGCCTTGAGGACTGGAGTTGAGAAACATTGATTTAGAGGAACAGGAAATTAAGACTAGCGCTGCCCGTTCAGGCCCCTAATCTTCCATAAATGTTGATACCATTATCAGATCCAAAGTTTGGACACTTGAGCCAGACTTCCAAATTATGTGGGGGATAATCAATGTGGCCTTAAAAAAAAATCTCGTATGCACAAGGAGATCTGGTCATGTAAACGGATTTTCAATTCTGCCTGTTGACAGATATTTTTTGGATAGAAATCTTTGCTTTACCCAACACAAGGAAAGGTTTTTGGTGGGTTAGGTTGCTTAGACCTTACTTGTTTGGCAAATGGCCTTTAGACAACAATAAGCAAAGGGATCTATGATTAGATGATTAACAGAGGTAATAGTCCTGTGAAGCAGGTTAACATGTTGCTTATTGAACAATTGACAGAAAAAGGTGATACCTATTCCTTTTGAGACTTTCTTTTGGTCTATACCAAAATTATTTAATTATTAACACAGCACAAAGCAAGAGAAGGTCTCCATGTGGAAACACGGAGAAGGGAATGGAGGTGCAGTCAAGTTCCAACACTTTGTTTTCTAAGGCAGTGGACAAATTAAATTGCATAATTTGACTGGGTACTATGACCAACAGTAAAGATTGCCCTGAATGGCACAACCATGAATGAAAGGGCACATGACAGGGTAGGCGGATAGAAGATGAGAGAACGGAGACGTGTAGGGTCTGGTAAAGGATTGAAGTGGCATCACAAAAGGGGTGGACCAAATCTGGAAGACCAGGGACCAAAGGACAATGAGCTTTGAAGGAACATTGTCCCACCCTCCCTCCCTCCCCCTTTTTGTGTAGAATTTGTTATGCCCCGTACACACGGTCGGACATTTCGACCACAAAATCCATCGGATACTTTCCGACGGATTTTGTTCAAAACTGGTGTTACCCACACACGGTCGGACAAAGTTGTCGGAAAATCCGATCATTCCGAACGAGGTGACGTACAACACGTATGATGGGACTACATAGAGTCCAGTAGCCAATAGCTTTTGTCTCCAAATTTCTTCTGAGCATGCATGGCACTTTGTCCGTCGGACTAGGCTACACACGATCGGAATTGACGTGATCGGACCATGTTGTCGGAAAATTTGAGATCCAGCTCTCAAACTTTGTGCGTCGGAAATTCAGACAGAAAAAGTCTGATAACATGATCTGATCGAACATTTTCCGTCGGAAAATCAGACCGTGTGTACGGGGGAGTTTCACACCGACCACAGGTCCTCCACAGTGCCAAAAATCACTTATAAGGTTGTATTGGGTGACAAGTTGTTACATGCATCCGTCATATAAACTATGCTTGAGTTTCATGGGAGTTGAAGAAGGGAAGACTCCCATAGTATGTCGAGCTTTGAATTTTGTCTTTGTGGTATGTACCTACCCAGATGGTGGATGGTGTAGCTGACCAATGGATCCTAATCTTGGATGTGCTGTCAAGGACCTGCTTCCTTGGATGTACGTTTTTTGCTTTGATGTTGTTTGTTAGTTTTGGGATCTTAATGGTTATATATTAACATTGGTACATGTTCACTTCTTGTATTTCTTATATTAAAGCTATTGTCAAGAAATATTCCAAAGTAAAAAAAAAAAAAACTGTGTTTGTGCTCACTTATGGTTAAAATGCAGTGGAGTTGATATTTTTGGTACCCAGCTTTCTTTCAGTATTCAGCCATACCCGCAAAAAAGTTTGTATGGGCTAAACCGTATAAAAGAAGGAAAATAAAAAAATGACACAAGAGGTTCACATAGTGTGGCTGACTAATGGCCCAAGAAAGACAACTGTGGGAGCATGAACAGTTAAAAAAGTGTTCATGTAAGGAGAAATAGTCATTATGCATTAACAATCTTGATACACTTGCGGCAGCACCTCAGAATAGACTGAAGAATTCTATGTAAGAATAAGAAAGGAACACCAGAGAGCGCCTAATGCCCCGTACACACGAGCGGATTTTCCGTCGGAAAAAACATCCAAGGAATTCCGCTCAAGCTTGGCTTGCATACACACGGTCACACAAAAGTTCTATGGACTTTCGACCGCCAAGAACGCGGTGACGTACAACACTACAACGAGCTCAGAAAATGAAGTTCAATGCTTTCGAGCATGCGTCGAATTGTTTCAGAGGATGCGTAGGAATTTTGCGCGTCGGAATTTGTACAGACGATCAGAATTTCGGATCTGAACTTTTTCCAACTGAAAAATAGAGAACCTGCTCTCAATCTTTTGCTGGCCAGCAAAAGTCCGATGGAGCATACACACGGTCGGAATTTCCAACCAAAAGCTTTCATCTGACTTTTGCTGGCGGAATTTCCAATCATGTGTACGGGGCATGATAGAAAGACAATAAGCACATCACAAAGGTAGCAAAATATGGAGCCTATCATAAACACATCCCAGTACAGATCCTATGTGGATGAATGGCAGATTATTCTATTCCAGGAAACAGCCTCAATGCCGCTGGCCCGATGGAAGAAACCAGAAAGAAGGCTCAGAACCAGGAACCAGGAATCTCGGTGGAATGCAGCCTGGACTGGGAGTGATGTCAGATGTTGCAGAAGGGCAAAGGATGCGTGGCTATGCATTTTGGAGCCACCCAGGCTCCTTTTTTTATATCTAAGCTTGCCTTCCAGCAACATCTGACATCACTTCTGGTTCAGGCCCGCACTCTGCTGAGATCCCTGGCTTACTGCTTCCTGGTTCTGAGCATTCTTCCTGGTTTCTTCCATCGGGCCAGTGGCGGTGAGGCTGTTTCCCTGGAATGGAGTGATCTGCCATCCATCCACATGGGATCTGTACTGGGATGTGTGAGTTGCTTATTGGCTTTTATCATTAAAGTATTTTTAATGCTACACTTAGGCACTCTCTGGTGTTCCTTTCCATGACTTTGGTAAGCATGGCAGAAAGTGCATTAAAAATGTGAAAAGACTATTAGAGAAACAAAGTTATCCATTTGTTAAAGTTTTGCTGTGCGAATGTCTCTGCATTCACACAGTTGTAGCTATTTATCCCTGTAATGTGTGACATTTGTGTTTTTCCTTTGATTTGAGGACAGCTCAACCTAGTGGCCATAACGCAGTATTTTCCTAAAATACCTCATTCAGGAAAATACCTCATTATGGCCACTAGATAGAGCTGACGATCATTGAAATTTCAAATTTTAGGCACATTATGGGGATAATTTGCAGTAAATGCTGAGACATTTGCACAGTGATTTTTTTTTTTTAATAAACAGACCCCAAAGTGTTAGAGACACAGGCTGTACCAAACATAAGTAAGAACACTGTGGTCAATGAAAAGCTATGTAATTAATGTCCTACAGAAAGAATGTGTAATGTTTAGTGTCCTAATTAGTGGAGGGCAAGGAAATGTTTATGTTTTGCTGCTTGATCAAAGGAAAAAAGCTAGTGATACAGTACCTTCACAGTCAAAAGGGTAAGATTGGCGTATTGCTTTGTGAATCCTGCAATCTGTGGATGGCCCTCTTCCTCATACAGCCATGCCCTGTACTGTTCCTGCAACTATAAAAAACACATTCCAGTGTACAAAATAGGATATAATATGATGAAAATATTACTTAATAGCAGAGGACAATTTTATATGTATTTTTTGATACCAGTAAGACCCTTTTGTAAAATATCAAGTTATTCAATGCCTCATATTAAAGCCAGAGGCCATATACTGTATCACAGAGTTCCAAGGTAAGCTAGATATGAAAAGATGGCAAATCATTTCTTGTGTGATCCAGAGATCCAGTTTAAAAGTTTTCTACATCTCCTAACACCAACCAAAAGCTCTAAACATAACCCTAACATTGAATGAATGAATAACTCGTATAGTGCTGCAACTGCGAACTGAATTGCCTCAAGGACATTTGTCCTTAAAGTAAACCTATCATAAGAGGACCATGGAAGCAGCTACTAATTATGCCTAATACAATTACTAGTTTTCTCCAAATTCCTGATATGTATACTCAGGGCGTGCAGGTACTCCCTCCTTCCAAGTCACCCCTTGTCTCTGCCTCCTACCCACTTCCGAGCACTGTTCTTTGGTTCCACCCACTAACCACCTCCCAGTTCTGCACCTTTTACAGAATACAGAAGAAAATTAAATTTTGTCAAGTTACAGTGCCTTGAAAAGTATTCAATATTTTGTCATGTTATAACCAAAAACGTAGATGTAGCACCCTGAAGTCTAGGCAGGGTTGCTCCTAAATTTACCTGCCAGGTATAGTTGCCTTGGCCAATTGTTAGGGATCAATTGATTTCACCCTAAGTCTTGAATGGCTGAACTTCTCTCTTCTGTCGCTGGGTGGCCGGGTACCTGGTGACATTAGATAGGACAAGGGCAATGCAAGGACAGATTAGGAGTATATGGGGTGTCTCAGCCAATGGTCAGAGGTTTTCTTGGGCCCCTAAGCCTGCTGGGAGAACCTATACATTTGGGTGGAGTTAGGTGATCCGGGTTCTGTGCCACCTGGATGGCGGTCTGGGTGTATGTGTTGTTGTTGGCTGCCCCCCCTCCCCTGTTCGGTTCGCACCAGAACATGCGAACAGGCAAAAAATTTGTTCGAACAACGTTAAAGTCTATGGGACACGAACATGAACAATCAAAAGTGCTAATTTTAAAGGCTTATATGCATGGTATTGTCATAAAAAGTGTTTTAGGACCTGGGTCCTGCCCCAGGGGACATGTATCAATGCAAAAAAAAGTTTAAAAACTGTAGTTTTTTTTCGGGAGCAGTGATTTTAATAGTGTAATATTCCTTTAAATTTCGTACCTGGGGGGTGTCTATAGTATGCCTGTAAAGGGGCGCATGTTTCCCGTATTTAGAATAGTCTGACAGCAAAATTACATTTCTAAAGGAAAAAAAGTTATTTAAAATGACTCGCGGCTACAATGAATTGTCGGTCCGACAATACACATAACAGTTCATTGATAAAAACGGCATGGGGATTTCCCCACAGGGGAACCTCAAACCAAAATTTAAAAAAAAAATGTGTGGGGTCCCCCTAAATTCCATACCAGGCCCTTCAGGTCTGGTATGGATATTAAGGTGAACCCCGGCGCCAAAATAAAAAAAATGGCGTGGGGTCCCCCTCAAAATCCATACCAGACCCTTCAGGTCTGGTGTGGATTTTAAGGGGAACCCCACACCAAAATTCAAAAAAAAAATGGTGTGGGGTCCCCCCAAAAAATCCATACCAGACCCTTATCCGAGCACGCAACCTGGCAGGCCGCACGAAAAGAGGGGGGACGAGAGAGCGCCCCCCCTCCTGAACCGTACCAGGCCACATGCCCTCAACATTGGGAGGGTGCTTTGAGGTAGCCTCACAACCCTTGCCCGGTGGTTGTGGGGGTCTGCGGGCGGGGGGCTTATCAGAATCTGGAAGCCTCCTTTAACAAGGGGACCCCCAGATCCCGCCCCCCCCTGTGTAAATTGGTAATGGGTTACAAATGTAACCCTACCATTTCTCAAAAAAAGTGACAAAAAGGTTAAAAAAACACAAGAGACAGTTTTTGACAAGTCCTTTATTAATTTCTTCTTTTTTCTGCTTCTTCTTTCATATTCTTTCTTCTGGTCTTCCTTCGATGTTCTTCTTGTTCCTCCAACTTCTTCTTCTCCATCTCCATCTTCTTCTTCATCTTCTTTTTACTTAGCTCTTCTCGGCCCGCATCTTGCTCCGGCTTCTTCTCCGCTCAGTCCACACGATCCGCCTCAGTGGGAGTCTTTAGCCGTGTGATGCTTCGATTCTTCTGACACTTCTTAAATAATGGAGGGCGTGGCCACCCAGTGACCCCGCCCTCCACTGACGCACGGGGGCTTCCCTATGGCTTTCAAGGGGTATGAATACTTTTTCAAGGCACTGTATGACAGTTTTTTGAAATCTAATAATCACACACTTTCAATCCCCTTCCTGTCCAAGCCATTTTTTTCAGTTTTCAGAGCTGTCACACTTTGAATGACACCTACCCAGGCATGCAATACTGTATCCAAATTACATTTTTAGCATTTTATGAGACAGGTAAAGATTTCTACTCTTTTACTTAGTTACATAGTTAGTCGGGTTATAGACACAAGTCCATCAAGTTCAACCAATAAAAGGAAAAAAAAAAAAAAAAAATCACACAATCCCATGTACACAATCCTATACCCACAGTGGATCCAGAGGAAGGCAAAAGACCCCAACAAAACATGATCCAATTTGCTACAGCAGGGGGAAAAAACGACTCCCTGATCCCCCATGAGGCGATCGGATATTCCCTGCATCAACTGTACCTATAAATGTTAGTACCCAGAAATATATATATATATATGTGTAACGCCATAGCCCCTAGGAGCGGCTATGATTTTCTGGGCTTACCAATTACCTCCTCCGTCTTGTAGCTCGTCGTTCTTGTCTAAGGGTTCCCAGGGTTAGTACCCAGTAACTGTGGAGACTGACACTTGAATTCCTTTTCAGGATTTTTTTTTGCATGAAACGTTGAACAAAACACAGTCTCTCAGTTGGGAATAGAGGGCAAGGGTATAGAAGCTCAGGCACTTGGAACTTGCTGACACTTAAATAAATGTCTCTCTTTATCTGATCCAGGGAGTAGCCACTCGCAACTGGATATCTCAACTGTTGGGTAAATCCTTGTTTGTAGATCTAGCAGCCAACAAGTGATTTTAGCTTAGCAAAGTCTCTGCCACAGACTTGATTGTGAGACTGTAGATAAACACACAAAAGTCTCTCTCAGGAACTTAGTTGCAACTGAAGGATAAGTTAGGAACTTTTCTTACAGTACCAGTATCTCTCAGCCGATCCGGCGATACCATAAGAAATGCGGATTCAACTAGTGTCCATACAGCTCAGCTTCCAGGCTCTTAACAAGCAACCAGCCTCGTGCGTGGCCCTCCTCAGAAGAGTCTTCCCCTGGTCGCATGTAGAGTTGCTGGGCCTCTCCAATCCTGAGACGGCACCGGAACACTTCCCAATCCTCCTTCAGTTACTGCGCCTCGAACTAGCCAGTTCCGAGGCTTGGAAATGGATGGATTCCTACCCCAGACCGTGAGGGCCTCTGGGGCTGGTCAGGAGGACCAGGACTACGGAGTCAGCAGACACTCCTGGACCGAGACCCCTCACAGGGCTGGTCAGGACCAGAACCCAGGCCAGATCCCATAACGTAACCCCAAACCACGTGACTTCAGCACCTTAAGTACCCCCTCCCGGAATACACAGCGGGGCAAGACGCGCCCACTGATTGGCTCCGAGAGGAGATTGGTACCCAATGCGTCCAACCAGACTGCGTTCTAAGCCTGTCACAGGTGCTCACCCACCTATGACCAGGCAGAACCTTAATACAGCCCAGCCAAACTGATGCCAAAGTGTAACCTAGAATAATTTACCCCAAAACTCAACTACAGTTCTGGGAAAAACTAAATTTACATGCATAGTGCGCACTTTGAAAAAGTGCCGGCGCTACACATATAGAATATATATATATATATATATATATATATATATATATATATATATATAATGTATGTACATTTAGGAGAGAATCCAGGCCTTTTTTTAAAGCAATCTACTATTTAATAAATATTTTTGCTATATAAACATTAAAACTAATATAAATAATCATTGTTCATAAATTTAAAACACTGTCACTGTACTAATGAAAATGGCTGGGAGAGGTTAAGATCTAGGGACAATCAAGGGGTTAACTGTGTGCCTAACAATGTGTAATGTGTTCTGCTTTTACTAATCGATATGGCCACCTACCTGGAAATTTAAATCATGTACATGTACGTGCTTTAGTGCAGAGTGGTCACCCTTGCCACAGTAAAAAGTTAACTGTGTTTGGCATTCATTCATGATGTCATTGTTTACTACTGTGATTGACCACAGCTATCACATGGTACAGGGCTGCTGTGATTGGCCCTGTACCATGTGATCACTGTGACCATTCACAGAAATCACAGTTGTATGCAATGACAGATTTTTTTTTTTTTACTTATTTTCCTGTGTTTGCTCTGATTGGTCACAACAATTACATGGTTCCAGGGTCAATCACAGCCCAATACCCCAATTGGGCTAGAAGTGGGAAGACGCACAGGCACATCCTCCCAGAATGATGCTTGTCCTGCTCAGCCGCATATATGCAGTGGCCGGATGGGGAGTGGTTAAAAGTCACAAATGAACTAACATGTAAGGAAAACAGCTTTATACATACCTGTCCGCCTTGCTCCCAGATATGTTGAGTGGCTCTTAGGTCATTACTGAGTGGGGTTCAGCAGGAAGAACCAGACTGAGGGGATAAGCTTTTCAACCAACAGACCCGAAAAGGATCATCATCAGAGGTTCTGCTACAGTGTGAAGTTTTAGTAAACAGACTGTTAGGACCTGGATTGAACCTGGAACTTCTGCTGTGTCTGCGCTGACTCTACTTGCTAAGCCACCTGGAAGGCTGGACAGCTCCTTAGACAATTCCTTGAATGATCTTGTCTTGAATCTTGTTTGCCTTGAACCTTGAACTCCTTGCTCTTCCCATGAACTTTCTGATTTAAACCATGTCTCTGTACTTCCTGGTCATCAAAATATTGTGCCTTTACCAGCCAATATCTTGCTCTTGTCTCTCCTGCTGCCAACTGTATCTTCACTATCTTTCATTACCAACATTTGGCTTGTTCCTCGACTACGCTTCTGCTGAATCCCAACCTGCAGCTATTCATTACTCACATTTGGCTTGTTTCTCAACTACGCTTCTGCTTGACCTCTACCTGCTATATCTGCTACTGGACCCTGGCTTGCTCACCTCCTGGTGGGGCTATCCTGAGGACTGCGACCTGGTACTAACACATAGCAAAGCCCATCTCCACCATCAGGAGCTCTAGTGAATACCGGTTAGTGCTTAGACCTCAGGTGAACCCGTGTCATCAGCCAGGGTGACCTGTGTGACGACCTGCTCCGCTGCTATAGCTACTGGCCTCCGAGCCTGACTCCAGAGCATGGACAAGTATGTAAAATGCAGTTATCATTACAGGTTAATTCTTTTGTGATTTTATAGACCCCCTTACTGGGTCACGTTAATCTACTAGAAACATTGTTTTTACTGTTGTCCATGTCCCCGTTGGGGTATTTTCCCTCATTTCCTGTTCTGTCTGAAACTTGCCAAATAAACAAGAAATGGGGAGAATTTCTTCACTTCCTGTTCTGCCTAGACCAGTGTAAAGACAAGAAGTGAGGCTAAAGCTCCCAAATAGGACTAAAGAAAGCAATGAAAAGTTATCAAGAGTTCTACTATATTCATAATTGTTTAGGCTGTAGGTGAGCTTTAACACTAAACAGTAGACACAAATACACTTACCTCTCGTTCGAGGGAATGCACAAACCATTCAATACCAAGAAAGTTGCACGCCATGTCTGTATCTCCACTGTATACAAAAATACGGTAGCCCTACAGAGAAGGAAAATCCATCAATTTAGCTGACAATACAAACACATGCAGGCTTATATATTAACACCACAGGTCGTATATGTGTGGCAGTGGGCTTTAATGATGTACTGCCACATATATACATACAGCAGGCATCACTGTTTTGTGCTGGAAGCATGCTCACGCTGCACCCCTAGCATTGTGACTGAGCTATCACTGATAGCTCCTGGCCACTTTTTATGATTGGGATGCAGTGGGACAGGCCCCTGATCGTGTGACAGCCAATCACGATAGATACATTATTGGGGGCCTGCCTACTGGCCTCTTGGTTGAACTGGATGGTATTGTGTTTTTTAACTGGACTAACTGTGTAACTATGTAGAGAACCCCTAAAAGGGTCGTCCGGAGTCAGAGGTAAGGGTTTATGAAAAAGAGCAGTGCAATGTCCCATAGCAAAAATCATATTCCCTCCATCTGTCTGCAATAAAGGGATACCTGATTGGTCATTATGGTCTACTATGTGCCATTAATACCAGAACCATAACTACCTCTACAGATGGCTGCTTTAGGGTCAGGGACATGTGGGCCAGATCAGAGCTACGCTTATTGTGAGATATTAAAAAGGAAACAGAGTAAGGGCTTGTTCAGATGTGTGGAGGCCCCTGCCATCCCTCTGAAACGCAATCCGCGGTTCATCGATTTTAAAAGAGAAGTATGGGGTATTTGTTTTTCAGAATCATACTTAGCTAGGTGGATGCAGCATCAATTCGATGTTGCATCTGTCCCCCGCAGGCTCTAAGACTGAGAACTGAGCAATCAAACACCGCTGATCACTTCTCACAGCTCCCTGAGCAGAGAACTGGTGTCTGCCCCCCCCCCCTCATTGGGGCGCAGGGCTGTAGAGGGGGTGGGAGTGGCCAGCTCAGGCTCTCAGAGGCTCGCTGAGAGGCTGAGCAAGGTGCCAGTCCAGGCATGTGGACGGATCCCGAGCCTGGACCGTCTCTGTGATGTCAGTCAGCTTCAGCCTGCTGTCTGCTGAAAACAAACAAACTGCACTCCTATGATCCACAGGAGAAGTACAGCCAAATGAACCTTGGCTGTAGTTCTCATTTAAGAGGGTGGTTGACAGATGGCTGGGTGGCAATATCTTGCCACCTCAGCACCTGTTTAACCCCTCAAAAGGCTTAACCACCGCAATGTAACTGTGTGTATTGCTTTAACTTGATTGGGTCGTGCAACAGCAACAGTAGGTTTAAATTATGCTACAGCTGCAAACCAAGGCATTGTGGTTGCAGCAACAGTACAGCCCTGAACGGCTGCATGTCATTGTTTAGGTGGGCAGTAAAATCACAGCTCAACTGCCTGCTTTTACCACCTCCTGCCCACCCGCCCTCCATACACTGGCCTAGGAAAAAGAAGAGCAGATTACTTTTTGGCAGATTTTGCATCTTTACAATATGAACTAAAGGTAATTCTACCTAGTGAGACACAGACGGCAAAAGTTTTGGTTTTAGATATGCTTGAGTTGTCCTAGTAACAACATATAGGTGTTGATTTACTAAAGGCAAAAAAAATACATTTTGTAAGTACAGTTGCTCCAGAGCTTAGTAAATGAGGGGAAGCTCTGCTGACTTCCATCATCCAATCATGTGCAAGCAAAATGTTTTATTTTTTCTCCAGCATGTCATTGGGTATTCGTTGGAAAGTAAAGCTTCACCTCATTTACTAAGCTCTGGAGCAACTGTACTTTAGTGAATCAACACCATAATTTCAGACTCTGAGAATGCTCTTTCTACCATTATAGGCATGCCAGGAATAATTCAGTTATTTCACAGAAAGGAGCTGTAAAGGCCACATAGGTACATTCCCTGCCCCTTCCCATAAACAGAGTTGGTGTGACGTATTATAAATACAGGACCGTCTTTCCATGCCTCGGGCAAGCTTGGGAAGCAGAATGTAACCCTCAGGATAGGAGCATCATTTGATACATTAACGTCAAGTATGTCTCTTGTGTGAAATTAGGTCACTGAAAGCTGGACTCCGGGAAAACAAGCAACTATTGTCTACTTACAAGGATCATATGTATTCTTACTACCAAGCTTGGTGTGCTTTGTGTATTCTTAGTCCCAATCTGTGAAGTAATCCATTGTAAAACTTTGCCCTTGTGTGAAAGCTTCCTGCAATAAAGACCAATCACTTCTGCTTTCTCTCCTTGTGCATGGTGGCCAGTCTTGTCTCCGCCCCCTCCTGTAGTTTTCTGCAGTGGGTGGAGCCTGCTATGCCCCTTCCACAGCTCTCTTCTTTTCAGAGTTTATCTTCAGCCCAGTGGTGATGTTACCATAACATTTATAAGTTAATGTACGTGTGTGTGTGTGTGTGTGTGTGTATGTGTGTATATATATATATATATATATATGTATATGTATGTAGCACCGGGCTCCTGACGAGCAAGCGCTATTTGTTTTGTAAATTTAATGTTCCTTGAACCACAGTTGGGTTCTAGGGTTAATTGTACCAAATTATGGTATCAGTACCAGTCTGGCTGGATTGCACTGGGTTCTGCTTGGCCATAGGTGTTGCTGTCACTCCTGGCAAGTACGAGAACGCAGTTTGTGGCTGGGCGCATTGAGTGCCAATCTCCTTTGGAACCAACCAGTGAGAGTGTCGTCTTGCTGTGACTTCTGGGAGAGGGTACTTAAGGTACTGAGACCACGTGCTTCAGTTGTGAATGGCTATTCTCTGGAGTCTATAGTGAGAGACATTCAGTTTTGAGCAGTTCCAAGAGTACCTGAACTTCCTACCTAATTGAGAGACTGTGTTTGTCTACCCTTTTTGCAAATAAAAATCCCAAAGCGGATCCAGTGTCAGTTTCTGCAGTTCTTTGGGCCATCAACCTCAGGAAACCCCTAGACATCTATGAGGTCAAGAAGGTAACGGTAAACCCAAATCAAACCAGCAGCTCCTTCGGGGGTTAGTGCTACATATATACATATACATATATATATATATATATATATATATATATTCAAAAAAAAATGAAAGGAACACTTTTTAAACAGAGTATAGCATCAAGTCAATTAAACTCCTGGGATATTGATCCGGTCAGTTAAGTAGCAGAGGGGCTTGTTACTCAGTTTCAGCTGCTTTGATGTTAATGAAATTAACAGGTGCCCTAGAGGACCTCCAAAACAGGAATGGTTTTACAGGTGAAGGCCACTGCCATTTTTTTCCCCCTACTCGTCTTTTCTGACTTTTTTTCACTAGTTTTGCATTTGGCTAGGGTCAGTGTCACTACTGGTAGCATGAGACGATACTTGGACCCTATAGAGGTTGCACAGGCAGTCCAACTCCTCCAGAAGGGCACATCAATACGTACCATTGCCAGAAGGTTTGTTGCGTCTCCCAGCACAGCCTCAAGAGCATGGAGGAGATTCCAGGAGACAGGCAGTTACTCTAGGAGAGCTGGGTCCATGTCCTGTGTGTATACACCTCTGATCCTGAGGTTGTGCTGTGGCTGTCCGGTCCATTCCCTGGCTGCTGGGTCCCATGGTCCACCGTCTGGTCTACCCAGTTATCCGGGAAAATTGGGGTGGGGGGGAGAGTTGGGGGGGGGAGACTTGGAGGGGGTCTCCCACCTCAACCCCGGTTGAGATAGTTCATTCCAAGCCATCTTTTTTCCACCTTAGGAGCTGCTGGGTCATACCTATGGGTTACTCTATAGGTAAAGTATAAATCACCAGATCTTGCTTCTCTTTTTCTCATTTAGAGAGCATATTACATCATTTGTTACTTTATTTACCTATTTATCTATTTTGTAGCTAAATTCATGCATCCTACTCCTGATGATTGGCTTTAAACGCCATGAAACGCTACACTCAATGGTGCCAAGTCAAGCTTGTCTACAATTATGAATTTGCTTTTCTTTTTATACTATGTACTGCTTGTATTTATTATGATAATTATGCTTAATTGATTTACATGTTCACCAACAGTTCATTGCTGTTGTTTGTACCAATCATGTCTATTTATGATCAATATTAAAAATGTTATTATTATTATATTAATTATGGTTATCTTCGTATACCTTATACATTGTATATTTGTATACTACGCGTTATATATCATATTTTTATCAACTTAAATCATCAATTTAATACATTATAATTTTATGGACTGCCCATTGGGGATTGTGACATTTAATCTTTTTATAATTAAGTACTTCATTCATTCATTTTTATCCAGAAAGACATGCCTCATGTAAAGTCCCGAATCCATTTCTCTTCCGTTTTCACATATATTTTAAAGTAATTGTCATACAAATATATATTTTAAGTAAAATCTTTATTATTTTTTGGCAATAACACGGTGTGGGCAGATTTCTGGCAGTCACAGGCTCCTCAGCCTGTGTCTTAGGATAAGAGGGAGGTGAAGACTCCATTAACGTACATGCAATATCTCACCCCCATTGTGTTTAGCTGGTTAGTGGGCATGGCGGAGGAGGGAGGGAGTTGGCTGTCATTTACCTCTGTTTATCACATGTGTGACTCTATAGTCCCACGGGCTGCTCAGATGTGATGGGGAGGAAATGCTCAGCATAGGAACTCACTGAAAACTGAGCATGTGCAGAGTTGCCACCACATCTGCAAAATCCTTAGCTGAATTGGGGACATGTGCAGAAGATGGAGATAGAGAACAGTAGGATCAATCAGGTTTTTTGCAGAATTCAGTATACGAATCTGATAGTGATGTAGTATGAACAGAATGTAATACAGCATTTATTGATAGTTTTTTATGATGTGGGTTTAGTGACACTTTAAGGCTAGCTGCTTGACTGAGGCTGAAAAAAGGCAGCGCCAGATAATATTCCTAGGAAGGCAGAAGGAATGAATCTATACCTGTGTATGAAGTGACCTATGTTTAATTGACATCTGGTTAAATGTATAAGGCCTATTTAGAATCATGAACATAGTAAATATATTTGAATGCAATGACTACATTGACTAATTGTCTACATTTTGCCAGCACTGTAATGGACAGTAGCACTTAAAGCGGAGTTCCACTCATAAAATAAATTTTGCATTATCCAGCTGCATTCAATACAATTAACAACATTTGGAATTTTTTTTTTTTTTTTTACTCACCTCTTCAGGTGTGTTGCTAGGGGGTCCTTCGTAATCTGCCTCTTCCTCTCCACGGTGCCTGACATCATTTCCCCTCGGCGCCCGTGCTCTCTAGTGCTCCTGGGAGATGTCTGTCATCATTTCCCAGGAGTCACTGGGCAGTGCCGAGAGCTTTGTTGCCATCACAACAGGGGCGGGCACTTCTGACGACGCCCGTTGTGATGGCAATGTCAGAAGTGCCTTACATACGGCGCATGCGCGAGAACGGGCAGTGCATGCGCGTCGCTCAGCTGCACCAGAGCCCGGAAGATAGTGATTGTGGGATTCACATGCCCACAAGCAAGATGGTAATAGACAAGAACAATGAATATAAGAGATCTTTCTCAATTAAATCGGCAATCAAGCACTGTTTAAACAGACACGTGAGTGCTAGTAACAACTTTATAAATATTAAGATATTCATCCTAAAAAAAATGTTTTTTCATAGTTGGAACTCCGCTTTAAGGCTTTATGCACATCAGGCATGTAATCCCGGTACATGGGATCCTGGCATTTAGGTGCAGGCGGATGATTCAACCCTTCTGCTGGCAGCCTGTTAAACTATGAGATGCTGAAAGCTGATGCAGCTGGACAGGCTGGATGGTACATCATGTGGTACTAACATTTAAGGCAGTATGTGCCCAGGGATGAAGGCCCAGAACGCAAACTACTTGCCTTAAACGCCCAGTTGTATGAGGCCTAAACCTGAAATAGCCCAGAAAAGGGAACCTGTGTAACATAATATTCCCTCGAGCAGGGGTGGACTGACAACTCATGGGGCCCCCGGGCAATAGGAGATTATGGGGCCCCCAGGCAATCAGAGATTATGGGGCCACACAGTATACACACAGTATACATAGACATGTTTCTATTGGCTGAGAAGGTACTGAAGAGGTGGGGCAGCTATAATCTCTGGATTTTTAGACCAAAAGGATGTCGGTAAGGGACATTTCAGAAACAGATGTAAAAAAAACACAGATTTTTTACATACTGTCCCTGGTTTTACTTAGGCTGGCAACTCTGATGGGGCCCCCTAGTGGCCGGGGCCCTCGGGCAGTGCCCGAGTGGTCGAATGGTCAGTCCGCCCCTACCCTCGAGTACATCTCACCACATGGTTGGCGTGCAATGAACATTTCAGATAGTATGGGGTCACCTTGTTTAGGAGTTCCAAGTACTGAGCTCGTACATTCGTCAACTCTCTGATGTACATCCAAAACACGTCTGAACTGTAAGAAAACAGAAACCCGGTTATTACTCTGCTGCGTTCCAGAGCCTACAGAGAATTGTCTTCTTCAGAAAAGCCTCACATACACATTCAGGCAAGAGGTGGCTTAGCCTTGGTCTTACAGCCTCCCTGTCTGCTCATCCAAATGTTAACATGACCAGCCGACCATGTTAGTACACAACGCCCTGTGAAAATTATACCACCTGTTGCATTTGGAACCAAACTTGAGCCATTTAAAAGTGCATGGATCCACACCATTAGGCTGCTTTGGTGCAATGTGAAAAAAATAAAATATTTACTGTGTTTTTACATTTTTTGAGAGTGGGCTTTTGTACATTTTAGTGTAGTTTAGTTTAGTATACTGTCACTTTAAATGTTTTATTGTACTTATTTACTGTTTTTACTGTGGTTTCATTTTCTTTCTATGGAAAAATATAATAAATAATTTGGGCACAAGAACAATCCAGGAAAGTTGAAAGGAGCTTCCATAGCCCTTGGGAACCATTTAAAGCCCATTGCATCCTTAAAGTACACTAAATCACCAAAAGTATTGGGACTCTTTATGTACATGAACTTTAATGGCGTCCCAGTCTTACACACAGATCCCCGTCCTGACAGAGGTGAGGCGACCGATGGTGTGTCCCTTGTACATAGGGACACCGATCGGTCACCTCCCCCAGTCAGTCCCCTCCCCCCACAGTTAGAATCACTCACATAGGGAACATATTAACCCCTTGATCACCCCCTAGTGTTAACCCCTTCCCTGCCAGTCACATTTATACAGTAATCAATGCATTTTTATAGCACAGATCGCTGTATAAATTTGAATGGTCCAAAAATGTGTCAAAAGTGTCCGATATGTCCGCCGCAATATCGCAGTCACGATAAAAATCGCAGATCGCCGCCATTACTAGTAAAAAAAAAAATGCTATAAATCTATCCCCTATTTTGTAGACGCTATAACTTTTGCGCAAACCAATCAATATAATATAATAAAAATATAATATATATAATTTTACCAAAAATATGTAAAAGAATATGTATCGGCCTAAACTGAGGAAAAAAATTTGTTTAAAAAATAAAAATTTGGGATATTTATTATAGTAAAAAGTAAAAAATATTGTGTTTTTTCAAACTTGTCCCTCTTCTTTTGTTTATAGCTCAAGAAATAAAAACCGCAGAGGTGATCAAATACCACCAAAAGAAAGCTCTATTTGTGGGGAAAAAATGATAAAAATGTTATTTGGGTACATCGTTGCATGACCACGCAATTGTCATTCAAAATGCGACAGTACTGAAAGCTGAAAAATGGCTTGGTCAGGAAGGGGGTGTTCGTGCCTGGTAGGCAAGTGGTTAATGGACAGGAGCCTCTGTCTCCTGTTCATTCATCTTCAATGGTGAGAAAGGGACTGGGGAATCTGTGTCCTCAGTCCCTTTCTCTGTCTCAAAGGGGAGATGTCAGGGGTCTGTTTAGACCTCTGATATCTCACCAAAGCCCCCAAAAATATAAAAAAATATTGTAAAAAAATGTAAGTGTAACAAAAAAAAAAAAAAAAAAATGACTGACACCACTCTCCCCTACCCTACAAACACCGTCCACTGCCCAAACCCCTCCCCCCAGAAAGCACTGTGAAAAAAAAAATGTATTGTAAAAAAATCAATGCGTTAAAATAAAATAATAAAACTACTGACACTGTCTACTGCCACATACCCCCACCCCTTTTCCCAGAAGCACTGTGAAAAAATCTTGAAAAAATGCGGAAGATGCGGGCGCGGAGCACCATCTCCCTGAAATGAGTTTGCCACCTCCCTGAAATGAGTTTATGCATCTATCAATGGCTACTGTGGCCACCCCCTGTTCACACGTCCGGCCCCTTTCAGGGCATGGGGCGCATGAATTACAGCAGCAAGGTTTTTTTTTTTAAGCACCTGATTAGAGCCAGAGGCTCTAATAGGCTTCAAAATACGGTGCGCTTGGGTCGCAGAGGATGCGACCGGAGCCCACCCAGGTTTGTTACAACAGTGAATGAATATTCGCTGTTGAAACACTGATCCTCAATCCGGCCAATCAGAAGCGGGTGTGAGACCAGTTTTCTGATTGGCCGAAAAGAGAAAACTCCTGTTTGGCCGCAGAGCAGGAGGGAGACAACGGAAGCCGCCACCGCTGCCGTCGGGGTATTCATTTCACCTTCCCTGCTGACTCCAACGCATGTTGCTAAAATTACGACATTTTGCACAATTATTTCATTTTTCACTCCCCCCCCCCCCCCCCCCCATAACTGCCTAAGCACGGAGGGGAAGTCAGTATAATATATTTGTAATGAGCTATTAAGCTGTCCTCGGCTCACCTACACACATCCCAGCCTGGTTTCAGATGAGGGAGGTGCAATGCTTTTTGCACCTCGAGTTTGTTCATGTAGGTTTTGATACTTGTGTCATCCAAACAGGGTACACTCAGTTTTATTGGCTTCTGTAACTGTGCCAGCCTTTGCAACTTCTGTTGGAAATAAAGAAGAATTAAAACTACGGTATATCTACATAGTCTATCCAAAATAAATAAAACATTCTTGACACAAGTTGGAGACAATTAAGAATTGATTTAGAAGATTTTTTTTAGTACAGTTAAAGCCCATTTCCAGCTTAGTTTTTTTTAAATTGGACCTCCAGTATAAAAAAAAAAAATTATTCTCAACTTTCCACACCCCATTATTGCCCCACATGTCCTCCTCCATGGATCAGCACTCAGCATCAGTTACATAGTTACATAGTAGGTGAGGTCGAAAAAAGACACAAGTCCATCAAGTCCAACCTGTGATTAACTACTTCCTGTGAGCCCAGGCTGTTAAGGACACACCCCCAAGTGGTACATCATCACATCACACTGGACACACAGGAGAGTACCACAGAAAGCAGTAAGGGCATCACTACATGAGCACCATTCTCTGCAGTATTCTACCCCCCCCCCCCCCCCCCCCACTGCTGAAGAAAATGGTTACCTTATATACTCAAGTATAAGACAAGTTTTCCAGCACATTTTTTTGTGCTGAAAATGCCCCCCTCGGCTCATACTCGAGTCAAGCACAGATAATGACATTTTCCGACCCGACTTTTGGGCCCCGTATCTCGGTATGCATACCAAATTTGGGGTTCCTAGCACCAAGTGACCCCGAGATCTGGGGCCCCAAAGTCGATCAACTGTGTCCATCTGCAGTAATGTCATTTGGGGACCCTTTGGGTCCAGAGACCCCAATTTTTGGCTACAGCTAGGGGGCATTTAGGAACCCTTAACTACCAAGTTTGAAGTTCGGGGGACCTATGGCTGCAAATGGGCATAGTGAGGCTTGCAAATGGGCACAGTGAGGCTGCAAATGGGCATTGTTGACCCTCTTTTCCACTTACAGTAGCTGCGCATTTCTCACCCTAGGCTTATACTCGAGTCAATACGTTTTCCCAGTTTTTTGTGGTAAAATTAGGTGCCTTGGCTTATTTTCGGGTCAGCTTATACTCGAGTATATACGGTAAATGTACAAAAATTTGTCTCTAGAACATCTTGATTCATGCTGAAAATTCCTAAGCTTGACTGAAATATCATGGAGTAGTTCCAACATTTCGGAGTCATGCAGAACAACTTTATCAAGCATTTGATATAGTGCTCCTGCCTGATTTCAAAGAGTTGATGTCATTTTTTAATAAATGCTTGAACTTTGCAACAAGATCCAAGTTGTGCTGCTGACATATCTTCCCTAATATATTATGTGATGCCAGGCAACAGTTGTTATGGCACCCTGAAGACTAAGTCCTTGTTCACATGGGGCGTATATATACATGCCCTGTGTGTGGGTCGTGTTTACCTGCAAGGGGATGCACAGGTTTTCCATGCATTCCCATGTAGGCAGTCCCGTTGCTGTCAATTGTAATATATACACCCCATGTGAGGGGCGCGAGGCCTTATGCTGTGTACACATGGCCGGACTTTTCGTCAGCAAAGATCCGACGGAACGAATCCGTCAGACAATTCTATTGTGTGTGGGCTTCATCGGAACTTTGCTGTCGAAAAATCAGACGGACTTTAGATTTAGAACATGTTTCAAATCTTTCCGACGGACTCGAGTCCAGGCGAAAAATCCGGTCAAAAAAAAAGTTTGTCTGTATGCTAGTCTGACGGACGAAAACCGACGCTAGGGCAGCTATTGGCTACTGGCTATGAACTTCCTTATTCTAGTCCGATCATACGTCATCACGTTCAAATTCGTCGGACTTTGGTGTGATTGTGTGTGGCCAAGTCCGTTCATTCGGAAAGTCAGTCGGAAAAACCGCCGGACCTAGTCTGCCGGAAAGTCCGGTCATGTGTGCATGGCATTAGGCTCACCATACACATAATCTGACTATGCAATCTCTGTGCAATCAATTTGTGTGGTTTTAAAGGCTCAAGGTCTTTTACCTTCATGCATTCTATGCATGAAGGTAAAGACCTTCTGTGTGCAGCAGCCCCCTCAGCCCCCCTAATACTCACCTGAGCTCCCTCTCGATCTAGTGATGTGCATGAGAGCTGAGCCTCTCTGCTTCTCCCGGGTCTCTCATTCCTCATTGGCTGAGACAGCAGTGGGAGCCATTGGCTCCTGCTACTGTCAATCACAGCCAGTGAGCCAATGAGGAAAGAGCAGGGGGGAGCATAGAGCGGGGATTCAGGAACGAGCATGCACTAGTGCCCCCAGAGCAAGTAGCTTGCTATCGGGGACACTGGCTAAAGAAGAGGAGTCAGGAGCGCCGGCGGGGGACCTAAAAAAATGAGGATCGGGCTTGCTCTGTGCAAACCACTGCACATAGCAGGTAAGTATCATATGTTTGTTATATAAATATTTTTTTTTTTTAGGAAACTTTAGTGCCACTTTTAGATCTACCAAAACTATGCAATATGAGGACCTACCTAAACTACCCAAAATATTTGAATCCAGTCAGGCAGGCCCTTGCACTACATGTTGGTTGGTAGATCTAAAAGAGATCTTACATGTAAAAATGCATGTACAAAGCTGTAAAACGGCCAATGCGTTTTCGACGTTAGTCCTTAGTGATGGCTGAATACAATCAGATTATAATATTTGTGATGAGCTTAAAGCGGAGTTCTGCTTAAAAAAAAAAAAAAATTAAAAGTCAGCAGCTACAAATACTGCAGCAGCTGACTTTTAATAATTTGACACTTACCTGTCCAGGGATCCAGTGATGTGGGGGAACGAAGCCCCGCTCATCTCCCCCACCTCTCTGCGGCACCGGCATTGTAACTGTGGGTGCCCCGGCTGTGACTTCACAGCCGGGCACCCACTGCGCATGAGCGAGCCGCGCTGCACGCCGTGACTGGCCGGGCAATCATCTTGGACCTGTGATGTGTCCCAGATTATTGCCGAGAGGGAGGGGGAGAGGTAATCTCCCTTCCAGTGCCGCGGTGCGCCGGGAGGAAGTGGGAGCTGGGACCCTCTAAAAAGAGGGTATCGCCCCCCCCCCCCATACTTAAAACCATACTTGGAGCTTTGAATTCAGGCTAGCACACACCATACTTATTTTTTCATGTCTAAGCTTTACAGCCACTTTAACTACTACCAACTTTACTAGTGAAGTTTATTTATAGTTTTTTTTTATATCTATGGTACCCTGGCTAGCTGTACACTTTATATACTGTACCTTGCGCAGCAGTAAGACGTGGGTACTTACCATGCGGAAATCGGAGTGGACTTTAGTGGAGTATATACCAGGAATATAAACTAAAAAGTGGTCTCCTAAATCCCTGTAATAAAAAGAAAAGATTGGAAAATTCAGTGCTAAAAGACATTAACCACTTGCCTACCAGGCACAAACACCCCCTTCCTGACCAGGCCATTTTTCAGCTTTCAGCGCTGTTGCATTTTGAATGACAATTGCGCGGTCATGCAACACTGTACCCAAATAAATAGAGCTTTATTTTGGTGGTATTTGATCACCTCTGCGTTTTTTATTTCTTGCGCTATAAACAAAAGAAGAGGGACAAGTTTGAAAAAACATAATATTTTTTACTTTTTATTATAATAAATATCCAATTTTTTTTTTTACAAATTTTTTCCTCAGTTTAGGCTGATACGTATTCTTCTACATATTTTTGGTAAAAAAAATCGCAATAAGCGTATATTGATTGGTTTGCGCAAAAGTTATATCGTCTACAAAATAGGGGATAGATTTATAGCATTTTTATTATTATTTTTTTTTTACTAGTAATGGCGGCGATCTGTGATTTTTATCATGACTGCGACATTGCGGCGGACATATCGGACACTTTTGACACATTTTTGGGACCATTCACATTTATACAGCGATCCGTGCTATAAAAATGCATTGATTACTGTATAAATGTGACTGGCAGGGAAGGGGTTAACTAGGGGGCGCTGCAGGGGTTAATATGTTCCCTATGTTAGTGATTCTAACTGTGGGGGGAGGGGACTGACTGGGGTAGGGGACCGATCGGTGTCCCTATGTACAAGGGACACACCATCGGCCTCCTCTCCAGTGACAGGACGTGGATCTGTGTGTTTACATACAGAGATCCACGTCCTGCTCAGTTACTGGGCAATCGCGGGTGCCCGACGGACATCGCGGCCACCGGGCACGCGCATCGGGTCCCCAGCGACGTGGCGGGCACGCGTGCGCCTCCCGCGGCGCGCCCCCTAGTGGCCAAATTGTAGACTACGTCATATGACGGCGTCCCGCCACAAGAGCCGCACCGCTCTGCAGTCAATTGACAGTGGGCGGTCGGCTACTAGTTAAAGGGGTTTTAAAGGTTTGTGTTTTTTCACCTTAATGCATCCTATGCATTAAGGTGAAAAAACACCTGTCAGTGACCGGGCCCCCAGCCCCCCCGTTTTACTTACCTGAACCCTCAAACCTATCCCACGGGGACGCGCTATTTCTCTGCAGGGGTTTCTCGGCTCTTGATTGGATAGATTAATAGCAGCACAGCCAGTGGCTCCCACTGCTGTCAATCAAATTCAATGACGTGGGCGCCGGGGGGCGGGGCCGAGTCTGGCATTTCGACCTCTATGGACGCCAAATGCTGGACTCGAGAGCGCAGCCACAAGGTAACCCCCTAGGAGAGCGCTTCTCCTAGGGGGTTATCTGATGTGGGGAGGAGCCGAGAGAGCCGACGGGGGACCCCAGAAGAGCAGGTTCAGCAGGTTCAAAACAAGCTGCCTAGTCAAGGTAAGTATGACGTTTGTTATTATTATTTTTTTTTTTAAATGAACCTTTAGTGTCACTTTAATTGCAAATGATTACAGCTCTTCTTCTGCTGTTCTATATCAATTGATGTAAATATTCTTCTTGCTTGTAATAGAAGAGTGCAAGCTTGAGACTATTTGGCAACACACCTATTTTCCTCAAAACCAGTGGTGGTTAACTTGGTAAATACAAAAGGCCTTAGGTGCGGCCCGTGACATGTCCAGTGGACCACAAAATATCTATTATAGAAAATAATTTGGATGGATCCTCAACATTTTTTTTATGGGTTCCTCAAGGTAAAAAGGTTCAGAAAGGCTGATAAAGCGCCATAAAATGTATAGACATGTGCACGACAGAAATTTTATTTTAGTTTCGGTTTAATTCGTTAAGTAAATCATTTTGTTCCGTCATAATCATTATTTTAGAATGATTTGTTTTCAGAACTATTAGCCACTTAAACCCCGGACCATTTGGATGGCCAAAGACCAAAATTTTTTTGCGATTCGGCACTGCGTTGCTTTAAACTGACAATTGCGCGGTCGTGCGACGTGGTTCCCAAACAAAATTGATGTCCTTTTTTTCCCACAAATAGAGCTTTCTTTTGTTGGTATTTGATCACCTCTGTGGTTTTTATTTTTTGCGCTATAAACAAAAAAATAGCGAAAATTTTGAAAAAAAATCATTATTTTTTACTTTTTGCTATAATAAATAGCCCCAAAAAATATATAAAAAAAAACATTTTTTTCCTCAGTTTAGACCGATACGTATTCTTCTACATATTTTTGGTAAAAAAAAAAATCGCAATAAGCATTTATTGATTGGTTTGCGCAAAAGTTATAGCGTCTACAAAATAGGGGATAGTTTTATGACATTTTTATTGATGATTTTTTATTTACTAGTAATGGCGGTGATCAGCGATTTTTATCGTGACTGCGACATTATGGCAGACACGTCGGACAATTTTGGTGCGATTTTGGGACCATTCACATTTATACAGCGATCAGTGCAATTAAAAATGCATTGATTACTGTGTAAATGTGACTGGCAGTGTTAACCACTAGGCGGCGCTGTAGGGGTTAAGTGTGTCCTAGAGAGTGATTCTAACTGTGGGGGGAGGGGCTATGTGAGACACTACACTGATCACCGCTGAGGGAGCCACGCACATACAAATTAAACACATGGTTTCAACCCGATACAAAAAAGAATCTCATTAGAATTATCATGCTACGCTCACTAGAATAAAAACAAATGGATTTGGATAACTTATTATTTTGTTACATTATTTCGGATGCTTCCAACATTAACAAAAGGCCCAAACTATGGCATCCTGTCATCTGAATGAAACAAATGAATACGTATTGTTTTCGTTATAATTTATTTCAGATTACTTGAAACCCGTTACTATTGTGATTCAGAGAATCGGATACATCTAAATCTGGGTCTAGAATCATGCATAGTGTGTCCGCATTTTGATTCATAATGAAACAAATCGCACATGTCTAAAAATGTATTTAACCCCTTGGCTCCCCCGGGCAAACCAACGTAGCTGTACGTCAGATCGCCTTTTGACCACTAGGGGGCGTGACGCCGGAGCCGATGCGTGTGCCCACACCAGCGATCGCTACACAGAGACAGAATGGAGATCTGTCAATGTAAACAGACAGATATCTGTGCTGTCAGGGGTGAGGAGAGCGATCTGTTGTTCATACTTAGTATGAACAATGATCGATCTCCTCACCCAGGCAGTCCCATCCCCCCACAGTTAGAATCACTCCCTAGGACACACAGTTAACCCCTTCATCGCCCCCTACTGTTAACGCCTTCCCTGCCAGTGACATTTATACAGTAATCAGTGCATTTTTATAGCACTGATCGCTGTATAAATGCCAATGGTGTCAAAAGTGTCCGATCTGTCTGCCATAATGTTGCAGTCCCAATAAAAATCGCTGATCACTGCTATTACTAATTAAAAATAAAATAATAATAAAAATGCCATAATTCTTTCCCCTATTTTGTAGATGCTATAACATTTGCGCAAACCAATCAATATACGCTTATTGCAATTTTTATTACCAAAAATATGTAGAAGAATACATATCGACCTAAACTGAGGAAAAAATTAGCTTTTTTTAAAAAAAAAAATTGGGGATAATTATTATAGCAAAAAGTACAAAATATTGTGTGTGTTTTTTTTTTTTTTAAATTGTCGGCTTTTTTTGTTTATAGCGCCAGAATTAAAAACCGCAGAGATGATCAAATACCATCAAAAGAAAGCTCTATTTGTGGGAAAAAAAATTAGTTTGGGTACAACTTCGCAACTTTGACTGCGCAATTGTCAGTTAAAGCGACACAGTGCCCTATCGCAAAAAATGGCCTGGTCATTGAGCAGTCAAATCTTCCGGGGCTGAAGTGGTAATACATTTTTTTTTATTATAACATCATTTCTAATGTAGTCTTGCTGGTACTTTAAACTGTATCTCAGAAAATGCTCCAAAAACAAATATTAATCAATTAACCCTTTCGCTGCCAGGTCCGTACATAGTACTTGCTCTGACCCGGAAAGTGACCTCTATGACGTCACATTGGGGTCAGCCTCTCAGTGTCCCCGGCTAGTTTAGCTGGAAAACAATGTTTTGCAATACGATCTGCATTTCAAAACATTCAGTGGAGCTCAAAAGAGACATGCAGGTTTTTTTTTAGACCCTGCATGTCTCA
The DNA here is from genome assembly GCA_028564925.1 of Lithobates sylvaticus. Classification (NCBI taxonomy): domain Eukaryota; kingdom Metazoa; phylum Chordata; class Amphibia; order Anura; family Ranidae; genus Lithobates; species Lithobates sylvaticus. The sequence continues at coordinate 146,389,021 of CM053037.1, forward strand.
TTAAAGAGAACCTGTCACCTTAATATTATCTCATAGGGGGCTTTCTATCCCCTATGTGATGAAAAAGAAAAGTTAAGAAAAAAAACCCCCAAAAATTGCAATCTAATCTTTTATATTTTACCATAAATGTGGGTAGTTTATTGCATTTGTTTGCCCTAAAAGTTCACTTTAGTGTGTTTTTACTGAAATACCTTTGCGGTGATAACATGTGGCATAAAAAATTGGAACTACCACCATTGTATTCTCTAGGGTGTCTGCTTTCAGAAAATAAGTAATGTTTGGGGGTTTTGTGTAATCTTCAGGCCTAAAATTATTTTTTAAACGTGTGCAAAAACGACTGGCAGCGAAAGGGTTAATTGTATAACCAATATATACTTCTATAGGAAGAGAAAAATACATATATACGAGACAGTATTTTGAAATACCTGATCTCTTCAGGATTCCCATGTTCGCATTTCTTGTATAAATTGTACCTATTCAGCTCAAAACTACGAGCTTGGGAATAAGCAACCATTGTCTAGACAAAGAGAAAAATCATTAATGGGGTTCTTTCATGTGAGAATCATGAAACCTGCCAGTGGCAGCTGGTGGAAGCATTTTTTTTGGGGGGGGGGCAGCAAACAGTATGGAAAACCCCCCCGTCAGTTGGTTGGTAGCACTTACCCCATCCCCGGCAGCTTCCCCCTGCTAGGTGGCGGCGGCCTACCGTTCTTCTGTTCTCCAGGATGGTGGCTTCCCTTTCTCCCTCCTCGGCGGCCAATCGGGAGTCTTTTCTTTTCGGCCAATCGGAAGACGGGTCTCACGCCCGCTTCTGATTGGCCGGATTGAGGATCAGTGTTTCAACAGCGAATATTTATTTTTTGTTCTAATACACCTGGATGGGCTCCGGTCGCATTCTCTGCGACCCGGTCGCATTCTCTGCGACCCGAGCCCACCCTATTTTGAAGCCTCTGGGTCTAATCAGGTGCTTCAAAAAAATCCCCTGCCGCTGTAATTCATGCGGCAGCCATGGATAGATTCATGCACAGCATGAATTTATCCATTTCCATATGGGGGGTGGCCTGAAGAGATGGGGCGGCGTCCAGGCACCGCTAATGTACGGGCCGCCACTGGAAGCTGCCATTGCTGAATACAAGCTTTCTGGCTGTCTCGCAGAAACTTTTGATATGTGTTGTTATGTTTGTTCTGGGTCTGAGACTCAAAAGAACTTACCCTCTTGCAGACTGCAAAGCGCATACATGCAGCTGCAGGAAAAGTGTGCTTTAATGCAAAGCCAACGCAAGGCCGAGGTGGCCAGAGGATGTGCGCTGAGTCTGCCGGCCAGTAGCGTTGAAAGGGGGAGCTGGGGGAGCTGGAGCCCCGAATATGCCCCCAAAAAGCCCCGGCTCTCAGGGATGCATAACTGTGTTAGTAGCCCCGAGCACCGCCGAGCGACAACCGATCTGATCCCGAGCACCGCCGCGCGCCTCCGAGTACCGCCAAGTGCGGCCGAGTCACATAGTAGGTCCCGCCTTCTGGAGCTTGCATTGCCTATGATGGATGTCCCACTGGTCCAATGGTGGGACGTGTGACGTCCATCATGGGAGCTGCAGGCTCCAGACGGCGGGAATTACAATGTGGCCGCCACCCCACTATGAGATCCCCGCTCGGCTCTCCTCTCCTCCCTGCTGTGATGATGGGCGCACCGCACACCAAGGCTGAGCTGTCAGGTAGGGCAGTGCGTGTCAGGTAGGTCAGTGTGTGTATGTCAGTGCGTGTCAGGTAGGTCGGTCAGTGCGTGTCAGGTAGGTGAGTTTAGTGGTCAGCATTGGTGGGCACTGGTAAGCAAGGCAGCAACCAGTAAGTGAGCTTACCCTCGCCACACAACCACACAACCCCACGCCCAGCCAAAAAACCCTGAGCCACTACCACCGCTGCCTCCCATAGCCCCCCCCCCCCCCCCCCCGTGCCGCCCCCCGTGCCGGCCTTGGACTTCGGGCTGAAGCCCCTGGTCTTTTTGCCACCTAGCAACTCCCCTGGTTTTGACTGTAATTCTAGTAGCACACTGATGGAGCTGTCACTGTCAGTGTTATTACTTGTGATCTGAAGGCAGTGTAACAAGCTTCGAATCATGTCACTGCTGTAAGCAGTCGCATGATCCAAGCCATGTCACCTACCAGTAGAGTTGCCACCTTTTCTTCAAGTCAAACCCAAACACTTTAGCAGCACACAGCAATTTTTTTTTTATAGTATAAACTATACATATATTTTGCAATTAAATAACATTTCTAATCATATAAAGTTAATCATAGGAGTCCCCCTTTACATCAGAGTCCACAGAGTTCCTCTTTTACATCTGAATCCACAGAGTTTGCCTTTACATTTGAATCTGCAGAGTTTCCCTTTTACATCTGAACTTACAATGTAAGAGGGGACTCTGCAGACTCTGATGTAAGGGAGAACTCTGGGGACTCTAACATAAGGGATGCTCTGGGAACCCTGATTTAAGGGGGGGCACTAAGAACTCTGATGTAAGAGGAACACTGTGGCTTCTGGTGTAAAGGGGAACTCTGATGTAAGGGGTGCTCTGAGAACCTTGATTTAACTTAGTGTATTCACTCAGAGGCAGGAGGGAGAAGGATGGTGAGCTCACTCACCCCTTGGCAGTCAGCACCTCTCATCCAGATGTATCTGAGGCTGCTGGACTTGAAATCCCCCACTTTCCTTTTCTGAGGCACTAGGGATTAGAGTTTGGGCAGACACAGAGGGGTAGTGGTGGGAGGGAGAGAAGCAGATTGAGCCCTCTATCCTCTCCCGTCTGTGTGTGTGTGTAGGGGGGCAATTGTTAGTGCTGGCTTTGGGCAGTGTGAAAGAGATTGTAACAGACACTCTCAGCTTAGACAACTGCAGCCAGCAACCCTGCTGGGAAGCCATAGTCCAGTCTGAATAATGTGTCCAGGTTTCAGGCAGTTTGAAACCTGGACACATGATTCCAAACCCGAACTGTCCGGGTGAATCCCAGACAGGTGGCAACCCTACCTACCAGTATTAGAGCCCCTTTAAAGGGTCACCCAGTGGTGGTGTGAAAGGGGTTAAAGTGAAACTCAGTTTAAAACATGAGGATTTCTTATGTGTAGAGGTACCCGAGTAGGGGCTGCTGAATGTAGTGGTCCGTCTGTCACCATGCCCCAGCCAGGCAAACACTTTTCAATCGCTCTGAGACATGAAAGCAGTCCTTGCACTTGTTTTTTTTATGTTCTATTGAGGGAAATTTAAATTGGATGAGGATGGGAAACTTATGAGATGCCCAGGTAATCAACACTCAATATTGGGACCAACTATAGGCACCACGATATATACAATCTCCTCTTCTCCTCCTGCACTTCCTTGCTTGCCAACTATTACTCCTCACTCCTCCAGCACATCACTTGCTTGCACTTCCCAGACTAGCTAGCACTGTAGGCCTGACACTGGCTCAGCCAGGCCTAAAGCAGATGCCCTTTGTAGGCAGGGACCGCGGGCCCCTATGGTGTAGCAAAAATAGAAAATTTCAGTGCTAGCTGTCCCTGTGGCTACTGCTCCAAGTACCACCTCTTCAGGCACTGCCTCCCCTTCTGGCTGCCCCTCTTCTCTGCCCATGCCACCACAATCCTCCAAACTGGCTCTGCAACCATTTCCCTGACCACTCCATCTCAGTCCTTTCAGGCGTGCCTCCAAGTCCTCTCGACTGTGTAAACACTCACCAGCCCTCTTGGCTGCCTCTGTGGAACTCCTGGAGACTTGCCCAGCAGTGTTCTCCTGCTGTCCCTCTCTTGCTCCTCCTGTACCTCCTGGTCAGGACACCTCTGTGGGTTGTAAGAGGGTCCTGTCCACACCCGAGCCCAGGCCGAAGGTCACCCGCCCCCCAGACTGGAGAGCTCCCTCAAAGGCACCGACTGCCTAACACTCAATCTCCATCTTCCACCCAATCAACTCCTCCCCAACTGGGATGACCCTGGGTATTTAAGGAGGCTAATCCCCTGCCAATACAGATTGGGGTTTGGTCAGGGCTCCTCAGATTACCCCAGGCAGCTCCACCTCCCCTCTTCACCCCTCAACAGCCATACTCTTATGCCCTGATGAAAATCAGGTGCAGCTGTGCATGGTAGCTTCTAACTTCAGCTTGTTTAATTAAGCTTTTGTAGCACCCTCATAGATAGGTGCTAGGTTAGGTATATTTAGTTCTTTGGCTCTCCTATAACCTGTGGCTCTCTATATATAGTTCTTTGGCTCTCCTAGCTCCTATAACTTGTGGAGCTGCTTGTGATTACTCTGGTCTGCTCTGAGTTTAATGGGCTGTGGGTTTGGCAGATTCCCCCTGTCTTTTGGATGGTTCTGGAAGATAGAAGGCTGGAAGAGTCAAATGTACAGTATGAATATTTATGTGGTCCCAATCAATCTCTGGGGGAGGGTGTCCAGATTCTGTCTGGGAGAGAGTATACAGTAAATACTTTGAAACCTGGAGCAAATGGGTTCTTGGTTCCTGGACAAGAAGATTCCAGCCCAAAGGGCTCCTGCCTATGTTTTCTCATCGAGGTCCCAGCTGTGCTAGCTGGGGGGGGGGGGGGTGGCATCGGGGGTATCTATACTGCTGAACTTTGAACTTTGCTGGAGCTGACCTCAGATTTTTTTTTTGGAGATCTGGTCTGAAGAGTTAATGGGAGAAATGTCTGGCTGATATTGGAAGGAGGCATCCAACTATCCAGAGACATTTGTGAGTATAGACTGGTGTGTAAGATCTCAGTGACTGTGTGATGCTACTATGTCTCTTGCATCAGAGTCAGATTGTACTTAAAGTGGCCATTGTTCTTGGTGTCGCTGTGTAGCTCGGCCTATCATTTACTGCTATAAGGATTGTACTATGAATCTTTAAGAGGAAGATAGGCATCCTCAAGTTACTACTAAAGTTGCTGGAGTATCCCACTGTTATCTTGCACTCATCCAAGTTTGTAATAAAGCATAAAAAGGTACCCCTAGACTAATTATTGAGCCAGAAGAGTATCGGAGACTGTGTGCTTGGCTGCTACTACACTTCTTGGGGAAGGAACCTTGGGACCAAATTAGAAGGCCCTTTTGCAAAAATAAAACCTGGAAGCTGGTTTCTTTGCAGAGCTGCAGCAGATTTTGCACTCAACGGCTTTAGTAAACCCGCCTATTGGCTTATGCGTTTACTACAGCAATGGAATAAAACCCTCCATATTTGGTCTTCAACATTCCGTTGTGGCTCTCCAGTCTTTCAATTCAACTAAGGTGTCTATGGAACAGCAGGGTGTTTAAAGACAGAAAGTGCATTAGGACTACAGAATACCTCCCTCTCTTCACATCGTAATATAGGGAGTAGGTATTTTGTAGTACACAGAGGTGGACTGGCCAAGGTGTGCAAGGTTTACATCTACTTTTAATTTCTCATTGATGTGTGCTCATTGGCTGTGTTGTAACTAGGACAAGAAATGAAAATAAATTTTTCAAGTGTGGCCATAGACAGCAATAAAAACCTAACCTTTACCCTAAGAATATAGTTTTTCTTTGGAGTTACATTTAAATACAGTTACCAACCTTACCCTGACATGCTTTTATTACTGGTTGCCCCACTGCAAAGGAAGATTTTTTAGTTTTATGGAGTCCAGCTATAAATAATTAAATAAGTACAGTTAAAACTGCCCCAGTCAAAGGAAAACATGCCCCAGTGTTGGTGGTTGTTTGGACAGATTTGCTTGGTGGTGCCACTGAACTAACTGGCAGACAGTTTGCCCTGCTGGCTATCTATTGAATTCTGTGGTGATCAGCTTGTCCCAGTAACTGCCCATTCAATTCAATTGTGGCACATGCTCTGGATTCTTTTCAAAACCCGAGCCAGTTCAGTGAGATCTGGCAATGTTGGAGACATGGTTTTACTGAAATGATTGATCTGCAGGTTAATAAACAACGTATGTGCAGAATATTTTGTGTAAATGACAGTAACTTATAGTTTTCTATGTTTCCCTATGGGAATTCTTAAAATGGATCTAATACTCACTTTTACTTTGCATATCTGGTCTTTGGGATTTATAAAATCACATTTATTATCCTTACAGCAGGCAGCTTGCAGTTCTGACCACAATCTAAAGCGACAAAAAATGTACAGACACCTTATTTGTTCTTCTATTAGTGGATAGACATAACCGCAGCAGTATGATCGGTCACAGAACTTTAAAGTACAATTCTGGGAAACTTGAAAATGATTCCTTATAGTGGGGCTTCGTCTGCACTGTAATGCCCTGTACAAACGTCCGGTTTTCCTGACGGAATAAACTCTGAAGGTTTTTCTGACGGAATTCCGCTCAAGCTTTCTTGCATACACACGGTCGCACCAAAGTCCGACCATCAAGAACGCAGTGACGTACAACAAGTACGACGGGACTAGAAAACGGAAGTTCAATAGCCAGTAGCCAATAGCTTCCGTCTAGTACTTGCTTCAGAGCATGCATCGTTTTTGGTACTTCGGAACAGCATACAGACGAGCGGTTTTCCCGATAGGAATTGGTTCCGTTGGAAAAATATAGAACATGTTCTCTTTCTAGGTCTGTCAGAATTTTCGATGTAAAAAGTCCGATGGGGAATACACACGGTCAGAATATACGATGAAAAGCTCCCGTCTGACTTTTTCTGTTGGAAATTCCGCTCGTGTGTACGGGGCATTGCTTGCTTGGTCTAGGGGAGAGTGAAGGCTTTTTTACTTACCTCATCCTCCATTCCCCCGCCGGGCGGTATTCCCAATTCGGCAATCCAGAAAAAGACTATGGACCCTGCACTGGTCTTGATGATGCCAGGACCTTAGACCGCTAGGGGAGAAGACACTGCAAGGACCCGTCTTGCAATGTGTAGGATTTGAGGATTGGGTAAGTATATCTATTTTAAGGAGTTCCCTAGATCCAAACAAGCAATTGACTCAAGAGATAATTTTCAAGTTGAGCTTTAAAGTTAATCTGTGCTTTGTCCATGCAAGGCATTAGCTACCCCCCAACTCCATTCTGGGTAAATACCTAGCAATTTCTATTAGGTGGAGCACAGAGGCGGCTCTAGGCTTTGTGAGGCCTTAGGCGAAACTTACACATGAGGCCCCACTCACGCCCATAATAGGAAAAAAAAATATATAAATACAAGCACAGAAAAGAGGGTGAGATAAAGAGGGGGGAGAGAGAGAGAATCAGTGTTTGAGCACAGGCAAATTAGGAGGCCGCGAGGCCTTAGGCGACCGCCTAATTTGTCTAATTAGAGACACTGATTCTCTGGTGGAGCATGTGTCCCTTTCCCCTTCATCTCATGTGACAGTGCTGGAACTTGATGGCTGGCTGATTAAGCCTCCAGGGCTGTCACATGAGTCTCAGAGACAGTCTTCAGTCTTTTGTAACTTCTAATTATTGACTTGACTGGATCATAAAAAATGTTTCCTCTATTTGCTTCCACTGACCAAAAGAAGTGGTAAGTGCAAAGCAGGTAAGTATAGGCAAAACACAGGTTCACTCCACAGACCCCCTCACCCCACCAACCTGCTGGGGGCAATAGACTGATTAAAGAAAAATGTACTGAAAACATTTCACTTACTTGGTGTCTATTAGACCATGATAATAGGCAAAGTAAAGAAGAGAGTTATCGTTTATGTCATAATCAGTCAGTCCGTTTCCTATAGCAATTCCCTGCAAATATATAAACATATATTATATACAAGTGTACTGTATATCTAGGCAAAAATAAAAAATAATTTTCAATGCATTGTTAAAATACATGTACATTTCCCCATGTTTTTATTTAAAAACACTCCAAGTACAGAAAAAAACACGTTGATCTGCCAGAAATCCAGTCTGTTCCTAATTTCTTGTTTGATAACATATCGTATATACTCGAGTATAAACCGAGTTTTTCAGCACATTTTTTTGTGCTGAGATTGCCCTCCTCAGCTTATACTCGAGTCAATCACTTTTCTGCAGCAAAAAAAATAAAAAAAAAAATTCCGACCCGACTTTGGGGCCCCGTATCTCGGGACCACTAGGAACCCCAAATTTGGTATTCAAAACCAGTGGAACTAGCACTACAACATATCCAAAGATGGGGTTCCTAGCACCAAGTGACCCCGAGATACAGGGCCCCAAAGTCGGTCAACTGTGTCCATCTGCAGCAATGTCATTTCGGGACCCTTTGGGTCCAGAGACCCCACATTTTGGCTGCAGCTAGGGGGCATTTAGGAACCCTTAACTACCACGTTTGAAGTTTGGGGATGGCTGCAAATGGGCACAGTGAGGCTGCAAATGGGCATTGTTGACCCTCTTTTCCACTTACAGTAGCTGCGCATTTCTCACCTTAGGCTTATACTCGAGTCAATACGTTTCCCCAGTTGTTTGTGGTAAAATTAGGTGCCTCGGCTTATATTCGAGTCGGCTTATACTCGAGTATATACGGTAGTGCCTTTGCTGGAGTGGTGTCCCAAGCAGTGCTGTCAGTCCTGCCTTCTAAACTACAGAATGTGTACTGTGCCTCTCCACATTCCTAAATACATTTTTTCCCATCAGAACAATGCTGCCTTTGCTTCGAATAGTCTGTCCACATACAGTATTATGTGTAGAGAATGGTCTCCTGGAATATGTAGTTCTGGGGGCATGACTACATCAATATGAGCTTCCAGCAGCTGCCCCTGCAAGAATTTTAGAAGTATGGTCATGACACCACAGGGAGTAATTAAAGTTGTGTCTCGCTACAGTAACAAGGTTAAAGTGGAACTTCACTCTCTCAATCAACATTGAGGGCAGGAGGGTTGCAGGAAGTAAATGCTGCATGAACCATCTGCCCTTACTAAAGATGGCCACAGCCAGAAATGCTAGGGGGGTGTTTTTCAAAGTGATTTTTCAACAAAGTAAAGCATGGAGACATGGATGGATGGAGGAGTTTTCTTTACAGTGCCTTGAAAAAGTATTCATAACCCTTGACATTTTCCACATCTTGTCATGTTACAACCAAAAAAGTTAATGCATTTTATTGGGATTTTATGTGACAGACAAACACAAAGTGGCACATAAGTATGAAGTGGAAGGAAAATGATAAATGGTTTTCAAAATTCTTTACAAATAAATATGTGTGGCGTGCATTTGTATTCAGCCCCCCTGAGTCAATACTTTGTAGAACCACCTTTCGCTACAATTACAGCTGCAAGTCTTTTTGGGGATGTCTCTAAAAGCTTTGCACATCTAGAGTGACATGTACAGTGGTGTGAAAAAGTGTTTGCCCCCTTCCTCATTTCCTGTTCTTTTGCATGTTTGTCACACTTAAGTGTTTCGGAACATCAAACCAATTTAAACAATAGTCAAGGACAACACAAGTAAACACAAAATGCAATTTGTAAATGAAGGTGTTTATTATTAAAGGTGAAAAAAAATCCAAACCATCATGGCCCTGTGTGAAAAAGTGATTGCCCCCTAAACCTAATAACTGGTTGGGCCACCCTTAGCAGCAACAACTGCAACCAAGCGTTTGCGATAACGTGCAATGAGGCTTTTACAGCGTCCTGGAGGAATTTTGGCCCACTCATCTTTGCAGAATTGTCCTAATTCAGTTACATTAGAGGGTTTTCGAGCATGAACGGCCTTTTTAAGGTCATACCACAATATCTCAATAGGATTCAGGTCAGGACTTTGGCTAGGCCACTCCAAAGTCTTCATTTTGTTTTTCTTCAGCCATTCGGTGGTGGACTTGCTGGTGTGTTTAGGATCATTGTCCTGCTGCAGAACCCAAGTTCGTTTCAGCTTGAGTACACGAACAGATGGTCGGACATTCTCCTTCAGGATCTCTTGGTAGACAGCAGAATTCATAGTTCCTTTTATCACGGCAAGTCTTCCAGGTCCTGAAGCAGCAAAACAGCCCCAGACCATCACACTACCACCACCATATTTTACTGTTGGTATAATGTTCTTTTTCTGAAATGCAGTGTTCCTTCTACGCCAGATATACTTGGACACACCTTCCAAAGAGTTCCACTTTTGTCTCATCGGTCCACAGAATGTTGTCCCAAAAGTCTTGGGGATCATCAAGATGTGTTGTGGAGAAATTGAGACGAGCTTTGATGTTCTTTTTGCTCAGCAGTGGTTTTCTCCTTGGAACTCTGCCATGCAGGCCATTTTTGCCCAGTCTTTTCCTGATGGTGGAGGCATGAACGCTGACCTTAACTGAGGCAAGTGAGGCCTGCAGTTCCTTGGACGTTGTTGTGGGGTCTTTTGTGACCTCTTGGATGAGTCGTCGCTGCGCTCTTGGGGTAATTTTGGGCGGCCGGCCACTCCTGGGAAGGTTCACCACTGTTCCATGTCTTCGCCATTTGTGGATAATGGCTCTCACTGTGGTTCGCTGGATTCCCAAAGCTTTGGAAATGGCTTTATAACCCTTTCCAGACTGATAGATCTCAATTACTTTCTTTCTCAATTGTTCCTGAATTTCTTTGGGTCTCGGCATGATGTGTAGCTTTTAAGGATCTTCTGGTGGACCTTACTGTGTCAAGCAGCTCCTATTTAAGTGATGCCTTGATTGTGAACAGGTGTGGCAATAATCAGGCCTGGGTGTGGCTAGAGAAATTGAACTCAGGTGTGGACAACCACAGTTATAGTATGTTTTAACAAGGGGGGCAATCACTTTTTCACACAGGGCCATGATGGTTTGGATTTTTTTTCACCTTTAATAATAAACACCTTCATTTACAAATTGCATTTTGTGTTTACTTGTGTTGTCCTTGACTATTGTTTTAAATTGGTTTGATGTTCCGAAACACTTAAGTGTGACAAACATGCAAAGGAACAGGAAATGAGGAAGGGGGCAAACACTTTTTCACACCACTGTATGCCCATTCTTCTTTGCAAAATAGCTCAAGCTCTGTCAGACTGGATGGAGAGCGTCTGTGAACAGCAATTTTCAAGTCTCGCCACAGATTCTCAATTGGATTTAAGTCTGAACTTTGACTGGGCCATTCTAACATATGAATATGCTTTGATCTAAACCATTCCATTGTAGCTCTGGCTGTATGTTTAGGGTCGTTGTCCTGCTGGAAGGTGAACCTCCACCACAGTCTCAAGTCTTTTGCAGACTCTAACAGGTTTTCTTCTAAGATTGCCCTGTATTTGGCTCCATCCATCTTCCCATCAACTCTGATCAGCTTCCCTGTCTCAGCTGAATAAAAGCATCCCCACAACATGATGCTGCCACCACCATGTTTCACAGTGGGGATGGTGTGTTCAGGGTGATGTGCAGCATTAGTTTTATGCCACAGATAACATAGCAAAATGCTTTTAGGCCAAAAAGTAACATTTTGGTCTCATCTGACCAGAGCACCTTCTTCCACATGTTTGCTGTGTCCCCCACATGGTTTCTCGCAAACTGCAAATGGGACTCCTTATGGCTTTCTTCCAACAATGGCTTTCTTCTTGCCACTCTTCCATAAAGGCCAGATTTGTGTAGTGCATGACTAATAGTTGTCCTGTGGACATATTCTCCAACTTGAGTTGTGGATCTCTGCAGCTCTTCCAGAGTTACCATGGGCCTCTTGGCTTCCTCTCTGATTAATGCTCTCCTTGCCCGGCCAGTCAGTTTAGGTGGACGACCATGTCTTGGTAGCTTTGCAGTTTTGCCATACTCTATTTTCGGATGATGGATTGTTCCATGAGATGTTCAAAGCTTGGAATATTTTTTTATAACCTAACCTTGCTTTAAAATTCTCCACAACTTTATCCCTGACCTGTCTGGTGTGTTCCTTGGCCTTCATGATGCGGTTTGTTCATTAAGGTTCTCTAACAAACCTCTGAGGGCTTCACAGAACAGCTGTATTTATACTGAGATTAAATTATACACAGGTGGACTCTATTTATTAATTATGTGACTTGGTTCCACTAGATTTTAATTAGGGGTATCAGAGTAAAGGGGGCAGAATACAAATGCACGCCACACTTTTCAGATATTTATTTGTGAAAAATAATTGAAAGCCATTTATCATTTTTGTTCCACTTCACAATTATGTGCCACTTTGTGTTGGCCTATCACATAAAATCCCAATAAAACACATTTATGTTTTTGGTTGTAACATGACAATATGTGGAAAATGTCAAAGTGTATGAATACTTTTTGAAGGCATTGTAAATATTAGTACCATTTTTGGTTTGTGGTACCCAGATGAAGTGTAGTTCCACTTCAAAGATAAAAATTAGATGTCACACTGGAATAGGACCTGGTCCACATGCTATGGAGATGCTCCAAGCTGACTAAATACTGGAGAGAAATAGTACAGGTTATTTCAAGAATCTTGCTAACAACTAAAACTGGATCCCAAAATGTGTTTGATGGGCATGCTAGATGAGGAAATATATCAACCTGATACTATAATCATGTCCACAAGACTTAGATAGCTTTCCCCAGACCCACCCACAATTCACCATGGAAGTCCATGTAAAGTCTATCCTGTCCAGGGAAAAAAATATTTTAAAAGTAAGGGGTTGCCCCCTTCCACAAATTTTTTGGAATAGACAGTTGTCCCCCCCAGATTTGCACAAAATTCCCAAATTTTATTAAGACAATCAATCTGGACTTAATTGCAGTAATATTGTATAACTATGGTAGTACATGTCTTGTTGTAGTATTGACTTTAGATACAGTTGTGCTCATAAGTTTACACACCATTTGTATATGAATTTAAGAATTTATATGAATTTATATGAATGATAACACAAAAACATTTTTTTCACTCATGGTTAGGTTAGTTTTTGGCTGAAGCCATTTATTATCAATCAACTGTGTTTATTCTTTTTAAATCATAATGGCAACAGAAACTACCCAAATGACCCCGATCAAAAGTTTACATACCCTGGTGATTTTGGCCTGACACAAAGGGGTTTGAATGACTATTAAAGGTAACCATCCTCACCTGTGATCTGTTTGCTTGTAATTAGTGTGTGTGTATAAAAGGTCAATGAGTTTCTGGACTCCTGACAGACCCTTGCATCTTTCATCCAGTGCTGCACTGATGTTTCTGGATTCTGAGTCATGGGGAAAGCAAAATAATTGTTAAAGGATCTGTGGGAAAAGGTAGTTGAACTGTATAAAACAGGAAAGGGATATAAAAAGATATCCAAGGAATTGAGAATGCCAATCAGCAGTCTTCAAACTCTAATCAAGAAGTGGAAAATGAGGGGTTCTGATAAAAGGAGGTAGACCAACTAAAATTTCAGGCACAACTGCCAGGAAAATTGTTCAAGATGCAAAGAAAAAAAAAAAAAAACACAAATAAAAATAGGTGAAATACAGGACTCTCTGAAAACATGTGGTGTGGCTGTTTCAAGATGCACAATAAGAAGGCACTTCAGTGGCGGTGCGTCCATAGAGGACGCATGGGCGCCGCCCCCTCTCTCCTGCCACCCCCTAGCACCAATAGATAGATGGAGATGAAGAGAAGGCGGGAGAAGACATTGAGGAGCTGTCCCACCGAGACAGGTAAGTGCAGACGGCGGGCCGACGGGGGGCACACTGGCAGCATTTGATATGGCACAGTGGCTGTGTTTGATTGTTTGATGGGGCACAGTGGTGGCAATTGATGGGCACAGTGGTGGCAATTGATGGGCACAGTGGTGGCAATTGATGGGCACAGTGGCGGCAATTGATGGGCACAGTGGTGGCAATTGATGGGCACAGTGGCGGCAATTGATGGGCACAGTGGCTGCGTTTGATGGCACAGTAGCTGTGTTTGATGGCACAGTGGCGGTAATTGATGGAAACAGTGGCTGCATTTTATGGGGCACAGTGGCTGCATTTTATGGGGCACAGTGGCTGCATTTGATGGCACAGTGGCTGCGTTTGATGACACAGTGGCGTCAATTGATGGGCACAGTGGCTGCGTTTGATGGCACAGTGGCTGCGTTTGATGGGCACAGTGACGGCAATTGATGGGCACAGTGGCTGCATTTTGTGGGGCACAGTGGCTGCATTTTGTGGGGCACAGTGGCTGCATTTTGTGGGGCACAGTGGCTGCGTTTGATGGCACAGTGGCTGCGTTTGATGGGCACAGTGGCAGCAATTGAGGGGCACAGTGGCTGCATTTGATGGGCATGGCGGCGGCAATTGATGGGCACAGTGGCTGCATTTGATGGCAAAGTGAGGCTGCAATTGATGTTTTTTTTCAGAATTTTTCAGTTTGTTTGCACCCCCCAAAAATTTTGAGCACCAGCCACCACTGAGGCACTTGAAGAAAGATGGGCTGCATGGTCGAGTCGCCAGAAGAAAGCCATTACTATGCAAATACCACAAAGTATCCCACTTACATAACGCCAAACAGCACAGAGACGAGCCTCAAACCTTCTGGCACAAAGTTATTTGGAGTGATGAGACCAACATTTTGCTTTTTGGCCACAACCATAAATGGTACATTTGGAGAGGAGTCAACAAGGCCTATGATGAAAGGTACGGAGGTGGATCGCTGATGTTTTGGGGATGTGTGAGCTACAAAGGCACAGGGAATTTAGTCAAAATTGTTGGCAAGATGAATGCAGTATGTTATCAAAAAATACTGGAGGAACATTTGCATTTATCAGCCAGGAAGCTGCGCATGGGATGTACTTGGACATTCCAACATGACAATGATCCAAAACACAAGGCCAAGTCAACCTGTCATTGGCTACAGCAGAATAAAGTGAAGGTTCTGGAGTGGCCACCTCAGTCTACTGACCTCAATATCATTGAGCCACTCTGGGAAAATCTCAAACGTGCAGTTCATGCAAGACAGCCCAAGAATTTACAGGAACTGGAGGCTTTTTGCCAAGAGGAATGGGCAGCTTTACCATCTGAGAAGATAAAGAGCCTCATCCACAAATACAACAAAAGACTTCAAGCTTTCATTGATGTTAAAGGGGGCAATACAAGGTAATAAGAACTGGGGTATGTAAACTTTTGATCAGGGTAATTTGGGTAGTTTCTGTTGCCATTATGATTTAAAAATAGTAAACACAGTTGATTAATAATAAATGGTTTCAGCCAAACACTAACCATGAGTCAAAGAAAAGTTTTTGTGTTATCATTCATATTCTCTAAAAAATGACCAAGAAATCATAAATTCTGCCAGGGTATGTAAACTTATGAGCACAACTGTATACTATCATACATTATGTTATTCTAAAGTGTAATCTGATTACATGGAAGTCATATATTGTATGTCATGGGAAGGGTAGGACCCCTGTAGGGACCATATTAATCCTCATGCTGTATTGTCTGTACAGCAGAAAGGAGAAAAACTATTTAAAAAAAAAAATAGTAGTAGAGCAACATAATCTGTATAGTATGGTTCGCTTGCAATGAAGCAAATGCTCATGGATAATGACTGACCTTTGACAATACAATTGGTAATATTTTGTTGCCACAAGTAGATTTTATGTGCCGTTTTTGAAAAAAAAAAACCTTATACAGGATTATGACAAATTGTGTCTGCTGTTTTGGTAGCTGACTGTAAAACAAGCATGTTTTTGGGCAAAGTAGCTTGTAGTAGGAAAACAGTTTATACAGACACTGGGGTGGATTTACTAAAGGCAAATAGACTGTGCACTTTGCAAGTGCAGCTGCTCCAGAGCCTAGTATATGAGGGGAAGCTCTGCTGATTTCCATCATTCAATCATCTGCAAGCAAACATCCTTTTTTTTTTTTTCCTTGCATGTGATTGGGTATTCTTTGGGTATTCTTTGCAAAGTGACGCTTCATCTCATTTACTAAGCTTTGGAGCAACCGCACTTGCAAAGTGCAATTCCACCCAATCAGTCCACTGCTTGTCTTAAGGGAGCTATAGCGATTAGGTCATAATTTAACAGCCTGATCAATATTTTACATCTAACAGTTCATCCATAAATCATTTTCAAAAAATTTATTCTGAGTGAGCCTTAGACCCTTTTCACACCACACCGCCCATAGCGTCGGCGGTAAAACGCTGCTATTTTAGCAGCGTTTTACCGTCGGATTTGTGGCGCATTTCGGCCGCTAGCGGGGCGCTTTTACCCCCCGCTAGCGGCCGAGAAAGGGTTAAAACCCCTGGCAAAATGCAGCAATAGCGGCCCTTTGCTGGCGGTATTACAGCGCTGCCCCATTGATTTCAATGGGGAGCAGCGGTGGAGGAGCGGTGAGTTCACCGCTCCTTCACTGCTCCAAAGAAGCTGCTGGCAGGACTTTTTGTGACGCCCTGCCAGCGCACCGCTGCAGTGTGAAAGCCATCGGGCTTTCACACTGCAGACAATGGAGCAGCAGTTTGAGGGCGGATTTCTAACGCTATAGCGCCTGCAAAACACCCTCGGTGTGAAAGGAGTCTTACTGTATAAAAATAAGGTCTCACCTTCAGGTTAATACTATCATCTTTTGACAATTCAACAGCCAGGTTTGGAACATAAAAGCCTCCATAACTTTCTCCTGCAATGTAAAATTCATTTTTACTGAACTCTGGGAACAGACGGAAAAAATCTTTCATTGCCATGAAGTTGTCCCGAGCAACCTGAAAAAGAAGACATGAGTGAGATATGTACAAAGGTAGATAACAGGGAAATACAGCAAAGGGCAAGCAAGCCTTTAAAAGATAAAGAGGAAGGATTTGAAGGAACAAAAAGTTGTTAACTGGAATTGGTAATAAAAAATAATGGTATAAAGGATGTAACCACAGCTTGAATAGAACATTCTCATAGACATATCCGACTTAAGTAGGGATCTAGTAGGGATGAAGTGATTTCGCTGAACTTGATTCTGCCATGAAAACACTTGTAATCAGGCCCGGACTGGACCCCCTTCTCTCTATCACAGTGCCCCCTTTTACTCTGCTCACTGTGCAGATATCCAGCTCCTCCTTACATTAAAGTCTGCACAGCCCCCCTAAAATTAAAGTCTGCAGAGCTCCCTTTACATCACAATCCAGAGAGCCCCCCTAACATCACAATCCACAGAGCCCCCCTTACATCAGAGTCCACACAGCCCCCTTACATCAGAGTCCACACAGCCCCCCTTACATCAGAATCTGCACAGTCCCCCTTAGAGTCCGCAGAATTTCCATTTACACTGTAAGGGGGAGCTCTGTTGACTCTAATGTAAAGGGGGACCCTGATTTAAGGGGGGCTCTAATGAAAAGGAGAACTGTGATGCAAGGGATGTTCTAGGAACCCTTATTTAGGGGGGTGGCTCTGATGTAAGGGGGAATGCTGTGGACTCTGGTGTAAGGGGGTCTCTGCTCACCAAAGCTCCCCCTTGCATCAGAGTCCACAGAGCACCTCTTAACACCTTCGCACCAGTGCCAGAAGGCAGGGTTTATGATCATGTGACCACTGCGACTGACTTTCATAGCGGTCACATGATCGGAAAGCTCCCCATCTCAAGCAGTGATCGGGAGCTTTTCGTTAGCCGCCGGTAATTGCGCCAGGAGTGCACAAGGGGCTCGCTCTCAGCATAGCTGTGTTTGCAGTGTGGTACGCAAATATGCGGTCGCTCCGCACCCAGACTCACCCCCCGAGAGGCCGTACATTTGTGTACTGTCTGAATGAAGGTGATAAATTAGTTTATACACTGGGAGGCAGGAGAGAGGGTGAGCTTACTCACCTCAGGATGTAGGCTCAAGCATAGACTGTCAGCAGCTTTCCTCTACTGGGGTCAAACTTCCCACCCACACATCTCTGGGGAGTATGGGCGGGGCAGATACAGGAGGAGAGGGGCAGGAGGAGGAGCAGATAAGCTCTCTCTCCTCTCCCGTCCGTGCGGAGGGGGGGACTGTCAGCGCTGGCTATGAGGCTGAGCTGTGTGTTAGAGAGAGACTCAGGTCAGCCCTGCAGCCAGCCATAGTGAGAGGTGAGCGGCAGCCGCAGTCTGTGTTAGCCCTGTCCAGACCGATGTCTCCGCTTACCTCCCGCTGTGCCGCCCGGTCATCAACAGGCCACGGACCAGGTGGCTCTTGCCCATTGGGCAAATGCCCAGTCTGCCCTATGGCCAGTCTGGATCTGCTTGTAATTTGTTGATTAACACATCATCAAAGTTATGATCAATGGCTTTCTTGATAAATTCTATTGAAAATTGAAGAAAAAAAGCTTTGATTTTTAGCTATACATTAACCACTTACCCACTGGGCACGTAAACCCCCTTCCTAACCAGACCAATTTTCAGCATTCGGTGCTCTCACACTTTGAATGACAACTACTCAGTCATGCAACACTGTACCCAAATTAATTTTGTGTC
Source organism: Lithobates sylvaticus (assembly GCA_028564925.1). Taxonomy (NCBI): domain Eukaryota; kingdom Metazoa; phylum Chordata; class Amphibia; order Anura; family Ranidae; genus Lithobates; species Lithobates sylvaticus. Next base: position 146,407,276 of record CM053037.1, read on the forward strand.
CTTTTTTCACACAAATAGAGCTTTCTTTTGGTGGTATTTAATCACTGCTGGGTTTTTTAATTTTTGCGCTATAAATCAAAAAATACAGAAAATTTGGTAAAAAAAATAAAATAAAAAATTCTTTGTTTCTATTAAAATTTATTGCAGAGTATTGGCAGAGTATTGGCAGAGTATTGCGGGAGCAAGTTTCTGGAAGGACGCCCGTAGGCGTATTTCGGCTATGTCCCGGTCGGCATGTGGTTAAGGTAAATTCATCACCTTACCTAATTTAATTAAGTTAACTGAATTTAAGTGTTTGTAAAGTCTTATGCCGCGTACACACGATCGGATTTTCCGCCAACAAATGTTGGATGTGAGCTTGTTGGCGGAAAGTCCGACCGTGTGTATGCTCCATCGGACATTTGTTGTTGGATTTTCCGCCAACAAATGTTGGCTAGAAGGTTCTCAAATTTTCCGCCAACAAATGTTTGTTGTCGGACTTTCCGATCGGCTGTACACAAGTCAGTCGGACAAAAGTCCACGCATGCTCAGAATCAAGTACCAGCTGGAAGCGATCGGTCTTGTAAAACTAGCGTTTGCAATGGAGATATCACGTACGTCTTGTACGTCTTATATGTCACTACGTTCGTAATTGTTGGCCAACATTTGTGTAACCGTGTGTATGCAAGACAAGTTGGAGCCAACATCCTTTGAACAAAAATCCAAGGTTTTGTTGTCGGAAAGTCCGATTGTGTGTACGGGGCATTTGTTTTTTTTTTTAGCTTGCATTACCAATGCATTCTATGATGAGGGAGCAGAAGGAGGGGCCTTGCAGCCATGTTTGTATCAATGGATGCAGAAAAGGTGGCTTGGGAGCGAACCTGCACGAGTGCCTTCATAGGAAGTGGCTTCCCATCAAATCTATTGCACAAAGCAGGTAACTTTGACATGTTTATTATTTTAAAAGAAAAAAAGCAAACCTTTAATGTTACTTTAATTAAGATACGTACATTAAGGTAAGTTTTACTGAGTGGTTAAATTAGAGTATTGCTTTGTTTGCGACCTTGGCAAAAGACATCTCTTATGTTAAGCTGGCCATTCCCAGATCTAAATTTGGCCAGCTCAGCAGGGACCAGCCAAATTTCAATCCATGTATGGACACAAGTAGATCTATTTGATTACAGTGTGTATATATTAATCAGCGCAACTAAATGTGACCAAGGAAATAAATATAAATACACAAATTTCAACCAGACTGTTGGGTTTTTCCCAAACAATTAGTGCCACCAGGTATAGCCAGCAACGCTAATCATTGTGGTATGTTTGTGTGAATAGTTGAGGCGCTTAGCCTAAATTCCATGTCCTGAGCACGAAAACATGCAAAAACTGGGGTGTAGAAAAATGGCAGCAGGTTCTCTGGACTGATGATTAAATAATTGTAATATTTGGCTGTAGCAAAAGGCATTTTTTTTTTTTTAACGAAGGGCTGAAGAACGGTACAATAATGAATGTCTGCAGGCAACAGTGAAGCATGGTGGAGGTTCCTTTAAAGTTTGGGGCTGTATTTCTGCAAATGAAGTTGGAGTTTTTTTTAGGATCAATGATAGAGAAATATAGGCAGATACCATCATGCCATACCATCAGGAAGGTGTGTGATGGGCCCCAAATTTATTCTGCAGCAGGATAAAAACCCCAAACATACAGCCAATGTCATTAAGAAACTTTTTTCAGTGTAATGAAGAACAAGGAGTCCTGGAAGTGATAGGAACTGATCTCAACATCATCAAGTCTATCTGGGATTACATGAAGACTCTGAGACAGAAAGATTTGAGGCAGCCTATGATCACGGAAGATCTGTGGTTAGTTCTCCAAGATGTTTGGAACAACCTATCTACCGAGTTCTTTCAAAAATAAGAATAATGCCCTGTACACACGGTCGGAAATTCCGACGGAAAATGTCCGATCGGATTATGTTGTCGGAATATCCGCCCGTGTGTGGGCTCAATCTGACTTATTCCTTTAGGATTTGAGATCCTACAAATCTACTCATCCTAGCATCAAGTCTTAGCTTAAAGTTTTATGTTACGGAAAATTAGAACTACTGGAGCTCAATTAAATTAAACAGGTTTATTGTTTCAATTGCAGTAAGGTTAATTGCTGAAGCTTTCTTTGTTCCAGTTTGTATGTTATTCTTTGCTTTCCTACAGTGTAAAAACACAGAAGCAAGTCAAAGAGAGAGAGTGAAATTTACTTTTTTTGGTGAAGTGTGATGTTGGAGTAGTAATGTTATGGGCATTCGTGAGTTGAAAGGGTTGGTATTGTACACTATAATTTTCCCATGCATGGTCTGATTATCAGACAGATAAAGTTTTTTGAATTATTTTACAGTTATCATACTTTCTGTGGAGTGACGATAACACCTCGATCTAATCATACCGAAAACAAAAGTAAATTGAAAGCTCTAGTTAAACCATGACCATTTCTGCGTGTGTGTGACCATATCTAATAACAATTGTGTCAACAGAGCATCATATATTGCCTTTCAAGATAATGGTCTGGAAATTTTAGATTTAAAGGGATCTTCCAATGGACATCTGTAGGTTTGCAAAGAAGCAGTGTGAAGTTTTGGAGAAACAGTCTGAATCAGATTCTTCCATACACAGGATATTGGTTTCCAAAATGGACAAGATCTATATATATATATATATATATATATATATATATATATAAATATATATATATATATAATATAAATAATAAAATTTTTACAAAAATAAATACAATTTGTTCTTAGGTTATCAGGTTGTTTTCTGGGGGAGACACTAAAGGACTGAAAGGACCTATAGACTGTATGCTACACAATGATAAATAAAATGTCACCTGTGTGTCATTTATTTGATATCTTTTGTCATCAGAGTAGGAATATCCAACACCAGCCGGGGTTTCCAGGTACAGCATATTTGCAATCTAAAAGATAAAGAGAGTAAAAGCAAAGGTGTGAAAGGAAGCTCACAATGAATCTTATATATGCTGTCAGCTATATACTTTTGGTATCCACAAGAAGCTGCCCTATAAATTACTGTCTGTACAGAGAAGTCAACATCATTACTAAAAATATTACATCTAAAACTAGCTTTTTATTGGCAATACAGCATTTACAACTTGGGCCATTTTTATGTACATTCCCCAAATATGTGCTCTCAAAATTGACACTTGAATCACAATTTTATCATCCAATATGGTCATTTTAGGTTATCAGTTCATGAAAGACAGTATTTATGATGACATACATTAACAAAACAATTTGGAATACTTATTGGCGGAACAGAAGAAAACAAGAAATATATGTGGCTGGTAGGTGTGTTCACCCTTCGATTGTCATAACATATACTACTGTATATGTTCCTTCGACTGCCATAACATATACTACTGTATATGTCCTTTGCATTCATAATAATACGCTATATCAGTATATAGGAAGTACCGTCCAATGTGATACAATGTTAATTTCTCCCATATTGTTTGGATTTATGAGTCAATTGAGAAGAGCAAACAACTTTCAAATAGTTACATGCAGGTACTATATGTGAGGCAATCTGATGGGATTGGGTTGGGCAGCCCACATGTAACAGATTTGGCTTTCCATGGTGATGGTGAAACATGACAGTTCTGGAAGTTTAGAACCCATGCCCAACTTCCAGATGAATGCAAGGTTTGTATTAATTTTATGTAGTCCCTATAAGACTGCTTCATTCTACCTTGTAAGCCTCAAGTAGTACCTTACAGATGACATGATACTGCATTTAAGAAAGCGAATATTACCTTATTCCAGGAATGAGGATTGCTCTTCAGTGTGTTGCCACCTTCTTGTACCTAGTATCAGGAGGCAATTATAATGAAAATATGTCTGAAGTGTTTACAAGGAAATCAACCAAAATTCTATTTTCAAGATTCTACTTGTTCTATGTTTAAAAACACTGATTCTCGAAACCCCAATAACTCTAGAAATATTCCAGATCTTTCCACAATGTCAAAAATAAAATTGTTAGTGTGTTCTACTAAACTACTGATAGTTAAGGAAAACAGGTGCATTGCTATGCAAGGCAAAGCAACAGGTTCCTGTCATAGCTGGTCCCTGCAGCATTTTACAGTATGCGTAATTGGGCTAAGCCAAAGGTGTAGAAGAATATTATGTAATCACCAAATTCATTTATTAGATCTTCCACATTGCTAAAGACTCTCTAACTTCCCCAGTGTGTCAACTTTAGAGGCCTGAGTGGCCATTTGCCAAGCACCCATGTGGTATTAAGGGGAAGAGGTCACATGCTCCTCCATATCCAATATTACTGCTTATTTTCCGATGGCAAAGAGATTTACTGGGAGGCCAAGGGAAGGAGAGAATATAAAGCAGAGAGGCCAGCGTTAAAATCCACCTCTTTTGCACTAAACGAGCAATGTTAAGGTTGACTTCAAGGGTCTGTGTGGGCTTATTGTGATTGCATCAGTTTGAGATGTATCTGAGATCATTCAGAATGTACTGATCTGACCTGCATCAAGTGGGTTTTGTTTTCCCAAAGATTTTTACAGGAATGCAAGGAATGCAAGACCCATCTGATGCAGACCAACACCAACACGGGTCCTAAAGAAAACCAAATGTGCAAGAGATATGGAGGCCACCATTATTGACTCTCCTACGTAGAATGATAGTTGGCTAGCTCTTAGGCTTTAATTCTTCAAGAATGGATATCAGAAATTCTCACCTTTCTCTGAATTTCAATCACTGGATACATTTCCCATATCTGTGATCCTTAAGTACTGAAACCAGGAACAGTTTCCGTAGGCAACTTACATTGTGAGAAGGATGTCACTAATCGTAGCCCTTGAATTTCTCTCATGACAGGTGTTCTTTTATATAAATATAATATTAACCTTTACTATGAGAAATATGGAGGGTTCCATTACTGACTTCTTTTGCAAATGCTATTAGCCTAGCAGTCATGCTGAACCAGTGGCTTCTAAAAATTCTTAGTAGTTTAGATTGATAAAATACGCATACCAGGAGTTCTAACTTAATTGACATAATTACTTGTTGAGCTCAGAGATAACCAGGCACCTAGCATTTTATGAAAGGCAGGTCAATCAGAAGAAACAACAGACGCACCAGAAAAGGGCCATGTCCTGCCAGGAAACCCTCGAGAGAGCTGCAACCAGGACCTCCATTCAGCCACAGGACCACTGGATCAGAGCTGGGATCTTGCTGGGACTCCACAAACCTGCACAAGGTTTAAAGTATACAGATCTGAGTGGGAGTTGAGCTTAGGTAAATTAATGCTTGCTAGTAGATGTTCAATATAGAGAAACTTACCAATAATGGAAATATTTGCCTCCTGGTACATTCAGGTACCCAGAGTATTGTAGGAAAGATGGCTGCTTCTCCAGGCCAGGCAAGTAAGTGATCTGATCTTTCTGTGGAGCAGCTTCTATAGAGAGTGCCACCAAAAGCATAGTGCAAAGTAGGAAGACCATCTGTAAGATCCAGAAATAGAATTACAGATTTTCACTTCTCTGTACCTGTTCACTACCAAGAACACATAACCTGACACTCTGTATGGTCACACGTAATTTATATACTTATTGTACCTGTACTTTATGCTGAAGTTTTTCATAAGCTTTCATAATTCTAAATCTGGAAAATCTGTATTTTAATAATTCTGATTACGTTTTTGAAGCTTCAGATTTCCAGGAAAAAATCAGACGGATTTTGTGGTCGGAATGTCCGACCGTGTGTACAAGGCATAATGCCTTGTACACACGGTCGGACATTCCGACCACAAAATCCGTCTGATTTTTTCCGATGGATTTTGGCCGAAACTTTTCTTGCATATACACGGTCGCACAAAGTTGTTGGAAAATCCGATCGTTCAGAACGCGGTGATGTAAAACATGTACGACGGGACTACGAAGAGGCCAGTGGCCAATAGCTTTCATCCCCAATATTCGGAGCATGCGTGGCACTTTGTGCGCCGGAATTCTATACACACGATCAGAAAAAGTCAGATCGGATTTTGTTGTCGGAAAATTTTAGGTCCTGCTCTCAGACTTTTTCCGTCCGAAATTATTCGATTAAAAAAAAATTGCTTAATCGAACACAAAAATTTTAATCAGTAACAGCCCTTATATTTATATATATATATATATATATATATATATATATATATATATATATATATATATATATATATATATAGACAAAATATTTTTTATATTTTGTCAAGAGTAGTGAAGGATTAGATCATCTGTCAGGTTTTTATTGTTTTTTTTTTTTTTTATATTCTATATTTGATTTTATAAAAAAATGTTTTATACAAACAAACAGACGTAATTCAATTGCATGCGTATCACAAAATATAACATACCACAATTCAGTTCTATTTTAGGTAAATATCCAAAATCTTTAAAGTCACATTGCTTATTTTATAATTATAATAATGGTATAGACTTTGACCTCTGCCGTTTTTATAAAAAAAAAAGCCCTCTATTCCTCCTCCATTAGTGCAAGCAAAAAGGGACCATTTTGTAAATTTTTTATTATCTTTCTCCTCTTTACCTTGCATAATTGCGATACTTTTTTCCATAGCATATATGTCAGCTTTTTTTTTTTTTTTTTTAATTGTTGTCTATGTCCCAGCAGGGCAGATTCACTTTTCTATTTGTCCCGGGGACTATTGTCAATGGGACAGATATTGATAGGAAACCAAAAATTTTATGATTATCACTGGAAAAGGAGGTTAGCGCAATGACCCCACAACTATCCAAGAATGGACTTCCATTCATTTTGTAGAGATTTCCTGTTGTGTCTTCAGGATGGGAATTGAAGAGAGAGCAACCCAATACAACATAGACAGCAAAACATGCCTAATGCTGTGTACACACGATCGGAAATTCGGCCAGCAAAAGCCAGATGAGAGCTTTTGGTCGGAAAATGTGACCGTGTGTATGCTCCATCGGACTTTTGCTGGCTGAATTCCAGCCAGCAAAAGATTGAGAGCAGGTTCTCACTTTTTCAGTCGGAAAAAAGTTCCGATCGGAAATTCCGATCGTCTGTAGCAATTCCGACGCGCAAAATTCCTACGCATGCTCGGAAACAATTTGACGCATGCTCGGAAGCATTGAACTTAATTTTCTCGGCTCGTCCTAGTGTTGTACGTCACCGCGTTCTTGGCGGTCGAAAGTTCAGCAAACTTTTGTGTGACCGTGTGTATGCAAGCCAAGCTTGAGCGGAATTCCGTCAGAAAAACCATCCAAGATTTTTCTGACGGAACATTTGCTCGCAGCATTACTGAGGTTCTAACCATTCCCTATTCTATCCACATCCAATACAAAAGTCTTAGCTAGAAATACATTTTGGCTGGATTCACACTTATGTGGATCTATTACAGTGGGTTAGTGCACATCCACTTGCCGACCGCCCACAGTATATATACGTCATTACTTTGAAGTTAAATACCTGGGTTATGGCGGCAGCTAGCAGCGGTCGTTTCCGAGCTTACCCGGAGCTGTCGGTAAACCTGAAAGCGATTTGATGCGGCCGATGGCTAGGCAGGAAGTCGAGTGAGGGCAAGATGGCCCCCACTCAGCTCTATACCCATGGAGGATCAGAGTGACCTCTGATGTCACGTCTGGTTCTCGGCATAAAGAAATTATTCAAAAATGTTTCTTTTGCTTTTAAAGGTAAATGAGAGATCTGGGGTCTTTTTGACCCCAGATCTCAAAATAAAGAGGACCTGTCGTGCTTATTTCTAAGGAATAAAAGTGATCAAAAAAAAAAAATAAAGGGACAGTGTAAAAATAAAAAGTAAAATAAAAAAAAAAAAAAAAAATGTAAGCACCCTATTCCTCCCTGCTCGTGCGCAGATGCGAAAGCATATTTAAGTCACGTCCCCATATGTAAATGGTGTTCAAACCACACATGTGAGGTATAACCATGATCGTTAGAGCGAGAGAAATAATTCTAGCACTAGACCTCCTCTGTAACTTTAAACAGGTAACCTGTAATAATTTACTCCTATGAAGTTTTTTTTAAGTACCGTAGTTTGTTGCCATTTCATGAGCATGCACATTTTTAAAGAATGACATGTTAGGTATCAATTCTTTTAATTCTATATAGTGTGACATAAAATAATGCAACGATCGCCATTTTATTCTCTAGGGCCTCTCTTAAAAAATATATATAATGTTTTTTCTAGCAAAAAAATACAAATTTAAATTTGTAAACAAAAAGTTCCAGAAAAGGCCTAGTCAGCAAGTGGTTAAGGCACAATGCATTGTACATTGATGTGATTTGCATTATTACAGCCTATTCCTTATGAATGGACTAGCAATGCACCACAACGGACAAAAAATGCACGTGATCGTTTTTTTTTTTTTAAACAACAAAGTCAAACCAGACAGTGGTTCCAACTATTTCCCACTCTATCCAAAATGTAAAAAAACACTTTATTAAAAAATTTAGCATTAGCATTAGTGCATTTGGAAAATAATATCATCTGTATTGTTTTAAAAGTTTTTGCCAGATAAAGGTCCGACAGGTGTGGCAACATCCAGAGGGTTGCTAAACAAATACACCCTAGAACACAGCTTTACATTTAAAATGTCATGACTACACTACTGCTTGTGCTGCCTACATTAAATCTTAGTATACAAACTTGCTTACTATCTAAAATAATGGAAATTTCACAAACCTTGGCTCCTTTGGGTCCTGCCACTACCATAGGCTGCAGCTTCAGTTGGGTTCTTATAGGGGAGCCACACAGTGATAACTAATCAGTCACGTGTTGAGAAGCCACTTCATTTTTTTATGTAAATGTATCTGTTGAAAAAATGTTCGCTCTGACAGAGTGTTATCCGGCATTCAGATCATTCATCCTGCATGTTTTGACATCAAATGACTTAAAAGAAAAGATAGGCAACTTTTTTTTTTAATTTACCAGTCATACTTTGGAACATATTGAGAAAAAAAAAACATGACTTTAAAAAGTTTAAAAGAGAAGTATGGGCAAAGCTTTTTTGGCCATGCTTCTCTTGTGGGTCACAGGAGTGCACTTACTTTTGCTCTCCTGTGCCCCAGAGTCAGCCAACAGCAGGCTAAAGCTCCCTGTTGGCTCATTATGTCATTATTATAATTTTTTTGTTTACGTCTTATTTTTTTAAATTATTATTTTTTTTTTTTACGACTATATATTCAGATTGTATAATATATGGTTCAATTTATACACATAACGCTTTTGAGAGTTTTTTCTCTCTTTTTATTAGGTGAACATCTTATCCATATCGTATCATTTTAATAATAGTGATGATTATTATTTTTTTTTTTTTATTATAATCTTTATTAGTTTTTCCATCTATAAAACATGTTTACAACTCAACACAATATTCCAGGAACAGTATCCTTTTTACATACATTTTGTGCTTAACACATACGTATACCTCTTTGTAAAAATAAAGAAATAGCACTCTATATTCCCTCCGCTAAGAAGGAGGGAGCCGCTTTTAGAGTAATATTTCCTGGATTTGCTCCTATCTCATTATCCCCCCTTTCCCTACTACATTTCCCACCTCCCCTCCCCCCCACCCCCCCCTCTATTCCAGCTGTATCTGGTGTATTCCCTCTATCCACGGTCTCCACATCCTATCAAATTCTTTCATATTGTATCTCTTTATATACGCGGCTCTCTCCTTCGGGAGGGTTTCATTCATTATATCAATCCAATTCTTTACTGTGGGTGGCGTCTGTGATTGCCATCTCATCATTATCGTCTTCCTGGTCTGGTACATGCCCCTTAATATTGCCACTGTTGTACTTTTTGTTTCACCCTTTTCCTGTCTATACCCCAGGATACAAAGTACCACTTCCCTTTCCACTTCTTTTTTAAATATGCTCTTCAATACTTTTATCACCCCTTCCCAGTACCGAAAGAGCTTGGGGCATCTCCACACCATATGGACCAGGTCCCCCAGCCCCTGGCACCTCGGGCACTTATCATTAGGTCTTCTTCCAAATTTACATAACAACTTTGGTGTATAATACGCTCTGTTGAGTAGCATCAAATGCGAGAATCTCTGTGCGGGCGAAACCGATATCATCGGACTTAGTTCTAATATTCTCTTCCATTGTCCCTGTGGAATGGCACCTAAATCCTGTTCCCATTTTTTTTTTACCTCCAACAGCTTTTCTTCTCCTAGGGTCCCTCTGTTCAGTAGTTTATATATCACAGATATTAATCCCTTAGTGGATCCTGGCTCCCCAATAACCTGTAGCACTGGTAATTCCTCCCATACCATAGGTTGGTTTCTAAACTGGGCTTCTAGGGCATGGCTTATTTGAAGATAACTAAACTGTGTATTCTGGGGGATATCAAATTCCCTTTTTAGTACTTCGAATTTTTTTATGGCCTGACCATCGTATATTTGGCTCACTTTTTTAATTCCCCTGTTTTTCCACTCCCTGATTTTCCCCATTATACTTAGTTCCTGTAGATTGCTATTGTTCCAGATTGGGGTATATATGTTAGTCTCCGTATATTTTAACTTTTTTTTGACGACTTTCCAAATTTTACTGACCATTTTTATTGTTGGGTTCTTAGCCCCAAACGACCCTGCCTCTAAAGTTTCTATTATGGTCTCATGTAGCGCGCCCGTCAAAAGAATTTTTCCATTAGGGGACCCACCCTCTTGGGCACAGCATCCCACTAATTGTTGTAACTGAGACGCTAGGTAGTATATCTCAGGATTGGGCAGTGCAAGACCCCCCTCCCCTGATGGGAGTTGCAGAGTACGAAGCCGTATTCTTGCCTGTCCCCCCTTCCAAACCAATTCCCTAAATAGACTCTCGATTTTATCAAACCATTTTCTGGGGATCCATATGGGGGCATTATGAAGCACATACAACAGTTGGGGCAGCCAGATCATTTTTATTAATGAACATCTACCGGCACTAGACAGGGGGAGGGATTTCCAGATTTTAATTTTCTCCCTAAACTTCCCCAATATTGGTATCAGATTATTATGCACGTATTGATTGGGGTCTCTTGTGATCCTGATCCCTAAATATTTAAGGGAATCTACGACTGCTAATTTAGGGCTATTCCATAGCATCCCTTCCCTTATTTCGGCCATCGGAAGGAGCTCTGACTTTGTCCAGTTGATCTCTAGACCCGCGAAACTACCAAACCTCTCCACAGCTTTCATTGCTTCCTCCAATGAGTGTTCCATGTCCCCCAGGAAGAGCAATATATCATCAGCATATAATGCTATACGCTCTTCTCCTGAGATCCTACGGAAACCTACAATGTCAGGGCTCCTTCTGATGTACTCCGCAAGGGGTTCCATTGCTAGCGCAAAAAGCAAGGGCGATAGAGGGCACCCCTGCCTAGTTCCCCTTTCCAATTTTATTTGATTTGAAAATCTATTGTTAATTTTTAATCTAGCTACTGGTCTGTCATAGAGCATCTTGATCCACCCGATCAGCGTGGGTCCAAATCCAAACTCTTCCAGTATACGCCAAATGTATTCCCACTCTATAGAGTCGAAGGCTTTGGTCACATCCAATGATAATATCGCCTTCGACCCTATATTAACTGTTGGCGTTTGAAGATTTAAAAAGGCTCTCCTTATATTTGTACTGGTTGATCGATTTGCTATGAACCCAGACTGATCAGGGTGGACCAATTTTGGAATAACTTTATCCATTCTAGCTGAGATAACTTTAGCTAGAATGTTTGCATCCGTGCACAAAAGGGAGATTGGCCTATACGAAGCGGCATCTAGGGGATCTTTCCCTTCCTTATGAAGTACGATGATGGTTGCTTCTCTCATTGACTCAGGGAGATAACCCACCTCCATTGCCCCCCCTAGAGCCTTCAATAGTTCCGGGAGCAGAATATCCCCATAGTATTTATACGTTTCCGTTGGGAGACCATCCGGACCCGGAGACTTTTGATTTGCCATGTTGTCTACAGCCTGTTGTAATTCGGAGAGCGTTATTGGGGAATCCAGACCGACTCTTTCTTCAAGTGTTATCTTCGGAAGGGCTACATTCCCCAAAAAACTCTCCATCGTTGATCTCCCCGTTCCCCTTACTCGTGCGGAGTATAAGTCCCTATAGAACTCCTCAAAGCTTTCCAGTATACTTTTGGAGTTCGAGGTTACCCCCCCGTCTCTACTCCGAATAGCTGATACATTACTGGGGGCCCTGTTCGCCCTTGCCACCTGGGCCAACATCCTCCCCACCATCTCTCCTTCCATGAAGGCCTCCTGCCTCTGTAACAACTGTTTGGTCTCAACTCTCTGAATTACACATAATTTATATTCCTGTTGTTTTTCCAGCCATTTTTCTTTCCCCTCCATTGTTGGAGCTAGAATATAATTATCCTCCGCTGCAGCCGCTTCTCTCCTTTTATTTTCTTCCTGTGCCCTTACCCCCTTGTTGTACTTCGCCACCTGCTGGATTAATAATCCCCTCAAAAAAGCCTTAAGGGTATCCCATATGATCCCTGATTCTGCTGTGTTTGCGTTGACTTCAATAAATTCTCTCAGTGTTGGTGGGATGTTATCTATACTTCTGAGTATCTCAAACCAGCACGGGTTAATTTTCCACCCCCTCAGTATTTCCTCCCTCCCTATCTTTAAGCTAAGCATAAGAGGGGAGTGGTCCGAGATCCCCCTTGGCCAATACTCAACTGCTTCCACCAGCTCCAGTGCCTTATCGTTTCCCATCACCATATCAATTCTGGAGAGAGTGGAGTGTGTGGCCGACCAGCAAGAAAATTGCTGAGCGTCAGGGTTCCGCACCCTCCAGAAGTCTATCCAACCCACCTCCTCCATAAACCGACTCAACTGCCCTTTCTTCGTGTTTTCTGCTACCCTCTGGGCTGGGAATCTGTCCATATTGTAATCCAATACCTGGTTAAAGTCACCTATTATTATGATTGGTATTCCCTGCTTATCCAGCAGGAACTCGTTTAATTTAAGCATTATCTCCATTTTAAATGGGGGGGGGGGGACGTACACATTTGCTATCACCATCCTTTTGTCTTCAATTTGACAACAGAGAAAAATATATCGGCCCATTTCATCTGAGATGGCTTGCGTGCAGGAAAAATTCACCCCTTTCTTCACCATTATACTAACCCCTCTACTGCATGAACCATAAACCGAGTGGTACTGAAATTGGTATACCCCATTCTGCCTTTGTAGTTGTTGGGCTGTTTCTTTTGTCAAATGGGTTTCCTGCAGGCAAGCCACATCAATTCCGTAGTTCCTCATCATAGAAAACACTATTGCCCTCTTACCCGCTGTGCCTAATCCTCTTATATTCCATGACCCAATTCTTAATATTTTAGATTGCATCGTTTTTCACCCAATATATTTTAATCAGTAGTATTTTATCTCTATAGCAGTGTTTTCACCCATTATCCTAGTGGTTCCCCGTTGCAAAACTCTATGTGTCTCCCTTTTTACTTCCCTCTTCTGTGCGTCTACCGTGGTTCTCTCTTTTTTATCAATGGATGTACCCTTTTTCCCTTGGCCCTTTACACACCTTTGATCTAAAATATTACCAATACCCTTCCCTCCCCCCCCTTACCCCCCCTCCCCCCCTCCCCACCTCTCTCGGTGAACCCCCCGGGGACTACCAGTGACCTTATCCCATACTCTTAACCCTTTCTTCACATACACCCTTATCAACATCCTCCCATACCCGCCCACTGTGCCGACCCCCCCCCCCCAACCCCCCCCCTCGTGTAATCTATTCTGAGTAACACAACTTATCACAGTGCCAGTAACCTTTCCCTGTTCTCCTCCACCCATTTCTCTACCCCTCCTGGGTCCTCGAAGTACCGGGTTTCCCCCATGGCCATTACCCTCAGTTTGGCCGGATATAAAAGAGCATACTGAATTTTAAATTTTTGTAGTGAACGTTTGACCTGGATAAATTCTGCTCTGCGTTTTTGGAGCTCCTGAGAAAAATCTGAATAAAAAGAAACTTTAATCCCATTAAAAAAGATATTCCCCCTGTCCCTGGCTTTTCGTGGAAGTGTCACTTTGTCCTTAAAATTAAGGAACTTCATTAACAGGGTTCGTGGATAGCCTCCTGCTGGTGGTGGACGGAACGGCACCCTATGTGCTCTTTCTATACTGAATGATCTTGAAAAGGATTCTCTCCCAAAAGTCTCAATTAGCCAGCCTTCCAAAAATTCAGTGGGGTTGGATCCTTCGCTCTTCTCAGGCATTCCCACTATCCTAATATTATCTCTACGACTCCTGTTCTCGATTTCTTCCAATTTAACGGCTTGCCGGTATAACTGCTCCCTCATGTTCTTCATCTCTTTAACCAGAGGAAGAACATCATCCTCCACCTGGCTGATCCTTCCTTCCAGTTCTGTAGTTCTCTCAGCTATCCTTTGCATGTCTTGTCTTACCAGTGCCAAATCCTCTTTGACCCCCCTCATCTGTTCGCACAAGTCTTTGAGTGAGTCATTAGAGGTTTTTACTGCTTTAAAAACGTCCATTAATGTAGGTTCTTTCTCCAGAGGTGGGGCAGGTCCTACCCCAGCCCCAATTGTTTCTGTGCTTATTTTAATATTTTGATCTGCGACCACGGTGTTTTTACTTCCCTGTGCCTGTGTCTTTACCCCCTGGGCCCTTGGTGTTACCGCGTTTGATTGGCTCTGCCCTTGACTCTTTCTCTCTCCTGTACCTCCTTGTTGGGTTTTGGACTGGGTCCCCTTTTTTGGGGGAGACTGCGGCATGGGTTGCCCCGATGTATGCCCAGTTGTATGTGCAAATTGCTCTAGTTTTGCTGCAGCAGCCATACCTGCTTGTTGGACACTTTTATCTTTATCTTTTGCCGATCGTAGCTGCTGCATTTTCCCTTCTCCTCTATTTCACCCAATATTTCTAAGCACAGAGGTCAGACCCTTGCTGAGTCCGGCAGAGTTTTCGGAAAAATAAAGAGTGGAAGAAAAAAGAAAAAAAAAAACCACACAGACGGCCAGGTAAACGGTTGCTGAGGGGTCCTGTATCAGCAGCAGTCCTTCTCATATAGGAGCACAAGCCAGGAACATAAAAAAGGGCTTTTTCAACACCAGCGGCCAGCGCAGCCAGCAACAAAAAGGAAAAAAGAAAAACAGTTTCTTTCATGCGGGTAATTAGCCACATAAACGGACAATTAATACTCATATGTCAACGGGAGTATTACTCAAAAAAAAGAGCACAAACAGCTAGGTGTACAAGTTCTTTTCTTTTACACGTATCGGGGCACAGGCAGCCAGGCACACCGTGTTCCTTTTTATTTTTATTTTTTTATTTTTTATAGAGGGACAAACGGCCGAGGTTGCACTCAACCGTATATTATGTCAGCAGCAGCAGTTCTTCCATATATAGTCCTCGGCAGGGAGATCACCCTCTCCTCCTTATTTCAGATAGTACACAAACAGTAAAGTTAACTACTTAGCACCACCAGCGGGTATAGAAAGCAAGAAGAGAGATTTTCCTCGTGGGGGTATACAAACAGCCAGCTAGGTGGTCAGTTGACATTCATATATCAGCGGTATATCAGCGGTATTTCTTCATGTATAAGAACCTTAACAGCCAGACAAACCAGTGCTTTCCTTTTACTTATGTATGGGTGCAAGCAGCCAGGCACACAGCATTTTTGAAATCATAGTTTTCATGCATGGAAGCACTAGTAGCAAAACATGCACTCAGCAGTATACAATGTCCGCTCCAGCTCTTACATACATAGTCCTTGGCAGATATATAGATCCATTTCATATGTTTATATATTACAGCCACCGTTTGCCTGCTTTTTACTCTGCTACTCACGCGACCGACCCCGCCACAGCCGACAGTCCATACGCTGGCGCTCTGGCACCCAGATGCACCGGTGATCCGCCACTCCTCCAAAGGGTGTGCAGTGCCTCTATGCCGCACCGCTGTCCGCTGTCCCGCAGTCACCGGTTCCTCCGCCGCTCTCTCCACTCGGAACGGGCCGCGTGTTGCGAGCGGCGTGTGACGTCACTCCCGGGACTTTCCGATCACCTTCCGATTACACACCTCCGGTGCAGACTCAGGGCTCAGGGGGTGGTCGGAGAACTCCGCAGCCCTGTATCTCCGTATCCCTCGTGGCGCTATGGCCCTGTTTGTAAAGTACACCTGTACTGCAGCTGGGAGGGATCTTCGGGTTTCACGGCATATCAAAGAGGAAGGGCAGGGGGGAGGGAGGGAACACACAGGCGGCTTCTCACTCCTCTCCCTCACACATCACACTGCTCCGCTCAGCACACACTTCCGGTCACGCCCCCTCCGTATCCCAGTGATGATTATTATTAGTGTTATTATTATTATTATTAGTATAATTTTTTTATTTTATTTATCTTTCAGCACTCAGATTCTTATTTTTGTTCAACACTCATGTTCTCTTTTTTATGTAATTATTTTGACACTCTCATTACTATTGGCTGTTTGGTTTTAATTATGACCCCATGGAGGGGACATTGTATTTAGTTGGATTGAGAGGTGCCTTGATATAGCACAGTCTTACCCGAAGGGTCCCAACGCGCTTGGCGGAGTCCCTGGAGAAACCCAGGGACTAGGAGGAGACAGCAACAGGAAAGCAGCATGAAAAATGAAACCCGAAATGTCAGATTGACATGATAATCTTCTTATGTTCTTTCTAGCCCTGATGAAGGGGGCACGTAGACCCCCGAAACGCTTTGGATATTTCTTGATCTGGACCCCTGACTTTTAATGGAATAAAGTTGTATCTGGATCTCTTAGCAGTGGCGTGGCACTTAAATGTCAAAAACTTTTTACATTGCACTACAAGCCAAGGAGCTTGTGGAGATCTGGGGTGTAGAAGCTGCCCAGGAACCAGATAACTTACACCAACATTAACAACTTAAGATAACAATAACAGTAAAATAAACCTACAGGTCCAGCGCTATCTTTCCACTTCCCTAGACACTGAAAGTCCACCTTTGCCCCAACCAAGACGGGAGTACTGAGCTGGCTAATCTACAACACCTGGAAAGAATTGATGGCACAACATGAAAGCTAGCTATTCTGCCTAGACACTTAGACTATCTGGATCTTCTTCTTGGGTTCATCAAGCTTTCACTGAAGATGGTATCAAGGGGGTGGGGGGGTTGCCCGGCCTGGCGCCCACCCTCCAGTCCTCTTTTCCCTTTCCTTCCCCTACCCTCTTTTTCTTTTACTATTATTTATCATATTTTGCCTGTCTTTTTCTAATTTCCGCAATCCTTGCCCATGCCTTGACTACTATAGCTCAGATTAAGCATACGGACCTGCACTGGTACATTATTCCCAAGTGGCTGAAGACCAACTTCAACAAACCATGAGCACCATGTTTCAAGGTAATGTTGTTAATATTAAGTGGGTTTTACCCCAAGATTCTACAAGATTCTACAAGAATATAAGATTCTATATGCCCTAATACCTACAATGTGTTTGTTCTACAGTATATGCTCTATTCTAAAGAAGACATGATGCATTGAATGTTTTCCTGTAACTTTTTTGTATCTTTGCAAAACCAACCTTTATTCATAAAAAAACGAAAAAGTTTAAATTCAAGTATCCTTTGAATGTATACATAGGTTTATACATAGGTGATGTGACAGGTTCAGTCTAGTGCTTATCTAAGCAGGGTGCAGCTTTGTGTTGTGGTAGCTTAGATAAGTGCCTCCTCCATAAATGCAAGTCTAACCAGACCGTTTATGGTCAGATGGGCCAAAAGGAACCAAGAAGGCCTCCATTAAACCAGTACAAAGCACAGTAAAGCCTTGTTTAAAAAGTAGGTGTCTCAATTCTATCAAGAACAACTGAATACTGTCCGTGATACTTTTTTTTATTTGCACTAACATCCAAATTTTCAGGACAAGCTTTTGGGGTGCTAGACATGGGCGTCGTCAAAACGTGTTTCGTTACGTTCCGTTTCGTATAAAGAAAAATTGTATTTCGTGTCCGAAATTCAATTCGGATTGGTACGAAATACGAGTTTTCGTTAGATTGTTAACTTTTCATTAAAATAACGAAAGTTCGTTATGATGAATTTATCATTATGAGGGGTTCCCACCATCCCGGTGCTGTGCTGACTTCCTCTGAGTGATTGGTGAACAAAACACCAGTCATGTTTCTGTTAATTTGGATCTGAAATTCGTAAACGAAATTTCGTACAGAATTCGTATGCATAAAAATTTGTATTTCGGATTCGTACGAATTTCCGGAAATTTGTACGAATTTTTGATTCGTACGAAACTAATCACACATGTCTAGTGTTCCCTCTTCTTCAAGGTCCAAGCAAGGGAACACCCCAAAATCTTGTCCTGAAAAGTTGTAACTAACTTGTGTTAGAACAGCAACATGAACAAGGCACTGCATGTGAACATAATTATTTTTCAAGAAAACCTGCCTTGGTCCAGGTCCTTTCCTTCTCAGTTTCTTCATAAGCCCTGATGAAGTGGGACTGGAGAAGCCCCCAAAATGTGTTGGATATTTGTTGATATTTCTTTGACTAAAAACATTAACTGGATTTTAAACTACACCTATGGGGCTGCCAGGGCTGGACTCAGCCCTTCCTTCTCTGAGCTGGCCACTCAGCTGTCGGCTAATTGCCAGCTCCTATCTCTCCACAGTTACTCACCTGTTGATGATTTCCTGCTTGTCAGTCCTGCCTACTTAAGCCGCCCAGTCCAGAGGATCTCTGCCTTCACCTTAGTCAACATCACAGAGATGCTCTCCTGCATTCCTGTTAAAAGACTTGCTTGGCTGACATCCCTTCTGGCTCCAGATCCTGCTTGCTGTTCCACTACATTTATCCCTGACTTTCTGGCTTGTCTGATTATCCGTTCCGGTTACCGAACTTTGGCTATGTTTGACTACGTTTGTTCTATTTACTTAAACAATTAAACAAGTGTGATTTAACTCTACTTGTGTCTTAGTTTGATTTTATGGTTTCTGACAGGGGCTCTCTTCTCCTCAAAGCACATACTAATAATGTCCTAAGGATATAAATTACTTTTCAAGTAATCATCTAGTGTATGAAAGAATACCAGGATTCAGATGTTATCCTCACTTTAGGACATAAAACAGCTAATATGCTTGTAACATGGGGCTTCAGTTCCGTCCTGCTGGCATGTTTTACTGGTATGGCTTGTTAATGGCAGTCAGATGTAGACAATCTTGGATATAACTTCCATGAGGCCAATATGACGCAGGCAGAACATGTGGTTGAACTTCAAGCAAAGCATTATTTAAACATGATTTAAAATGAGCTCCATAGCTTCATGAGCAAAAGCAGTATGTATTGCTTTGATAGTCTGGGTCAGTGATGTCTTGCTCCATCACTGCTAGTGATCTGTCTTTATATCTTTATTTGAAATACTCAAAATCAAGAATTGTGAAAAAATGTTCTTGTTAAAAAAAAAGAAAAAAAGTTGTGAAAGTTCTCCACCAACACTTCTTTATTTGAATCTGCTGCACTAAAGTAAGCCCTGACTGAGTTCTCTTCTACTTGACCAGACCACTTCCCCCTCTCCTCATCTCTGTACATAGGGAAAAAGGGGGTGTTCTGTAGTCCAACAGAGTTGAACTTAGGTAGTACTGATATCACTGTTTCGAATTTCAAGCAGAGGTAACCTTGTCAGATCACTAGACAAAGTTAGGAGCTTGTTGGATTTCTGGCAGATCATCGGGTACTTTGTACATGTATCTTTTTAATCTATAAATGGAGGGTAAGCGGATGAAAGAAAAGTCCACCTCCTCCAAAATAGAGCCCTTTACATTGCTATAGTACAGCATCCATAAATGGAGTAAGATAGGAAATAGTTTGCACTAGTGACTGTGACTATTAACCCCATGCAGCACCAAAGATTACTGCTGAGACGGTATGGGGGTGAGCAGAGGGCTTCAGATTTCACCTAAGAGAGCAACCACCACCCCACGGCAAGGCACACATCTCATTACATGTAAGTACCATCCCTTGCTGATTTTTTTTTAATGAAAGTCTTTAAGCTTTCTTGATTATTTCTAGTAAGTTGAGTCATTCATATACATTGACCATTCATAACTTTATGACCACCCACCAAATACTGAGTAGGTCCCCTTTTGCCACCAAAACAGTCCCTCTTACCCCCAAAACAGCCCTGACCCATCTAGGCATAGACACCACTTGACCACTGTGGTATCTGGCACCAAGTAATTAACAGTGCGTCCTTTGAGTCCTTTAAGTTGCGAGGTGAGGCTTCCATGGATCACACTTTCTAGCACATCCCACAGATGCTCCATTGGATGGGGATCTAGATAATTTGGAGGTCAACTCAACACCTAAAACTCACTGTTGTGTTCCTCAGACCATTCTTGAACCATTTTTGCAGTGTGGCAGGGTGCATTCTCCTATTGAATGAGGCCACTGCCATCAGGGAATACGTTTCCTTGAAGGTGTTTACTTGGTCATCAGCAATGTTTAGGTAGGTGGTAGGTGTCAAGCACCATCTAAATGAACGGCAGGGAAAACCCAAGGTTTCCGGGCAGGACATTGCCCAAAAGCATCAAACTGCCTCCACCGGCTTGCTTTCTTCTCTTTCCCAGGTAAGTGATGCACACACCCGGCCATCCACATGATGTTAAAGAAAATGTGATTCATCAGACTAGGTCAACTTCTTTCTTTTTTGTTTACAAACTTTTTTATTGGGTGCTAAAAATGGTACAAAAAGAGTACAAAAATATGTTGAAGCTTTAACAGTAATAAAACGTTTTACATATGTAACATTGTATGATACAAATAATTAGGTATGAATATCTAGTTGTGGTACAAAAGTTTTGATTATGGTCTATGGTACAATATAAAGGATAGACTGGTCAACTTCTTTCATTGCTTTCTGGTTCATTTCTGATGCTTAGGTGCCCATTGTAGGTTCTTTTGGCTGTGGACATGGGTCAGCATAGGCACCCTGACCAGTCTGTGGCTACGCAGCCCCATACACAACAAACTTAAATTTTTTTATGCTTTCAACACATCAACTGCAGGGATAACATGTTTACTCGCTGCCTAATATATCCCGTGGACTTTCAGATACCATTGTAATGAGATAATAAATGTTATTCACTTAAAGTGGTCCTAAAGCCAAAATGTTTTTTTTACCTTAATGCATAACATCCGTTTAGAAACAGGCAAACTTTCTAAAGAAAATACAATTCACTAATAATTTTATACTCTCAGTTTAATGATGTTCAAATCTCCACTCTGTATATTCCCAGACTTGTCACAGCTGTCACAGTAGTAGGTTCCATACTTTTTACCAACGTAATCAGATATGGTGACTTTCCGTTCAGTTTATACTATCTGTTTACCACACATAACTAGCACAAACTCCCAAACCAGTGACCTTTAAATGTGAACAGTTAAATTTTTTTTTTTTGCTAGGGGACACAACTGTGGATCAGTTGTAGTTTTTATTTATATCAAATATTTTATTTATATCCAATATATTGACCACATTCCTTCATTTTTTTCTTAAAGTAGCAGAATTTTTATTTTCAATTTGTTAATAAAAATCTCAAATATCCAAGTGTAGCATTTACCCCCGCAGAAGCCGCTGGTGATGATGGGTCTTCTGTTCTGCCACAACTCCCTTTGCTCAGTCCCACAGACACACTTGGTTATATACCAAAGCCATTTACACATGTGGACTTAGGGCACTTTAACACTAAGGCGCTGGGGCGTTGGCGGTAAATCGCTGCTATTTTTAGTGGCGATTTACCTTCGTTTTAGGGCTGCCCATTGATTTCAATGGGCAGGGGTGTTTTAGGAGCGGTGTATACATCACTCTTAAAGTGCCTCAAAGGTTCGGCTTGCAGGACTTTTTTAGCGTCCTGCCAGCGCACCGCTCCAGTGTGAAAGCCCTCGGGCTTTCACACTGGAGTGACAGGAGAGGCGATTTACAGGCACTCTGCAGGCGTCTTTTTAGCGCTATAGCGCCTGTAAAGCACCTCAGTGTGAAAGTAGCCTTAGATCCCTTTCACACTGAGGCGCTTTTAAACTGCCAGTAAAACACTGAATGCTTTTGCATTGCTTTTTGGACGCGTTTTAGGCGCTTTTGAAGAGCTTTTGAGGCGCTTTTGAAGATCATTTCAGGTGCTTTTGAAGAGCTTTTGAGGGCTTTTCAGGTGCTTTTGAAGAGTTTTTCATGTATTTCAATGGAGAGGGGCGCTTTTCAGGCGCTTTTTTTTAGCTCTGCAAACATGCTCCAAAGATGCTGCTTGCAGGAGGTTTTTAATCTCCCCCAGTGTGAAAGCATCCATTGATTTTAATGGGAAGCAGTTTTCGTGAGCTCTTCAGGCGCTCTTTTTAACACAAAAAGCGCTTGATAAACTCCTCAGTGTGAAAGGGGTTAGAGGCTACTTTCACACTGGGGCGGGCGGGTGTCGCCGGTAAAGCGGCGCTATTTTTAGCGCCACTTTACCGTTGTTTTAGCGGCGCTATTCTTCTTTGAAAGCGCCGCAACATGGGAGTTTTTAACCCCGCTTTAGCGCTGGCATGGCCACGGCCCCAGTGTGAAAGGGGTCCACTGCACATTACAGACATTAGACCACAGCAACTTGGAGGTAAATTAATGAAATGTATAAGGGCAATGCAAACAAACATGGGGTAAATCAATAAATAAGTGGTTACACAGATTTAAGTGGTTCTAAGGTTTTTTTCACTTTAATGCATTCTATGCATTAAGGTGAAAAACCTTCTGTGCTGCAGCTGCCCCCAGACCCCCCCCCCCCCATTTTTCCTTACCTGCACCCGATCTGATCCAGCGATGTTCACGAGTGCAGCGGCTGTAAAACAAACCCAGTGATGGGGGGAGTTCCACTGTCTGTGTAATTGGCCGTATTAGCAGAATTCAGGAGCGAGCGCGAGTGCCAGCGGGGGACCCCAGAAAAAGAGGATCTGGGCTGCTCTGTACAAAACCATTGCACAGAGCAGGTAAGTATAGGCATGTTTGTTATTGTTGTTTTTTTTAGAACCTGGGGGTTTTGGTAGATCATAAGCTCAATAATAGCATGCCATGCCAAGCTGCGGTTTCCAAAGCAAGCAAAGTCCTTTCTTGTATTAAGAGAGGTATGGACTCCAGAGAGAGAGATATAATTTTGCCCCTGTTCAAATCATTAGTAAGACCTCATCTTGAATATGCAGTTCAGTTTTGGGCACCAGTTCTCAAAAAGGATATCGGGGAACTGGAGAAAGTGCAGAGAAGGGCAACCAAACTGATAAGAGGCATGGAGGAGCTCAGCTATGAGGAAAGATTAGAGGAACTGAATTTATTCACTCTTGAGAAGAGGAGAATAAGGGGGGATATGATCAACACGTACAAATATATAAGGGGTCCATATAGTGAACTTGGTGTTGAGTTATTCACTTTACGGCCAACACAGAGGACAAGGGGGCACTCTTTACGTCTAGAGGAAAAGAGAATTCATCTCCAAATACGGAAAGGTTTCTGCACAGTAAGAGCTGTGAAAATGTGGAATAGACTCCCTGCAGAGGTGGTTCTGGCTAACTCAGTAGATTTTTTTGCCCTGCTGTGGCAGATTGAAGCATGCTCTTCTGGTTTTTTTTTTTTGCCTTCCTCTGGATCAGCTGTGGGTGTGGAATTGGGTGTGTTGGATTGTACGATGTTTTTATTTTTATTTATTATTTCTTTTTTTTTGTGGTTGAACTGGATGTCTTTTTTTCAGCCTAGCTAACTATGTAACTATGTAACCCACTTTTTGGACTTTTACCTATAGGTAAGCCTAGAATAAGGCTTACCTAAAAGGAGTGGAAATATCTCCTAAACGTGCGCCGTTTAGGAGATATTTCACTTGTAGTCCGCCGGAAATTGCTACGGCGCATGCACAGGGAAGAAACTAAACGAAAGGCCGTTTCTTCCTTAGTATATGCCGCAGGTCGCGGCTCCCGTGCGCATGCACGGGAGTGATGTCACGCGGCTCCGGCAAATCACAGAGTCGGAGTCCGCGGACCCGAAGGAAGAGGGCAAGAAGATGGACGCTGCCCACACAGGGGACGTCGCTGGATTCTTTTGCAGGTAAGTGGTACATAATGGGCTAGTATGCGATGCATACTAGCCCATTATGATTTTCATTTGCAGGCTATACAGGGAGCAAAAGAGGAAGTAAAACCCATCAGGGTTTACTTCCTCTTTAAGAGTGCTTCAAAGGGTAAAATTATCCATTACCTGCTAGATGGCACTCAAAGGTTACACCAAGTTAACCTACAATCGGGTAACTAGAGTCTCTAAACAACCTCAACAAGATGAATCCAAAAGAGTCCTAGTGTACACCTTGTGCATAAAACCCCAACAGTGGGTGGGTGTATGTTCCTCTAGTTCAGGGGTCTCCAAACTGTGGCCCGGGGGCCAGATGTGGCCCTTTGCTAGCCTTTATCCGGCCCTTGGGTCACTAAATCTCCCACTGATATGGGGCAATATTCCTCCCACTGACACCAACTGCCAACAATGGGGCACTAGCACTATATCTTCCATCGATACCAATGATGGGATACCGCTCCTCCTATTGACCACCAACCCTGGGGCCATATTTATTTTCACTGATGCTGGCCCCATGTCATCTATTTCCCCTGCTGGCCACAATCCGGCCCTCCTAAAGTCTGAAAGACAATAAACTGGCCCTTTGTTTGAAAAGTTTGGAGACCCCTGCTCTAGTTGATGGAGTATCCCTGAACATCTCTGAAAGTGCCCTCAATGTTGGCCAGATTTTGGTAGGGCCCTTCTTTAGGTGGTGCACTGTCCCTTTTAAGCCCCATACACACGGTCGGATTTTCCGATGGATTCTGTCCTATCGGACAATGTTGTCGGAAATTCCGACCGTGTGTAGGCACCATCGGACAGTTTCCATCGGATTGTCCGACGGACAAAGTTCTATCTCCTGCTGGATAGATTTTCCGACAACAAAGTCCGATCACACCAAATCCGATCGTGTGTAGCGTAGTCCGACGGACAAAGTGCTACGCATACTCAGAAGAAATTCTGTGACGGAAGCGCTCGGTCAGGTAAAACTACCTTTCCTAATCGACACAGCACATTCGTCACGCTGCAATGTTAAAATGTCTTTAATGCAGCGCATTCTCTTTTTCTTTACAATGCAAGAAGAATGACATGTTTTAGCTGCTCCTATTCACCCGCACTTCTCACAAACTTAGTTCTTTATTATTTTTCAGGATTTTTAGACTAGATGTTTATTTTTCCTCAGATTGTAAAAGAATCATTGTTATATTTTTTGGATGATTTGTCATTTTTGTATTTATTTTTGAAGACATATTTTAAGAAGATTTTTTTTTTTTGAGGGGGGTTGTGTGTCTCAACTTAGCAAAACAACATTATTAACATTTCTATTTGTTGCTTAAATTTACTAGGAGTTTGTTGTTGGTGCCCCTTGTTAATTATACTTTATGATTAGTGAAATGTACCTGCCTACTCACAAATAAACTGTCATTGTAGAAAAGTAAAACACATAGGCAATGATTATTTCAAATCAAAAATACCTTTATTTAGGTGTCAGCAACAAACCAAAGAGGAACGCAGCGATGGAGAAACTTGGGGAATTTGCAAAGCCTTGGACCCCCACGGCAACCATCATTTTTGAAGCGTCTAAAATTGGGGGCCTGAGGAGTAGCTATCTAAATAATAAGGGAGTGCTATCTGGTCCTGAAGTCCAAAACATCCGGAACTGCAGCAGATGCCATCTAGGTCCCCAGGCTCTGGTCCCACGAGAGGCTCCATCTTCTCTCAGACCAGACTAAATCCAGGTCTTCACTCTCTTGTCTTGCTTCCACGCTCCTTGCACGCTGTGGCTGTGGTGCTGGTGGGGTGGCAGAAGGAGGAGGAGGAGGAGGAGGCGGAGCAAGGTCCCTATCGCAAACATGTGTGAGTGGGGTCATCCCCCCAGCCATCCCCTTATTTAGGACTTTGAGGATGACATCCTCACACATGTTGCGTTGCCCCACCTCCATACCCATCATTTTCGTGACAACTAAGGAGGCAAAAGTCTCCTCGTCGGTGGGTGTGGCATGTAGGGAGGCTGAAGCCTCTCTGATCATCCGGAGCGCTGACTCTCCCGCCTCACCCCCCCTTCTCGCCCTTTTGTAGGGAAGGCGGAGGGGAGGGATTTGGGAGTCAGTCAGGCTCCTAGGCCTACCCCCCTCTTGGCTGCCACTACCCACCTCTTGGCTGCCACTAACCCCTTCCTCCTCCTGACTGCCACATTCCACAGCCTCCTCCTGGCTGAGGTCTTCCTGTGTATGAAAAAGGGACATAGTTTCAGTTATTTGTTCATCAAACACACACAATTTTCATCTAGTGACTGTTGCAAAATGGTTACAAATAGAAAACCATACAATTCTCAGCCCTGCAGTTTAGATTCTTGCCCCAAATGTCTCCAACACTACTGTCAGTTGATATGTCAAACACGTTAGGAACTAAGCAATTGGGGATCCTGAATTACCGTATTTATCGGCGTATAACACGCACCGGCGTATAACACGCACCCCAAGTTTAGGAGGGAATTTTAAGGAAAAAAAGTTTTAGGAGAGAAGTTTAGGGAAAAAAAAAACTTACATTTAAGCGTCATTTGCAGCTTGCCCAGCGTCATTTGCAGCTTGCCCAGCGTCATTTGCAGCTTGCCCAGCGTCATTTGCAGCCTTTCCCAGTGTCATTTGCAACCTGCCCAGCGTCATTTGCAACCTGCCCAGCGTCATTTGTAGCTTGCCCAGCGTCATTTGTAGCTTGCCCAGCGTCATTTGTAGCTTGCCCAGTGTCATTTGCAGCTTGCTAGTGTCATTTGCAGCTTGCTAGTGTCATTTGCAGTTTGCCAGCGTTTAAATTTCCCGCCGCGAGAAATACCGCGCATGCGCGGCCGAAAAAGACCGAACCGCGGCCGAAAAAGGCCGAAGTGCGGCCGAAAAAGACCGAGCCGACTGTTCGGCTCCGCTCGGAGTCCCGCCTCCCTGCTGTTTCGGGAGCGAGCGCAGGGGGGCGGGACTACGAGCGGAGCTGAACAGCCGGCTTCGGTCTTTTTCGGCCGCGCTTCGGCTTTTTCCGGCCTTTTTCGGCCTTTTTCGGCCGCGGTCGCTATTTTTCGGCGCCGCAACCGATTTTTGTCATTTTTTTTTTTGGGGTATCGGCGTATAACACGCACCCACGACTTTCCCCCAATTTTAAGGGGGAAAAAGTGCGTGTTATACGCCGATAAATACGGTAACTAAACATCATTTATTTTTCACAAAATTGGTTCCCAAACTACTATACCTGGCTCAAGCTGGGCTCCTCCACCTCTTCCAGACTGGAAGGCCCAGGTTGCTCCTCGGAAGCCTCATCAGGGTGGCCTGC
Source organism: Lithobates sylvaticus (assembly GCA_028564925.1). NCBI lineage: Eukaryota > Metazoa > Chordata > Amphibia > Anura > Ranidae > Lithobates > Lithobates sylvaticus. Next base: position 146,434,725 of record CM053037.1, read on the forward strand.
GCGCAAGGAAGCGTGAAAGGAGGAGGCGAGAGTGACTCCGTGACATCAGTCTGGTCTTTGAGAAAATGGAGGCTGTCATAGTACCAGAGCTTGGGGGCATAGACCTCATCTGCTGCAGCTCCAGATTCTTGGGACTTCAGGACCTTCTTGCGCTCCCTGATATACGCACTCCTCAGGCTGCCAATTTTCTGTCTTAACTTACCAACAGTTGCCGTGGGGAACCTTGGCCTTACAAATTCCACAAGTTTCAGCAGGGCTGCGTACCTCTTTGCTTTGTGGCCGTAATGGGGGTGTTTGGCCTGCCATAAAAGGGGAATTTCCCTGTATTTATCAATGAACAGGGGGAGAAAACTCACGTCGTTGAATCCCTGCATAATCTCTGCAAGACACAACACCACACAAAACACTATAAATAATGTCAGGCAAAACTCTCCTAATCTTCTCCATAAAGAAGCCTCAAGGTCTAATCTGTCTAGGCTAGTTATGTACCAACGTCAAATTGTACCTTCGTTATAGCGATCGTCTCGTGCGTGAGCTTTCTCTCCCCTCGTCTCACAGATCGTGGCTACGACACAGGCGTGTGACGTTTTATATACAGTGCGCATGTGTCAAACTCCGCCCGCCCCTGACGATCTTTCTCGTCTATTCCCCACCCCTTCTCTTTACGGCGCAGTGGGGAGAGCACATGGCAGGGACACAGCAGGTGCGCCCGAAATATTGCAGCAACGAGGAGGAGGACGAGGAAAGGCCGGAGGCAGAAACGTCCCGATCCCGGAGCCTGAAATTCAAGGCCTCCAATATGTCATTTGGAGAAATGTTGGAGATGGTGGACATATTAAAGAGGAGCGACTATGATGGGAAGTATGGGCCTTACCTCAACCCCAATGTCCGAAAGGCCAAGATCATGTCTAAAGTTGTGAGGAGGCTGTACAATCATTTTGGGGTACAACGATCCAAGGAGCAACTGAGGAAACGCTGGTCAGACCTGAAACTGAGGGAGCCCGATCAGTACAGAAAGATCAAGCGAGTTCTTCAAAAAAGTAAGTAGTTGTGTTTTGTGTTTGATTTTTGGCTTGCATACTGCTCCATGTGTTTGTATTTTTACAAAGTTGTACATTAGAAAATGGCCACTTTCATGTTCGTCTGTGCATTCGATCGTACTCAACCTCGATCTTTCTGCCACTGTCATGTTCGTGTGTGTGTGTCCATTCGATCGTACTCAACCTCGATCGTTCGGCCACTTATAATACGATGTTTGGTGTTTTTTTTGGGGAAAGGAAGTTTGTTCTCACTAGAAATGTCATCAAGAATGTAAAGACAATTTATTCAATGTAAAGGAGAGGTCACCCTGTAGCTGTTTACCCATCTGGACTCTAGAGCACTAGTGCTGGGACACCCAAACCCACTTTTTATTATGCTTTTCCACACATGTGCTCCAGTGGATACTAGAGGGGGGTCTCCATCAGACAAACTTCTACCAAAAAGCTAGTAAGTTTAGCACCTTTACAAAGTGACTACATTCATGTTGTTGTCATTTGTAACTGGCCAACCAAAAATATTGTCCCTCACTTTCAAGCAATGTTTGTAATTTCCTATTTCTGCCCTCAATAGATTGTGTTGCTAAATCTTCCTTTTGTACATTCTCATAGGGGAGCGAAAACTCGGTACGTCTGAGGAAACCACAAAACCAACACCTCCCAAAGAAGGGGAAACACCAGAAGCAGAGGAGGAGGAGGAGGAAGGAGAGATCATAGAAATTGGAGAACTTGTCACCACAACAGGTGAGTGTGGGAGAACACAGCTACTGGTAAGCTAATCAATGTATGCCTGCCTCATTTCCAAGACACATTTTTGTTTTTTTTGGTTGTTTTTTAGGTGACGTGGATGTTGTGGAAGAAGAATCGCACTTTACCACAGAGAGTGCCCACGTCCTCATCGGGGAGATAATGGTCTGCAATCGAGATCTCGATTTGATAAAGCAAAACAAAAATTGAAGAACATCATTGATGTTTTAGGAAAAATCTGAAAACGCACCAAGTAATTAACACACATTTGTGGCTGTTTCTGACCACATTTGCAACTTAAGAACTGTGTGAAATTTGGAACATGCACACATTGTGTCCACATGTGCTAGCTCCCATCATGGTGGATGAATGACAATGTTTTTTTGGGGGTGCAACCACTTTACGAACTACTAAAGTGGTTGTGGTGAAGGGGTTGCACCCCCAAAAAACGTCCATTCATCCCCATGATGGGAAATGGCACTTTTGAAGATTCTAGGCATGTGTTTTTACCATCTAATGTCCATTTTCAGACCCAAATTGTGTGCATGTTCTAAATTTCCACTTTCCAGGGGTGACCCCCCCATGTGATGAAGGCAAGATCAAACACACTTTGAACATATAGTCATGTCTGATCTTGTCTTCACTTTAGAAAGTTGAACTTTCCTAGTTCCTATGTTCTGTTTTGCTCCATGCCTGGTTTTAACAAATGCGGAATGTTTGTAAACAATGTTGTAAAGAACCAAGATCTTGTCACTTTTGCCAAGAAGTTTGTAAACGCACTTGAGAATGTGTTGCAAGTAAACTTTTTTAATTTTATAAATGTGTGGCTTCCTTATTTTAAAACACAAAAGCATTATGTATGTCAAATGTAAAGGATTTGGGGGGCAATGGGTGTTATTTACTAAAGGCAAGTCCAGTTTGCACTGCAAGTTTCTTTTCCAGGGCACTTTTGCACTGCACTTGTAGAGCATAGTGGATTTGACTTATGTAAATGACACCCACAGTGATTTGTACGAAAACACGTAGCACACCATTTTTGGGAATACACACATTTCTGTCATGGTGATGAAAAGGAGTATTTTGGGTGTCAGTTATGCACTACAAACCTTCTCTAGACAAAAGATTAGGTATCAAACACACAACATGAGAAGAATCTTTTTGGGAAGAAGAGACTGTTACCTCCTTTTGCCCAAAAAGTGCATTCCCACTGTTGAAGCTAAAGGGCAAAAATGTATATCTCAAAAAAGCTAGAATATGGAAATGACAAGAAATCCTAGGTTTGTTAAAAAAATATATTTATTTAAAAATGCCTCTCACACATCGTCAGGCAGAGCAATGGCCCCCCTACCCACAAAGTAGTCCATATATTGCTCGCGGACCTCGCGGGCATTTAGAGGGGGCAAGCCTGGACGTGCCGCTTGAAGTGCTGTGAGGTCGGCATTGGAAGGGCCCTCCACATCTGGGCCAACGGTCACCACATAGTTGGTGTTCTGTCTTTTCAAAAAGTTGTGCAATATGCAACAGGCAAGAACTATGTGGTTGAGTTTGTATTCCGCCAAGTTAATAGCCGTCAAAAACAGGCGGAAGTGGCTGGCCAGGATCCCGAAGGTGTTCTCCACCACTCTGCGGGCTCTCGACAGCCTGTAATTGAAGACCCTCTGGTCTGGGGTGAGGGTCCTCATCGGGAAGGGCCTCATCAGATGGGGAGTCAACGCAACCGCTTCATCTGCGACAAAGACGAAAGGGGAGTCCTTCAGCATTCTCCTCTGGAGGTGGCAAGCACAGACTGCCACTTTGGAGACGCCAGTAGAACTCCGCAATGGCACCACCATCCGATAATGGGGGTGTTTGGACCCCGAGTTGGGGGGTGGGACGATGCGGACGTGTTTCCCATCAATTGCACCTCCGCAGTTAGGAATGTCCCAATGGCTGGCAAAGTGGGAGGCCACAGTCTGCCATTCCTGTGGCGTGGAAGGGAACTGTGGAGTGAAACAAGAAAAAAAAATTAGTCACTTTGCACATAAACATTGCAAGCAGATTAGACACTAAACATCTTGGAACAAGATCAGACTTTTACATTTTAAGCTGGAAAGTATTTGTAGAGGGTCCCCCTAGCAGATTACTCACCCCCCATCAATCCCCCCCACTTCTGATGGACCATTGGCAATAACTAGGGGTTTGGGGGGGGGGGGGGGGGTTGGACAGGTAACCCTCTGCACTTCATTGATTGCCAAATGGCTCAATAATGTGTGCTAGTTTGGCCAGACCCTCCTTACTTAACACTATTGGCAGCCCACAGGAAAGATAAAAGAACATTCCAAATCCCCACCCCACCCCCCCCCCCCCAAAAAAAAGGAACGCACATTTGGACATTCTGAAATTACCTAGCAAGCTAATAGGAGGGAAAGAACACAAAAAAAGAGGAAATGGAAAGTATGGAGCCAGCCCCTTGCACTACATGCTTTGCTGAATTCATCCCTAAAGATGCCCACTATAAAGAGGTAGGTATATAGTGTGTATGGACCTTGGGAAAGCCAGCAGATAGAGGATTGGTAGCATCTGACAGAGCAGTTGGGGGAGGGGGTTCATAATGAGTTTGGCACCCCCCCCCCCCACCAACAAAAAGGGAAAAAAAAGGGTCTCTACATGAAGTAAAACACACAGCAAACATTAGTGCATATTTTAGGGGGTGTTTGGGGGAAAACAATACTATGGAGCAGACAAAATACATTGCTTAAGTGACTAGGCCATAGGTGTCTATTGGGGCAGAAGAGCATGCTGGGGAGGTAAGTGAAGGGAAAAATGCATGAAGGAGAAAAGGGGCACAGCATATTAGAGCATATTGCAATCATGGTAATTAGGGAAGGAGGTCAAAAATAGAAGACATTAGCAAACAGAGCATACATAGAAGGGAATAGTAAAGGAGAAATGTTACCTTAATATAGTCCTCCTGCAGGACCTGGATGATGGCAGAACAGGTCTCTGGAATAATGATTCCCAGGGCCTGGGGAGAGATACCTGAGGAGAACTTCAAATCCTGAAGGCTTCTCCCTGTCGCCAAGTATCTCAACGTAGCAACAAGCCTCTGCTCCGGAGTGATGGCTTGTCTCATGCAGGTATCCTGCCGGCTGATAAAAGGGGTCAGCAAAGCCAAAAGACGGTGAAAAACGGGGTCCGTCATCCGGAGAAAGTTCCTGAAATCATCAGGATTATTCTCCCGGATCTCACGAAGCAAAGGCATGTGCGAGAACTGATCACGCTGAAGCAACCAATTCTTGGTCCACATACTCCTCGTCACTCTGTTCATGGACGGGTCTTGGCTCAAAGCTAAAAGCCCGGCACCAATTCCGCGTACAGCACGAAATCGGCGACGAGTACGTACGGGAAACATCGCTCACAAACGGTCGGCTGGTCTGAACGGACAAACAGAAAGCACCGATAAACAGCAAGGCCTGAAAGAACGAAATGAATACCAGAAACGAGCAGACAATAAGCAGTGAAAATCAAAGCGTCCTATATCAAGATATAGGCCGCAATGACCAACAAATGCGAACTGACTACACGCACTAATAAACAGATACGCACGACAAGCACAAACTGAAGAGCAGTAACGATCTGAGTGACAAAACTGAGAAGCGCGAATCGTAAGTCCCCAAACTTCGACTAACTTGCGATAAACACGGGATCAGCAGAAGGAGCCCAACGGGTGCCTGACGTGGTGCTGAACTTCCCTTTTCTAGTTTTGTGGAAGACGACTTACGTCACGACATTCTTGCAGACCGGAAATTCCGACAACGTTGTCCGACCGTGTGTACGCAACACCAACATCGGACAAAGTACGACGGACATGATCCGACGGACCTGGTCCTCGGATAATCCGCGCGTGTGTATGGGGCTTTAGAGTGTGGTTGGATGATAGGAGATTGGTTGATAAGTAGGACAGTGTTTATTTGGACTACCAGTGTGTGGCGGGCATTTAGAATGTGTGGTTCAGCTCACCACTTTCTGGTAGGTGGCCAATTAAGTTCCTGATGGCTTAACGATCAGCATTTCCCAGAGATCAAGTCCCTGATCTTCACACAGGCCAAAGTCTCTCAGCTCAGATTCTGATGATGCAGTGACTCTCTTGCTCTCTAACTTAGTCTGTGAAGGCAGCTCTGGCAGGCTCAGGTGCAGGTCAATCCCCTCTCTCAGTCCTCCTCTTTATTGGCTCTGGTCCCTTTAATGTGAGGAATAGACCCCGACAACAGGTTTGTATCTGTCGTTCTCTTTCCTGAACTGCTTTTGGTGAAGTTCTCATCTCAGAACAAGAAACTGTGGCTCCTGTTTTGCCAACCATTAGCCTCCATAGCAAGTATGGTGCAGTGCCCCTTTAACCACTTGACGCCCAAGGTATGACATATGACGTCCTACGGTTTCAGTGGTGATATCTGAATGATGCCTGCAGTTACAGGCCTCATCCAGATATCATTATTTTCTGCCGGCAATTCCCTGCACCGTAAAAACAATCATAGCGGCTGTTCAACTTCTCCAGCTCAGTGGGTATATCTCGGGCTGCTAACTCATCTTTGATGGTATCCAGGAGACCATGAGAAAAAGCAGCCACGAGGGCCTCATTGTTCCAAGAAACCTCTGCTGCCAGAGTATGGAATTCAATGGCGTAATCGGCAACAGTTCTTTTTGATGGACATGAGGCACTTGGCAGCAGAAGCGGAGTGTGCAGGAAGTCAAATACCCTTTTAAAGGAGGCCACAAACTCAGGGTAACTCAAGACAACAGGTTTTTGCGTCTCCCATAGAGGGTTTGCCCAGACCAAGGCTCTCTCAGAAAGCAAAGATATCATGAAAGCTACTTTGCTTCTGTCTGTGGGAAACGCCTGGGGCAGCATCTCAAAGTATATCTCCAGCTGGTTGAGAAACTCTCTGCATTGGACTGCATTGCCCCTAAATAACTGGGGAAGCTGAGCAGAACCAGACATACCTCTTACAGAGACTGGAGCAGCAGCAGGAATGGCCTGCAACACAGGGTGTACAGCCACAGTGGAAGATTCCAGGTGAGCCGTGCGACTCAGGAGCGTTTGTAACGCCATGGCAAACTGATCCATGCGGTAAACCTGCTCATCCAATCTGGAAAAAATATTACCAACAAGTGTATTGACTGTATCTTCTGAATTCATGGCCTTCACCTACAGTCAGAAACCATGACATCAGACTGAGACAGAAGTACAGTTAAATCACACTTGTTTAATAATAAAAGTAAAAGTAAATAGAACAAACGTAGTCAAACATAGCCAAAGTTCGATAACCGGAACGGATAGTCAGCCAAGCCAGAAAGTCAGGGATTAGTGTAGTGGAACAGCAAGCAGGATCTGGAGCCAGAAGGGATGTCAACCAAGCAAGTCTTTAAAAAGGACCGCAGGAGATAGTCTCTGTGATGTTGACCAAGGCGAAGGCAGAGATCCTCTGGGCTGGACGGCTTAAGTAGGCAGGACTGACGAGCAGGATATCATCAACAGGTGAGTAGCTGTGGAGAGATAGGAGCTGGCAATTAGCCGACAGCTGAGCGGCCAGCTCAGAGAAGGAAGGGCTGAGCCCAGCCCTGACAAGACTCTGCAGACTCTGATGTAAGTGATGAAAGGGGGGGCTTTGATGTAAAGCCAGACAGAAGTGGTGATGTGAACAGAGGGTTAATCCTGACTGCTGCACACTTTATGTTGTTTCGTATGGTACTTACTCCTGACTCCTTCACTTGAAACATTGCTGGTTTTAATGAAGTTTCTCTTCAAGGTAGGCTCAGTTAGACATAATGATATCCTTTTTGTGTGAATAAAAGCATACCGTATTTTCCGGCGTATAAGACGACCTTTGACACTTAAAAAAACTGGCCAAAAAGCAGGGGTCGTCTTATACGCCGGGTCAGCCCCTCGGATGCCTGCTGGGTGTTCGGTAATACTGTATGTAGCTTCGGCTACATACAGTGTATACTGCTGAGCCAATCCCGGTGAGCGATGTATTCAAATGAATACAGAGCCTGCTTGGATTGGAGTAACAACCTCTGCCAATCCGAGCAGGCTACTCTGTAGCCTGCTCGGATTGGCTTTGAGAGTCAGAGAGGCGCGGGCTGATGATGTTACAGCCTCTGCCAATCCAAGCAGGCTTTGTATTCATTAATAGAATACATCGCTCGCCGTGATTGGCTCCAGCAAAAGCAGAAAGAAGGATATGGAGCCAGCTCCGGCAAGAAGGAAGAAATATGAAGCGTCAGAAGCCTTGGAAGGGGGGTCGTCTTATATGGTAAGTACAGGAAAGAAAAACGCTTTAAAATCTGTAAGATTAGTGGGTCGTCTTATACGCCCGGTTGCCTTATACACCGGGAAATACGGTATGTAATGGAAACATTTAATTTTTAATAAATTATCCTTTGTCCTGAGGTTTATGCTGTGTCTGTGAGGCTGTCAGTTGCGGTACAGTAATAAGGAGTATTTTATGGATACAAAAACTGTGTTATATGTGTGCAGTGTATACAGCAACAATACACAGATTATTTCTAATCATCCCCCTTTAAGCTCCTTTACTGTTCGGTAAAATCTGACCATGCAATACTATTCGCCGCAGCATGCTAAGCACATTGCATAACTCATTTTTATGTTTTTTCTCAGGGTTCCCCAGGCCTTTCATATTCTCACTTATGTTCACACTTTGTCACTCTGTTTTGAGTGTATAATTCTAAAGCCAGGCAGATTACTTGATATAAGTATTGTTAATGTTTATACTGTTTAAATAGTATTTGCTTATAGTAGGAATTTCTGTCATATTTCAGGATGTCAGTAAAAAATGTGCTCCATTAGTATATCTCTAAGGCCCCTATCACACGATCGGCCCACAAAGATCCGCATGTCCGTTTTTCAAGCGGATCTGAGTGGGCCACCCATTGACATGTATGGGCAGGCGCATGTCAGCGGAGATGTGTTCGCTGACACCCGCCTGCCATCAGATTCTACAAGATCCGCTCAAAACAGAAGGATGGCGATACGTTCGCCATCCGTCCAGCAGATCGGATGGGATCAGATGAAAATGGACAGGCTTATCGGTTTTCATCCAATCTCCCCATAGAAGACAGCGGAGCTCTGACAGGTCCGTCTCTGCACAGTGAGCGGAGATGGACCTGTCAGCTAGCGGATTCCGCTGAGCAGATCCGCCCCCTGTGAAAGGGACATAACTGGAAATAATACTGGTATTAGCAGGCCAGAAATAAACAGTGTACATTTATATTAAAGAGGGATTCCACCTAAGAAAAAATTATTAAAAGCCAGCAGCTACAAATACTGCAGCTACTGACTTTTAATAAATGGACACTTACCTGTCCCAGGGTCCAACAAAGTCGCCAGCCGAAGCCGAGCAATCGGTTCTCGGCTGCTGCCGCCACCATTCTCATTGAGGGAATCAGGAAGTTAAGCGTTGCGGCTTCACTTCACGGTTTCCTAGTGCGCATGCGCGAGTCGCGTTGTGCGCCGTAAGTGGTCCCTGCTATCTCCTGGGACCTGTGTGTTTCCCAGGAGACAGCGGGGAGGTGACACGAAGGGGCGTGACTCCTGCGGGAGTCTTTTCCCGGAAGTGGGTGCAGATACCTGTATTATACAGGTATCTGCACCCCCCTCCCCCCTGAAAGGCGCCAACTGTGGCACCGGAGGGGGGAGGGTTCCGATGAGCGGAAGTTCCACTTTAAATAATAGATGTTACTATTACTCTGGTTTAGAATGCACTATAAAGAGATTGACTGGGATATAGCGTCTATTCAGAGGTACCTCTTTAGCTGAAAAAAGGGGTAAGACCCCACAGCGGTCGCGGGGGGGTTGGGCTAGTTGATGGACCTACAGCAGATTGTGGATCCCGATGCTCGGGGCCCAGTGTGATCGTTATGCAATCACAAGATCCCAATGTCAACAAAACTGTTATGAATGAATTCATTCATAACAGCTTTGTTGCCTATGCTGTGATTGGCCCACAGCTATTACATGGTACCTGGGCCAACCACAGCACCCTGTACTATGTGATTAACTGTAGCCAATCACTAGTGTTTACAGCTGTCACAAATTATAGGCAAAGGTTTTCTACATTTTCAGTCTTTTTTTTTCGTTTGTATAGCAAAAAATAGAGAACCCAGTGGTGATCAGATACCACCAAAAGAAAGTACTATTTGTTTGAAAAATATTATAAAAATGAAATTTGCGCACAGTGCTGCATGACCGCGCAGATGCCAGTTAAAGAAATGCAGTGCTGAATAGCAAAAAATGCCCTTGACATAAAGGGGGTAAAACCTCCTGGAGCTGAAGTGGTTGATAGACGCTATATCCCAGTCAATCCCTTATAGTGCATTCTAAACCAGAGTAATAGTAACATCAAGTATTTAATATAAATTTACATTGTTTATTGCTGGCCTGCTAATATCAGTCAGTATTGTTTCCAGTTAGAGATATATAAACTGACCTTAGAAGTCACTACTATGTTTAGCAGACTATGGGGTCAATTCACTAAGAGTTAAATAACGGCTAATAAAATGCGGTAAAATACTTCATGCGGTAACAGTTGTGCAAGTGTGCAAATCCTGAATGCGGTATTTGTTTGATTTGTTCGATTTAGCTGTACTTACCGCATTATTAATGCAGACAATGAAAAAGTATGAAAAAAACACAGCGAGCCCCCCCCCCCCCCCCCCCCCCCAGTCCATACCAGGCTCTTCAGGTCTGGTATGGATTTTAAGAGAAACCCCACGCCAAAATTTAGAAAATAAAATAAATGAAACCTTCCCGTTTATCGACGAGCTGGAGGATCTAATTAAAGAAGAATGGCAAAAGCCAGAGAAGAAGGCCAACCTCAGCAATAGGCTGACAAAGCTCTATCCCCTAAAGGAGCCTAATGCTAACCCCCTGACGTCCGCACCGGTAGTGGATTCCTCACTGATGCGTCTGGCTAGACATGTGACCCTCCCAATCGAGGATGCAGTCACATTTAAAGACGGGCTAGACAGGAAGATAGACCTCGATCTGAAGAAGACCTACCTCTCTGCAGGGGGTGCATGTCGACCCGCAATAGCCCTAGCGGCTGTCGGAAGAGCCATCTCTAGCTGGTCCTCTAATGCAGAAAAGCTGGTAGCAGAGGGAATAGAACAAGAGAAGGTAATTGCCGCCCTCCAGGAACTCTCCCTCGCAGGCGACTTTGTAGCGGAGGCCTCAGTGGATATAATAAGATCCACCTCAAGGGCTATGCTTAGCTCAGTGACGGCCAGAAGGGGACTTTGGCTGAAGCCATGGTCGGCAGATCCAGCCTCAAAAACCAATTGGTGTAAAATTCCCTTTGACGGGGCTAACCTCTTTGGGGAAAAATTAGACTCGGCCATTTCTAAGGTCACCGGCGGGAAGTCAGGCTTGATTCCTTCAGACCGAAGGCCAAAACAACAGAGACCACCAACCTTCAGGCGTAACCTCCCTGACAGGTATAGGGAAGCTAGATCCTATAGACCCGGGAGAGAGTATAGGAAAAACTGGAAGAACCCCCAGTCATCCTTCCTCAAGCTCCAAAAACCTAAGACCCCTACCCCGGGAGATCAGAAACCTTTTTGAAGGTGTGTCCGCCCAACCAGCTTTAGTGGGAGCCAGGCTCACGAAGTTCGAGCGGGTCTGGGCGGAAATGATAAAAGATCCTTGGGCAGTAGCCATGGTTCAATTGGGCCACAGGTGGAGATTCCAGGGACGACCAAGAGACCGGTTTTGCGTTACAAAAACACCAGCATCTCGAGAGAAAAGGCTACTAATGACCAAATACGTGCAAACCCTCGAGCACAAACAGGCCATAGTAAAAGTTCCCCTACTACAGAGGGGGAAAGGGGTCTACTCACCCCTATTCCTGGTGAGAAAGAAGACAGGAGATCTCCGTCCCGTTCTGGACCTAAAAGGTCTAAACCGATCAATCCGAGTCGAGACGTTCAGGATGGAGAGTCTACAATCAATCCTACAGGCTATAAATATCGGAGATTGGATGCTCTCCATCGATCTGCAGGATGCCTATCTTCACATCCCAATCCACCCTTCATACCAAAAGTTTCTCCGCTTTGCGGTAGACCGGCACCACTTTCAGTTCAGAAGCCTCCCCTTCGGGATTTCCACGGCTCCAAGAACGTTTACCAAGGTTCTACTCCCAGTAATAGCTCTACTAAGGGAGCAGGGCCTAAGAGTACACCACTACCTGGACGACATCCTTCTGCTGGCGGACACCCAGGTCTCCCTCCTGCAACATCGGGTAATCCTTGTCACCACCCTACAAAAGTTCGGATGGTTAATAAACTGGGAGAAAAGCCACTTACATCCTACCCAGAGGATGATTTTTCTAGGGGCCGAGTTAGATACCCGCCTCAACACAGTAGAACTCCCGGACGAGAAGATACCCACTCTGACTCCGAGGGTGAAAAGGATACTGCGGGCCTCCGCGGTACCAGCGAGAGAATGCCTCGGTGTCCTAGGGACCATGTCAGCAACTATCCCAATGATCCGCTGGGCTCAATGGAACACAAGACCCCTCCAAATATCCTTTCTGGAACAATGGAATGGCGTGTCAATGTCACAGCCAATAGCGATCCGGAAGGAAGTAAAGAAATCGCTATGGTGGTGGACCAAGACCCGCAATCTCAAGAGGAGCAAGAGCATAGTCCTTCCCTCTCAACAAGTGGTTACCTCAGATGCCAGCATGGAGGGCTGGGGAGCACACTACAATCACTACGCAGCCCAGGGGCGCTGGCCATTCAGGACGCACAACATAGTGTCCAACATTCTGGAAATAAGAGCGGCATTCAAAGCCCTAATAGCCTTCAGCGCCTTCCTGAGGGGGAAGGAGGTCCTACTGAGGATGGACAATCAAGTAGCAGTTGCCTACATAAACAGACAGGGGGGCACCAGGAGTCGCTCAATGCTCAGAGAAGTCATCCCAATCTTCGAATGGGCCCAACTATCCCTATCCGGGCTGAGAGCAGCCTATGTACCAGGAACCCAGAATCAGGTGGCCGACACCTTGAGTCGGGAGTTCTCGTCCAATCACGAGTGGGCTCTAAACCAACAGGCCTTCGCTCTAATAACCGAGACTTGGGGGGTACCAGACATAGACCTAGCAGCATCACCAGCCAACACGAAGTGCCGGAGGTACCTGACGAGAGTTCCCTTTCCATCAGCGGAGGGTACGGACTGTCTACAACACAGCTGGGATTTCCACCTAGGCTACATCTTCCCACCAATTCCAATCATACCGAAGTTTTTACTCAGACTGAAGAAGTCAAGATCCACGGTGATAGCAGTCCTCCCTTTCTGGCCGAGACGCCCATGGTTCACAACCCTTCTCCAGCTGAACACAGCAGAACCACTGTCACTCCCGGTGTCAGCAGACCTACTCTCTCAGGGACAGCTCCTCCACCCGTGCCCAGAGAGACTACACCTGACGGCATGGAGGCTGAGAGGGCTAGATTTATAGCGCAGGGATGCTCACAGGGGGTAGTAAATACCCTTCTACAGGCCAGGAAGGTTTCCACCAACAATGTCTACAAGAGAATTTGGGCCAAGTTCCTTACAGCAGCACAACAGCAATCCTGGGATCCGTCCTCCCCAACAATAGCGCAAATCCTGGAGTTCTTGCAGTTAGGCCTGGACAAGGGCCTTGGGTCGAATACGCTGAAGGTACACGTCTCAGCCCTATCTGCCATGACAGGGGTAAGGTGGGCACAAGAGCCTCTCATCGCCCAGTTTCAGAGGGCCTGCCTGAAACTAAGGCCTCCTAGGAAACCGACCTTCCCAACATGGGATCTTTCGGTAGTACTGGACTTCCTGGCACACGAACCATTCTTCCCAGTAGAGGATATATCATTATGGGATTTGACACTAAAAATCACGTTCTTGATAGCAATCACTTCGGCCAAGAGAGTTTCCGAAATGCACGCTCTACTGTCAAAGGAGCCATACTTAACTATCTATCCCGACAAAGTGGTCCTGAGGCCTTCAGATCGATTCGTTCCTAAAGTGGCTACCTCCTTCCACTTTAATCAGGAAATATGTCTTCCCACTCTGGCTACAGAACAGGGCAACCCGCACCCGCTAGATATAAAAACTAACATCCTGGCCTATCTTTCAATGACACGTAACCTGAGGAAGGCGGAAAATCTCCTGGTAATACCTTATGGTGCCAGAAAAGGACAAGCAGCAACTTCTCGGACTATCGCAGCTTGGCTAGTGAAGATCATCAAAAGGGCCTACTCATCTAGCCAGGCACAAGTACCTGAGGGCTTAAGGGCACATTCCACTAGGGCAGTGGCGACCTCCTGGGCAGCTTTCTGCAAAGTCTCAGCGGAAACAATCTGTAAGGCAGCCACTTGGTCCTCAAAAAACACGTTTATGGCTCACTACAAGGTGGACTCTGCTAGGCTGTCCACAGCAGAATTTGGGAGGTCTATCATACAGGCCAATTCCTCTATACCCTGTAAATAAACCTTATTTTGCTCAGCCCCACCCAGTTTGCGAGTTATTCCCCATGTGTGTATGCTGCCATGATGCGACAGGAAAACGGAAAATTGTATACTTACCTTCCGTAATTTTCCTTTCCTGTTGCATCACATGGCAGCATACAAATGCCCACCCGCTGAGGTGAGGTATCTGGATACTGAGAATATAGGGGCGGGGGTCCTCTCAAGGTTTAATAGCTACGCGGTCCTATCAGGTTGTGGGGGCGGAGCCACAACCCATGTGTGTATGCTGCCATGTGATGCAACAGGAAAGGAAAATTACGGAAGGTAAGTATACAATTTTCCGTTTTGAAAGCTAAAAAGTGCATTTTATATACAACTATATAGATTAGACCAAAATGAGGGACAAATGAGAAGCTATGCATTTGTACATGAATGTGAAGGATGTAAAGCAAAGAGACGAGCAGAAAATGTGTGAAGAGTATTTAGTGGCTTGTCATGCTCAAGAGAATCCAGTTATCAACCACTTGCCGACCTCTGCACGCCGATATACTTCGGCACAATGGCAGCTGAGGGCAAATGGGCATACCTGTACGTCCCGTTTAATTGGCGGGGCTGGTGTACAGCTTGACCATGCCTGTGGGACCCGCAGACTCGATGTTCGCCGGTCTCTCGGCGATCGTGTCACGGAGCCCCAGAACGGGGAAGTAAACAAGGCATTTCCCCATTCTGCCTAGTGCATGACAGAGATCACTGCTCCCTGTCATCGGGAGCAGTGATCGCTGTCATGTGAGTGGAAGCCCACCCCCCCCCCACAGTTAGAATCACTCCCTAGGACAGAATTAACCCCTTGATCGCCCCCTAGTGTTTAACCCCTTCCCTGCCAGTGTCATTTACACAGTAATCAGTGCATTTTTATAGCACTAATCGCTGTATAAATGACAATGGTCCCAAAATAGTGTCAAAAGTGTCTGATGTGTCTGCCATAATGTCGCAATCATGATAAAAAAAAACGCAGATCGCAGCCATTACTAATAAAAACATTTTTTTAGTGCAACATCGCACGACTGCGCAATTGTCAGTTAAAGCGACGCAGTGCCGAATCGCAAAAAGTGCTCTGGTCAGGAAGGGGGGAAAATCTTCCAGGGCTGAAGTGGTTAATCAATCTGCTGCCTATGTAAAGGTGTACTGTACATGTATTCAGTTTTTTTTTTTTGTTTTTTTTTTTAGCATTAAGTTATATACTTTGCATAATGATTTCAGACGTCTTTTTTGTTTTCTAGTTCCATCCCTGCAGACATTGTGCCGCCTTATCATCCAGAAACATATGATGCGCAGACTCGACATTGATCAGTTAGACCTGCCACAGTTACTGAAGAACTTCTGCAAATTTGAGTGAAATATGTAGACATTTTATACTGATGATCAGACGTAGAACATGTTCCTTGCTTGGAGCTCACATAGGCCATTGCTCTGTTTTGTAACCCAATAAACATAATTTGAGGCTATACTGGCAGTATTATAATTCTGCAATTGTTTCATCAAGAGATCATGATTGTACTACAATAAGGATCAGGTGTATGCTGAAATATTGGCCTTTGCAACGTGGAAACAACCCACAGGAACATGTCACCGACAGCAGGTGGTTCCAGCCTGGACCCCACCAGGAACCTGATTGCTGGTACCATTTTAAAATAATTTTATTAACATGTTCACGAGGGGGGGGGGGGGGTATGAACCAGGGAAGCTAAAATATAAAAAGAATAAACTTTGACTTGACCACTTCAGCCCCGGAAGATTTTACCCCCTTCCTGACCAGAGCACTTTTTGCGATTCGGCACTGCTTCGATTTAACTACCATTCAAGTGCCTATTTTTACCATGCCACCTTCCCTTCCAACCAACCGCAAGTGTAAACTATGCCTTAGAGGGGACTCTAAAGCTGGCCATACATTACACAATTTTCTTGTACAACTTTCCTTTAGATTTACCAAAACCATATAATAGGAGATCACACCTAAAACACTTTCAACACTAAACACTTTCTTTGTATGCAATCAGGCAGGCCCTTGTACTACATAGTTGAAGGTAAATCTAAAAAAAAATGAATAAGAAAATTGTATGGTGTATGGCCAGCTTTAGGCTTGCTAATGTTATTGCTAGTGACAAACTGCATTGTATAAGCGATTTCGATTTTGTCCATATTTCCACTTTAAAGTGGAACTTCACCCCCCATCCTTCAACTTTTGGACACCGTTTATTTTTTTTTGATTACCTGGTTTTGACAGATACCCATTCCCCGCTTGGATTGCCTAGGTGTCTCGAGCAAAAGTCTGCCCTCCCCCACTTCTGCCCGCAACCCCAAGGGACACGTCACAAGTCCCAGGAGCCTGTGGGACCATCCACAGGGTGCAGCGTGGCTCGTGCAGGCACAGTGTAGACAATCACCTATCCTGGGCTAGGTATCAATAACGTTCAGTGCTACCTCTGCTGGTTTTATTACCTAGTTTGCCATTGAAGCCTCTTGTTTAGCCTATAAGATGATGGCAAGCCATTGTAGTTCATAAGACGGAAAATATCATATGTTAAGCCTGACAGTTTTGGATTGGTAAGAATTAACATATGATAAATTTCCCTATATTATTAGCTGTATTAGCTCACCGACATATTATACAGAAATACACTTACAGTTGCTGTTTTTAGGGCGATTCTTTGCTTCTGTAGCTCCATCTGCCATCCTACAGTTTAAGAAACTATGGCCCTGATTGGCTAAACAATGTGCATTATAGAATGAGACTGTAATCCCCCTGCCCAACCCCTTCCTGGAGGCCAAGGGTACCACTCCCAGTCTGGCCTATCACCTTCAGCCCTGTCTGGCTAGAGTGTCCCTTCCAGTAACAAAGGCTTCTGCTAACATAGCTCTAAGACCCCTTTCAAACTGGGGCGCTTTGCAGGCGCTATAGCGATAAAAATAGCGCCTGCAAAGCGCCCTGAAAGAGCAGCTCCAGTGTGAAAGCCCCCCGCTAGTGGCTGAATACCTCCGCAGCAGCGTTTTGCCAGCGGTAGAGCCGCGCAGCCCCATTGACTTCACTGGGCAGGAGCGATGTATACACCGCTCCAAAGATGCTGCTAGCAGGACTTATTTTAGAGTCCTGCCAGCGCACCACTCTGGAGCGGCTCTTTCAGGGCGCCTTGCAGGCGTTATTTTTAGCGCTGTAGTGCCTGCAAAGCCACCCCCACGTGAAAGGGGCCTAAGGGTCATTTGAGCACACAAACTATTCCACCTCGACAAGGTGGCAATACGATTAGGAATAAAAAAAAAAAAAAAAAAAAAAAATGTGCGATTACTGCTCCCCCCTGCGAAAACTTTTTCACAATTTCTGCACCATAAACAGCCTGTGTGTACAATAAAAAGCAAGCTCAAAAAAAGTAAAAAATTAATTATGTGGCCTGCTTTGTTATAACCCCTGTCTTTTTCATGAGGCTTCAAGTGTGAAATATTATATATTTATATATAAATTGGTTAATTTACAGGTTTGGGTGTTTAGCTTAAAGTAGGATTCCATGTTTAATTTGACTTTAAATAGTTCTTTTGGACCAAGCTGGTCCAAACAAACAATTTTTCACTACAGAACAATGTGACCACTGTGAGCAGTGTAATATACTGTAGTAGTATTGGCAAAATATAGTAGGTGGCGCGGTGTTCCGGCAGCAGTAAATGGGTGACTTCCAGTCTGCTGCCAGAATTAAATAGAGGTGGGCTGAATGCTTCTCCACCATTCAGGAGAAGCCTTGTATTTTTTTTTCAATTAATACAAGGCTTCCTCTGATTGGCCAAGGTGGAAATCATGAGGTCATCCTCTTGCCTCATCACCTAGCAAAGAGTAAGGCTTGTTTTCATAGATAAAAATTCAAGGCTTTTTCTGACTGGAGCATTCAGCCTGACTGTTTAATTCCAGTAGCAGTCAGGAAGTTGTCCATACTGCTGCTTGAACACAGCAAAGCTTACAGTATATAGTTAATTAAATACAGTAGTATCATTGTGTACACAGCAGCTGCTTAGTTAGGTGATGTAAATAGTTGTTTTTTCCTTGTACTTAACTGGAGACAGGTATGCTTACATCAAGCCCCATCCAGCCTAAAGCCTGGTAAACACAATGAGATCATCGATCAAATTTCCAAATTCCCCAAAAATCGTCCGTTTTTTTTTTTTTTTTTTTTTGCATGCTAGTCTCCATATTGAAAATGAAGGTTACCAAGGTTACGGAAATGCTTGTACAACAGAATAAAAATCCAGAAGTGATGTAATATATTGCATTTTGAACGAAAACTGTACTAATTAACCGCTTGCCGACCAGCCGCCGTCATTATACTGCGGCAGGTTGGCATGGCTGCGCAAATCATCATAGGTGTACGTCGGGCTCGTACACAGCGATTTGTGGGCATGCCAGCGGGGGAGCCAAAAGGCGGGTCCGGCAGACTTGATGTCCGCCGGCTGCTCGCAATCGTTCCCCGCAGTGACAGAGCGGGGATCTGCCATATTAAACAAGGCAGATCTCCGTTCTGTCAGGGCATGACACACAGAACCTGTCTTTCTGCTATGCAGGAACACGGATCTGTGTGTTGTTCCAGGCAGCCCATCCACCGTACAGTTAGAACACAGAGTGAGGGAACAAATTTAAGCCTTTGATTGCCCCTGATGATAACCCCTTCCCTGCCAGTGCCATTAGTACAATGTCAGTGCATACCTTTAGCACTGATCACTGTAATAATGTCACTGGTTCCCTTCGATCTGTCTGCCGCAATCCCGCAAAAAAAAAAAAATTAAAAAAAAAAAAAAAAAAAAAAAAAAAAAAAAAAAAATCGCAGATCCCCGGCATTACTAGTAAAAAAATAAAATAAATATGTGTGTATGTGTATATATATATATATATATATATATATATATATATATATATATATATATATATATATATATATATATATTTTTTTTTTTTTTAAAGATGAACAAAGGAGCTAACATTTCAGGAGTTGAAGCACCAGAGGTTAGTAGTGCATTGTGGGATGGCAACACAGAAAATGCACAGCTAAATGGAGAAATTCAGGATAAATTAGGCATTTATTACCACAACATTTCTCAATCTGAAAGATTTGTGTAAGAAAAAAAAGAGATCTGAAAACAAATAATTTAAAATGTCCTTTAGTATGTACATATTATCTGGAATGTGATAAGCACAATCTGCAATACATTAAAGTTTCACTTGTTCATAAGGCCCAATCCATGCATCTGCCAACTCCCTCAATGTATTATAGCGTTGCTGAAATGTATCCTCGCTGCACTCTGACAGTAATTCAGAGAGCTGGTTGGTTAGGGATTCCACAGTCAATTCTTTTTCAGGAACCGCTGCGCTTCCACCCTTTATGACTTCCAGAATGTCAGATGATACAGGAAGGTTAGAATCGGACCCTCCCGTCTGTGCCCGCCAGGGCCTTTGTATCATTTCTGACTGAACCACCTTCTCACTGGCAGTGATAACCGCTAAGATATGGCGGCAGGGAAGCTTTAAGACTTGGTTAAAGCTACAGGAACAAGTCGCTGGTGTTCCATAACTGACCTCATTGGGGTGCTCTAGAAGCTGAACATTGGTTGTTTCTTCATTTGTTCCTATCACTTGCACTGACTTCTGGGCAACTTCAAGTTCTTTTTGACAAAGGCTTAAGGCTGAAGGGTTGCAAATGTCCTGCAAAGATTGACTCATCAATGAAGTGCCCTCAAGGTCCCTGTTGGCTTCTCCAACTGCTTCTCCGGCTTCCTCTCCTTTGCAATCAATTATGGCAATTTCCTGACTAGTGCAGCTCCTCTTTTCTACAACATTTAGATGAAAAGTATTTTCCTGGATGTACTTAACCAGAGACTTTGGGATGGCATTCGTATCTCGCGTGTTTCTGAAGATTTCGGTGAAAGCACGGCTCAAAGTTTCAATAGTTTGAAAATACTCAAAGCAGTGAGTAGAGCTTTTCCAGCGATGCAAGGCCCAAATCCGATCTTCCAAAAGCCAGTCTGCTTTCAGCTGCATCAACATACTGGGCTTTACAAACTGGTTTAACATCGTATGCATGTTTCTTAGATTCCCCTTAGTGGCGGAACACATTGTATTCTTTAAAGCGTCAATCAGCAAGTGTTCCGTCTGGCTAGGTAATGATAGCTGATAGATACTTTGCTGGAAGTGTCTGCAGACGTGATAGGCTGAGAGAACAACCTCAGCAGCTGGAAATACTTCAAGTATAGCATCAGCTCCTTTAAATTGGTGGTCCACCAGAAATATGCGTATGTCTTGCCAATTGGGGTTGAAATCTTTCAAAACTTGAAACATATCAGTAAGTCCTTCATGGCTCTCATTCTTTGGCACAGCTATATGAAGAATTTTTTCTGTGTGACATGTTGTCGGTAGGTATGGGCCATCTGCCAAAAATGTGTACAGAGTTTTTTTCTGAGCGTCTTGAGAACGAATGATAAAGATAACTTCAGGAAACCTTTTGAACCATTTACACATCATACTGGTCTGGAGGTTGAGAAAATCCAAAACGGAGCCTTTATGGAAATGATATGCAACTTTTGACCCTGGGTCTGTTGCCATGAACATGTCCAAGTAATGGGAAGACATTTTCACTTATTCGCAAAGCGCTCCAAAAGAGAATGCTTGATGTTCTGAAAAAAAAAAAAAAAAAAACATTTAATCCAACGAACGTAGCAGTGCCAAATTTCAAACTGGCAACAAGTTGTTGTGATATTTCCTTTATCAGTTGTATCCTTTTTATAGTGTAAAGAGCCATTTTCTTAAAAGGGGTTGTAAAGGTTCTTTGTATTTTCTAAATAGGTTTCTAAATAGGCTCCTTTAAGCTACAGCATTGTTGGTTCACTTACCTTTTCCTTCGATTTCCCTTCTAAATGTTTTTTTCTTTGTCTGGATTTCTCACTTTCTGTTTCTCCTCAGTAAACTTCACACCATCATCCGAGCAGTGTTTAGTCAGCCAGAACAGTTTACTGAACAGCTTACTGAGGAGGAACAGGAAGTGAGAAATTCAGACAAAGAAAAAAAACATTTAGAAGGGAAATCGAAGGAAAAGGTAAGTGAACCAACAATGCACTAGCTTAAAGGAACCTATTTAGAAAATAAAAAAACGAACCTTTACAACCCCTTTAAGCAAATAATTTTTTGGGAATCTATTGCAAAGTTTTCTACCTGAGATTCTGCCAGTAGCAGCAGTTCCTGTTGTAGGATGACATTGCTAAGCCTTGCAACTGGCAGCAGCACAGTCAACCTGCCATGTGAACTCCTTCAGTTGGTTGCCAGATTGCCTATAGACAGACTTGATAAGTTGGGTTGTCAGCTTGCAACAGAAAATCCTGTTACTGGCAAGGTATCCAGGTAAGAAAAACTTTGAAACAAATTCACAAAAAGTTATCTGCTTAACATCCCTGTATTCATTGAGGCATGATAGTGAAGATGGATTAAGGGTCCTGTCACGTGGCCACATCTTCTCCGTTCAGCATGGGGGGGGGGAGTCCACGACATCCTTGCCCATTCTTTTTTTCCACATTTTGCCAGCGGATGTCTGTGGACCCGTGCTGGTTTTATGGGTGGCTGAATGTAAACAGGCTTGCATCGGTTTACATCAGGCTACCTCCAATATCTGTCACATCTGCAAGTGACAAACACACCAAAATGTGTGGTAAAAAATAAAAAAAAATAAAAAAAATAATAAATAAATAAATAAATAAATAAATAAACTGCATGAAGCCAAGGTGCAAGAGCTTCTTTGGCGTGTTTGTTGCACGTAGGGCAGCCTATTCTGACAAACGAGCTGCTCTATGTGCATTTTCGTTCGACGCACAGAAAAAAGCATGCTTTCACGTAGGGCTGAAACAACTAATCGATTATAATATTAATCAATTACTATTTTCTTAAACGGTTAATCGGCCAGTAAAATAATGGGGTTAAAAAAAAAAAAAAAAATTAGCCCTTTAAAAGTACAAAAAGAGCAAATAATCGCTACTGTAAATATTACTCACAGTTCCACAGTAAAAAAAAAAAATTAACCCCTACAGTAGCGATTTGCTCTTTTTGTACTATAAAGTGTTTTAGTTTTTTTAACCCCATTATTTTACTAAACATCTTAGGCTTGATTCACACTAATGCGTTTTCTGATGCATTTTGCAGAAATGCAGGGAATTTTTTTTAACATGGGTTCCTATGGAACAGTTTCAGATCAATGCATTTTTGTGCCTCTGCGTTTTTGGAAAGGGTCTGGGACTTTTATTCATGCAAAATGCAGCGTTTTGCAAGTAATAGAAGTCAATGGACACCGGAGTACCGCGTTTTGCATTTTTTTTTTCATACTGTATATAGCTGCCACAGTGTTAAATAAATAAAAAAAGCAAAAAACGCGGCAAAAACGCATGTCCAAAAACTCGGCAAGCACCGCAAAAACGCATATGTGTTTTTAGACCTGGTTCACACCTATGTGTTTTTTTGATGTTTTTTTGCAGAAACACACTACAGTTCATTTACATGGTTTCCTATGGGACACGTTCACATCTATGCTTTTTTTTCAGCCGCTGCTTATTTGGAAAGGGTCAGGGACTTTTTTCAACGCAAAACGGGTATTTTTTGGTTCAATATACTTAAATGGAGAAGCTGCAGAAAAGCTTGTAGTGTGTTTTTGCAGCAATGCGTTTTTTTTATCCGCCCAAAAACGAATTGGCCAAAAAAAAAAAATTCACAAAAATGCAAATCGCTGCAAAATCACGTTTGCAAAAATCTAAACGCACAGCAAAAAGCACTGCAGAAACAGATCAAAAGCAAACTGCATTGGTGTGCACCGTGCCTTATGCTGGCCACAATTTTCAGATGAGAATATTCATACGAAAAAGCTTTGTACATTCGCTGAATGAAAGAATGTGGTTTGAAAATTTCAAATGTTTTTAACATTCTTTTTTAAAATGAATGTAATTTCTGAATGAAAACCACTTATGCCACGTACACACGATCGCAATTCTCGTCGGAAAAAGCTCTAATGGTTTTCCCGATGGAATTCCGCTCAAACTGTCTTGCCTACACACAGTCACACCAAATTCCGACCGTCAAGAATGCGGTGAAGTACAACACTACAACGAGCCGAGTTCAACGCTCCCGAGCATGCGTCGAAATTGTTTCCGAGCATGCGTAGGAATTTTGCACGTCGGAATTGCTACAGACGATCGGAATTTCCGATAGAAACTTTTTCTGAAAAATTGAGAACATGCTCTCATCGGTCTTTTGTCGAAATTCCGGTCGTGTGTACGCGGCATTAGAGTGGATTAGAGATTTTGCTCCCTAACAATATAGTTGGTCATTTATATTTACCACTGCATAGAGATATTTAAGAAAATTAACTAAATTATACACCACACTTTTTTTATGGCTATTAACCGATTAATCGAAACAATAAAATCGGCCAACTAATCGATTATGAAAATAATCGTAAGTTGCAGCCCTACTTTCGTGCAATGCCTAGATGAGAATGCGCCCTCTGAGTGTACATATATTTTAAGAACAGATGTTGCAATCTACAGTGATTTATATAGTGGACCTATTCCAAGTATATTTTTAAAGGGTACAGAGACCTTGTGGTAAAAAAACAAAAAAACACTATATACATTTTTTATTATCCAAGTCATACACAGCACCGATCAAGAAACAATGGCGGACATCTGGGAGAGAAGGGGTTACAGTGTTTGCCTCCTGCACACCCTGACATCATCCCACAGGACTGTCCCCTCTCCAGTTCAAAGGCCACTGTCGCCTACCTATGTTCCTCTCCTTCTTGCACAGTAAAGCCCGCCTTGTGGCTCTATTTCTTTCCCCGTACAGCGCACACTCCTGAGCCCCTCTGCAGCTTTTTCTCCTTTTCTTTGTGCTGTGTAGCTCTCCCCATGCCCCTCAACTAGCTTAGCTGCTGCACCTGTGCCAAGGATGAATGCTCTTGGGTTCCCCCCCCACCTCCTTTACGGGTGCATTGGATTCTTCTGCACTCTGCTGCTCTCCCCCCAATCGGATGTAATTTATAACAGAGGCTGTGTGCAGGTGAACTTCACACAGCTTAAGCCAAGTTAAACAAAAAGCTCTTCATCGGGAACTGCTCTCCTTCACACAGCCCGAGTGCTCTATATTTACATGTGCTGAAGCTGTGATAAGGATCAGACACAGGGTCAATGCTGTTACCTTATAAGCCTTGAGGCCATGTGCAGGAGAGCACAGCCTCAGGCAAGCCGCAGATGATGAAAAGAAAAATGAGTAGCGCTAAACCAATGGTGCATCAATCATACAGTGCATAAATAACACATGACCTTATGACATAAGACCATAAAAAGTAAAGTGAATTTACATATATAAATACCTATAATAAAGAATGCAAACAAATGTGAATGTGCAAAGAAAACAATCAAATGCGATGATCGCTCGTAAAAAAAAATCGCATACACATAAAATGAAAAATTGTGAACGATGTGAACACTAAATAAATAAAAATAAATAACACTAAATAAATAATACAAGTCCAAGAAAATCTTCATAAGAAAAATCTTCAAAAAGAATTCCGCCCGTGCAGTACTAATAAAAAATCAATCCATCTCTGTAGGTGATTAAATAAATCTTCCAAACTGTTCAAAAGTGCTCCACCACCAAAATGAGAGTTGAGAGTTACTTCTTACCAGAAGTGGATGACACCCCACTACAGGGTGTCAAACATACCTGTATACAGGTGTCCCTCCTTGGATCTCCCTGGAGATGTGGCAAATGCAGCAGCCTAATGACCCACTTTACAGCTCAGCTCCACAGAATGGTTATCAGGAATATAGATCAGCACATAAAATGAAATAAGAAGGGGGGGGGCTCGCATAGTGTAAAAAACTTAAGATGTTTATTGGTAAATAAAACTGGTTACACTTACAACAAAAACGAGTAGATCAGGCCTTAAATGTATGGCGCGCCGGCCGGACACACCAAAACACACCCGTCCTCCCAGAACATCCAATAGTCACCTCGACTTTTACTATTGGATGTTCTGGGAGGACGGGTGTGTTTTGGTGTGTCCGGCCGGCGCGCCATACATTTAAGGCCTGATCTACTCGTTTTTGTTGTAAGTGTAACCAGTTTTATTTACCAATAAACATCTTAAGTTTTTTACACTATGCGAGCCCCCCCCCCCTTCTTATTTCATTTTATGTGCTGATCTATATTCCTGATAACCATTCTGTGGAGCTGAGCTGTAAAGTGGGTCATTAGGCTGCTGCATTTGCCACATCTCCAGGGAGATCCAAGGAGGGACACCTGTATACAGGTATGTTTGACACCCTGTAGTGGGGTGTCATCCACTTCTGGTAAGAAGTAACTCTCAACTCTCATTTTGGTGGTGGAGCACTTTTAAACAGTTTGGAAGATTTATTTAATCACCTACAGAGATGGATTGATTTTTTATTAGTACTGCACGGGTGGAATTATTTTTGAAGATTTTTCTTATGAAGATTTTCTTGGACTTGTATTATTTATTTAGTGTTCACAATTTTTCATTTTTTGTATGTGCGATTTTTACGAGCGATCATCGCATTTGATTGTTTTCTTTGCACATTCACATTTGTTTGCATTCTTTATTATAGGTATTTATATATGTAAATTCACTTTACTTTTTATGGTCTTATGTCATAAGGTCATGTATTATTTATGCACTGTATGATTGATGCACCATTGGTTTAGCGCTACTCATTTTTCTTTTAATTTTATATCACTGTGGTTATGTTTTACAGTTGAGTTGCAGCTTCCAGCCAGGCTTTTAAGCCTATACACTAATTACGTTTAGTTATACCCCCCCTTGGGTATATCCCCGCAGCGCAGTTTCTTTTCCCATTTTTACTTTAAGCCGCAGATGATGCAATTTTCCTTCCTGTCGATTCCCCCGATCAACACAGTCAGTAAGGGGAAATCTCTCCTGCAGCCTGCCCATAGGTGGATCGAACCTCGGCCAGTCCTTGCTGAACTGGCCAAAATTTGATCTATGGCCAGCTTCAGCGCTTGTTGTGCAGCACACTGCCTCAGCCGTCAATAAAATGTGATGTAGCATCCAAATGAGGAGCAAGAGGGCAACCAGAAAGATAAGAATCTGACACCAGAAGTGTTGGATTCTCAATTATTTCCTTGTTTGTTAACTTTGTCATTAACCACTTCAATACTGGGCACTTATACACCTTCCTGCCCCAGGACAATTTTGAGCTTTCAGCGCTGTCACACTTTGAATGACAATTGTGCGGTCATGCTACACTGTACTCAAATGAAATTTTTATCATCATTTTGTTCCAACAAATAGAGGTTTCTTTTGGTGGTATTTGATCACCTCTGCGTTTTTTTTTTTGCTTATCAATTAAAAAAATAAAAAAAAACCGAAAATTAAAAAAAAAAAAAAAAATTTAAGTTTTGGTTTTGTTTCAATTATAAAATTTTGGAAATAAGTACGTTTTCTCTTTCACTGATGGGCACTGATAAGGCGGCACTGATGGGCACCGATGGGCATTGACAGGTGGCACTGATGGGCACTCATGGATGGCATAGGTGGGCCCTGATAGGCGACACTGAAAGGATGAAAAGATGGGCACTTATGGATGGCACTGATAGGCGGCACTGCTGGGCACTGATATGAGGCACTGATGGGCATCCCTGGTGGCAGTGGTAGGCATTGTCAGTGGGCACTGATTGGCAGCTGCCTGGGCACAGAAGTGCATTTCCCTGGGGGTCTAGGGGGGTATACCTGGTGGTCCAGTGTGGCTTAATATCCTGAGGAGGTCATATGACGCCCAGTCAGGATATTGAAACCACTTTGCCGCTGTCATTTTGCTATATTGCGGGCGGCCAGTGGTTAAAGAATAAAATGACTACCCAAAGGGTGCAATATTAGTTACACACAAAGCACTATTATATCAATATAAACAAAAGAATGCTTTGGTGAAAGGCCCTCCTTAAAGTGGACCTTCAGTCATTTTTTTCTGCCAGTAAATACCTTATACAGCCAACTTCCCATTTCTTGTCTGGAAAAAAAGCCTTGGCCTCTGTGTAAATCCAGGAAGTGAACAGGCAACAGCTTCAGCTGCCCAAAGGTAAAATGTTTGCAGCCAGACAGTGGAGGGAGATTTTTGCAGCATATTTGGCAAGTACAGAATCACAGTATATATAAAATAATATGCAAAGTGGTTGGAGGGAAGCTTCAGAATGGCAAAGATGTTTTTATTACAAATTATGTGAGCAGACTGCAGTTCCTCTTTAACCACTTCAGCCCCAGAAGATTTTACCCCCTTCCTTACCAGAGCACTTTTTGCGATTCGGCACTGCGTCGCTTTAACTGACAATTGCGCGGTCGTGCGACGTGGCGGCCAAACAAAATTGACGTCCTTTTTTCCCACAAATAGAGCTTTCTTTTGGTGGTATTTGATCACCTCTGCGGTTTTTATTTTTTGCACTATTAATAAAAGAAGAGCGACAATTTTGAAAAAAAAAAAATAAATAAAAATAACACAATATTTTTTACTTTTTGTTATAATAAATATTTTAAAAAAAATAAAAAATTTTTTCCTCAGTTTAGGCCGATACGTATTCTTCTACATATTTTTGGTAAAAATTTTTAATAAAAACCCAAATAAGCGTATATTGATTGGTTTGTGCAAAAGTTATAGCGTCTACAAAATAGGGGATAGATTTATGGCATTTTTTTTTTTTTTACTAGTAATGGCGGCGATCTGCGATTTTTTTCGTGACTGCGACATTGTGACGGACATATCATACACTTTTGACACATTTTTGGGACCATTCACATTTACACAGCGATCAGTGCTATAAAATTGCACTGATTACTGTGTAAATGTGACTGGCAGGGAAGGGGTTAACAATAGGGGGCGCTGCAGGGGTTAATTCTGTTCCCTGGGAGTGATTCTAACTGTGGGGGGAGGGGACTCACAAGGGGAGGAGACCGATCCGTGTTCCTCTGTACTGGGAACACACCATCGGTCTCCTCTCCTCTGATAGGACGTGGATCTGTGTGTTTACAGTCCTGTTGTGTTCCCAAGCAATCGCGGGTGCCCGGCGGACATCGCGGCCGCCGGGCACGCGTGCACCCTAGACAGCCGGGAATGGCAGGACGTCATATGACGCCCGCCCAGGATGGGAGATCCCATCTGTGGGCGTCATATTGCTATACGTGGGTAGGGAAGTGGTTAAAGGGGTTGTAAACCTTCGTGTTTTTTCACCTCAATGCATAATCTCTTGCTGTGCAGCAACCCCCCTTTTTCTCATGCTGTGGACGAGTACACCAGCTCTAGCCGGTGTCTCGTGTCCTGATTGCTGGCCAAAGGCAACCCCCTCAGGGAAGCACTTCTCCTAGGGGGTTATCAGATGTGGGGGAGGAGCCGTGAGAGCCGCCAGGGGACCCCAGAAGAGCAGGTTCGGGGCCACTCTGTGCAAAATGAGCTGCACAGTTGAGTTAAGTATGATATGTTTGTTATTTAAAAAAAAATAAAATAAACAAACCTTTACAATCACTTTAAGTACATGCATGCTTTGTAATTTGCCAAGTGTACCACTTACAGGTATTTATCATCTTTCACAGAGATCACAGTAATTCTCCTGATAATGCCTTCATCTGCTGTCCTCCCGGAAGAACAGCATCATCTTTGTTCAGGCATTACTCATTGCTACTTCCTGGAATGAGATGCCGGCTCTGAGATGACACAATCAACTAAATCTGAATGTCTTTGTAGATCATGGCCTTGTTCACAAATGTCCGACACAGAAAACAGCCCCTGCTGCATATGGAGCGACTACCTGTGGTTAGGGACAGAGGATTGTCCCCGGACACAAGGGATGAAACACTAGCAGCCTTTGTAATAATCTCAGTTCATTGACAGAAAAGAAAATCTTTCTTCAGTCCGGGTTCACATTGTAGCGATGGGGGAACCAGCGCGATTTCAGCGCTGGTTTCCGCTTCGCATCTCTCCCACAGGCAGTTCACACTGCCCTCTGCAAACCGCTTCATGTGTCAATACAATGTTAATGACACCCCCAGAACACTTCACAGATCGCATAGGTGAGAGCACCCATGTGTACCGATTCCAGTGCAGGAAAAAAAAAAAAAAAAAAAAATAGTCCCTGCACCTTTTTTGTGCAAATCCAATGCGAGTTCAGCCATAAAAAAACTGTATGCCTCAACTCGCATTGCCCAGACATCGCATGTGATCGACACCGCAGTGCGGGTGCGAATTACATGCAATGTCTGTGTTCGCTATAGTGTGAACCCGGGCCTAAATTATAATAAAAGGCAAGACGTTTTCTTTCGTTTTGGATGGACTGGAGAGAGATTAGAAAACTTGTCAGTTTTTATTGCCGTCTGAGCCTCCATTAACCACTTGGCGCCCAAGGTACGTCATAGGACGTCCTTGACTTTCCGGGGGTATATCTGAATGATGCCTGCAACTACAGACATCATTCAGATATCGGCTTTTTCAGCCGGCGATTCCCTGCACCATAAGAACGATCATATCGGCTGTTCTGCCGCTTGATCGTTCTTGCGGGAGGGGACGTCTCCCCCCTCCAGCCGCCCTCCGGTGCTTCTACCCACTCACCCGACTCACTTCCATCGGTGAGTCGGACAAAGGATCCGCCGGCCCCCGGATGGTGATCATAGAGATTTCCGGCGGACCAGATGGTCGCCGAAGTCTCTATGATCGTTCGGAGGCCGGGCGCGATGTTATGACGTCACGCCCGGCCTCTGCATTCAATTAAATGGCGCCGCCTCGGATGGGAAGACGTGAACTTTTTTTTTTTTTTTTTTTTTTTAGGCTTCCCAGCCTAGGAGGTGAGATGTGGGGTCTTATTGACCCCATATCTCACTGTAAATAGGGGCAATCATGCCATGTTCCTATTACAAGGGATGTTTAAAATCCTTGTAATAGGAATAAAAGTAATCAAATTTTTATTTTTTTATTTTTTAAGATAAAAAAATAAAATAAAAAAAATAGTAAAATAAAAAATAAATAAAAATAAAAATGTAAAGCGCCCCTGTCCCCATGTGCTCGTACGCAGAAGTGAACGCATACATAAGTCACATATGAAAACGGTGTTCAAACCACACGTGAGATATCGCCGCGAACGCTAGAGCGAGAGCAATAATAGACCTCCTCTGTAACTCAAAACATGTAACCAGTAAAAAAAAAAAAATTAAAGCGTCACCTATGGGGATTTTTAAATACCAAAGTTTGGTGCCATTCCACGAGCGCGTGCAATTTTGAAGCGTGACATGTTGGGTATCTATTTACTCGGCGTATCTTCATCTTTCACATTATGCAAAAAAAAAAAATAGGGCTAACTTTACTGTTTTTTTTTTTTTTTTTTTAAGCATGAAACTGTTTTTTTTTCCTGAAAAAAACGTGTTCGAAATATTGCTGCGCAAATGCCGTGTGAGATAAAAAGTTGCAACGACCGCCATTGTATTCTCTAGGGTCTTTGCTAAAAAAACATATATAATGTTTGGGGGTTCTATGTAATTTTCTATCAAAAAAAAATTAAAAATTATGAATTTTACATGTAGGAGAGAAATGTCAGAATTGGCCTGGATGCGAAGTGGTTAAAGAGCTTCACCCCCCTCTATTTGTCCTTTTTACGATTATCATTGAAAGTGAAACTAAAAGTCAGTCCCAAATTTTTAGTTGTCCCCAAAAAAGTAATCGAAATCTTCCAATGGGATCACTAGTTACCAGTCCTGAGCTCATCTGCCGTGGGAAAAAGAGCATCCACAGTGTTCTTTGTTGTGGATCCAGTCAGAGCAATTGTATTACTGATACATGAGCAACTCCAGATCAGGTGTACTCCTAGGACCAAAGCACACTTGTAAAATATGCCTTCTATATCATATTCTCAGTAAAAACAAGCAGGGAACAGACACAAAGGGCAATACTAGCTGGATTGCCAAAACCATCTCTTGTTACAGTACATTGCCTTTTTTTGGGGTGAATGGGTACCCCATACTCATTCACATGGGGGGGGGGCCTTGTTAAAGGGGATTTACAGATCTCGATAAGCCCACTGCCCACAGACCCCCACAACCACTGCCCAGGGTAGTCGGGAAGATGCCCTATGCCTCATCAACATGTTACAGTTAGGTGTCCAATTCGTCTCCCGCAATGTCACAGTCCCGCTGATCGCCGCCATTACTTAGTAAAAAAGGAAAATAAAAATAAAAAAAATAAAATAAAAATATAGGAAAATATCCCATGGTTTGTAGACGCTATAACTTTTGTGCAAAACCAATCAATATACGGTTATAGGGATTATTTAAAAAAAAAAAAAAAAATATGTGGCAGAATACACATTGGCCTAAACTAATGAAGAAATTTGATTTTTTTATTTTTTTTTTGGATGTTTTATAGCAGAAAGTAAAACATATTGTTTTGTTTTTTTACATTGAGTCCGCCTGTTAGCCGCAGAAGACGCAGCGACATACGGGTACGTTGTTTTGCGCACCCGTGCCATTTTGCCAACGTATATCGGCGTGAGCCGGTCGACAAGTGGTTCTAAAAGGCAGAAGTTTTTTTTTTTAACTTACTGAATTCTATTCTCTGGCTGAGATCGCTGACCGGAGTCTTCTGGCGAGGGGGGGGAGGGGCATTCCCCTGTCAGAACATGATAGCACAGCAGGGGGGAGACTGCTGTACTAACGCTGGATAGTTTGTACAGCAGCTCCGACCAGAGCTGTCAGTATTTTTTTTTGTTCAGCCTGCTGGTTTAATGAAAATAAATAAATGGTGTGTACCTAATTCGATTTTCAGATAAATGTCGTCTTTAATGTCTCCCCTCACCCCCCATACCAGTGATGGGGCCCTGGCACAGAACACATGGTGAGTGTTTTGCCCTGTGGGGGGGGGGGGGAATTGCACAGGGATGGTGTCAGCAATGGCGGCGCTTATCTGTAGTACTCACCCTTTACTTTGATATGAATGGCCGATGATGACAGGTTCGCTTTACAGCCCCTGAGATCCTCTGAGATCTCCTGTAGGGCCCCGGAGCCCACACACTGGACACATCCAATCTGCAGAGAGATAGAACATCTATAATGAGAGATCTTATACATACAGAGATCTGAGGGGGGAGGCCAGCCTGACACATCACCCTCTCTCCCTCCCCCCCAGCACAGTGAGGAGATAGACCATCACACAGCATGTGGTACCCAGGAAGTGATGTCCTCAGCACTGTACATAGTGATAACACAATAACAAACATCAGGACTGCAGACACACAAACCTCCTCAGAAAGCGGTTGGCATGCTGGGACCTGTAGTCCCTCCTGTGAACGTCTCAGAGACCTCACCGTCCAATCAGAGCACAGCCTCCTCTCACCTCACATTCACCTGCAGTGTTCCCCTGTGTATACTAATAGAAACTGCTCCCATCCAATAGGAAATCCCGGAAATGACGTAGGGGGTGGGCGGGGTTTAGATATCACGTGCTAGAGGGGAGGGGCCGCTGTGCTCTATGTAAGGGAGGAATGAGGGAGTGTGTGTTGTGCTGGATTACTCTATGTAATAAAGCACGGTGTGAGCTGTGCGGGATGGTCCATGTCATGGAGTGCAGTGTGTGCAGGATGTAGAAGGGGGTGCAGGGTGGGATGTAGTAAGTAACACAGAGCTCAGTATTTTATAATTCAGGATTCAAAGCAGAGGCCAGCAGTAACAGAGCTCAGCTCAGGGGATCAGTAGTGTCTAATTCAGGGTTCAAAAGTCAGTAGTAAGTTACCACAATTCAGGAATCTGTAGTATTTAATTTAGGGCTCAGAAGTCAGTAACACCAAGGATCAGTAGTGAGGTATGTAGGGTTCAGGGATCAGTAGTAAGTAACACAGAGTTTAGGGATCATAGTAAATAACGCAGAGTTTAGGGATCCGTAGTAAATAACGCAGAGTTTAGGGATCAGTAGTAAATAACGCAGAGTTTAGGGATCAGTAGTAAATAACGCAGAGTTTAGGGATCAGTAGTAAATAACGCAGAGTTTAGGGATCAGTAGTAAATAACACAGAGTTTAGGGATCCGTAGTAAATAACACAGAGTTTAGGGATCAGTAGTAAATAACGCAGAGTTTAGGGATCCGTAGTAAATAACACAGAGTTTAGGGATCCGTAGTAAATAACACAGAGTTTAGGGATCCGTAGTAAATAACACAGAGTTTAGGGATCAGTAGTAAATAAAGCAGAGTTTAGGGATCAGTAGTAAATAATGCAGAGTTTAGGGATCAGTAGTAAATAACGCAGAGTTTAGGGATCAGTAGTAAATAACGCAGAGTTTAGGGATCAGTAGTAAATAACGCAGAGTTTAGGGATCAGTAGTAAATAACGCAGAGTTTAGGGATCCGTAGTAAATAACGCAGAGTTTAGGGATCAGTAGTAAATAACGCAGAGTTTAGGGATCAGTAGTAAATAACGCAGAGTTTAGGGATCAGTAGTAAATAACGCAGAGTTTAGGGATCAGTAGTAAATAACGCAGAGTTTAGGGATCATAGTAAATAACGCAGAGTTTAGGGATCAGTAGTAAATAACGCAGAGTTTAGGGATCAGTAGTAAATAACGCAGAGTTTAGGGATCATAGTAAATAACGCAGAGTTTAGGGATCCGTAGTAAATAACGCAGAGTTTAGGGATCAGTAGTAAATAACACAGAGTTTAGGGATCAGTAGTAAATAACACAGAGTTTAGGGATCAGTAGTAAACAATGCAGAGTTCAGGGATCTGTAGTAAGTAACGCAGAGTTCAGGAATCTGTAGTATTTAATTTAGGGTACCCTATACTCATTCACATGGGGGGGGGGGGCTTGTTAAAGGGGATTTCCAGATTCAGATAAGCCCACTGCCCGCAGACCCCATTTTCAGCATGGCTTGCGCCTGGCAGTGCGCGCCCAGCTGTGAAGCCACAGCTAGGTGCCCACAGTTAGAATGCCGGCAACGCAGTGCAGCCCCCCTCGGATGCCCACACTAGACCACCAGGGAAGGGGGCAACATGTGGATGGCCAGGTATGTACCCCATAGCCATTCACATGTGCAAATTATGCCCAATCAGTGCCCACAAATGGGCACTGACTGGCACCATTATATAACATGTGACATCAGTGATGCCCAGCAATGCCACCCATCAGTGTCAGCAGTGCCACCCATCAGTGCCCATCCGTGCCACCCATAAGTACCCATCAGTGCCACCCACGAGTGCCCATCAGTGCCGCCTGAGTGCCCATCAGTGCCACCTCATTGGTGCCACCTTATCAGTCCCTGTCAGTGCAGCCATATCAGTGCCCGTCATTGAAGAAGAAAACTTACTTATTTACAAACATTTTTTAACAGAAACAGAGAAAACAATAATTTTTTTTATTTTCTCAGTTTTTTTATTTGTTGGGCAAAAAATAAAAACTGCAGAGGTGATCAAATACCACCAAAAGAAAGCTCTATTTGTGGGAACAAAATGATAAAAAATTTGTTTGGGTACAGTGTTGTATGACCGTACAATTGTCATTCAAACTGCGACAGCGCTGAAAATTGGCCTGGGCAGGAAGGTGTCTAAGGCCCCTTTCACACTGGGGCGGTTTTCAGGCGGTACAGCGCTAAAAATAGCGCCTGTACACGCCTGAAAAAAAACGGCCCCATTCACTCCAGTGTGAAAGCCGGCGGGCTTTCACACTGGAGCGGTGCGCTAGCAGGACGGTAAAAAAAAAGTCCTGCTAGCAGCATCTTTGGAGCGGTGAAGGAGCGGTGTATTCACCGCTCCTACCCATTAATTTCAATGGGACACCGCGGCAATACCGCCGCAAAGCGCCGCACCTTTTTCGGCTGCTAGCGGGGGTTAAAACCGCACCACTAGTGGCCGAATCCCGCAGCTAAAACGACGGTAAAGCAGCGCTAAATATAGCGCTGCTTTACCGTCGCCGCTGCTCCCGCCCCAGTGTGAAAGGGGCCTAAGTGCCCGGTATTGAAGTGGATAACAACCAGTGAGTCCGCTGAAAATTTTATTTAAATTGGCCTTCAGGGCCAGTTCACACTATAGAAACGCAGTCCGGATGCGTTCCAAATGCTTTTCTCTATACGCGTTTTTGATGCGTTCCACTGCATTTTGGATGCGTTTTTTTCTTACCCTTAAGGCCCCTTTCACACTGGAGGCATTTTTCAGACGCTAAAGGTCTAAAAATAGTGCATGAAAAATGCCTCCCCTGCAGCCCCAGTGTGAAGGCCAGAGTGCTTTCACACTGGAGCGGTGCGCATGTGGGACATTAGAAAAAGTCCTGCAAGCAGCATCTTTGGAACGGTGTATACACCGCTCCTGCACCGCCCCTGCCCATTGAAATGAATGGGCACCGCTGCCGAAGCACCTGCAAAGCGATTCGACAGCGGCACTTTTCGGGTGCATTTCTTCCCTTTCTTTGGCCGCTAGTGGGGGGGGGTTAAAAGCACCCCGCTATCGGCCGAAAAGCGATGCTAAAACGACGGTAAAGTTTTAGCAGCATTTTACCGCTAACGGGGCTGTGCTGTGAGTGTGAAAGGGGTCTAAATAAGGGCATGTGTGTTCCAGTGCGTTTTTGGTACGTTCCAGTGTGTTTTTTATGCGTTTTACGGCGTTCCAGTGCAGGGAAAATGCAGCATGTTCTACTTTTTTTTTCTGGAACTGGAACGCACTAGAACTGCAAGCACTGGTGTGAACTATGCCGTTGAAAACCATATAACCTACTTTTGATGCAGAAAAAAAAAACGCACTGGATTGCATGTGGTGTGAACTGGCCCTAATTTTTTCCACTTTTCATCTATTAAATCTTCTGCCCTTGTTGTTTTAACTTTGGATAGTAAAACATTTTTTTTCTGCCAGTAAATACCTTATACAGCCCACTTCCTGTTGCTTGTCTGGTAAAAAGCCTAGGCTTATGACATCATGCACAGCTCTCCCTCTTACTCTCCTGAGAGTTTGCCAGGAAGGGAGGGGGTGAGTCATAAGAAGGCCAATGAGAGCTTGAGAGATGGAGGTGTGTCTGTGTAAATCCAGGAAGTGAACAGGCAGCAGCTTCAGCTGCCCACAGTTAAAATGGATGCAGCCAGACTCAGTGGAGGGAGATTTCTGCAGCATATTTGGCAAGTACAGAATCACAGTATATATAAAATAATATGCAAAGTGGTTGGAGGGAAGCTTCAGAATGGAAGATGTTTTTATTACAAATGATGTGAGCAGACTGCAGTTCCTCTTTAACTACTTCCCACCGGCCACTGTATATATACGTCCGGGTGGGAGCCGCCTACTTCTGATTGGACATTCCTGAACGTCCTTCAGAAGTAGGGGGATCGCACGCGCCCGTGCCCACGCAGCGGCGCGATCCCGATGCGCTCGTGTCACCCGGACATGGCGCATTTCGGATCGGCAGGAGGGCTCTGTGATTGGCCCTCCTGATCACATGACGGCCGTGTCCAATCACAGCCATCATGTGATGTAAGCAAACAGCCGGTTGCTAGGCAATCGGCTCCCCTCTCCTCACACGGAAGTCGTCGCT
Organism: Lithobates sylvaticus; assembly: GCA_028564925.1. Taxonomy (NCBI): domain Eukaryota; kingdom Metazoa; phylum Chordata; class Amphibia; order Anura; family Ranidae; genus Lithobates; species Lithobates sylvaticus. Next base: position 146,471,640 of record CM053037.1, read on the forward strand.
GAGGAGAGCGGATCGCTGGTGATCAGTGAGTATTAGCTGTTTTTTTGCAGCTTTTTACTCACTGATCACCAGTCTAGTGTAAACACACATGTCCCCAAATAATAAACACACATGTCCCCAAATAATAAAAACACATGTCCCCAAATAATAAAAACACATGTCCCCCACATATGTCCCAGTAAAATAACATGTGCCAATGATTATCTGCACACATATGTCCGTGATCACCTGCACACATCTGTACATGATCATTTGCGTACATATGTCCGTGATCACGCAAACCAATTATTATACCCTTAATGGAATTTTTTTTACTAAAAACATGTAGCAGAATACATTTTGGCTTAAAGCGGAAGTAAACCCTCCTATCATTTTCAGCCAAGGAAGCTGCCATCTTGGTCTCTGTCTAATCTTCAACTGCCATGATGAGGCACATGTGATCAGTTATGACTCCAGCCATTGGATGGTTCGACAGATTGGTTGAGAGCACAACCAATGTGACAGCTAGCATTCTACGGTATGCCGGGAATGTAACTTTTTTTTTGAAGCCGTTAAATCGATGGGTTTACTTCCGCTTTAAATTTATGACAAAATTAGATTTTATTGGATTTCTTTTAAAAAAGAAAGGAGAAAATATTGTTTTTTCTCTCAAAATTTCCGTTATTTTTTCGCTTATATCGCAAAAAATAAAAAACGCAGTCGTGAATAAATACCACCAAACAAAAGCTCTATTTGTGCAAACAAAATGCTAAAAATGTCATTTGGGTACAGTGTAGCACGACCGCGCAATTGTCATTGAAAGTGCGAGAGCGCTGAAAGCTGAAAATTGGTCTGGGAAGCAAGGGGGCGAAAGTGCACAGTATTGTAGTGGTTAAAAACAAGAATTGCAGGCAATAAAAAAAATAAATAAATTGGTTGGTCCAAAGCAGCAGAAATAGTTGAAACGTAGTTCGACAATGTTCATAAAAAGTTGGGACTCCCTCAATTAGTAGGTCTCTTGGACCATTTCCGTCCATAGGACAGCTCTCTAACCAAAGAGGCTGGCATCCTTTGTGACAACCTCCAGGTTAACAGAAGGAAAGCCTTCCCTGACTCCAGTGCAGGGCTGGTCAGCCATCAGGACAGTGACATCCTGGTCTTGGGACAGAGGCACATGGGCATGACCAGAGACTGAGGAAGCTTGTCTCAAGCAGTCAGTACATTAAAGCAGGGCTCAAAATTTAAAGTCCTGAGCTACTAGCCAGGCCTCAAGGGTTACTCGCCATCAGTTGCCCCGCCCAACCCTACCCTGCCCCGCCCCTAAACCCGCCCTCATAAATTATCTCATGAAATTACACTTTAATGTTTTATGCAATTAAGTTATAAAAATATTAACAACTTTATCCATGCCCGCCAATGCAACCTGTGCCCACCGTGCAGCCTTTGTCCCCCATGTGCAGCCTTTGTCCCCCATGTGCAGCCTGTGTCCCCCATGTGCAGCCTGTGTCCCCCATGTGCAGCCTGTGTCCCCCATGTGCAGCCTTTGTCCCCCATGTGCAGCCTGTGTCCCCCATGTGCAGGCTGTGTCCCCCATGTGCAGGCTGTGTCCCCCATGTGCAGGCTGTGTCCCCATGTGCAGCCTGTGTGCCATGTGCAGCCTGTGTGCCATGTGTAGCCTGTGTGCCATGTGCAGCCTGTGTGCCATGTGCAGCCTGTGTCCCACCGTGCAGCCTGTGTCCCCCATTTCCCCCCGGCCGCACGCTGTCACATAAGCCCCTCCCCTTGTCCGGGGAACTTTGATACATGTCACCCGTCCTAGGATTGGATGGGTGATCTGTCTATCAAAGTCCCCGAAAAAGAGGAGGGGCTTATGTGACGGCGCATGGCGGGGAACACAAAGCTATTGAAACGAAAGCTGTGATCATCCAGTGGCAGCTCTCCTCTCTTCCCCTCTGTGATCGGCGGTGCTCGCCCCCCCGGCTCCCAGGCAGCCCTTCTCGCCAGCCCTCAAAATTCAGGGGTGTTCGAGTGTGCGAGTGTAATTTTTGAGGGCTGCATTAAAGTGTCACTAAAGGCAAAACTTTAATTTTTTATTTTTGGATAGAGTAAAGCCTGGTACACACTAGCAGTCTTTTTTCCTTCAATCCCAGCGGGCCGAGCAAAAAAAACAGAAGAGCTCGAGAGAAGCGGCTGTACTAACTACCCAATGTTAGTACAGCAATCTCCCCCCGCTGAGCTATTGTGTTCTGACTGAGACGGCCGGTCAGTGCTTTTCGCCATTGGACGAAGAGCGCTGATCGGATACTGATCAGCCAACCTTATTTGGTCATGCCCCTTCGTCAGTGGAGAAACCCTTGTTGGCAATCACAGAGGTCAGATGTTTCTTGTAGTTGGCCACCAGGTTTGCACACATCTCAGGAGGGATTTTGTCCCACTCCTCTTTGCAGATCCTCTGCAAGTCATTAAAGTGACACTAAAGGTTCATTTTAAATTTTTTTTAAAATAACAAACCTATTATACTTACCTCCACTGTGCAGCTCGTTTTGCACAGAGTGGCCCCGAACTTGGTCTTCTGGGGTTCCTTGGCGTCTCTCTCGGCTCCTCCCTGCATCAGATAACCCCCTAGGAGAAGCCCTCTCTCGGGGGGTTACCTTTGCGGGCTCGCTCCCGAGTCCAGCATTCGGTGTCCATAGAGGCCAAATACAGGACTTGGCCCCGCTCCCCGGTGGCCGTGTCATTGGATTTGATGGGAGCCAATGGCTGCACTGCTATCAATTTATCCAATCAACAGCCGAGAACCCCCTAGCAGAGAGACGGCGCATCCGCGTGGGACAAGTTCGAGAGTTCAGGTAAGTAAAGCGAGGGGTCTGGGGGGCCGGTCACTGACAGGTGTTTTTTCACCTTAATGCATAGGATGCATTAACCACTTCACCCCCGGAGGATTTTACCCCCTTCCTTACCAGAGCACTTTTTGCGATTCGGCACTGCGTCGCTTTAACTGACAATTGCGTGGTCGTGCGACGTTGCACCCAAACAAAATTGACGTCCTTTTTTTCCCACAAATAAAGCTTTCTTTTGGTGGTATTTGATCACCTCTGCGGTTTTTATTTTTTGCGCTATAAACAAAAGAAGAGCGACAACTTTGAAAAAAAAAAACAATATTTTTTACTTTTTGCTATAATAAATATCCCATTTTTAAAAAACAAAAAACGAAATTTTTGACTCAGTTTAAGCCAATATGTATTCTTCTACATATTTTTGGTAAAAAAATAAAAAAAAAAAATCGCAATAAGCGTATATTGATTGGTTTGCGCAAAAGTAATAGCGTCTACAAAATAGGGGATAGATTTATTGCATTTTTTTTTTGTACTAGTAATGGCGGCGATCTGCGATTTTTTTCATGACTGTGACATTGCGGCGGACACTTCGGACACTTTTGACACATTTTTGGGACCATTCACATTTACACAGCGATCGTTGCTATAAAATTGCAGTGATTACTGTGTAAATGTGACTGTCAGGGAAGGGGTTAACACTAGGGGGCGCTGCAGGGGTTAATGTATGTTCCCTGGGAGTGATTCTAACTGTGGGGGGAGGGGACTCCTCTGTACTGGGAACACACCATCGTTCTCCTCTCCACTGACAGGACATGGATCGGTGTGTTTACACACACCGATCCATGGTCCTGATGTGTTTCCGGGCAATCGCAGGTGCCCGGCGGACATCACGGCCACCGGGCACGCACACCGGGTCCCTAGACGGCCGGGAATGGGAGGACGTCATATGACGCCCACCCAAGATGGGAGATCCACCTTGTGGGCGTCATTTGACAATGGGCGGTATTGAAGTGGTTAAGGTAAAAAAAAACACAAACCTTTACAACACCTTTAAGGTTTTTAGGCTGACATTTAGTAACTCGAACCTACAGCTCCCTCCACATATTTTGTATGGGATTAAGACCCCTTTCACACTGTAGGCAGCTTTCAGGCATTTTAGCGCTAGAAATAGCGCCTGAAAACTGCCTCCCATGGCTCCCTGGTGTGAAAGCCCGAGTGGATAGAGTGATAGATTTTGTGTTTCTTCCATTTGCGAATAATCGCACCAACTGTTGTCACCTTCTCACCAAGCTGCTTGGCTATGGCCTTGTAACCCATTCCAGCCTTGTGTAGGTCTACAATCTTGTCCCTTGGACAGCTCTTTGGTCTTGGTGAAGAGATTGGAATTTGATTGCTTCTGGTGTCTTTTATACAGGTAACAAGCTGAGATTAGGAGAACTCCCTTTAAGAGTGCTCCTAATCTCAGCTTGTTACCTGTATAGAAGACACCTGGGAGCCAGAAATCTTGCTCATTGATAGGAGATCAAATACTTATTTCACTCAATAAAATGCAAATCATTTTATAACTTGTTTGAAATGCGTTTTTCTGGATCTTCTTTGTTGTTATTCTGTCTCTCACTGTTAAAATAAACTTACCAATAAAATTATAGACCGATCGTTTCTTTGTCAGTGGGCAAATGTACAAAATCAGCAGGGGATCAAATACTTTTTTTCCTAACTGTACAGGCCAAAATGTCAGCTGGTTTCTATTAAACCAGCTGACACCACCCGATATTCAGCCCGTGTGTACGGGGCTTAAGATTGGGTTATACCGCTGTTGACTCACAACAGTCCCATTCACTTTAATGGGACGGCTGGTGATGCGGCAGTGACACAACAAGGTGAGGTACGTGGTGGCAGCAGGTGAATGGATGCCCGCTAAAAGGCGCTGCCATGATGGATCTGAAATGACAGGTGCTCTTTAAATGTAAGGACTTATTCTTGCTGGTAGTTAGAATCTTTAATATTTGCAAACAAAATGAAGGTTTCCTATTTAGAATAATAAGCTGTCAGGTTAGTAAAACAGCAATATCAGAACCAATTTAATCATACAGTTTGTAGTGTACATTCACTTCCTGTCCCATAGCCAAACCAGAAAATAGCATCAGAATTATTGTGCCCATTGGAAGATTTCCCCTCTACTCCTGTTCTGACGTCAACCCAAATTTTGGGATGTTCTATTAACCATCTCAATACAGGGCATTTTCACCCCCTTCCTGACCAAGCCATTTTTAAGCTTTCAGCGCTGTCACACTTGACAAGCAGTTTGCTATGGGGGCTCCCGAGCCGCTGCTCTGTGTGTCCATTTACACACGGAGTGTGGCTGGCCCACGCCCCCTCCTCATTAAATCACTGACTGTGATCGACAGGCTTAGCCAATGAGGAGGAAGGGACCAGGGAGAGCCGCTGCTCTCATGCACATTGCTGGCTCGAGATGGGGCTCAGGTAAGTATTAAGCCGGGTACACAATATTATTATTTTTTTCGTTCAACCCAGTGGCTTAATGAAACTTTCAGTTACAATCAGCAAATAACATTCTAGATGCATCAATACAAAAGATGTGAATGAGTCTTACAATTAGTTTTCTATAGAAAGCAGCCACAGCCTGAGTAGAAAAGTCTGTCCCTTACCAGCAGTTGCAGAGTGGGACCCATAACCATTTGCCCACCGAGCACTTTTACCCCCTTCCTGCCCAGGCCAATTTTCAGCTTTCAATGCTTTCACACTTTGAATGACAATTGCGTGGTCATGCACAACTGTACCCAAACAAATCTTTTATCATTTTTTTCACACAAATAGAGCTTTTTTTTGTGGTATTTAACCACTTGCCGACCGCCCCCTGTATATATACGTCGGCAGAATGGCACGTACAGGCAGAATCACGTACCTGTACGTGACATTCTTCCGGCGGTTGGGGGGTCCGATCGGACCCCCCTCCGCCGGCGGGGACGGTCGGGATCGCTTCAGGAGCGATCCGGGACGAGGGGACGGCCAGTGGTTTCTGGCCACCCCCTCGCGATCGCTCCTGGCCAATGAGAAACTTCCCCTTCCTGTCTATTGTATAGACAGGAAGGCGGAAGTGATGTCACGCTCGGTGCGCCGGTCTATGTGACCGGAGACGCCGAGCGGCGAACATGTTAAGGTTAGTGCACAACACTACACTGACACCAGTACAGTTAGGCACATATTCCACCCCCCTGTCACCCCCTGATCACCCCCAGATCACCCCCTCCCCCCCCAGTCACAGTGTCACTAATTGCAGTGATCATTTTTTTACTGATCACTGCATTTAGTGTCAGTGTGACTGTAATAACTGTCAGGGCAGTTAGTTTTAGGTCCAAGGTAGCCCCCTACCCCCCCCCTAATAAAGGTTTAACCCCTTGATTGCCCCCAGGTAACCCTTTCACCCCCTTTTGCCAGTGTCACTAAGCGATCGTTTTTCTGATCGCTGTATTAGTGTCACTGCTGTCGCTAGGTAACCATTTTTTTTTTTTAGGTAACCGCCATGTTTATATAGGTTCATAAATAGTTTTATAGGTCAGGTACCCCCATATTACAACCTAAATAAAGGTTTTAACCCCTTGATTGCCCCTAGAGTTAACCCTTTCACCAGTGATCACTGTATAACTGTCACTGGTGACGCTGGTTAGCCAGTTAGTTATTTCGTTATTTAGGTTCCCCGTCAGGTTTTTATATAGCGTCAGGTACCCCCATATATTACCTAATAAAGGTTTTAACCCCCTGATTGCCCCTAGTTAACCCTTTCACCCCCTTTTGCCAGTGTCACTAAGCGATCGTTTTTCTGATCGCTGCATTAGTGTCGCTAGGTAACCATTTTTTTTTTTTAGGTAACCGCCATGTTTATATAGGTTCATAAATAGGTTTATAGGTCAGGTACCCCCATATTACAACCTAAATAAAGGTTTTAACCCCCTGATTGCCCCTAGAGTTAACCCTTTCACCAGTGATCACTGTATAACTGTCACTGGTGACGCTGGTTAGCCAGTTAGTTATTTCGTTATTTAGGTTCCCCGTCAGGTTTTTATATAGCGTCAGGTACCCCCATATATTACCTAATAAAGGTTTAAACCCCCTGATTGCCCCTAGTTAACCCTTTCACCCCCTTTTGCCAGTGTCACTAAGCGATCGTTTTTCTGATCGCTGCATTAGTGTCGATAGGTAACCAGTTTTTTTTTGTATTACTGTTACGGGTGACGCTGGTTAGTTAGCTTGTTTTTTATACTGTCAGGGCACCCGCCATTTATTACCCAATAACGGTTTAACCCCCTGATCGCCCGGCGGGTGATATCAATTAGGTTTTAGGGTCAAATAAGGTCTGCGTCGCCCCAGGTTAGTGCCAGTACCGCAAACACCCACGCACAAAGCATACACCTCCCTTAGTGGCACAGTATCTGAACAGATCAATATCTGATCTGATCAGATCTATACTAGCGTCCCAGCAGTTTAGGGTTCCAAAAAAAAACGCATTGTTAGCGGGATCAGCCCAGATACCTGCTAGCACCTGCGTTTTCCCCCTCCGCCCAGCCCAGCCCACCCAAGTGCAGTATCGATCGATCACTGTCACTTACAAAACACTAAGCACACATAACTGCAGCGTTCGCAGAGTCAGGCCTGATCCCTGCGATCGCTAACAGTTTTTTTGTGGTAGCGTTTTGATTCAGTCGCTTCAGTCAGGAGCTTTTTTACCTGTGAATCTCAAAAAAATAAAAAAAAATAAAATAGTTGTCGTTTTATTGTTCTCTCTCTCACTCTATTCTCTCTCTATTGTTGCTCTTTTTTTACTCCATTCTATTCTGCAATGTTTTATTATGTTTTATCATGTTTTATCATGCTTGCTTTTCAGGTATGTAATTTTGTTTACTGTGTTTTAGTGTTAAGCATTTTTTTGTTTTCAGGTGCGCCATTCAGTTGCAACGCGGATTTATTTATCTTGACAGCAACAGCGTTTGCTCCCACGATACATAAAGACGCGACTCCAACGCTGTAGGAGGTGATTTCACCACCACAGTTAAAAAAAAGAGCATATATGCCGAAGCATGGGGGCAGCAGGGGGGGGAGGAGCGATTGGCTCCTAATGCCACGTACATACGGTCGAAATTCCGACCGTGTGTACACGGCATAACTTTTGCGGGAGGATGCCCCCATGCATCGGCATATATAAATGGTGCATGTATGCCCATCATTAGAAGTGGGTGGATGAAGGGAGGTATTCTAATGGTGGGCATACCCACCAATCAATCTCTTTTTTTCGTTCAGCCAAGAGGCTGCATGAAAAAAAAAAGATTACAATATATGTCCAGTATGTTGCTGGACTTTGAATGGTTATACCAGAATGATGCCTGCAGGTTTAGGTATCATCTTGGTATCATTCTTTTCAGCCAGTGATCGGCTTTCATGTAAAAGCAATTCTAGCGGGTAATTAGCCTCTAGACTGCTTTTACAAGCAGTGGGAGGGAATGTCCCCCCTCCCGGATATAAACCGCGCCATTGGGAAATTGGGAAAGCATTTTATCACACCAATCTTGGTGTGGTCAGATGCTTTGAGGGCAGAGGAAAGATCTAGGGTCTAATAGACCCCAATTTTTTCAAAAAAAGAGTACCTGTCACTGCCTATTGCTATCATAGGGGATATTTACATTCCCTGAGATAACAATAAAAATCATAACAAAGAAAAAAAATGGAAGGAACAGTTTAAAAATAAAATAAAAAAGCTAAATAAATAAAAAAAAAACCAAAAAAAAAAAAAAAAAAAAGCACCCCTGCCCCCCTTCTCTTGCGCAAAGGCGTACACAAGCGTTGGTCTGGCGTCATATGTAAACAGCAATTGCACCATGCATGTGAGGTATCACCGCGAAGGTCAGATCGAGGGCAGTAATTTTAGCAGTAGACCTCCTCCGTGAATCTAATGTGGTATCATGTAAAGGCTTTTAAAGGCTTTTAAAAATGTATGTAGTTTATCTCCACTGCGTGTTTGTGCGCAATTTTAAAGCATGTCGTGTTTGGTATCCATGTACTCGGCCTAAGATCATATTTTTTATTTCATCAAAAATTTGAGCAATATAGTGTGTTTTAGTGCATTAAAATAAAAAAAAGTGTATTTTTTCCACAAAAAATGCGTTTGAAAAATCGCTGCGCAAATACTGTGTGGAAAAAAAAAATGCAACACCCACCATTTTAATCTGTAGGGCCTTTGCTTTAACATTATATATAGTGTTTGGGGGTTCAACGTAATTTTCTTGCAAAAAAAAAATATGTTTTCATGTAAACAAAAAGTGTCAGAAAGGGCTTTGTCTACAAGTGGTTAGAAGAGTGGGTGACGTGTGACATAGGCTTCTAAATGTTGTGCATAAAATGCCAGGACAGTTCAAACCCCCCCCAAATGACCCCATTTTGGAAAGTAGACACCCCAAGCTATTTGATGAGAGCAATGTTGAGCCCATTAAATATTTTTTTTTTTTTGTCCCAAGAGATTGAATAATGAAAAAAAAAAATATATATATTTTTTTTTACAAAAAGTTGTCACTAAATGATATATTGCTCAAACATGTCATGGGCATATGTAGAAATACACCCCAAAATACATTCTGTTGCTTCTCCTGAGTACGGGGATACCACATGTGTGGGACTTTTTGGGAGCCTAGCTGCGTACGGAACCCCAAAAACCAATCACCGCCTTCAGGCTTTCTAAGGGTGTAATTTTTTTATTTCACTTCTCACTGCCAATCACAGTTTCGGAGGCCATGGAATGCCCAGATGGCATAAAACCCCCCAAAATGACCCCATTTTGGAAAGTAGACACCCCAAGCTATTTGCTGAGAGGTATTGTGAGTATTTTGCAGATGTCTCTTTTTGTCACAAAGTTTTGAAAATTGAAAAAAAAAATTTTTTTTTCTTTACTTTCTTCATTTTCAAAAACAAATGAGAGCTGTAAAATACTCACCATGCCTCTCAACAAATAGCTTGGGGTGTCTACTTTCCAAAATGGGGTCATTTGGGGGGGTTTTGTGCTATTTTGGCATTTTATGGCCTTCGAAACTGTGATAGGTAGTGAGGAGTGAAATCAAAAATTTGCACCCTTAGAAATCCTGAAGGCGGTGCTTGGGTTTCGGGGCCCCGTATGCGGCTAGGCTCCCAAAAAGTCCCACACATGTGGTATCCCCATACTCAGGAGAAGCAGCAAAATGTATTTTGGGGTGCAATTCCACATATAACTATGGCATGTGTGAGCAATATATCATTTAGTGACAACTTTTTGAAAAAAAAAAAAATCTTTTTTATTTTTGTCTTTATTCAATCACTTGGGACTAAAAAAAAAAAATATTCAATGGGCTCAACATGCCTCTCAGCAAATAGCTTGGGGTGTCTACTTTCCAAAATGGGGTCATTTGGGGGGGTTTTGTACTTCTCTGCCATTTTAGCACCTCAAGAAATGAAATAGGCAGTCATAAATTAAAAGCGGTGTAAATTCCAGAAAATGTACTCTAGTTTGTAGACGCTATAACTTTTGCGCAAACCAATAAATATACGCTTATTGGCATTTTTTTTACTAAAGACATGTGGCTGAATACATTTTGGCCCAAATGTTTGACTAAAATTGAGTATATTAGATTTTTTTTATAACAAAAAGTAGAAAATCTCTTTTTTTTTCAAAATTTTCGCTCTTTTTCCGTTTATATCGCAAAAAATAAAAATCACAGAGGCAATCAAATACCATCAAAAGAAAGCTCTATTTGTGGGAAGAAAAGGACGCAAATTTCGTTTGGTTACAAAATTGCATGACCGCGCAATTACCAGTTAAAGTAGTGCAGTGCGAAATTGAAAAAAGACCTCTGGTCCTTTGGCTGCCAAATGGTCCGGGGCTGAAGTGGTTAATCACCACTTTATTTTTAAGTAAAAGACCAAAAAAATAAAAAACTTTCATAGTTTGTTATGAAATTCGGTAAACAGATAGTTTTTCTCCTTTACTGATGTACGCTGATGAGGTGGCACTGGTGGGCATGGATAGGTTGTACTGATGGGCACTGATGAAAAGGCACTAATTGGCAGCACTGAGGGGCAATTATTGGCCTGGCCCAGCCCCCTTTCTCTCCTCATTGGCTCACTGACTTTGATTGACAGCAGCGAGAGACAATGGCGCGGCTTTCTCAGCCAAGGAGGAAGGGAGTCCCAGACAGACAAGTCCCTTGTGTAACATTGCTGGATCAAGATGGGGCTCAGGTAAGTATTAGGGGGGCTGCTGCACACAGAAGTTTTTTTTTATCTTAATTCATAGAATGCATCAAGATAAAAAACCTTCTGCCTTTACAACCACTTTAAACCTCTTAGCTGCCACGATATTTAATTGGCATCACATTGATGAGTTACTGCCAGCAGTGATTTGCCTTTAGATTGCTCTTTAGAGGGCATTTGATGAGGGGGGCTGAGCCTTGAATCCCTGAAATCTCACACCCGCAACTGTGTGCAATGCATTACGATTTATTGGACGTGCTCAGGGGGCAGTATTGCCCATTGAATGCTGCAGCAAGGTTAATTTTTGTCCCACTGCAAAGTATTGTGGGCCACTTCATATGTACACCTCCAATACCTTTGCAGCTTAAGGGGGAAGGTAAAAATGTAGCTCAACCGTGTTTTTACTGCCCCCAACCAAAAGAATAAGTGAGGCCTTAAAGGTAAACTACCCCACACTGCAAGGGTTAAACCCTTGTTTAGGTCTAGGGGACAGAAAAAAAAGTTTTACTTGCTTGATCCTCTGCTCCCTCTGTGGTCAGCGCTCTCTGCTTCTCACCTATGCTCCAGCAGTGTATTGTTCCTTGGCGCACATTGTATGGCTAGGGCCCCTGCACTGGTCTTGACGTCAGAGGACCTGCAACCAACAGGGCATCGGGAGAAAGGACTGAGTTTGGGTTGAGGTCAGGACTCCACCCCAAACTCGCTCATCCATGTCTTTATGGACCTTGCTTGGTGCACTGGTGTGCAGTCATGTTGGAACAGGAAGGGGCCATCCCCAAACTGTTGCCACAAAGTAAGGAGCATGGAATTTTCTTGGAATGCTGACACCTTCGGAGTTCCCTTCACTGGAACTAAGGGGCCAAGCCCAACCCCTGAAGAACAACCCCACACCATAATCCCCCCTCCACGAAATGATTTGGACCAGTGCACAAAGCAAAGTCCATAAAGACATGGATGAGCAAGTTTGGGGTGGAGGAACTTGACTGGCCTGCAGAGTCTTAAACCCAACCTGATAGAACATCTTTGGGATGAATTAGAGTGGAGACTGCGAGCCAGGCCTTCTCATCTAACATCAGTGCCTGACCTCACAAATACGCTTCTGGAAGAATGGTCAAACATACCCATAGACACACTCCTAGTCCTTCAGCCTTCCCTGAAGAGTTGAAGCTGTTATAGCTGCAAATGGTGAACCAACTCAATATTGAACCCTATAGACTAAGACTGGGATGCCATTAAAGTTCATGGGCGTGTAAAGGCAGTCGTCCTAATACTTTTGGTAAAATAGTGTATGTTTACCCCTTGTGATCTAGGTATACCTTGCAGTGCCGCTCTAAGCTGAGACAAAGATCTCCCCGCCTGTTGCAGTAAGGGGAGCAGGCTCCTATGCACCATTCAGGGGTGTAGAAGCATCAACACAGAAAGGAAGGAACACCGCTCACCGACCCAGTGCATGAATATGTGAGTGTGGCCTCGGCCAGTGCTGCTCCAGCCACGCCCTTCCGACACGTTTCGCCTGGTATACCAGAGCTTGATCGCACCCTCCGTGTGCGGGACAAAACATGTCAGGGGGAGGCGTGTGTGGAGCAGCACTGCCCGAGGCCACACTCACATATACATGCACTGGGTCAGTGAGCGGTGTTCCTTCCTTTCACTGTATATGTTTACCCCGTACTGTAGGTAGTACATTTCCAAAACTGCATCTAACATGTCGGCAGTACAGCACACCGATGGGCAATGCTTGCTCTTCACAGAAAGTCATTAGTGACACATCAGACTGCTGGACCAATCCAACCTCTCTCTTAGAGACCAGCAATACTTGCATGCAGCATGTACCACAGATTTGTGGCTGTTGCTGGGAGAATCAAACACCGGCCATGTAATAATACTGGTCAATTGAAGCTTGTACAGCAATGTTAGGAGCCTGTTTTCAGCTTGGCTTTAACCACTTCAGCCCCGGAAGATTTGGCTGCTGAATGACCAGGCCATTTTTTGCCATTTGGCACTGCACCGCTTTAACTGTCAATTGCGCGGTTGCGCTGGGCTGCACCCAAACAAAAATTTACGTCCTTTTTTCCCCACAAATAGAGCTTTCTTTTGGTGGTATTTGATCCTCTCTGCGTTTATATTTTTTGGGCTATAAACAAAAAAAAAAAGCGACAATTTTGAAAAACAAACCATTAAAAAAATATATATATATTTTGTACTTTTTGCTATAATAAATATCCCCATTTTTTATATATATATATTTTTTTTTTCTCAGTTTAGGCCCATGTGTATTCTTCTACATATTTTTGGTAATAAAAAAAAATAAATAAAAAAAAATCGCAATAAGCGTATATTGATTTGTAGACACTATAACTTTTGCACAAACCAAACAGGGGATAGATTTATAGCATTTTTATTATGATTATTTTTTTTTTAACTAGTAATGGCGGCGATCTGTGATTTTTATTAGGACTGCGACATTATGGCGGACACATCGGACACATTTTGGGAACATTGGCTTTTATACAGCGATCAGAGCTATAAAAATGCACTGATTACTGTAAAAATGTCACTGGCAGGGAAGGGGTTAACACTAGGGGCAATCAAGGGGTTAATTGGGTTCCCTGTGTTTGTTTCTAACTGTGGGGGGAGGGGACTGACCTAGAGGAAATGACAGATGGTGATTCCTAGCTATTAGGAACTCACGATCTATCTCTCCTAACAGAACAGGGATTTGTGCGTTTACACACACGCGTCCCTGTTCTGCCTCTCGCGCCCGTGATCGCTTGTGGCCGGCGGCCATCGCGACCGTCGGCCACGAGCATCGGCACCCCTGCAGTGCAGCCCCCCCCATGGCGGCACGCGTGCGCCTGCTATCCTGCTTACAGGAGCCGACATACAGTTACGACGGCTCGTGGGATCGCGCCGACCTACCACAGTATAATGACGGCGGCTGGTCGGCAAGCGGTTGATTATGGTAGTCGGCAGGTGAATGGGGAAATTTTTTGCCATACACTGCAAGCATCAGACTGTTTAGGCTGACACTGTACTTTTGCTAACATTTAAAAGGGTATCTCTACTTTTGTGGGGGAAAAAGCAAATCTAGAAAAAATAATATAGCGTATACAATTCATATTGTAGTGGAATGTTCCTTTCCTTTTCAATATGCAGCCGCTGTAATTTTCTGAAAATGCAATGCAATATGGCTACCTGGAGGTATTGTGTACACAGAATGTGTACAGAACGCCCCCCAGATATGCAATTTCCTGCTTGTGGGATTGGCTCATCGATTTTCCCAGAAGTCTGCACTAAGATGCAAGTCAGATTTCAGGCATCCCCTGGAACAAAAAAGTGTAATTTTTGGTGAGGTACTCCCAATAGGAAATCACGTCTAAAGGGATGCAGACCCAGCAGATTTCCTCATTAGTGCCCTGCAGGTGTACAGCTGATTGATAATTATGAAACCACTCCCATCAGATTCACTTTCCCACATGAGAACACAGAAACACACAGTGATTTCTTCAGAATAGCAAAAGGTAGGAATCTGCAACAAGGTTTGTTAAAATCCCTGTAATGTACATAGATCACCCCTGATGTTTTTTCTCGACAAAAGTGGAGTTACGCTTGAAAACCGTTTTCACATCTTTGCATTGAGTCAATGTGCATTATAGCATGCGTTTATGTAATACACAAACTCAATGCACATCTGTATGTTGGGCAGTGCACTGAAAACAAAAAGTTACATGTGCATTGTGGTTTGTTAACCACTTCAGCCCCGGACCAATTTGCAACCAAAGGACCAGGCCCCTTTTTGCGATTCGGCACTGCATCGCTTTAACTGACAATTGCGCGGTCGTGCGACGTGGCTCCCAAACAAAATTGGCCTTTTTTTCCCACAAATAGAGCTTTCTTTTGGTGGTATTTGATCGCCCCTGCGGTTTTTATTTTTTGCGCTATAAACAAAAAAAGAGCGACAATTTTGAAAAAAATTCTATATTTTTTGCTATAAAAATATCCCCAAAAAAATATATAAAAAATACTTTTTTTCCTCAGTTTAGGCCGATACGTATTCTTCTACATATTTTTGGTAAAAAAAAAAAACGCAATTAGCGATTATTGATTTGTTTGCGCAAAAGTTATAGCGTTTACAAAATAGGGATAGTTTTATAGCATTTAGCACATCGGACATTTTTGACACATTTTTGGGACCATTGTCATTTATATAGAAATCAGTGCTATTTAAATGCACTGAATCCTATGTAAATGACACTGGCAGTGAAGGAGTTAACCACTAGGGGGCGGGGAGGGGCTAAGTGTGACGTGTTGTGTTTTTTTTTTTTTACAGTAGGGGGCGTGGCTGTACGTCTGAGGTCATTGATCGGCTTTCCCAATGACAGGGAATAGCCGATCAATGACAGGCAGTGTTGGAAGCACGGGGAGAGGTTTGTTTACACAGACCTCTCCCCGTTCTTCAGCTCTGTGACCCGATCGCGTGACACCAGCGGCGATCGTGTCCGCTGGTCCAGCGGCCGTGGTCCGGCGCGCGCGCGACCCACGGCTGGGCTCTTAAAGGACCACGTACCGGTGCCATTCTGCCAACGTACATCGGCGTGAGACGGTTGGGAAGCGGTTAACTGGTCTTTTAAAAAAAATAAAATAAAAGCCTGGCTTAGCGCAATGCACCAATGTTGTGTGAAGGCCTTGAAGCCTTATCGAGCATTCAGTTTGAATCAGCTAAATATATTCCTTGAGCAGCAAAACATCAGACAACCAATGTCTTATAGCTTATTTTCTTTCTAAAGCAACTCAGCCTGAGTAGAAAAGCCAACATGACCCTTCCACAGAAGTCGATTAAACAATTGACCTCTCATGAGCATTAGAGCTCTTTCACACGGGGCGGATCAGTGTAGATCCGCCCCGTGGATAGCCGCTTGCTCAGCGGGGATCGCCGGAGCGATCTCCGCTGAGCAGAAGATGACAGGACCGTCTCTGCACTCCGTGCAGGGACGGACCTGTCAGAGCGCCGCTCTCCCCTATGGGGGATCGGGTGACGACGGACCGTAGAGTCCGTCGTCACCCGATCCGCTCTGCAGACGGATGAAAAAATAGGGTTTTCCTCCGTCTGCAGAAACGGAGCATAGCGGGCACGGACGAGAGCGGGTGTCAGCGGATGCTCATCTGCTGACACCCGCTATCCCATAGGGATACCTGTATGTCCGTTTTTCATCCGAAAGAGCCCTTAAACACCACACATTGATCTAAGCAGGGACTGACCATTTTGATCCAGTTTAACTACTTGGTGACCGTGCTATAGCCGAATAACTCGTTTTGGGAGGCTGTCATACGACGGTCTCCTGTGATTGCCCACGCCGCGGGGCGTGGGCAGTGCGCTCTGTGATTACAGTGTCCGGAGGATCCGATTAGACATTCTAAACACATATAAATGCACCTAAACTTGCTTTACAACAAGAAAAAGTGATCTGGAAGGCATAAAAAGTTGTTTATGCTCCCCAGACTTCTGTGTTTAGAAGTGCCACTGTGAATGAGGCCCAAACACGGATCGAAATTTTGGTCATTGTGTTGCAGTCCCCGCTTGATCGACTTCTGCCAAAAGAACATATTTAAAACTCTTTAGCAATCAGCAGCTGCTGATCAGTGTATTCTGGCAGTTTCTGCTGCAGAATACAACCTTTTGATTTTTCCCTTTGTAATTCAGTGAAATTCTCACTGGCTTATTGAAATCTCTCAAATTTTCTTGAAGCAGGATTTCCTGTGTGAACATAAGATGCAGGGAGCCATCTCTGGTTTATAGGTCACAAGTGTCTGCTGCCACCTGGCATCCTTGGTTAATAGGATGGTGATGCCTAGAGTCCTCATTTGCTGGGATGCAGGTGGCCCCTGATGCCCAGCATTCTCGGTTGTTGGGATGCAGGCGGCCCCTGATGCCGAGCATCCTCGTTTTCTGAGATGCAGGTGGCCCCTGATGCCCAGCATCCTCGGCTATTAGGATTCAGACAGTCCCTGATGCCCAGCATCCTCGGTCCTTTACATACATATAGGCTAAACACTGTATGCTTGCAAATATTAGAATGTTTGCAAGCATACATGGTTAAACGCAGTCCATATGCACGACCACGGATGCAGATTTTCCTTTTACACAGCTGAATGTAGCTCCAAGCTGTGCGCACGGGTCTGTAAAATACAGCTGTGTTCCGATCGGAAAAAAATGATGGATTTGAATGCAGCGTACTTTATGTTCATGTGCATGAACTCTAAAGTAGTGTAATGTAATTTAAAGGAGAAATAGGGCCAAAGCTCCTGTTGGTCACAAGTGTGCACTCCACTTCTGTGACCCGTTTTCAGCCGACAACAGGCTAAAGTCTGCTGTTGGCTGACATAACAGAGACAGTCCAAGCTCTGGAGAGATCCCGATTTTAAAGTTGGGATCAACCCAGATGCCGAGACTGGCAGTGTGATCAGCCTCTCAGCGAGCGTCTAGGAGCCTGAGCCAGCCGCTCCCACCCCCTCCACAGTCCAGCACTCCAGTGAGCGCTGGAAGGGCAGCGCAAAGAGCCGGTGATTGACAGTCACAGCTCACTGAAAACTGAGGCATCAATATATGCTGATTGGTTAAAAAATGTTATATATATCTCCCAAAAACATGTAGCAGAATACATACTGACCTAAATTTATGAAAAAAATATTAGATTTTTTTACATTCGATATGTTTTATATCAGAAAGTAAAACTTTTTTTTTTTTTTTTTGTGCTATAAAAAAAATTAAAAAAAATAAAGAAATTTCAGAGACGATCAAATACCACCAAAAGAAAGCTATATTTGTGAGAGAAAAAAAAGATACATAAATTTTATTTGGGTACATCGTTGCACGGCCACGCAATAGTCAGTAACAGTATCGCAGTGCCGCATCGCAAAAATTGCCTGGTCATGAAGGGGGGGGGGGGGAATCTTTAGCGGTCAAGTGGTTAAATAATAAATACAATTTACATAAGTATTTACCTTTTTGCCTGAAAAAAATGATTTCTATACAGTCAATATATTACACTTACACTTGTTCGTCGCACTGCACAGTCAGGCAAGTGAAACATTTATTCAGTAGCATGTTAACAGTCATCTTTCATACGCCATTTTTAAACATGGCTCCTAGTAGAGTTCACAGAGCAGTGAAAGACAATGAAAAGTGATCCTAAACTCTGGTACAATTATTCAAATATGTATTCCAGCTTAAAAAATAACCTTCTATTGCTCTCAATCTCTTCCGAATCGCCAAATTCCTTTTTTCTTGCTGCGATGATCGGACTTCCTGTTAGAGGGTACCACCCTTGCTCGCTCCTGAGCTGAGCTAGGGACTATGGGCCAAGTGATTTGTAGTTTGCATTGAGCAGTGCTAATCACAGCAACTAACGTGTGCTGCTCATTCTAAACGGAATGAAGCGGGGAAAGGAGAGGCTCAGGAGCATACGGAGGATCTTACAAAGAGGCAGAAAATCACAGTAAAAAACTAATTTCAGGAAAAATAAAATGACAAGGCCATTAAAGTGGTTGTAAACCCTTACAGACCACTTTGACCTACAGGTAAGCCTAGATTAAGGCTTACCTGTAGGTCCAAGAAATATCTCCCAAACCTACACGTTTAGGAGAGATTTGCACAAGGGCATGCGCCGTAGACATCGGCGCACTGAGCACACCACTGCTAACGGCGAAATGCTGCTAGTGGCGGCTCCCGCGCACATGCGCGGGAGTGACGTCATCGCGGCTCCGGCCAATCGGTGCCGGAGCCGCGACACCCAGAAGTCACTCCGGGATACATGGCAGTGGTGGAGATGAAGGAGGACTTTGCTTCGTTCTCAGGTAAGTTATTCATAATGAGCTAGTATGCATAGCATACTAGCTCATTATGCCTTTGCCTTGCAGGGTGCATTTTTTTTTTTTTGATTGGCTTTACTTCCTCTTTAAGTAGTAGTTGGGTTTGGCTTAAGTTTGTAGAAAACGGATATCTTTTAGTGTCACTTTAAGCCAGCAATCCCAAACGTCAGGCTTGCATGTCCAATCAGGTTTTGGGTTTGCTTTCTGTGTCCCCACTAAAGAGATTTCCTCTCCTTTCCTGTATAGGGGACAGCAGGAAATGAGTGGAAATACCATGTTAGTTGTCCCCAGACAAAAAAAAAAAAAAAAAAAAGTATCCTTCACTTTCTTTTCTGGTGGCAGCTGTAACATTTTCCATCTCCATGTTCTGGTAAAAATGGTCTCCAGGCTAAATGGAGATTCTGAGTTAATTTTCCAGGTGGAGACAAAGACAGCAATAAAAACCTGACAGGCGTTTAACACTCCTACAGTCTATCCAAAACTTTAAGCAGAGTTCCACCCAAAAGTGGAACTTCCGCTTTAAGCACTCCTCGCCCCCTTACATGCCACATTTGGCATGTCATTTTTTTGGGGGGGAAGTGGGTACCTAGTTTTGACAGGTACCCAGCTCCTACTTCCTGCTTCCGTCGCCTCGCTGCCTAGCTGCTTGCAGACCAGCTGCCACAGTTGTACTGCGGCAACATGGCACGGCTGCGCGAATCGCCATCATGTTACATCACTTCTCATTGTGGCCACTAGGGGCGCGCGCGCCTGCTGCTCGCCCCTGGAGCCGATGCGAGTGGCCGTTGGTTGCGATGACTGCCGGGCTCCTGTGATCGCTCGTGACACGGCAAGAACCGGGATCTCTGTGTATAAAACACAAAGATCTCGGTTGTCTGAGGGGAGAAGAGACGGATTGTGTGTTCATACAAAGTATGAACACCGATCTATCTCTTTCCCTAGCAAGTCGTCCCCCCCCCCCCCCCTTTCAGTTAGAACACGTAGCAGGGAACACAGTTAACCCCTAGATCACCCCTAGTGTTAACCCCTTCACTTCCAGTGAAATTTTTACAGTAATCAGTGCATTTTTATAGCAGTACAAATGCCAATGGTCCCAAAAATGTGTAAAAATTGTCCGATGTGTCCACCATAATGTCGCAGTCACGATAAAAATCACCACCATTACTAGTAAAAAAAATTATAAAAATGCTAGAAATCTATCCCCTATTTTGTAGATGCTATAACTTTTACGCAAACCAATCAATATACGCTTATTGCGATTTTTATTACCAAAACTATGTAGAAAAATACATAACGGCCTAAACTGAGAAAAAAATTTGCTTTAAAAAATAAAATAAAAAGGGGATATCTATTATAGCAAAAAAGTACGAAATATTGTATTTTTTCAAAATTGTCGCTTTTTTTGTTTATAGCGCAAAAAAAAAAAAAAAAAAAAAAAAAAAAAAAAAAAAAAAAAAACGCAGGGATGATCAAATACCACCAAAAGAAATCTCTATTTGTGGGGGGGGAAAAAAAAAAAAAAAAAAAAAATTTTGTTTGGGTACAACTTTGCACGACCGCACAATTGTCAGTTAAAGCGACAGTACCGAATCGCAAAAAATGGCCTGGTCATTCAGCAGCCAAATCTCCCGGGGCTGAAGCGGCTAGGCGACTCCTCCTCTCCCCCTAGGTGACTCCTCCTCTCTGAAATCTTCTGGGACACATCACAGGTCCTGGAAGATTGCCTAGGCACTAAGAGTGCCGAGCGACTGGCGCATGTGCAGCTTGAAGCTGCAAGCTGTCACAGCCGGGTGCTCACACTTGCAATGATGGCGCCGCGAAGAGGAACGAGGCTTCAGGTGGCCGCATCGCTGGATCAATGGACATATTTGTCTGTTTATTAAAAGTCAGCAGCTACACTTTTTGTTTCTCTTAGTTGACACCTTTTGGTAGAAGTGTCCTTCAGATACCTGCCCCCCACTCACCTGAGTGCTGCAGATCCAGTCTAACACTTACCTTGGCCCCCATCCTGCTCCACCTGGAGCCACGCAGACCTTCTGCAGAAATTGTCCCCACCAGGCCTTCTAATGCCCCATACACACGGTCGGAAAATCCGACCACAAAATCCATCGGATTTTGTCCGACACTGGTGTTGCATACACACGGTCGGACAAAGTTGTCGGAAAATCCGATCATTCTGAACGTGGTGACGTTTGTTGCCTACGACGGGACTACGTAGAGGCTAGTAGCCAATAGCTTTGGTCTTGTAATGTGATCTGAGCATGCGTGGCACTTTGTCCGTCAGAATTCGCTACACACGATCGGAATTGGTGTGATCGGACTTTGTTGTCGGAAAATTTTTAGAGCAGGAGATACAACTTTGTCCGTCTGACAATCCGATGGAAAATGTCCGATGGTGCCTACACACGGTCGGAATTTCTGACAACATTGTCCGATAGGACAGAATCCATCGGAAAATCCGACCGTGTGTATGGGGCTTTACTGTGCATGTGAGCTGTGGCTCAATTTATTCCTATAGGGAGCTGTACACATGCTGGCCTACAGCAGTCCTGCAAGAGTATAGTTGTCGTCGCCCCCCCATAGGAATTAACAAAGCTTTGGTCCACATGCGCAAGTAGAAGGCAGCACTTTGGGGAGGAAGTCCGAGTTTCTAGGCAGATCTGCACTGCAAAGATTGCTGGACGGGAGGCCAAGTTACATGTTAGACCTACATCCAAATAATAGCTTTCCTTAGTCATAGCCTCCTGTATGTATTATGGCTTATATCATTGTGCCTACATTTGCACTGATGAGGGAAGATACTGGCAATGGACAGGAATTAAAACACAACCAACATCCTCTTTATGCAGCAGAGGTATGTGCCTGCTGTGGTGACTGCCACTCTGGAGAGGCCTGCGATCTAAACCCAATAAAATGCAATATATCTAATATATATAAGTAAATTAAGGGATGACTCTACTCGTAGTACATTTATCCTTTTAAAACCTTCCTAAATCTTGCACTTACCTGTCCCTACTATGAGATTTCTACCATGGGGCCTGCTAGAAGCCCTTCAGGCTGGGTTTTTCTTCTGCACATGTCTATTTAGTTCCTATGAAAAGGCCATTAACCTACAGGGACAGCTTTTTTTTCCTCTCTTATAGGAATGAATGGTGACTATTGTTAACATGGGCACTTTGACCTATACACCATGATTCAGCTTTTTGTTTATTCAGCTTGAGGTGTTGTTTGCTGCCCGTTAAGTCTACAGGGACGCAGCGACTGTACGGATACAGCTGCTTATTTGGACAGTAGAGCTGCACGATTCTGTCCAAAATGAGAATCACGATTTTTTTTTTTGCATAGAATAAAAAAATCACGAATTTCAAAAAAAAAAAAAAAAATCTAAAATCTTTCACATTATACAAAAAAAAAAAAATTGGGCTAACTTTACTGGTTACTTTTTTTTTTTTTTTTAATTCATTAAAGTAATTTTTTTTTTCCCCAAAAAAATGCATTTGAAAGACCGTTGCACAAATACAGTGCGACATAAAATATTGCAACAACCACCATTTTTTTTCTCTAGGGTCTCTACTAAAAAATGAGATATATAGATTATATATATATAAAAAATAAATAAATGTTTGGGGGCTCCAAGTAATTTTCTAGCAAAATATTTTTTATTTTAACTCGAAACCAACAAATGTCAGAAAAAGGTGGTTTAACTTTCCTCACTTACACACCGGTCTAGTCCATTGAAAAATTGTTACAAAGGTTTAGACTTAAAGCGGAGCTTCCACTCATCGGAACTCCCCCCCCCCCCCCCTCTGGTGCCACAATTGGCACCTTTCAGGGGGGAGGGCGGGTACATATACCTGTATAATACAGGTATCTGCACCCACTCCAGGGCATAGATAGCTGCAGAATCTGCGGGTATTTAAGCAACTTCCTGTCAGTTATCTGCTGGGAAACACACGGATCCCAGAGACAGCAGGGACCGTCCGCTTATTGCACAGAGCGGCTCGCACATGTGCAGTAGGGAACCGGGAAGTGAAGCCGCAAGGCTTCACTTCCCGATTCACATACCGAAGATGGCAGCGGCAGCACCCGAGAGCCGATCGACAGCATTTGTAGCTGCTGACTTTTTAAAAAAAAAAATACATTTCGCCGGACTCCCTCTTTAAGTTTTATTGCTAAAGAATGTTGTGATTCTTGGCAGACATTTTCTCTTCCTTTCGAGGGCTGTGGCTTCAGAAGAGCAGAGAGAATTCTTTGCATAGACAGAAGTGTGAAACGCTTTTTTCAAGATCACAACGAAAAAAAAAAAAAAAAATAATGCGATAACGATTCTTGACGATTAATCGTGCAGCTCTATTTGATAGGCATGCGGATGAGTGCCCCTCAAATGCAAACAGTGTGCATTGGGGGGGGGGGGGGGTACTCACCTGTCAAATTAGGACAAGTGGCTGTGTCAATATAACCACTGCTTCCCCATAGGCTTACATGGCACATGCACCACCTAGCTCCTTCAGCCACATAAATGGCCAATTCAGTGTACGGGTCTCAGCAATCATGTGAATAAGGCCTATAGCTTGGTCAGGAGACTTCTAAATAGCAGCAGGCCACACAGCAAAGCTCTCGGAGGAGCAAATGCCGATATTTAGAGTTTTTTTTTTTTCCCCCATGACGTATGAAACAGTTACAGAGTCTATTAGAGGTTTTATTTGGTCTGCTAATAAATATTGAACTTATGGTCGGATCAAGTGTCCATTCTGTACAGTTCAGAAGAGTCAGGATTTACTTCCCCATCGGGTTCCTTCTTCACCCATCTGTAAGGCAGGCCGTTAGAGTCACTCTCCGCAAGGTGTTCGTTCTTAGTATTCGACTCCTTGTGCCACATGTTCACTATCGTCTGTAGGGTAGTAGCTCTAACGTGCATTTCCTTCTCATCCTGCAGGAGTAGATTAGCGAATTCCATGACCAGACTGCTGATCATGTCTACCCTTCTGTTAGCTTCTGCTTCAGATTTAGTATTGCAAAGTACCGTTTCCAATATCTTGTCATGTGCCATTGGTTTTATGGACCTCTTCTGCCACCTGACATTGATCAGGTCTCTGTCAACCAGCTTTTTGTTTTTAAGTAGCATGGCTAAGATATGTCTACATGGAAGCTTATAAAGAATATTGAAATAGCACGTGCAGGACACACCATGCTGAGAGACTTGATGGGATTCTTCCAGAAACCGGACATGAATGCAAGTGGTCTGCACACTTATAAGCTGGCTAGACTTCTGAGCCACTTCCCACTCTTTACTGCACAGCTGAAAGCCAAGGTCATTGCAGTTCTTCTTCAAGGAAAGTAGCATTTTGTCTGAAGTTTTCTGTAGTTTGGAAGGCAACGTCTTAGGTTTGTGGGCATCCATAACCTTTGACAAACTAGCATTCTTTTTCAAACCAGGCCGGGCTAGCTGTAGCGAAGGATCAAGAGATTTTGCCCTCGCTCTTCTCTTTTTCGGAAGTTTGACCATATTCTTGGAAAAATCCAAACAGCCATCCCTTTTGTTTTCCAACCCCTTGCTATTGAAATGGTCTGCAGATTCAACAAACTGTTGAATTTTTTCTTCCATGGCTAAATCTTTTTCAACTAGGCTGGTGATGGTGTCATTCACCAAGCCTAAAGTGTCCATATACATGGTGCTAGAAAGCAAGCCTTTCTTCATATGCATGTACCACAGCAATTCACAAGAGAACCAATTTGTGTAAAGGTTTTCATAAACCTCTTTGTCCAATTTATATTGTATTTGCTCCGCTAAGAATTTCAGTTTCTCTGGGGTTGTGTGATGGATGGCATCATCGATCCATTTACGGAGCCATTCCTTGAAGCAAGACGATCCTTTAATCTCTCTTTCAATGAAACGCACAGTATGGAACACAGACAGTAGAGTCCTGGCTGAAGGAAATGCCTCACTCAAGGTATCCCGGTGTCTGAAATAGATATCCGTATAGATAATCTTTACCTTTTGCCATTCTGGGTTAAAACTTTTAAAGGTTTCCAACATTTTGGAGACCTCCCTTGCATTATCATCTCTAACGAAAGAGAAGTTAATGATCTTTGCTCTGCGCTCTGTGTTTTCCACTAGAAAAGTATACAATGTGTATCCACGTTTATTGACCACCTTGTGGATCAGAAGGCCCTCAGGGAACTTTACAAACAAGCCACACATTTTACTTGTTTGAAAGCTTATCTGCTCCAACTGTTGTTCACTTCCAATGCTTAACAAGGCTTTGGAACCAATATCTTTGGTTTGAAAGTTCTTCATCAACTCGCCTAAACGTGAAATAGCCTCTAAGGACAACACCTCCTGAACACAGTCTATGGTGGCATTGGGAGAATCAACTTCACTACCATCGTTTCCCTCCAATGGCAAGCTCTCTTCATCTTCACATGGCACATGTAGTTGAAGATTTTCATTATATTCTGTATCTAGAGTTAAAGATATTGTTTCACCGCATCTCTTTTTAGCTGGGGATTCCAGCTCCCCACACTCAGAAGGTACCATTTTCTGTGGACGCGTAGGGGGAGACGCTTTCAGACTTGTCTGCTTGTCGTGGACATGGGTGGAGCACTCTTCTTTGACTACCAGTCGATCTAGTGTGGAATCGTATTGCAGAAAAAAGTAAGCTGGGCAGGTGAATTCTTGAGACTTTCTTTTACCATTGTGTCCTTGCAGCTTGGAACAGCGAAACTTCACCTGAGTATATCTGGCGGGGGAAAAAAAAAAAAAAAAAAAAAAGAGAGAAATGTCATATTTAAATGCGGATCCCCATATACCATTAAATAGAGGCTGCAGAAACAAAAGCAACAGTATATTACCAGAGAACTGCCTTTGCACATGGGACGGTCTAGCTGCTGTACATCTCTCCCTGCATTTTAGTGTGAACGACAGGTAAAGGTGCAGGAGCCAACCCCATCGCCTGCAGCTCGTCAGTCTATGGCAGGCTGTGCCTTATCACTGTACCAAGTGGTACTTGCATTTAAGGTCCCTATGCCTTCAGGGGTGAATGCCCACAACACAGGTCTTTTGCATTTTGGGCATTCATCCCTGAACACAAAGGGTCCTAAACATGAGTACCACTCCGTACACTGTTCAACCACCCCCCCCCTCCCCTCTTCTAGCCACAGCCTGTAGGCAGGGTACACTAAAATAATGGAAGGGACACACAGCAGCTAGACAGCCCTGTGTGCAAGGGGCCCTAGCTGCATTGATTTTGAATTTCAGGTTACCTAATCTCATATCAAAACATGTATGAAATGTTAAACAAAATAATTCAAATATGATGTTTTGCTCACAAAGCCGTGATTCGCGGCCTATTAATTCAAATTGCATCCAGGACGGAATTACGACAAACAATTACAACAACATGAGAAGGAGCTACAAAATATCATTCAGGAACAAAAATCTAATCCTAAACTAGACTTGCGACGCAAGATTGATAAAGCACGCACAACGTTGAATATTAGTCTCACTACTAAAGCTGAGAAATATTTGTGTTGGTCTAGACATCGCTTCTATACGTTGGGGGATAGACCCTCTACACTACTAGCCCGGAAACTTACCCCTAGACCTTATAACCCTGCTTTGCCAAGGATAAGGACACATGAAGGGAAATTGACCCAGAATCACGAATCGATTATAATAGAATTTTCTAATTTTTTTTCCAATCTTTATAAGAAACCAGGTCCGTTTCCTGTATCTCAGGCAGATCATTTCTTTCAAGACATCCCCATCCCATGGTTGTTAAAGGAACATATGGATTTAATGGAGGAAGAAGATTTCACTGAGGGAGAAATTGTAATGGCAATAAAAAGTTTAAATCCTTCCAAAGCTCCTGGTCCCGATGGCTTTTCTGGCCACTATTATAGAAAATTTGCTGATATATTGACACCTCATTTATGCTCCTTTTTCAATGCCATTAAGAAAGGGAAAACGATTACACTACCTGAAAATAATGCATTCATACATGTAATTCCTAAACCTGGGAAGGATCATGGGGATCCTGCTAATTACCGCCCAATATCACTTATTAACGTTGACCTTAAATTGATGACCAAAATTTTAGCGACTAGAATAAATACTTTCCTATCTAAATATATACATCCTGATTAAGTAGGTTTTGTCCCTGGTCGTCATGCCCCCGACCAAACTAAAAAAGAGTAATAGATGTTATTTCAGCGGTCAAATCAAATTGGGACAATCAAGGTGCACGCAAGGGGATGCTACTTGCGTTGGATCTTTGTAAAGCGTTCGATTCTGTGACGTGGGATTACATTGATTATGCCTTGAAAAGCTATGGTTTCGGACCTGGTTTTTTAAATATAATGCAGACTTTATATACACTACCAACCGCTAAACTCATGATGAAAGGTTTTAAAATCACACGACATAGATATCCAAAGGGGGACGAGGCAGGGTTGTCCTCTATCCCCTATTTTATTTATTTTAGCTCTAGAACCCTTTGCGATTAAATTAAGAAATCACCCAGATATAAAGGGCATTTACTGTGGAGATAGGGTACACAAATGTGCCTCTTTGCAGACGATATCTTAATGTTCCTTTCATCCCCAATCACATCGCTACCGAACTTATACAGAACCATACGCCAATTCACGACTATATCTGATCTCCAAATAAATCATAATAAATCTGAGGCACTAAATCTTTCCCTAGACCCTCAAGAGGTGTATCTCATTCAGGAATCTTTTCAATTTAAATGGCAGACAGAAGCCCTCCCATACCTGGGAATCTTTTTAACACCATCAATTCAAACATTATATCAGGCCAATTACCCTCCTCTATATAAGAAACTATCGGATGATCTTTTAAAATGGGCTCGTAATCCACCTTCATGGTTCGGCAGACTTTACACAATAAAAATTAATCTTTTACCTCGATTGCTGTACTTGTTCAGAACGCTTCCTATCGCAATTCATAAACCTGATCTTAATATTATACAGAATAAGATTGTAAAATTTATTTGGGATGACAAGAGACCCAGAGTGAATAAACACACCCTCTTCACTCCCAGGTCTAGGGGAGGTTTAGGGGTTCCAGATCTGTCTAAATATTTCGAGGCTGCTCAGATGGCTCAACTAATTCGTTCCCACTCCTCACTTTCTCGTCCATCTTGGATGCAAATTGAATCATCCCTCAACCCCTCTGTTCCAATTAGTCACATGATGTGGCTTAATATGAAAGACAGGCCAGTTATAATGTGCCCTACTCTGTCTTTTACTTTAAGCCTGTGGGACAGGTTGTCGAAACGTTTCTCATTCCGATCTACCATTAGGCCTCTAGCCCCATTATTTGGCAATCCTAACTTCGCCCCGGGTCTTGATCCTCGAGAATTTGCTTGGTGGACTAATAAAGGTTTATTACGAATTGCCGACCTATGTGATCATAAGGGTATTATATCAAAACTTACTATGAAAGAAAAATATAAACTCCCTGATACGGAATTATTCCACTATATTCAGATTGTAAATTTTATTAAATCTATACAGGGTTCTAATGATTTCCCATCCCTCACCTCGATGGAATGTTTATGCAAATCCATCGATAAGTTTGCGGGCCACATCTCGGAAATGTATCGTATTTTGTCATTAAAATCTGAAAAACTGTTTTATATGCTTAAGTGGGAAAGAGATTTAGAGATATCATTAGATATAGACAAATGGATCAAATTAGCACAAACCACTTCGAAGTCATTTATCAATACTTCTCTCATAGAGGCGAATTACAAAATCTTACTAAGATGGTACATGGTACTGGTAAGAATGGCTGCATTTGTTCATAACTTATCTCCTTTATGTTTTAGAGGATGTGGTGAAGAAGGTACACTTTACCACACATGGTGGTTATGTCCTAAGGTCCGCCGTTTTTGGATACGAATATATAACTTTATTTATTCCCTAACCCAGATAAGTCTTGTTAGATCTCCACTTCAGGCGCTGTTGGGTGATGAACTGAGAAATAATATTCCGAGGCACAAGAAAAAGCTCATATCATTCATATTTACAGCCTCCAGAATTGCAGTAGCTAAATCCTGGAAGTCACCTGTAATCCCTTTTGACATTGTGATAGCTAAATTATCCTGGATTATGATAAATGAACGCCTCTCAGCTATCTTAAACGATAATTTATCAATCTTCGAATTGGTTTGGGAGCCATGGGTGTCTGTAAATTCCTAATCTTATGTTATGAATATATATTGGTGGTCAGGGGTGCACTTGTCCCCCCCCCCCCTTATTTTCCCCTCTATCTTTCCTTCTTCTCTTTTTCTTCTTTCCTTCCTTTTTTCTTTTTCTATAGATCTTTTATGAGTTATATTTCACTAAACTTTGATATTGGTATAGTCATGACGAATTCTTCATAGTGATTTATATACTTTGCTTAGCCTTATATACGTCTTTGTTTGGCATTTGT